>OZ002740.1:99628303-100828303 GCA_963924295.1 Dioctria rufipes | reverse complement strand
TAGAATCTGTTCATGGTGATGTCATGTTGTGAAATTCGAATGATGCTGATATCTACAACTTCCCTGCTAATGAGAATTACGCATCACACAACATTACTAATTCCCAATTAGCTAATGACTAACCAAGCTGCTAATTAGCTAATTGCCAATTAGTAATTATGTAATTGCCAATTAGCTAATTATTTGCACAAATGTCGCTAATATCTCGAAAACCAAAGCCCGTAGAGGATTTCTGATGAAAAGTTCATTACCCCCCCCCCCTCCCTATCTTTATTATCCTCCCACATACCACCCATCTAGAATCCATTGGCATGAACAAAAATTTCATACTATTAACTTTAATTATTACTAATATTAATTTAAAACTAGGCGCAACACTTGAAAACAACAAAAGCCTACATTTAGGCGCATCACACATCCAAAAAAAACCGTAGCATGCTGCTCCGCGTGGGAATAAAAACCGTAGCATGCTGCCACGTGTGGGCATAAGTGAAGCATAAAACTTCCCAAAACCGTAGCATGCTGCCACGTGTGGGCCAGAAGTAAAGCAAAAAACTTCACATATCCAAGAGAACCGTACCACACATCCAAGGAAGCCGTAGTACCGGAACATGCTGGTAGTATCGGCTAATGTCTCACTGACATCTTCTAGAATCTGTTCATGGTGATGTCATGTTGTGAAATTCCCGCTAATAAAAGAAAACAGCAAAACCAAGGCATGCTGGTAGTTCCGGCTAAAGCCGCTAAGGAACCTTATTCAAGAAATGATGTTTGCGCCAGAAAAAATGTCGCTAATATCTCGAAAACCAAAGGATTTCTGATGAAAACTTTGTTCCCCCCTCCCACCCCACACCGCCAAGAATCCATTTCCATGAGCAAAAATAATACGCTAATATCTCGAAAATCAGAGCCCGTAGAGTATTTCTGATAAAAATTTCACTACCCCCCTCTCTATCTTTATTATCCCCCCCCCACATACCCACCATCATTGGCATGAGCAAAAATTTGTTACTATTAACTTTAATTATTAGTTCAAAACCAAAAGCCTACATTTAGGCGCTCAAGAAAAATCATGATAAAAAAGCCTACATAAACCACATATCTATCTAAGAAAACCGTAGTACCGCAGCATGCTGGTAGTAACTGCTAATGCCGCTAGAGCGCAGTCAAGACCAAATGAGACATCCTACATAACTACAAGATATTCAAATTTAATATATCAGATCAAAAGCAATACACATTTCTGAGTATATTTCTTTTTGAATGACTCAAATCCGTCATAAAATGACAAATTTATTGAAGTTTAAAACAACGGAAATTGAAAACGACCGCGGCCCGCGAATCTGGTGATGACGTCACGATACAGAATACGCACGATGCCATTCTGAAAAATATAATATTTTTAAGGCGAGATTTTATGAAATAAATCCAAAACAAATCCAATCCCGAGCGCTTTCTATCACGGCAGGGCAGCAACTACACTCGCGCTGCGCTAGACCGCGAATTGTCTTGTGTACGTCATCAGCCGATCGTTCATGTTAGACGGGTTTTTGAGAATGCGGTACTAAAATCGCTATAACTTTGTCGTTGTGTATCCGATTTCAATAAATCTTTCACTGAAACAATTTGTTTTTTTTTTTGGCTATGATTCTGCATAATTAACTAAAATAGTCGATCTTCCTCATTAAACATTGGTGCCATTCTGCTGGCTTGCATATAATTATGTGGTGTGCACCACGATGTATGCGGAGTCCTTCTAGCTGTCGTGTTATATGAGGCGTGGAGATGCGATATGCGTGATATGCGTGACTGTGACTTCTGATACGTAATAATTATTCGACAATTGTGCATAGCATATAGCCTCAACAGTGTATACAGCCTGGACTAAACTTGTAATTGTTCCACCTCGTGAGTTCCGGTCATACCGTGCGGTTTCTTTAATATTCCGCGATATTTCACTTTCGAAAATTAAACTTGGAAAATCCTAGCATCACCTTTAGTGGCACTGTTTATGTGATGCTGCCCCAAATATTTAGCTGGATCTAACTGTAAATGTGTTTCTTTCAAACACTTTAAGAACGTGTAAATGACATTAAATCTAGCACAGACCTTCATTGGCCCTACTTATATGATACTAGCTGAGTATTTATTTCGGTATACTTGTAAATAGGTTGATGATAAACTTTAAGCTCGCGTAAAGGCATAAATCCTATCATATCAGCCTTCTTTGGCAGTATATATGTACTATTACTTTAAATTTTCCTCTTAATATATACATGTAATTATATTGTTAATAAAAGTTAAAATCGCGTAACGGCAAATCCTATCATATCAGCCTTCATTGGCACTATCTATGTAATAATTCTTTATTCTACCGACTTTTCCTCGATCCATACGAGTTCCTACCCATCCGCTCTGGTTTGCCTTCTCGAAACGAAAAATCTTAATAAGGAACTAGCAACTCATGAGATTGCCATTTATATAAAACAAAAAATTTATAGACGATCGAATAGTTTTTTGTATACAAGTTCATTAGTCCAAGTTGGCTCTTGGGAAATTCAAATCTTGATAAAGTTTTATATTACTAGCGTTCCAAATGGCCCCTTTATGGCCCAAATATTTATACAAATGAAAATCTATGTGCAAGGTACTTACAGTAGTGTCAGATCCACCGTAGACGCGCCTCCTGCTGGATATCGACGAATACTCTGTAAAGCAATGAACGTATATACATTGGTAAGCAACATAGCAGCCAAATGCCCTTGTCTGAAGGACGAAGGAAAACCTCGTCTGGACCGATCACAGCCAGCGCCGGTGCAAACTATTATCTATCACATGAGTTGTTTTCTCCGAAGTAAAAAACTTGTCCTAAACCTAAAGTAATAATCTGAGATAAACGGAATATATGTATATATGTATTGGAGGTTGTCTCGATCTACCCTTTTCTGGTTTCCACGTTTTGCTTTTCTTTTCACGTCGGGGCCCGAGGGTGAATCATCGGCCGTATATCTCCCGGTGAATTGGTTCAGGAGGCGGCACTTGGGGAATTAAACATTGGTGCCACTTCTGCTGGCTTGCATATAATTATGTGGTGTGCACCACAGCAGTTACGCTAGGACAGTTCTGGACCACTTTTTTTAGCTTCCAGGATTTCGCCACAGATGGCGCCACCGTCGTTAGGTGGTTTGAGTCAATACTAAATATAGTTTTGTGTCTTGGCTGTATTGGTTTGTGCCTTGGATACACCATTGTGTCTTGGTTGCACCATTGAGTCTCGACTGCGCCCTAACTGGATTAATCGGTACTACCGGGATGTGTCATTTGGTCTGGACTGCGCTCTAGCTGCATTAGCAGGTACTACCAGCATGCTCCGGTACTACGGCTTTCTTTTAGGTGCACCTAAATGTAGGCTTTATATCATGATTTTTCTTGAGCGCCTAAATGTAGGCTTTTGGTTTTGGACTAATAATTAAAGTTAATAATAGCAAATTTTTGCTCATGCCAATGGATTCTAGATAGCGGGTATGTGGGGGGGGATAATAAAGATAGAGAGGGGGGTAATGAAATTTTCATCAGAAATCCTCTACGGGCTCTGGTTTTCGAAATATTAGCGTATTAATAATTCAAGTTATTTTTGCTCATGGAAATGGATTCTTGGCGGTGTGGGGTGGGAGGGGGTAACAAAATTTTCATCAGAAATCCTTTGGTTTTCGAGATATTAGCGACATTTGTTCTGGCGCAAACGCCATTTCTTGAGTAAGGTTCCCTAGCGGCCTTAGCCGGAACTACCATCATGCCTTGGTCTTGCTGTTTTCTTTTATTAGCGGGAGAGTTCAGCATCATTCGAACTTCACAACATGACATCACTATGAACAGATTCTAGAAGATGTCAATGAGACATTAGCCGTTAATTAAAGTTAATAGTAGGAAATTTTTGTTCAAGCCCATGGATTCTAGATGGGAGGTATGTGGGGGGTATAATAAAGATAGGGAGGGGGGGTAATGAAATTTTCATCAGAAATCCCCTACGAGCTTTATTTTTCGAGATATTAGCGACATTTGTTCAAACAATTAGCTAATTGGCAATTATATAATTACTAATTGGCAATTAGCTAATTGGCAATTAGCAGCTTGGTTGGTCATTAGCTAATTGGGAATTAGTAATGTGGTGTGATGCGTAATTCTCATTAGCAGGGAAGTTGTGGATATCAGCATCATTCGAATTTCACAACATGACATCACCATGAACAGATTCTAGAAGATGTCAGTGAGAGTTCTGGGTGTCAAACATTAAATGTTGCACCTAGGATGTTTTTCCCTCTTATAAGCGGGGAAGTTGTAGATATCACGTATGACGTCATCATGGTATTTGTTGTTTTCAAATGCTGCACCTAATTAAGTGTTCCTAGCGGCTAAGTTGTAGATATCAGCAACATTCGAATTTCACAACATGACATCACCTTGGCTTGATGTTTTCGCAGCAAATTAATATTATTGGATTTTGGGGGGTACTTATATTGAAAAGTCATAGTTGCTCTTTCGAGTGCGAACACCGGTTCTCTAGCGGCATTAGCCGGTACTTCATATGTTGTTCACCTCGAGGGAAAGTAAGGTTCCCTAGTGGGATTAGCAGGTGCTACCACCATGCCTTGGTTTTGCTGTTTTCTTGCATGACGATTTATTAGTGGGGAAGTTCTAGATATCAGAATGACGTCATCTTGGTTTTGCTGTTTCCAAGTGTTGCACCTAAATAAGTTTGCTCTTTCGAGTGCAAACACCATTTCTTGAGCAAGATCCCCTAGTGGCATTAGCCGGTACTACATATGCTGTTCATCTCGAGCTTGGGGATACGAGATCACTTTTGAAAAGTCACAGTTGCTCTTTCGACTACAAACATCATTTCTTGAGTAAGGTTCCCTAGCGGCGATTTATTAGTGGGGAATTTATAGATATCAGAATGATGTCATCCTGGTTTTGCTGTCTTCAAGTGCTGCGCCTAAATAAGTTTTCTTAGCGGGGAAGTTGTAGATATCATTCGAATTTCACAACATGATATCACCTTGGCTTGATGTTTTCTTAGCAAATTATTATTATTATTGGGTCCTGGGGGGGTGCGTACATTGAAAAGTCATAGTTGCTCTTTCGAGTGCAAACACCATTTCTTGAGCAAGGTCCCCTGGTGGCATTAGACGGTACTACCTATTTTTTTCATATCGCGCTTGGAGATACGAGATCACTTTGGGGATACGAGATCACTTTTAGCACTCTCCAGCATAGGGAAATAGCATAGGAGATCGATTTTGTTTCTGGAGTTTGCCTATTTTTCATCTCGAGTTTTGGGGATACGAGATCACTTTGGGGATACGAGATCACTTTCAGCAGTCTCCAGCATAGGGAAATAGTATAGGTTTTCGATTTTGTTTCTAGAGTTCAATTATTTTTCATCTCGGAGATCGTAGCTCTAAATATTTGTGAAGGGGTGGGAAGCTTTATTGGTGGAGGTTGCTGGTTAAGTTTTATCTGGTCTTGGAGGCTACAATTTGGCCTTGAGGTGCCCCCTCCTATATCTGGGTACTGGAGGTTGGCTGAGAGCTTTAGTGGCAATATCTGATACTATGAATAGGATTGTCTGGGGTGTGTTGGATTGGGCTACGTTACCTGTACCAAGCCTTGGGTAGAATGTGTGCGGCTTATGTGTATTAAGTAATGATGTGAAATACCCTAAACGAATTTATATCGGGCTGTATACTTGTCAGCTTGAGTTTGGTTTCAGTTGTTTACTTTAGTATGAGTGGCTGTGGTATGTTGTGCTGGGCTACTTGGTGGCTGAGGAAACGTTACCTAAGGCGTGGGTGGATGTGTGCAGCTGTGTATTTATGTGGATAAGAAATGTTGTGAAATTCCTTAAGTGAATTAGTGTAATTAGTATTAGTAATAATTCAAGTTAACTCTAGAATATTTTTGATCATGCCAATAGATTTTATAAGGTGTCAGTGGAGATCTTAGTTCTAGGGCTGGATAAAAATTTCATTAGAAATCCTCCACAAGCTATGGGTTTCGAGATATTAGCGATCTTGCCTTTTCAGGTATAATTAATATTAGTAGCTTACAAACATAAAAAACAACAACAACAACTATAACCTAAGTTGTGGATTAAAGATTTTATGATATTAATCTGTAGGTGTCCTTTATAAACAAGATTATACCATGTGATTATATATCTAAAAATAGATCAGGCGTAGCTGATTGGGGTGATATGTTGACTTAGATAAGTAATGGAGATTAGTAAATGCCTGATTGTACTCTTCAGGTGCAATGCTTCTAATTTGATTCCTTGCATAAACAAATTCGCACAGTCCAGTAAAGTAAACAAATTCGAATAATGTAAACAAATTCGCACAGCAACCGAGTAATGTAAACAAATTGAGCGATTTATGTAAGATTCCCAATTTCTTTAGCTGAAAACAACAACAACTGATATGAATCTGTAGGATATAATGTCTTAGAGTAGTGGAAGTTATAATTGAAAATTTCTTTTTGCTGAAAAAAAAAATACTGCAACAACTATAACGTAAGTTGTGCATTAAAAAACTTTTATAAACAAGATTGATCATGCTATGATATTCGATGTCTAAAAATAGATCACAGCTGCTTGGGATGTTAAGAAATATGAAGTAATGGAAATTAAAGCCGTATCAGAAAACTTTCGATGTTGGTGTGTGTGTGTTTGTGTGTTTGTGTGTTTGTGTGTTTGTGTGTGTATCGAAAAGCTTTAGGTTTTATATAGAATTGTTTTTTTATTGTCAATAAAATTTCTGTTTGGTTGGGTTAAATGTAAAGCTTTTATGAGCTATCATATCAATGTAGGATGATACTAATAGAGTATGATATGTTGACTTAGATGAGTAGTGAAATTTGTATGGATACAGTAAGAGACTTTTCACCAAATTTTTAGTGATAATGTGTAATGGCATGACCGTGTTAGCCTAGCCTGAAGGTGGTTTGAGCAGGCACATCTGAAAAAATCACATATTATGATTAAGAAAGCTTCATGATATAGATCAAAAGTGATACCTATGGATTACATAAGGAAAGTAGGTTCACTTAATCTGCAAACAACAAATTTGCTTGAAAGCGACACCCGATGTGAGCAATAATCATTCTTGCTTCAATTATCACTCTTAAGCGACGTGTGCCGGAGAAAATATATTAAGTATAGTGTAAAATATGCATTGTAAATAAAAATTGTATTATGGTTATAATGCCATTTATTGAAATAATTTGTTTTAATTACATTATAGCTTAAATCGAAAGTTTTTTTCTTTAGTTCAGGAAAATCAAGATTTCAAAAACTGATCCTTATAAAGAATTTTCCTTATGCCTTTAGACCAAGATGGCTTTAGAAGATTCCTTGTGCACCATTTGCATAAATAACATCTCTCCGTCTTTACGTCTTTACTTTTTGCGATCTTTGCTGGAATATCCTGATTTTTCGAGCTGTTGGTAGGGGACAGCCGACTCGTTTTTAGATGAAAAACATTCTTCTTTATTTCTAGAAAGCATCGATTTCATAGATGCAGACTGAGCCTTATATGAATATTCTTTACGACTTTCGTCCGTAAGCTTTAGAAGGTTTGTAGTATCCTTAGAACACATGTTGAAATTAGTACGTAATTAGCTTGCCAACAGCGGTTTGTTTGGGTAAAGAGCAAAACATCAACTGAAAAACTAGTTATGAAACTATTATTTATATGTATTTGACACGTGGTTTTGAAGACAGAAATTTGTCCTTAATCTCTGATGGCACCTTAATCTTAACCGAAAGTGTCTGCTCTTGAGTAACCTTTTGAAACCAACAGTGTCGAGTCTTAGAGGCTACAATTTTACCATGATTCAGCTTCGATAAGAATATGGTAATTTTATCTTCTTAATATTGGTGTGGTGGGCCAAACTAACTTGATCTTTGATTCTACCATTGTCTGCTCTTGGGCAACCTTTTGATGTCGGATGTATCTGGTCTTGGTACTAGATTCCATCTAGTCAGGAACGTCACAGTGGGATTCCTCCCTGGTTGATGGTGAAAATTCTGTTTGAATATCAGACCTGTTTGAAAAGCTGTTAAGCTGTTATCAGAGCTGTTTCAAAGCTGTTAAGCTGTTATCAGAGCTGTTTGGAAAGCTGTTAAGCTGTTATCAGAGCTGTTTGGAAAGCTGTTAAGCTGTTATCAGAGCTGTTTGAAAAGCTGTTTACCTGTTATAAGAGCTGTTTGAAAAGCTGATAAGCTGTTATCAGAGCTGTTTGCAAAGCTGTTTACCTGTTATCAGAGCTGTTTGAAAAGCTGTTAAGCTGTTATCAGAGCTGTTTAAAAGCTGTTAAGCTGTTATCAGAGCTATTTGAAAAGCTGTTAAGCTGTTATCAGAGCTGTTTGAAAAGCTGTTAAGCTGTTATCAGAGCTGTTAAACTGTTATCAGAGCTGTTTGAAAAGCTGTTACCAGAGCTGTTTGAAAAGCTATTAAGCTGTTATCAGACATATTGGAAAAGCTGTTAGGCTGTTATCAGAGCTGTTCGAAAAGCTGTTAAGCTGTTATCAGAGCTGTTTTAAAAGCTGTTAAGCTGTTATCAGACCTGTTTTGAAAAAGTTATATAGAACCCCCTGCGGCGTAGTTGATTATGGGAAGTTAAGGTTGCAACCTCCAAGACACACACTTCCGGGTCAAGGTTATGGACAAAATACCCTTCCGGTTTCCAAGGTGATGCCAGAGGTCAAGGTAAAGCCCACGTGTCAACGTGCATTCTGGGTAAAAAAAGGCTCAACCACCCGATTAAGAGCCCCCTGTAGTAGGCAAATGTTATTAAAGAATACCTTCAGGAGTTCTGGACTTAGTAGGGAAATTGAATAAAAAGAATGACATATACACATAAAATATCATTATTGATTTATTATAAATTAAAAAATATTAACATTTAATTCTTAGTGTATCATTCTATTTTTGGGCTTCCTTATTTCAATATATCTAGAACTATAACATATTCTTTATTTTCCAATAATGTATATCATAGACTTAAGACTTGGGCTATAATACAATTAAAACAAATTACTTCAATAAATGGAATTATAGCTATATGTAATACATTTTTTTATTTACAATACACTAGACTTGGATCATATGCTTTTTGCGGCTGCTCCTTGTTGCTCTGATGGAATTAAGTAATGTTTCCCGATGGTAGAGTACCGTTGTGCTATTAACATTTAATTCTATGGTTGGGATTCCTTAATTCAATATTAATTTTTTGTTTCTCACATTCAGGAATATGTGATGCTAATTCTTTATCAGAATAAAAATAGAGCAAACATCTATCGCATATATACAATCTAGCCTTATATTTTGAAGTTTGTTTCCATGCAAGCCGTGAAAGTTTTTTAATCCAGCAGAAATGAAACCTGTTACTTTCATCGTCATCATCATCATCATCCTGCTGATAGTTAATTTGTATCATTAATAGATTCGCATGCCGCTTCATCTTGTGTTTCGTTGGTCTAACTAGAACAGCGGTGAAGGAACGCTCTTTCTTTAGAATGAATACATTTATTGATATATCGTTCTGATCTTCAAATTATTTAATCTGCTTGAGCGTGATAGGAAATATTATTCCAGTTAAATTTAGCACAGTAGAATAATGTGGGTATGATGATGTCCTAGAGGAGTTAATATTTCCAGGGTATAGTGCTGATGTCACTGCCCAAGCGAAGCATGCTTTAGCAATATTTTTTACATTAATACAAGCTTGCTTTAAAGCAATCTCCATCGGTAGAGGTATGTACGAAGATCCTCGGTGCTGTTCAAATTTGTTGATATGTACTGCTAAATATATAATGTCCAGCCACTATCTTTTTCTCGAAACTCATCCAGCTGAGTGAGTATTGAATCCAAAATGTTAACTTTATACCACTCATTTAAATTATCGTTCACATTGATTGGACCAGTTATTGCTTGTAAATATTTAATATCGTTTATAACCTCATTGTCACCGATATCCTTAACCAAATCAGCACACAACTTTGTATTAACTTTAATATTGAGATGGCGTTTTAAAGTATTCTTAATACGGCGTATAAATAAATCACCACCATCCTGTATAAATAGCTTAGGATCTGTATGGTTTATATTTACAATAATTCCAGCTCTAACTCTGTCTGTGAATACTGATCTTATTTCCTCCCACTTTACAAAATCACTTTTTCTTGCACGCTGAGTAATTTCTCCACCTTGACTGGTGGCTCTCAATAATACTCTCGGCGATTTAGTCTGCCCAATACAGCTCCCCATATGCCGTTTTGTACCACTCTTTTTACTAGATAAACTTTCAATTATTAGCGCGATTGATATTTTTATTTTTATTTAAACTATCGCTGTGGCTCACCAAAATTGACTGATGACTTCTGTCATCTTACATTAGTATCTACTACCGCCTTCTTTCACCAAAGCCTTAAATTGAACCAACTCTCAACCTAATCCTTTCATGTTTTTTACCACCACAATAACCTTCATGTAGTCTATTTTTAGATATAGAATTTCATAACATGCTGCAATGATCACGATTTCCACTGCCCATGCGGAATTTCACAACATTTCTTATCCACATAAATACACAGCTGCACACATCCACCCACGCCTTAGGTAACGTTTCCTCAGCCACCAAGTAGCCCAGCCCAACATACCACAGCCACTCATACTAAAGTAAACAACTGAAACCAAACTCAAGCTGACAAGTATACTTTCCCTATGCCGGAGAGTGCTAAAAGTGATCTCGTATCCCCAAAGTGATCGCGTATCCCCAAGCGCGAGATGAACAACATATGTAGTACCGTCTAATGCCACCAGGGGACCTTGCTCAAGAAATGGTGTTTGCACTCGAAAGAGCAACTGTGACTTTTCAATGTACGCACCCCCCAGGATCCAATACTAATAATAATTTGCTAAGAAAACATCAAGCCAAGGTGATATCATGTTGTGAAATTCGAATGATATATACAACTTCCCCGCTAAGAAAAGTTATTTAGGCGCAGCACTTGAAGACAGCAAAACCAGGATGACATCATTCTCATATCTACAAATTCCCCACTAATAAATCGTCAAGCATAAACACAGGGTGGTAGTACCTGCTAATGCCGCTAGGAAACCTTACTTTCCCTCGAGGTGAACAACATATGAAGTACAGGCTAATGCCGCTAGGGAACCTTACTCAAGAAATGGTGTTTGCACTCGAAAGAACAACTGTGACTTTTGAAAAGTGATCTCGTATCCCCAAGCTCGAGATGAACAGCATATGTAGTACCGGCTAATGCCACCAGAGGGCCTTGCTCAAGAAATGGTGTTTGCACTCGAAAGAGCAAACTTATTTAGGTGCAACACTTGGAAACAGCAAAACCAAGATGACGTCATTCTGATATCTACAACTTCCCCACTAATAAATCGTCAAGCAAGAAAACAGCAAAACCAAGGCATGGTGGTAGTACCAGCTCATGTCACTAGGGAACCTTACTTTCCCTCGAGGTGAACAACATATGAAGTACTGGCTAATGCCGCTAGAGAACCGGCGTTCGCACTCGAAAGAGCAATTGTGACTTTTGAATATAAGCACTCCCCTAAATCCAATAATATTAATTTGCTGCGAAAACATCAAGCCAAGGTGATGTCATGTTGTGAAATTCGAATGTTGCTGATATCTACAACTTAGCCGCTAAGAACACTTAATTAGGTGCAGCATTTGAAAACAACAAAAACCATGGTGACTTCGTACGTGATATCTACAACTTCCCCGCTAATAGAAGAAAAAAACACCTAGCTGCAACATTTCATGTTTGACACCCAGAACTCTCACTGACATCTTCTAGAATCTGTTCATAGTGATGTCATGTTGTGAAATTCGAATGATGCTGATATCTACTCTCACTGACATCTTCTAGAATCTGTTCATGGTGATGTCATGTTGTGAAATTCGAATGATGCTGATATCTACAACTTCCCTGCTAATGAGAATTACGCATCACACAACATTACTAATTCCCAATTAGCTAATGACTAACCAAGCTGCTAATTAGCTAATTGCCAATTAGTAATTATGTAATTGCCAATTAGCTAATTATTTGCACAAATGTCGCTAATATCTCGAAAACCAAAGCCCGTAGAGGATTTCTGATGAAAAGTTCATTACCCCCCCCCCCCCTCCCTATCTTTATTATCCTCCCACATACCACCCATCTAGAATCCATTGGCATGAACAAAAATTTCATACTATTAACTTTAATTATTACTAATATTAATTTAAAACTAGGCGCAACACTTGAAAACAACAAAAGCCTACATTTAGGCGCATCACACATCCAAAAAAAACCGTAGCATGCTGCTACGCGTGGGAATAAAAACCGTAGCATGCTGCCACGTGTGGGCATAAGTGAAGCATAAAACTTCCCAAAACCGTAGCATGCTGCCACGTGTGGGCCAGAAGTAAAGCAAAAAACTTCACATATCCAAGAGAACCGTACCACACATCCAAGGAAGCCGTAGTACCGGAACATGCTGGTAGTATCGGCTAATGTCTCACTGACATCTTCTAGAATCTGTTCATGGTGATGTCATGTTGTGAAATTCCCGCTAATAAAAGAAAACAGCAAAACCAAGGCATGCTGGTAGTTCCGGCTAAAGCCGCTAAGGAACCTTATTCAAGAAATGATGTTTGCGCCAGAAAAAATGTCGCTAATATCTCGAAAACCAAAGGATTTCTGATGAAAACTTTGTTCCCCCCTCCCACCCCACACCGCCAAGAATCCATTTCCATGAGCAAAAATAATACGCTAATATCTCGAAAATCAGAGCCCGTAGAGTATTTCTGATAAAAATTTCACTACCCCCCTCTCTATCTTTATTATCCCCCCCCCACATACCCACCATCATTGGCATGAGCAAAAATTTGTTACTATTAACTTTAATTATTAGTTCAAAACCAAAAGCCTACATTTAGGCGCTCAAGAAAAATCATGATAAAAAAGCCTACATGAACCACATATCTATCTAAGAAAACCGTAGTACCGCAGCATGCTGGTAGTAACTGCTAATGCCGCTAGAGCGCAGTCAAGACCAAATGAGACATCCTACATAACTACAAGATATTCAAATTTAATATATCAGATCAAAAGCAATACACATTTCTGAGTATATTTCTTTTTGAATGACTCAAATCCGTCATAAAATGACAAATTTATTGAAGTTTAAAACAACGGAAATTGAAAACGACCGCGGCCCGCGAATCTGGTGATGACGTCACGATACAGAATACGCACGATGCCATTCTGAAAAATATAATATTTTTAAGGCGAGATTTTATGAAATAAATCCAAAACAAATCCAATCCCGAGCGCTTTCTATCACGGCAGGGCAGCAACTACACTCGCGCTGCGCTAGACCGCGAATTGTCTTGTGTACGTCATCAGCCGATCGTTCCTGTTAGACGGGTTTTTGAGAATGCGGTACTAAAATCGCTATAACTTTGTCGTTGTGTATCCGATTTCAATAAATCTTTCACTGAATCAATTTGTTTTTTTTTTTGGCTATGATTCTGCATAATTAACTAAAATAGTCGATCTTCCTCATTAAACATTGGTGCCATTCTGCTGGCTTGCATATAATTATGTGGTGTGCACCACGATGTATGCGGAGTCCTTCTAGCTGTCGTGTTATATGAAGCGTGGAGATGCGATATGCGTGATATGCGTGACTGTGACTTCTGATACGTAATAATTATTCGACAGTTGTGCATAGCTTGTAAACTTGTAATTGTTCCACCTCGTGAGTTCCGGTCATACCGTGCGGTTTCTTTAATATTCCGCGATATTTCACTTTTGAAAATTAAACTTGGAAAATCCTAGCATCACCTTTAGTGGCACTGTTTATGTGATGCTGCCCCAAATATTTATCTGGATCTAACTGTAAATGTGTTTCTTTCAAACACTTTAAGAACGTGTAAATGACATTAAATCTAGCACAGACCTTCATTGGCCCTACTTATATGATACTAGCTGAGTATTTATTTCGGTATACTTGTAAATAGGTTGATGATAAACTTTAAGCTCGCGTAAAGGCATAAATCCTATCATATCAGCCTTCTTTGGCAGTATATATGTACTATTACTTTAAATTTTCCTCTTAATATATACATGTAATTATATTGTTAATAAAAGTTAAAATCGCGTAACGGCAAATCCTATCATATCAGCCTTCATTGGCACTATCTATGTAATAATTCTTTATTCTACCGACTTTTCCTCGATCCATACGAGTTCCTACCCATCCGCTCTGGTTTGCCTTCTCGAAACGAAAAATCTTAATAAGGAACTAGCAACTCATGAGATTGCCATTTATATAAAACAAAAAATTTATAGACGATCGAATAGTTTTTTGTATACAAGTTCATTAGTCCAAGTTGGCTCTTGGGAAATTCAAATCTTGATAAAGTTTTATATTACTAGCGTTCCAAATGGCCCCTTTATGGCCCAAATATTTATACAAATGAAAATCTATGTGCAAGGTACTTACAGTAGTGTCAGATCCACCGTAGACGCGCCTCCTGCTGGATATCGACGAATACTCTGTAAAGCAATGAACGTATATACATTGGTAAGCAACATAGCAGCCAAATGCCCTTGTCTGAAGGACGAAGGAAAACCTCGTCTGGACCGATCACAGCCAGCGCCGGTGCAAACTATTATCTATCACATGAGTTGTTTTCTCCGAAGTAAAAAACTTGTCCTAAACCTAAAGTAATAATCTGAGATAAACGGAATATATGTATATATGTATTGGAGGTTGTCTCGATCTACCCTTTTCTGGTTTCCACGTTTTGCTTTTCTTTTCACGCCGGGGCCCGAGGGTGAATCATCGGCCGTATATCTCCCGGTGAATTGGTTCAGGAGGCGGCACTTGGGGAATTAAACATTGGTGCCACTTCTGCTGGCTTGCATATAATTATGTGGTGTGCACCACAGCAGTTACGCTAGGACAGTTCTGGACCACTTTTTTTAGCTTCTAGGATTTCGCCACAGATGGCGCCACCGTCGTTAGGTGGTTTGAGTCAATACTAAATATAGTTTTGTGTCTTGGCTGTATTGGTTTGTGCCTTGGATACACCATTGTGTCTTGGTTGCACCATTGAGTCTCGACTGCGCCCTAACTGGATTAATCGGTACTACCGGGATGTGTCATTTGGTCTGGACTGCGCTCTAGCTGCATTAGCAGGTACTACCAGCTTGCCCCGGTACTACGGCTTTCTTTTAGGTGCACCTAAATGTAGGCTTTATATCATGATTTTTCTTGAGCGCCTAAATGTAGGCTTTTGGTTTTGAACTAATAATTAAAGTTAATAATAGCAAATTTTTGCTCATGCCAATGGATTCTAGATAGCGGGTATGTGGGGGGGGATAATAAAGATAGAGAGGGGGGTAATGAAATTTTCATCAGAAATCCTCTACGGGCTCTGGTTTTCGAAATATTAGCGTATTAATAATTCAAGTTATTTTTGCTCATGGAAATGGATTCTTGGCGGTGTGGGGTGGGAGGGGGTAACAAAATTTTCATCAGAAATCCTTTGGTTTTCGAGATATTAGCGACATTTGTTCTGGCGCAAACGCCATTTCTTGAGTAAGGTTCCCTAGCGGCCTTAGCCGGAACTACCATCATGCCTTGGTCTTGCTGTTTTCTTTTATTAGCGGGAGAGTTCAGCATCATTCGAACTTCACAACATGACATCACTATGAACAGATTCTAGAAGATGTCAATGAGACATTAGCCGTTAATTAAAGTCAATAGTAGGAAATTTTTGTTCAAGCCCATGGATTCTAGATGGGAGGTATGTGGGGGGTATAATAAAGATAGGGAGGGGGGGTAATGAAATTTTCATCAGAAATCCCCTACGAGCTTTATTTTTCGAGATATTAGCGACATTTGTTCAAACAATTAGCTAATTGGCAATTATATAATTACTAATTGGCAATTAGCTAATTGGCAATTAGCAGCTTGGTTGGTCATTAGCTAATTGGGAATTAGTAATGTGGTGTGATGCGTAATTCTCATTAGCAGGGAAGTTGTGGATATCAGCATCATTCGAATTTCACAACATGACATCACCATGAACAGATTCTAGAAGATGTCAGTGAGAGTTCTGGGTGTCAAACATTAAATGTTGCACCTAGGATGTTTTTCCCTCTTATAAGCGGGGAAGTTGTAGATATCACGTATGACGTCATCATGGTATTTGTTGTTTTCAAATGCTGCACCTAATTAAGTGTTCCTAGCGGCTAAGTTGTAGATATCAGCAACATTCGAATTTCACAACATGACATCACCTTGGCTTTATGTCTTCGCAGCAAATTAATATTATTGGATTTTGGGGGGTACTTATATTGAAAAGTCATAGTTGCTCTTTCGAGTGCGAACACCGGTTCTCTAGCGGCATTAGCCGGTACTTCATATGTTGTTCACCTCGAGGGAAAGTAAGGTTCCCTAGTGGGATTAGCAGGTGCTACCACCATGCCTTGGTTTTGCTGTTTTCTTGCATGACGATTTATTAGTGGGGAAGTTCTAGATATCAGAATGACGTCATCTTGGTTTTGCTGTTTCCAAGTGTTGCACCTAAATAAGTTTGCTCTTTCGAGTGCAAACACCATTTCTTGAGCAAGTTCCCCTAGTGGCATTAGCCGGTACTACATATGCTGTTCATCTCGAGCTTGGGGATACGAGATCACTTTTGAAAAGTCACAGTTGCTCTTTCGACTACAAACATCATTTCTTGAGTAAGGTTCCCTAGCGGCGATTTATTAGTGGGGAATTTATAGATATCAGAATGATGTCATCCTGGTTTTGCTGTCTTCAAGTGCTGCGCCTAAATAAGTTTTCTTAGCGGGGAAGTTGTAGATATCATTCGAATTTCACAACATGATATCACCTTGGCTTGATGTTTTCTTAGCAAATTATTATTATTATTGGGTCCTGGGGGGGTGCGTACATTGAAAAGTCATAGTTGCTCTTTCGAGTGCAAACACCATTTCTTGAGCAAGGTCCCCTGGTGGCATTAGACGGTACTACCTATTTTTTTCATATCGCGCTTGGAGATACGAGATCACTTTGGGGATACGAGATCACTTTTAGCACTCTCCAGCATAGGGAAATAGCATAGGAGATCGATTTTGTTTCTGGAGTTTGCCTATTTTTCATCTCGAGTTTTGGGGATACGAGATCACTTTGGGGATACGAGATCACTTTCAGCAGTCTCCAGCATAGGGAAATAGTATAGGTTTTCGATTTTGTTTCTAGAGTTCAATTATTTTTCATCTCGGAGATCGTAGCTCTAAATATTTGTGAAGGGGTGGGAAGCTTTATTGGTGGAGGTTGCTGGTTAAGTTTTATCTGGTCTTGGAGGCTACAATTTGGCCTTGAGGTGCCCCCTCCTATATCTGGGTACTGGAGGTTGGCTGAGAGCTTTAGTGGCAATATCTGATACTATGAATAGGATTGTCTGGGGTGTGTTGGATTGGGCTACGTTACCTGTACCAAGCCTTGGGTAGAATGTGTGCGGCTTATGTGTATTAAGTAATGATGTGAAATACCCTAAACGAATTTATATCGGGCTGTATACTTGTCAGCTTGAGTTTGGTTTCAGTTGTTTACTTTAGTATGAGTGGCTGTGGTATGTTGGGCTGGGCTACTTGGTGGCTGAGGAAACGTTACCTAAGGCGTGGGTGGATGTGTGCAGCTGTGTATTTATGTGGATAAGAAATGTTGTGAAATTCCTTAAGTGAATTAGTGTAATTAGTATTAGTAATAATTCAAGTTAACTCTAGAATATTTTTGATCATGCCAATAGATTTTATAAGGTGTCAGTGGAGATCTTAGTTCTAGGGCTGGATAAAAATTTCATTAGAAATCCTCCACAAGCTATGGGTTTCGAGATATTAGCGATCTTGCCTTTTCAGGTATAATTAATATTAGTAGCTTACAAACATAAAAAACAACAACAACAACTATAACCTAAGTTGTGGATTAAAGATTTGATGATATTAATCTGTAGGTGTCCTTTATAAACAAGATTATACCATGTGATTATATATCTAAAAATAGATCAGGCGTAGCTGATTGGGGTGATATGTTGACTTAGATAAGTAATGGAGATTAGTAAATGCCTGATTGTACTCTTCAGGTGCAATGCTTCTAATTTGATTCCTTGCATAAACAAATTCGCACAGTCCAGTAAAGTAAACAAATTCGAATAATGTAAACAAATTCGCACAGCAACCGAGTAATGTAAACAAATTGAGCGATTTATGTAAGATTCCCAATTTCTTTAGCTGAAAACAACAACAACTGATATGAATCTGTAGGATATAATGTCTTAGAGTAGTGGAAGTTATAATTGAAAATTTCTTTTTGCTGAAAAAAAAAATACAGCAACAACTATAACGTAAGTTGTGCATTAAAAAACTTTTATAAACAAGATTGATCATGCTATGATATTCGATGTCTAAAAATAGATCACAGCTGCTTGGGATGTTAAGAAATATGAAGTAATGGAAATTAAAGCCGTATCAGAAAACTTTCGATGTTGGTGTGTGTGTGTTTGTGTGTTTGTGTGTTTGTGTGTGTATCGAAAAGCTTTAGGTTTTATATAGAATTGTTTTTTTTATTGTCAATAAAATTTCTGTTTGGTTGGGTTAAATGTAAAGCTTTTATGAGCTATCATATCAATGTAGGATGATACTAATAGAGTATGATATGTTGACTTAGATGAGTAGTGAAATTTGTATGGATACAGTAAGAGACTTTTCACCAAATTTTTAGTGATAATGTGTAATGGCATGACCGTGTTAGCCTAGCCTGAAGGTGGTTTGAGCAGGCACATCTGAAAAATCACATATAATGATTAAGAAAGCTTCATGATATAGATCAAAAGTGATACCTATGGATTACATAAGGAAAGTAGGTTCACTTAATCTGCAAACAACAAATTTGCTTGAAAGCGACACCCGATGTGAGCAATAATCATTTTTGCTTCAATTATCACTCTTAAGCGACGTGTGCCGGAGAGAATATATTAAGTATAGTGTAAAATATGCATTGTAAATAAAAATTGTATTATGGTTATAATGCCATTTATTGAAATAATTTGTTTTAATTACATTATAGCTTAAATCGAAAGTTTTTTTCTTTAGTTCAGGAAAATCAAGATTTCAAAAACTGATCCTTATAAAGAATTTTCCTTATGCCTTTAGACCAAGATGGCTTTAGAAGATTCCTTGTGCACCATTTGCATAAATAACATCTCTCCGTCTTTACGTCTTTACTTTTTGCGATCTTTGCTGGAATATCCTGATTTTTCGAGCTGTTGGTAGGGGACAGCCGACTCGTTTTTAGATGAAAAACATTCTTCTTTATTTCTAGAAAGCATCGATTTCATAGATGCAGACTGAGCCTTATATGAATATTCTTTACGACTTTCGTCCGTAAGCTTTAGAAGGTTTGTAGTATCCTTAGAACACATGTTGAAATTAGTACGTAATTAGCTTGCCAACAGCGGTTTGTTTGGGTAAAGAGCAAAACATCAACTGAAAAACAAGTTATGAAACTATTATTTATATGTATTTGACACGTGGTTTTGAAGGCAGAAATTTGTCCTTAATCTCTGATGGCACCTTAATCTTAACCGAAAGTGTCTGCTCTTGAGTAACCTTTTGAAACCAACAGTGTCGAGTCTTAGAGGCTACAATTTTACCATGATTCAGCTTCGATAAGAATATGGTAATTTTATCTTCTTAATATTGATGTGGTGGGCCTAACTAACTTGATCTTTGATTCTGCCATTGTCTGCTCTTGGGCAACCTTTTGATGTCGGATGTATCTGGTCTTGGTACTAGATTCCATCTAGTCAGGAACGTTACAGGGGGATTCCTCCCTGGTTGATGGTGAGAATTCTGTTTGAATATCAGACCTGTTTGAAAAGCTGTTAAGCTGTTATCAGAGCTGTTTCAAAGCTGTTAAGCTGTTGTCAGAGCTGTTTGGAAAGCTGTTAAGCTGTTATCAGAGCTGTTTGGAAAGCTGTTAAGCTGTTATCAGAGCTGTTTGAAAAGCTGTTTACCTGTTATAAGAGCTGTTTGAAAAGCTGATAAGCTGTTATCAGAGCTGTTTGCAAAGCTGTTTACCTGTTATCAGAGCTGTTTGAAAAGCTGTTAAGCTGTTATCAGAGCTATTTAAAAGCTGTTAAGCTGTTATCAGAGCTGATTGAAAAGCTGTTAAGCTGTTATCAGAGCTGTTTGAAAAGCTGTTATCAGAGCTGTTAAACTGTTATCAGAGCTGTTTGAAAAGCTGTTACCAGAGCTGTTTGAAAAGCTATTAAGCTGTTATCAGACATATTGGAAAAGCTGTTAAGCTGTTATCAGAGCTGTTCGAAAAGCTGTTAAGCTGTTATCAGAGCTGTTTTAAAAGCTGTTAAGCTGTTATCAGACCTGTTTTGAAAAAGTTATATAGAACCCCCTGCGGCGTAGTTGATTATGGGAAGTTAAGGTTGCAACCTCCAAGACACACACTTCCGGGTCAAGGTTATGGACAAAATACCCTTCCGGTTTCCAAGGTGATGCCAGAGGTCAAGGTAAAGCCCACGTGTCAACGTGCATTCTGGGTAAAAAAAGGCTCAACCACCCGATTAAGAGCCCCCTGTAGTAGGTAAATGTTATTAAAGAATACCTTCAGGAGTTCTGGACTTAGTAGGGAAATTGAATAAAAAGAATGACATATACACATAAAATATCATTATTGATTTATTATAAATTAAAAAATATTAACATTTAATTCTTAGTGTATCATTCTATTTTTGGGCTTCCTTATTTCAACATATCTAGAACTATAACATATTCTTTATTTTCCAATAATGTATATCGTAGACTTAAGACTTGGGCTATAATACAATTAAAACAAATTACTTCAATAAATGGAATTATAGCTATATGTAATACATTTTTTTATTTACAATACACTAGACTTGGATCATATGCTTTTTGCGGCTGCTCCTTGTTGCTCTGATGGAATTAAGTAATGTTTCCCGATGGTAGAGTACCGTTGTGCTATTAACATTTAATTCTATGGTTGGGATTCCTTAATTCAATATTAATTTTTTGTTTCTCACATTCAGGAATATGTGATGCTAATTCTTTATCAGAATAAAAATAGAGCAAACATCTATCGCATATATACAATCTAGCCTTACATTTTGAAGTTTGTTTCCATGCAAGCCGTGAAAGTTTTTTAATCCAGCAGAAATGAAACCTGTTACTTTCATCGTCATCATCATCATCATCCTGCTGATAGTTAATTTGTATCATTAATAGATTCGCATGCCGCTTCATCTTGTGTTTCGTTGGTCTAACTAGAACAGCGGTGAAGGAACGCTCTTTCTTTAGAATGAATACATTTATTGATATATCGTTCTGATCTTCAAATTATTTAATCTGCTTGAGCGTGATAGGAAATATTATTCCAGTTAAATTTAGCACAGTAGAATAATGTGGGTATGATGATGTCCTAGAGGAGTTAATATTTCCAGGGTATAGTGCTGATGTCACTGCCCAAGCCATACAATTAATTAATCCTTTCATGTTTTTTACCACCACAATAACCTTCATGTAGTCTATTTTTAGATATAGAATTTCATAACATGCTGCAATGATCACGATTTCCACTGCACATGCGGAATTTCACAACATTTCTTATCCACATAAATACACAGCTGCACACATCCACCCACGCCTTAGGTAACGTTTCCTCAGCCACCAAGTAGCCCAGCCCAACATACCACAGCCACTCATACTAAAGTAAACAACTGAAACTGTATTTCACATCATTACTTAATACACATAAGCCGCACACATTCTACCCAAGGCTTGGTACAGGTAACGTAGCCCAATCCAACACACCCCAGACAATCCTATTCATAGTATCAGATATTGCCACTAAAGCTCTCAGCCAACCTCCAGTACCCAGACACAGGAGGGGGCACCTCAAGGTCAAATTGAAGCCTCCAAGACCAGTTAAAACTTAAGCAGCAACCTCCGCCAATAAAGCTTCCCACCCCTTCACAAATATTTAGAGCTACGATCTCCGAGATGAAAAATAATTGAATTCTAGAAACAAAATCGAAAACCTATGCTATTTCCCTATGCTGGAGAGTGATCTCGTATCCCCAAAGTGATCTCGTATCCCCAAAACTCGAGATAAAAAATAGGCAAACTCCAGAAACAAAATCGAAATCCTATGCTCTTTCCCTATGCCGGAGAGTGCTAAAAGTGATCTCGTATCCTCAAAGTGATCGCGTATCCCCAAGCGCGAGATGAACAACATATGTAGTACCGTCTAATGCCACCAGGGGACCTTGCTCAAGAAATGGTGTTTGCACTCGAAAGAGCAACTGTGACTTTTCAATGTACGCACGCCCCAGGATCCAATACTAATAATAATTTGCTAAGAAAACATCAAGCCAAGGTGATATCATGTTGTGAAATTCGAATGATATATACAACTTCCCCGCTAAGAAAACTTATTTAGGCGCAGCACTTGAAGACAGCAAAACCAGGATGACATCATTCTCATAACTACAAATTCCCCACTAATGAATCGTCAAGCATAAACACAGGGTGGTAGTACCTGCTAATGCCACTAGGAGACCTTACTTTCCCTCGAGGTGAACAACATATGAAGTACAGGCTAATGCCGCTAGGGAACCTTACTCAAGAAATGGTGTTTGCACTCGAAAGAACAATTGTGACTTTTGAAAAGTGATCTCGTATCCCCAAGCTCGAGATGAACGGCATATGTAGTACCGGCTAATGCCACCAGGGGGCCTTGCTTAAGAAATGGTGTTTGCACTCGAAAGAGCAAACTTATTTAGGTGCAACACTTGGAAACAGCAAAACCAAGATGACGTCATTCTGATATCTACAACTTCCCCACTAATAAATCGTCAAGCAAGAAAACAGCAAAACCAAGGCATGGTGGTAGTACCAGCTCATGTCACTAGGGAACCTTACTTTCCCTCGAGGTGAGCAATATATGAAGTACTGGCTAATGCCGCTAGAGAACCGGCGTTCGCACTCGAAAGAGCAATTGTGACTTTTGAATATAAGCACTCCCCTAAATCCATTAATATTAATTTGCTGCGAAAACATCAAGCCAAGGTGATGTCATGTTGTGAAATTCGAATGTTGCTGATATCTACAACTTAGCCGCTAAGAACACTTAATTAGGTGCAGCATTTGAAAACAACAAATACCATGGTGACTTCGTACGTGATATCTACAACTTCCCCGCTAATAGAAGAAAAAAACACCTAGATGCAACATTTCATGTTTGACACCCAGAACTCTCACTGACATCTTCTAGAATCTGTTCATGGTGATGTCATGTTGTGAAATTCGAATGATGCTGATATCTACTCTCACTGACATCTTCTAGAATCTGTCATGGTGATGTCATGTTGTGAAATTCGAATGATGCTGATATCTACAACTTCCCTGCTAATGAGAATTACGCATCACACAACATTACTACTTCCCAATTAGCTAATGACCAACCAAGCTGCTAATTAGCTAATTGCCAATTAGTAATTATGTAATTGCCAATTAGCTAATTATTTGCACAAATGTCGCTAATATCTCGAAAACCAAAGCCCGTAGAGGATTTCTGATGAAAATTTCATTACCCCCCCCCCTCCCTATCTTTATTATCCTCCCACATACCACCCATCTAGAATCCATTGGCATGAACAAAAATTTCATACTATTAACTTTAATTATTACTAATATTAATTTAAAACTAGGCGCAACACTTGAAAACAACAAAAGCCTACATTTAGGCGCATCACACATCCAAAAAAAACCGTAGCATGCTGCTACGCGTGGGAATAAAAAACCGTAGCATGCTGCCACGTGTGGGCATAAGTGAAGCGTAAAACTTCCCAAAACCCTAGCATGCTGCCACGTGGTGGCCAGAAGTAAAGCAAAAAACTTCACATATCCAAGAAAACCGTACCACACATCCAAGGAAGCCGTAGTACCGGAACATGCTGGTAGTATCGGCTAATGTCTCACTGACATCTTCTAGAATCTGTTCATGGTGATGTCATGTTGTGAAATTCCCGCTAATAAAAGAAAACAGCAAAACCAAGGCATGCTGGTAGTTCCGGCTAAGGCCGCTAGGGAACCTTATTCAAGAAATGATGTTTGCGCCAGAAAAAATGTCGCTAATATCTCGAAAACCAAAGGATTTCTGATGAAAATTTTGTTCCCCCCTCCCACCCCACACCGCCAAGAATCCATTTCCATGAGCAAAAATAATACGCTAATATCTCGAAAACCAGAGCCCGTAGAGTATTTCTGATAAAAATTTCACTACCCCCCTCTCTATCTTTATTATCCCCCCCCACATACCCACCATCATTGGCATGAGCAAAAATTTGCTACTATTAACTTTAATTATTAGTTCAAAACCAAAAGCCTACATTTAGGCGCTCAACAAAAATCATGATAAAAAAGCCTACATGAACCACATATCTATCTAAGAAAACCGTAGTACCGGAGCATGGTGGTAGTAACTGCTAATGCCGCTAGAGCGCAGTCAAGACCAAATGAGACATACCGGTAGTACCGATTAATCCCGCTCGGGCGCAGTCGAAACTCAATGGTGCACCCAAGACACAATGGTGTATCCAAGGCACAAACCAATACAGCCAAGGCACAAACCTACATTGACTCAAACCACCTAGCGACGGTGGCGCCATCTGTGGCGAAATCCTGGAAGCTACAAAAGTGGTCCAGAACTGTGCGGAATGGAGAACAATCTAACTACAAGATATTCAAATTTAATATATCAGATCAAAAGCAATATACATTTCTGAGTATATTTCTTTTTGAATGACTCAAATCCGTCAAAAAATGACAAATTTATTGAAGTTTAAAACAACGGAAATTGAATACGACCGCGGCCCGCGAATCTGGTGATGACGTCACGATACACAATACGCACGATGCCAGTCTGAAAAATATAATATTCTTAAGGCGAGATTTTATGAAATAAATCCAAAACAAATCCAATCCCGAGCGCTTTCTATCACGGCAGGGCAGCAACTACACTCGCGCTGCGCTAGACCGCGAATTGTCTTGTGTACGTCATCAGCCGATCGTTCATGTTAGACGGGTTTTTGAGAATGCGGTACTAAAATCGCTATAACTTTGTCGTTGTGTATCCGATTTCAATAAATCTTTCACTGAATCAATTTGTTTTTTTTTTTGGCTATGATTCTGCATAATTAACTAAAATAGTCGATCTTCCTCATTAAACATTGGTGCCATTCTGCTGGCTTGCATATAATTATGTGGTGTGCACCACGATGTATGCGGAGTCCTTCTAGCTGTCGTGTTATATGAGGCGTGGAGATGCGATATGCGTGATATGCGTGACTGTGACTTCTGATACGTAATAATTATTCGACAGTTGTGCATAGCATATAGCCTCAACAGTGTATACAGCCTGGACTAAACTTGTAATTGTTCCACCTCGTGAGTTCCGGTCATACCGTGCGGTTTCTTTAATATTCCGCGATATTTCACTTTTGAAAATTAAACTTGGAAAATGCTCTCACGTGTTGCCCTTCTATACTTTTCCAGACCACGCCTTTCAATCGTGAACGCAACAATCTGGCTTTCGCGCCTTCCTCTTCTTCCGGAATCCTCGCATTCGACACTTGTATTATTTCTCTACAGTTGGCATTTCACACGTCTCTTGCCTATCTACATAGGTACAGCGAGACCAACTTCGTGCTGCATCAGTGAGAAATGAAACGACGTAGCTCAAAAAACACTTCCCTACTATTACTAAGTATCGTCGGTGTGTGGCGACATTAAGGAATGTCAGACGTCAAACCATTGTGTGACATTCTGAAGTATCTTATTATCGATGGCCATAAGAGGGCAGGATCGTATGTTTCATCTATTTGTCAGGCGACCCAGGGAAATGGTAGATTGAGCTAGTCGGTATACGAAAATGAATTGGAAAGAGCACAACTCACCAATCAAACAGGGTGGTTGTACTTGCCCGACCTTGTTGATTCATTCCAGCCTGAGAAGATACTGATGTCTATCAAGATAAGTACTCTTTATCATCTAAAGGTCGTATGATGTGAATACTAGGGCCTAATGTCCTTGGCATGGAAAACTCCGATCAATTTTCCTTGCAGGTCCTCCAATTCATATAACGAGCTACCTTTTTGAGATCGGATCCTGCATTTTAAGAAGTTCTTCCCGAGCTTGGCGCTACGCTGATGTTTAAAACTACTCTGTTGGAAGTTTCTCCTAAAAACTTCCTGACCGACTTTGTAATTTACAGATTTGGTTCGGAGGTTATATGATTTAGTGCCCACTTAAAATGCTCTATCAAGTTTCTCTTGGGCCTTGGCACGTCGGAGCTAAAACTTGTCAGAGACATCTTTGTTTAAGGGTTCCTTGAGCCCTTCTAGGTTTCGCAGGAGGTTGTAAGTGGTAGCATGCTCTATCATTTGGAGCCTGAACAGCATTTTGGAAGGGGAGAATACTGCGGCTTGGTGAATTGAGCTACCCAAAAAATTTTTTCTTGAACAAAATTAAGTTTAACCCGGTAAAAAGTCCAAACGTAATCTGTTTATTTTTCCTCTTGGACATGTATAGGAGTGTTTTTTCCTCATATAATTCACACCCAGAATTTATTTCTGAGTTTATATGAGAAGAGATCAGTTTGATCTATTTTCAAGCGTCTGCAGCAGGCAGAAAACCAAGCTGCACCGATGAGTGTTAGGTTTTCTGCTGACACGAAACGCTTCTTCTTCTTCCTTTTCTGTTTATTTTTCAGCCCACTGCGTGGCGTATACAGGTTCGATTCGCTTCGAATGAATCTGTTTCTTTAAATTTTTTTAAATTTTTTTAATTTTTTTTAATATAAAAAAATTGTTTTTTTCTATTTTCTCAAACTTTTCATTTCTTTCTTCTTTTTTCATTTTTTCATTTGTTTTTCAAATCACACAATTTTACTATTTGTGACCTGTTGATGAGTCAAACCAAGACTTGAAACTTGTCACCAAAAATTAATGGGTTGTGTGATGAAATAACAAATTAGAACATTTTTTAGCTTTTGCTATATACCGGAGAATCCCAAAAAATTCTTTCTTGAACAAAATTAAGTTTAACCCGGTAAAAAGTCCAAACGTAATCTGTTTATTTTTCCTCCTGGGCATGTATAGGAGTGTTTTTTCCTCATATAATTCACACCCAGAATTTATTTCTGAGTTTATATGAGAAGAGATCAGTTTGATCTATTTTCAAGCGTCTGCAGCAGGCAGAAAACCAAGCTGCACCGATGAGTGTTAGGTTTTCTGCTGACACGAAACGCTTCTTCTTCTTCCTTTTCTGTTTATTTTTCAGCCCACTGCGTGGCGTATACAGGTTCGATTCGCTTGGAATGAATCTGTTTCTTTCAATTTTTTGAAATTTTTTTAATATAAAAAAATTGTTTTTTTCTATTTTCTCAAACTTTTCATTTCTTTCTTCTTTTTTCATTTTTTCATTTGTTTTTCAAATCACACAATTTCGCTATTTGTGACCTGTTGATGAGTCAAACCAAGACTTGAAACTTGTCACCAAAAATTAATGGGTTGTGTGATGAAATAACAAATTAGAACATTTTTTAGCTTTTGCTATATACCGGAGAATCCCAAAAAATTCTTTCTTGAACAAAATTAAGTTTAACCCGGTAAAAAGTCCAAACGTAATCTGCTTATTTTTATTGTCATATTTTGACATTACTCTAGTTGTTATATTTATATTCGATGTAGGTATCATCGCTTTAAGGATATCAGAATCTATTTTTATTCTCGATAAAGCGTCAGCATTAGTATTCATTCTTCCTTGTTTATAGATAATTTCGAAATCATAATCAGATAAGTCAAGCCTTATCGTTGTCATCTTGGTAGATGGGTTTCTATGAGTGAAAAGACTTACCAAAAGTCTGTGGTCTGTGACCACTATGAATTTTTTACCATACACGTACGGTCTGAAATAATAGATTGCCCAATGTATTGCTAGGAGTTCTTTTTCAATAATTGGTTTATTGAGTTCGTGTTTAGTTAATGTTCTACTAGCGTACGAAATTGATAGATCTGAGCCGATTTCACCTTGGGATAAGACTGCTCCAAGGGCAAATTGTGAAACATCTGTAGTTATAATGAATTTTTCGTTAAAATTTGGATATTTCAATATTGGTTCATTTACTAGTTTGCATTTAAGTGCCGAAAACGCTTCTCGGCATTCATTTGTCCAAATGAATGGTGTATTCTTTTTGGATAATGAATTTATTGGTTTTGCCATATGAGCAAAGTTTGGAATAAATCTTCTGTAGTAATTACAGAAAGCAATAAATCTTCTGGCATCATCCGCATTTGCAGGGGTGGGGTAGTTTAATACTGTGTCAAATTTTTTGGGATCAGTCCTGACACCTTTTTCTGTTATTAAATGTCCTAAATAAACAACTTCTGTTTGTAAAAATCTACATTTTTGCGGATTTAATTTTAGATTGTACTTTCTCAGTGTGTTAAAAGTTTTTATTAAATTTTGGTTATAATGCTTTAGACTGCATCCAAAGATTATGATATCATCCACATAAAGAAATGCTTCTGAATCTAATCCGGCCAAAGCTATTGAGAGCATTCCCTGAAAACTATTAGTAGAAATTTTTAAGCCAAAAGGTAGTCTTTTAAATTGTATCCTCCTATAAGATGTGTTACTATTTTGACGGATGTTATTTCTAGGATATCTATTGCCATTCTGTTGGCCGTTATTGTGGTGTCTATAGGCTTGTGTGTTAAACGATCGATTATTGTTCCGTTGAGGTTTATTGCGACAATTGCCTCTTGATACGTTATGGTTGTTATTGAAGTTTTTCAGAGCATTGTACTTAATTTTCTATTTTAAACGGCTGCGACCGCTACTTGCTTCTTAACTTGTTTTATTAAAACTTTCTTGAATTTCCAAAATACTAGTAAGCATAAAGCAATAATTGCAAGTACTTGCAGAATCATTTCTATATCTGATAGACTCCAATTGCTTTGCGTGATATTGTTAGTTGAGGAACCTGCATTATTATTTATCAGTATCTCCTCTGTTTGCATTTTGGAAGCCTTTTTACCCATGATGGTATATTATTTTCCTTTTTATTTTTTACCGATGTGGGAATTGATTCGCAATGAAGACACTGTTAGAAATGGTTAAATTTCTCGAAACTAGTTGGAATTAAAAAATACAACACGGTGGAAAGTGAAATTCCCTTAAAGCAAATTGAAAAGAAAAGTTTACAAAGTCGGTTGTTTAATTAGTATTTTGTTTATTTTATTCTTCTTTTTCTTATAATTTATATTTTTTTTTATTCTTTTTTTTTCTATAATTTTTTCAATTGTTTTTTAGTTCTTTTATTTTCTTTAAAAATGTATCTCGTTGATCTCCTGTTGCTATCACCAGCAAGCGATGATAATCTTTTATCTCCGCCCTTATTTTAGCCTCGAAACCTGTTCTTTTCTTTTTTGATGGTTACTGCTTCTCAGTATGCTGTACCGTATGTGTGCCATTTTTTCTATACTCCTCCAAAGTTTTTGGACGTGGCCCCGCTGTTGGATTTTTCAACGCCTCCTCTAGTGAGTTTTTTAGTTTCTTCCACGGGCTTAGTTGCTCAATCGTTTTCTCCGACGATTCCAAGTTTAGTTGGGCAGGGTCGCCATGTAAAGTTTCTTCCTTCTTTTTCACGATCGCCAATGGCTGATGAGAATCTTGAAGATATAAGAAGCAATAATATTTATATTAACTTGGAGATACAAATGGTAGAGCTATGTGAAGCTTCTATACATTTGTATCTTGACCAAGTGAGAGCTAAAAAGCTCTAAGTCTGGTCTTAATATAAATGTTAATTACAATCACCAGAGCTGCGGACAGCTCTATTGGTGGCACCTTAAATGGCTTAGAGCTAAAGAGCTCTATATGCAAAAAATGCAGGGGTGTGAGAGCTAGAAAGCTCTATTTACCTTGGTGGTTGTTCATATCGGAGCTAAGGAAGCTCAATTAATGAAAAGACCAGAGTGGAGTATAAAATAACTCTGATTTATTTCCAATAGTACAGCCTTTTTATACAATCAAATTATCGCTTACTTCATCAATATTGCTTACAAAAATTAAGTTCTCACCGATCGACCACCTGGAATCGGTCTCACACAGAAAGCGCCGAGTAAGCTTTTCGCAATACTCAAAGTTCTTACAGGCACTATGCTTGCTTATTGATGAGTTCACTGGCATGGCTATATCGCTTTGTCATGTAAACAAGCTTTAATTGTAAATTCTTTTGCTTTCTTTCTTTTTGTGCTTGTTTACTTTAATTTTATTCATGCCGTGAATGCTTCATTCATTTATAGTAAATTTGTGTTAATGCTTCGCATAGCATATTGCCTTTATTTTATTATGGACATTTTGCTGTGTGGATATTTATGTCTTGTAGGTCGCTTAACTTGCGCTCTACAATCTGTTGACTCACTCCGAAGCGTTAGATTGCGGGGAGTACAGCGCGGTTCGTAAGTGTGTAATGCCATATTTTTTTACAATTTCATCGAATTGGACTGACCGAAATTGAATGCCATTGTCCGTCATAATAGTTGCGGGGACTCCAAACATATGAAAATTTATCTTCAACAAATTTACAAATTTGAGAGGTACTTGCCTGCTTGAGTGACTCTAGGATTGGATATTTGGAAAGATGGTCGAGAGCTATTAGAATACAAACATTTCTTGCTTTAGTACGTGGGTATGAGCCTAACAGATCTAGGTAGAGACGTTGCCAAGGTCGTTCTGTTTTGACTTGCTCTCCCATAGGAGGTCGCAGTGTAATATTTGGTGCCTTAATTTCTTTGCAGATATCGCAGGAAGCTATGTAAGACCTGACATCTACCGACATGCGCAGCCAGTAGAAGTATCGTCTTATTTTGTCGAGTATCTTCCCTATTGCGCCATCTCGTCGTACCCAGAGCTTCCAGGCTTCTTCTTCTTGCACTGGATCCCCTGTCCTAGGAGCGGTTCGTATGTACACGAAATCCTCTAGAATGCACAAGTCCCGCAAATTCGACTGATTCGACTCGATTTTCTGCTTCAATTCAGTATATTCAGGGGAAATGAAGGCAGGAAAATTGAGATTTATTTTCGGGCCCGGGTCTTCAGCCGCCGACAGCTCCTCACAGAGGACTCGGGACAGTGCATCCGGGACCACTTGAAGACTTCCTTTTCTATGTTCTATCGAAAAATCGAAGCTCTGAAGTTTCAGGCTCCATCTGGCTAACCTCCCACTCAAATCCTTTTGTGACATCAGCCACCTCAAGCTCGCGTGAATCGTCACGATTTTGAATGGTAATAGCTCGACGTAAGGACGGAATTTTTTTACACTAAGTACCGCAGCTAGACACTCTAACTCTGTCACTGAATAGTTCCGTTGAACAGAATTTAATTTTTGGAAAATGAACGCTATGGGCTTTTCATCGCCGTGATCATCTACTTGGAGTAAGACTCCTCCCACTCCTTGTTGGCTTGCGGCACACTGGATGATGAAAGGCTTTGAAAAGTCTGGACTTATTAACAGCGGAGCGGATGTGAGCTTTATCTTTAGTCGACCAAACGCAGTTTGTTTCTCGGAAGTCCACTCGAACTTATTGGCTTTCTTCAATACACCGGTGATGGGTGCTGTCAACTCAGCATAATTTAAAATGAATCGCCTGTACCATCCAGCCATACCTAGAAGGCGTCGAACTTGTCGAACGTTTTTCGGTGATGGATATTCAGTAATGGCTGTGACCTTATCGGGGTCAGTCCTGATTCCTCCATTGCCAATAATGAAACCTAGATATTTGGTTCCCTTTAAGCAAAACCTACTCTTTTCTATTTTAATCGTTAGTCCAGCCGTCCTCAAACAATCCGCTACTCGGGATAGCAAGGCAAGATGAGTGTCGCAATCTTGGGATAAAACTAATAAATCGTCCAGATAAACAAGGACGTTTTCTCGCAGGTCAATTGGTATAACTTTATCCATCAGGCGGCACATTGTCTGTGGTGCATTGCATAGCCCAAATGGCATCACTTTATAGTGGTATAAAGGAAGTCCTGGAACGGTGAAAGCGGTTTTCTCGCGTGACTCTAACTCAAGTGGTATTTGCCAGAAGGCGTCTTTTAAATCGAGGCTGGTGATGTACTTGGCCGCTGGCATACGACTAAGTATACCATCAATTTGCGGAAGAGGAGATGCATCCTTCTTAGTTACTGAATTCACTTTTCGCGCATCAAAACACAGCCGATTCTTCTCTGGCTTCCTGACCAGAACCACGTGTGAACTCCACGGGCTTTGACTCTCTTCTATAATATCCAACGACAACATTCGTTTTATTTCAGCATCAATTAATAGTTGCAACGCTGGTGAGACTGGGTAAAATCGTTGTTTGATGGGAGTAGCATCTCCTACTTCAATCCTATGATTAACTAAATTTGTTTTTCCCAGACCTTTGACTGTATACGATGGAAACAATGCTTTAATAAGGTTCAATCGGAATGTCTCTTCCACTGAGAGATCGTGTGTATTTGTGTCTGATGTAGCCAGTGAGGTGAACGTTTGGACTTCCGCAACTGTGCCTAAGACATCAGGAGCTAACCCAAAGAATCTCCAGAAGTCAATGCCTAGGTACAGTTCCTGGGTGAGACTAGGAACTACGTAGAAACGCTTTGGTTTCGTCTCACCACGGAAGTATACACCCAACTCGACATGACCAAGCACTTCAGGTCTGGCACCATTTGCTACCTCTAATTGGCTGCGATATTGAGACCATTTCACATTAGCCCTAGCTAACCTCTCTAGTGCTTCCTTCCGCAGAATGCTAACAGTGGCACCACTGTCTAATAATCCTGCCATAGTTTATTCGAGCAGATATACTTCAGCATAAGGTCTGACATCATTCAACTTATTTAATGTAATGACTGAGATTTTTTTTCAATCGGATTTGATCTTTTTCCAATCCGTTTTTATTCGTTTCCAGTAATTTTGCATTCTTAAACTAGATCGCTTTGGTCTGAAAAAAGCGGACCTGGTTAAGAAATTTGTACCGGATTGCTCAATCGCCGAGTAGAAGATTCTTTCTCTCGCTGATTGATATTTCTGAAACCGTATGTGATAGGGTTGGAGTGGTGACAATTTGGGGACATCGCTGCTCGTCATCACAGTATGTGATGTTCGCCTGAGTATCATTACTGTAGTCGCCCGTCTATCTTCTCGGTGCGAGCTCTCTCTAAGTATCCTGTCTGGTATTAGGATATCTCCATGAACATGGGACAAGTCGGGGTTCATATCTAATAAGTTAGTGCTAGTGTTTGGAACTATCGATTTGTCAATCAATGGGAAGTCATTTGTGGTAAGAGAATCGATCAAATTCTCGTTGTCAACATTTCGTATTTATTTTTGATCATCTACTGTGGTCTGAACGTTGGGGCCTGGGGCTGTCCTGGAGGTTGTCTTGTAGCGAAGCGCGCGCCCGCCGTCAGACCTACCTACATTCATCTTGCAATGAATATCGATAGGTGCGACAACAGACGCCTCTTGCTGCGAAAATCACCTCGGGGATATGTGTGGGTGGCCGCACAGCATGTTGCCGCTAGCGATCAGCCGGCTTGGGGTGGTTATTGCCACCCACATCCCTTCGGTGCTTGAAAGCTGTGCGCGCAGTAATATAAAAAGGACGTTGCTCATCTACTTCCAGACCTCGGACTGACAGACGAACAAAAAAACACAAAAGATCAATATTGCCTCGCCCTTCTGGTGCTACCTGAAATATGAAAAGCTGAAATAAAAAGATCTGGAGCTGAAAAGAAAGAAGGCAAATTGAAAATTGCTGTTGTCGTCGATCACTGAAATGCCAAAAGAGAGTACAGAGCGGAAGTCCACTCGACGCCGGACAGTTCATATATCACCCGGAGAAAGAACAACGCAGTGAGTGAGAGAGAGAACATGGAATTCAGATGGTGATGAAGTCCCGACTGGACTTGATTTGGGCCCATCGCCCCCTTCCATCCTGGCTAAGATGTCACAGTCGCGATAAGTTTCTTAGCCCCATCTATAGTTGTGTGCGTGTGTGTGTCCCGCTGACCTACCTGAGCGTACTCAGAACCACCTCCGTTGTGTTCAGCAGTCACTCGCCCATGATGCTCAAGGCCTCATGTACTAAAAAAAAAAAGAAACTGTGCAGAGTGAAATGACAAAAAAAACCGAGAACAGGCCAATACTGGCGAGAAGCCGCCGATGCGTCCCGTCGATGATAGAAAAGGAATGCGCCAGAAATCAAAAGGAAAATTATGCGTGTATGTATACGAAGAGATTTGACTTCAGGTAGTTTAAAACATTATATTATATTTCAAAAGTCTAAAACAGTGTGAGGAGAGGAAACCCGATCACATAATTTATAAATATACAACGGAATGAGCTTACACTTAATTATAGAAAACAAAAGCGCTTTTCCTGCCTTGAACTTATCTAGCCCTGACTCCTGCTCCTTAAAATTAACTGCAACTACCTTACGCTCAGAGGGAGGTAGGTATATATATATATATATACATATATATATCCGTATGTTCCTATACTTACTGGTTAGGCTAGCCTATTATTCTACACATCTTATAGATGTTTTTTGTTTTTTTTTGTCGTACTTTCTTTTTTTTTTCAAAGCCTGACTTAACTAGGGCATCTAATTCTAATACAAATAAAACGCTCAACTAACCTTGGGATACACTTGGGACTTACTCTCACTGTATTCAGGCTCTAGGTTTCCTCCTCTTGTTAGCCGCAGGGATGGTATTCAAGCTCTAATCCTTTCGTTTCTTTCCGGTTTCAACCGTACTTCGGGCACGCTTTCCCACAAGGTTTTTTTTTCTTTCTTTTATAACACTTTGAAGGTAATTTATGCCGAAGTCGCAGGTAAGTGGGTTTAGTTCACAAAAACGGAAGGACTTTTGACTAATCCTTAAAATTTCTTATCCACAGTTTCTTTATGTAGATAGAAGCGAAGATTTTCCTCAAAACCCACAAGTAAGCAAATTTTATTCACAAGAAAACTTTCATTAATTCTTACAGTTTCTTCTCCGTAGATTTTCACACAGTATATATGAAGATATTCTTCAAGAATCACAGGTGAGTAAGTTTAATTCAACATAACGAAAATTTTAATTATTTCTCAAAATTTCTTCTCCACAGTTTTTCACATACATATATATGAAGATATATAAAAAAAATAATTCACAGGTGAGTGAGCTTAATTCACCATAAAAGAAAACTTTACTTAATTCTCAAATTTTGCTTTTCACAGATGTTCCACATACATATGGACGAAGATTGTATGCACAAATTACAGGTAAGCAAATTTTATACACAAGAAAACTCTCATTAATTCTTATAGTTTCTTCTCCATCGTTTTTCGCACTAAGGTATATGAAGATATTCTTCACAAATCATAGGTGAATGAGTTTAATTCACCACGAACGAAAACTTTAATTAATTCTCCAAAATTTCTATTCCACAGTTTTTCCACATACATATGGACGAAGATTATCCGCACAAATTGCAGGTGGGTAAATTTTATACACACGAAAACTCTCATTAATTCTAGATTTTCTTCTCCATAGATTTTTCGCACTAATGTATATGGAAATATTCTTCAAAAATCACAGGTGAATGAGTTTAATTTATTCTACAGTTTTTCCACATACATATGGACGAACATTGTCCGCACAAATTGCAGGTAAGTATGTTTTATACACACGAAAACTTTTCATTAATTCCAGAATTTTCTTCTCCATAGATTTACGCGCTAAGGTATGAACGACGATTTTCCGCCCAAATTTCAGGTAAGTACCATTTACTTCACGACATGCTACTGCTTTTATATTCTTTACTATCACACTTTTACTTTAATTTTTGGAAGAAAAAGAAAAGAATCTCAACGCGCTCATAGAAAATCACAAAGATAACTATAAAAAAAAAAAAAAAACCCCCGATACCGCGCAGACGCTTAGTACTCAGTACTGTCCTCTACCATTGCCACTGACATATAATAAGAATGGACTGACCCATCCTATCTAATTCCTATAGTCAAAAATGGCACAAATTTTTCCTAAAATCTGTTTGTCTCTTTCAAGCTCAAAATGTACACTGATCTGTAACCAATTTTAGAAACAGTACGGCTGTATTAATTGGAATACACGGGAATTGACATAAAAATGCAGACAAATCTATTATTTATATACGTCTATCTCTTACAAGCTCAAGCATATTTGACATCAAATCTGCAGAGGAACACATTTTTCAGTAATACTGAAAATTTATTTTTGTGTTAATTAAAACGAGTTTAAGGGGGGTTAACACCAAAAAAAAGCTCACGATTTCTGTTTCCAAAAGCTTAATGAACATAAACGCATAAAAGTATGCAATTTTAAAATTGAAACAAATCACTATATGTACATGCAAAGCTATGTGATGCTGTGATATTCGTCTGTATTGTACTCCAAAGCATGTCGGGCATCTGCACAGCAGTAAGGTAGAATCACTGACTTATAAGTAAGTGGGTAGAATTGCTGCATAGGCATGGCGAGATTTTAAATTTGGCTGCCGGAGTTTTCTTAGAATTTTGTTGAGGAGCAGGCAAGGAGCGAACGAAATGTATGCTCTCTGCGCTGTTGATCAGACACTTTTCCGTGTAATTTGTCTGGCACTATTTATTGCTTGGTCAATTTTATTTGACTGAAGTCTGTCATCAAATAAAACTCTTCCAAGAATTCTGAGTTGTAATATACCTACCATATAATTTTTACAATGTTCACACGTTGTCAGATTACCATTTTATTAACTAGATATCCAAAGAACTACTTTAGAGAATTAGATTTGAATTTACCAACAACACAATTTTCAGGTTGAGCTATATCTGGTAGATTTTCTAATCTAATTTTAGTATATATGTACATATATACAATTTTATCTCTATCTAATTCCTCAATTTTGTTCGCATAAAATTTTTCATGTTTCAAGAAACGCAATCCAACCAGATTAGCCTAGTCGGAGTTACTGTAACTGGGAAAGATTACCAATATAGCAAATAGTGAATTCTTTTTTGCGACTCGATGTTAACACTGCCTTCAAATCTGCCATTCTCGTGCTCTTTTCTTCCCTACTGGTGTGGTTATTGTGTAACCCTGTGCATTGCAATGTTCATTTAGGATTTTCAATTCATTCCAAAAGTACCTTAAATCTACCAATCGAGATCCCTCCATGGAAATTTCGTTCATATCTTCATCCTGATTTTCTTTTTCTATCAGAATTGTGAACGAATCTATTTCGCTATAATGCTCAATATTTGGCAAAATTTCTTTGCTGTGCGGTTAAATTTTCTTTTGTGCTTTCCTGTAGAGATCTGAAACACAATAATGGAATACAAAATAGTGTTGTCGTAGTCGCTATGTCAATGCAGTATAAATATATCGTGTAGATAGACAGACGAAGATAAGACCAGAACAAACCATCAAACCGCTAGGAGATATTTCATAGAAATTCGCGATGGGCAGTACCACTAAGCGTAGGTACAGTAAATAGAGAAATCAATTAGATTGAAAAATCTCCGACAGTCTTCTTCTTGAGAAGGTGTCTCCCAAAGGAAAATTTTTGCTCTGGTCCACAAAGTTCTTATTTCTACCCATTTCATAGTTTTATTCACTTAAAAAAGGACGCGGGACGTGGTATTCAAAAAATTAATTGACTCTTTGCGGCAGAAATTCGCTGTGAGACCCACGGTAGTCGATTTTGAAAAAATGCCAGAGTTACTCCGTGAGGTTGCCAGAAAGGTCAGCTAGTTTACCTATTCAAGGAGGCAGTAGTGTCAAAAATTACTTCAAAGCATGCGTATAATACGGCGAATAAGTCTACCAAAAACAACTCTGTGAAGCAAGGGGCGAGCCCATTCTAGAGGGAGTATAAATTGGTCCCGTTATTAGGCTTTGGATGAATTAGCTATTTATTTCGGTACTTACAGAAGAACTGATTTTTCTTTAGGCGATACCGATACTGCATTGATAAAAAGATTCATCACATAATGACAGCAGCTCGAACTTTTAGAGGGGACGGGCCAATCGAAAGGTATAATCGCTATATAAAGAGGAATATTAACCCGATCAAATGGGCATTGCAAGTACCTGAGAATGGAACGCTCATAATAATTTTCGTGCAATGAGCTCAATTAAAGCATTTATAAGAAAGAAGTTGCTTTTACCGAAATATATATTAAATCGCGTAAATATTCGTCAGCAAATTCCCTCTTAGATAAAAAAGAATTAGAAAAATAATTTCAAAAGAAAGATGTCATTGGTACAAAGCCAATACTTTTATTGGTCGACACAAGTTCTTTGTAATTTGAAAAAATGCTTCTTCTTCGAAAATCGCATTTTGAAAACAATTCATACATAAATTAATAGTACTTAGTAGTAATTATAGTCGCTAGAAAGATAATCGATTGTAGTCAAAAAATTGGTACACACTGTATATAATCGTGATAACTCACTACACCTCATCAATTTTCATTCAGTTTTCTAAATTACATACATATATTCGAAAAACAACTCTTCAAAACTTTAAAAAGTTCCATTTTGTCCTTTCTACAGCTTCACTAAAACGCGGTCATAAATGGAACGCAACAAAAAATAACTATTTATAATTTAGCCAACCTTCCTCTAAAATTTCATCAAAATCATTTACATTTCACAAATTTGTACATTTATAGGATTATTTCCTTTTCATACACACAGATTTACATACCTAACAATATTCAGTTTTCTCTTCTTTATTCCATAATTATTAGCCCGAATTTTACTAATTCGTCCCATGATTAAATAATAGTTACTCAAAATTCGTTACCATAATAAAATTGGAAAAAAATTTCTCGCCTCAAAAGCAAAAATGAACAAATTACCAATGATAAAAATTCAAATATTCCGGGAAATCTACACACATACATATACCTAATGCAGAAAATAACGGCACACACTCTCCAAGCGTACAGCTACAGCCCGCTGAGCTTTCAAAACAAATGAAAGCCTTCCAAAAGCATATTACTCCATCTGACGATGATAGAATGAATTGAAAACGCCAAATTGTATGCAAAATATAATAAACCAAGAAATTTTTGCCGTTACCATCATTAACATTATTGACTTTATTTCCTTTATCATTGCACTAAAAAATTTGAGTTTTTCAAAATAAACAGAAAAAGGTTCGATCTTTGTTACAAATTGAACTTTCATTGAAATAACATCATAATTTTGGTAGTTAATTGTCTCGCAAAATAGCAACATTCAAACTAAAATATATTAGTAACCAACATTTTTTGTCTGGTTTTCTTTCCGTCACTGCCTCTTCCAGCCCAAGATCTTCCATACTCAAGTACAAATTTATCTATTTAATGTACCATTATTACGTTTCGATGTACTAAACTTTGCAAATTTCATGAATTCCAGAGTTTTCTAAAGCTAATTAAATACATATAAAACCCCGAAATCTTTATTTTTGACACGTCATTACCTAAGTTTATGCATTTTCTCTAACTATGTACAATTTTTATCAAGATAGTACACATAGATTTGCAGTAAATTTGTATTAACTTTTCGTGTTTTATAAGATTTCAGTGGTAATCCCCCTTAACTTCCTAAACTATTTTCATTTAATACAATACGATTTTACAACACCTTTAGTGTTTCCAATCTACAAATAATAACTAATTATAAATCGGTATGCAATTGTACGAAATAAAGGGTTTTCACAGCCTGTTCAATATTTGTGCCATTTTTGAAGAAAGAACGCTCAGTCCATTCTTATTATATGTCAGTGACCATTGCTCAAGACGAACTTCCCTAAACTATCTCAGCCTCCCTATATCGCAGCCGTTCCATGCTTAGCCACCGGCAGGGGCACATTTTTCTTGTTCGTTCGTTGGATCCCGAGAATTCTTCGTTTCCTCTCGACCCACAGGCAAGAATCGTTCGTACCAGTGATTTGCTGTGTAGCACTGATGATATTAGCAATACTATTGTACTTTTTTCAATACTTTTCGATCGGGGAAAAATACTTAATACTTTTTACTGAATTTCATTACTTTTTCAGATTATACGAGTATAATGAACCGAACGCAGTCCTAAATCTTAATGGGTTTGAGTGAACTATTGTTAGCCTTGGCGACTGTCGACAACTTCATACATATTCGTAAACAGAGCTCGACGCGCGGCTAAGCTAATGGCCCGGCTGATATGATTATAAAACCGTTTAGGGCGAAACGAACGCACTCGTATCATAAGTGTTGGCTCCTGGCGTCATTCTTGAAAACAACTTCACTTGATTCATAATACAAAGCTAAGCGGCTAAGGGCTAAGCTAATGGTTTGAGTTGAGTGACAGTTTGTTTTCACAATAATTTCCCTCCAAAGAAAAAGTTTAGTTTATAATCATACGCAAACATATTTTTTAATATATGTATAATGGCAAGTTTTCTTGATCAGTAAGTATTAACAAATCTAGAGTTTTCTGTAAATTTAAGTACATACTGAAAATATTGAAATAAATTGCTAGGTGGGTTATTAGAAAAGTGCAGGACGTGACCGTGACAGAGAACAAATCTGATGTTGAAATTCAAGAGGCGTACACGGAACAATCATCAAATAATTGTGAAAGGTGTGTCATTCTGGATTTAATCCTAAATAATAATTAGAACTTTTTCGTTTTAGTACTGAGCAAGTAAAAAAGAAAAGACCAAGGTATGATATAAACTTTCGTCAGGAGTGGAAAGAAAAATTCGCTCCATGGCTTATACACGAAAACTCTAAACAGGGCAAGAAATGTATTGTGTGCAATATTCCGATTGTTGGTGGGCTTACACATTTAGAAAGGCATGCAGCTCGCGACAGCCACAAAAGAGCATTTCAAGTTGCTAAAATAACCCCAAAACTTACAGAATTTGTTAGGCCAGACACAACTGAAATTTCAAGTTCCGAATCTGCTAAGCGTTTAGAGATTGTATTAAGTTTATTTGTAGCTGAACACAATTTACCATTTAAAATTTTAGATCATTTAAACTTGTGTCTTAAGAGTGTAATAACTGACTCTAAAATTGTTAAAAAGTTAGCTTTGCACAGAATAAAAGGGCAGAAAATAGTGAAGACCTTAACAGGACCTGAAAATTCACGGTTAATTTCAGAAATAACCAGGTATCAATACTACTCCCTTGTTATAGATGAAAGTACAGACATTGCAACGTCTAAAAATCTAGCAATCATAATACGAGTTTATGATAAAGAATGTCGAGATCGATTCTTAACGCTCACCGAAGTTACAGATTCATCTGCGCAAGGTTTATTTGAAACAATTCTTAATGTGTTGAAAGAAAATTGTATACCACTCAAAAATATGATTGGTTTTACTGCCGATAATTGTTCCGTGATGATGGGGTCGTATAATGGAGTTCAGGCAAAGCTAAAAAATGTAGTTCCTCACTTGTTTGTAAATGGTTGCATATGCCATATTATCAACTTAGTTTCTTCAGCCGCATCATCTTGCTTACCTAAAGATATCGATAAATTAATTCGAGAAATAAATCACCATTTCTGCAATAGCTCAAGCAGAAAGGCGGATTTCATAACTTTTCAGGAATATTTCGGTTCGGAATTGCACATTATTCTGCGATATTGTAAAACACGTTGGTTATCTAGGCAAGCTGCAATTGATCGTGTCCTTGAACAATGGGACCCTTTAAATTATTATTTTGGTTTAACAGATTTTGAAAGTGGATATGGAAATGAAAACATTCAATTTATTTCGACAAGTTTGCGGAACCCTGTTATAAAACTGTACTACTTATTCCTATCCTACGTTTTAAAGATAATTAATAATGTCAATTTGGAAATGCAGTCCGAGCAGCCTAGAGTACACATTTTTATACCCCGACTGAGATTTCTTTTTTATCAATTAGGCAGGAATTTTATAAAGAAGAAAAGCTTAGATGATACAAATATAAATTCATTAAATCTCAACGAAAATCAAATTCCTCTTCAGGACGTGTACTGTGGCACAGATGTGGAGATTTATTATAATACAGCTAATATTAGTGAAACTGAGATTCTAGAATTTAAACGTAATGTCGTCCAATTTTATATTCAATTTTGCGAGTCATTAAGAAAGAAAGTTAATTTTGAAGGAGAGGTTTTAAATTGGTTCCCCAAATTTTCTCCAGAATATGTAATGTCTGGTGAAACAAATAGCATATTACCACTTATTTTAAAAATTTTTCCTGAAAACGAAGTCTTAAACGCTGAAAAAATAAACTCAGAATACAGAGCATTATCAGAATATCCTTATCTAAAAAAAATTAAAAGCTTAAATATTTCTGCCTTTTGGGCCGAAGTTGGCTCAATTAAAAATGAATTTAACGAGCCAATATTTAATAATATTTATCGCATAGTCCAAGGTGTATTATCTATTCCGCACTAGTCTGCTAATGTGGAGCGTATTTTTTCCGTGTAAAATCTTATTAAAACTAAATGTAGAAACCGCTTGCAGGTTCCAACAGTTTCTGCACTTATTCAAACGAGAGATCTTATCAAATCAAAGTCCAATTGCTGTCACAGTTTTGCAGTGCCAAGTTCTTTAATTTCAAAAAACCTACCTAATGATACCCTTGTTGATAGAGAGCTATTAGAATAATCAATTTAAATAATACTACTTATACAACAGACAAACATTGTTTTGTTATTTTTCCATCATTTTCTTGTTTGATTATGTTGTATTTAATTTCTTGGTTCCTGTTTTAAATAAGTTTATTGAATAGAACTTTTTCGTTGCATAGTAGTTAATATAATTTAAACCTTGGAAATGGAAATATTATTTTTCGCTATAAAACCAATTGCAAAGGACTATATTAATGTAATTAAATATATATATATATATATATCAACCGTTTTATTGTCTCTTAAGTATATTATTCTTTTGTTATATGTATTGTTTTTTCTGAATACGAGTATATATATATTACTTATTAGTTTCCTTTTTTATTTACTTTTGTTGAAAAAACTTTATTTTATATGTTGAGCGAGTATACATATGTATGTATATACCTAGGTACTAGATATATATAAAACAAAGAGTAAATTTTGCCGTTGAGTTTTAAAGAAAGGAGTTTGAATATATTTGAATTCTTCCTTGTAATAGATAGATGTATATTTTTATAAATAAATATTTCAATACCATATTGCATGATTCAGTACCATTTTGTGCGGTCTTTTCAATACCTTTGAACCCACCCTCATATCATCACTGCTGTGTAGCGACAAATTTTTTCCTGAGAAATTCGGTCGGGCTTGCTGTAATGCATGGCGTTGGTATCGCGTGATGTTTTACAGCTGGGCGAGTTGCCGTTCGTTCGTTGGAATTTCTGATGACGAACGGTGCCTGCCTGGAAATCTTTTGTTGCGCTGATGCCTAAGTTATGATTTTAGATTTTTCAGGTGGATTTGAGAGTGAGGAGATTTTTGCTGCGTTTCCGAATTATTTGTTCGAGCAAATTTTATGTTTTTCCGGCTTTTTGGATTTTTGTATTTTTGCGTCTTTTCAGGTTTGATAAGATTTCTTTTCTTCGCTTTGTTATGCTCACTTGTGGATTTTTTTAGGAAAGATCATGATTTGTGCGTGTTCTGCACGAATTGGGATCTTTCCTTTCCTGTTTAAGTCTGCATGGAGAAGTAGCAGAGGGCTACTTCTCGGATTTTATATAGGTAAAACTTTTGCCCTTTTTGCAGGAATTTCAGGTCTTCATGAATTTTTATAAAGTTTCGTCATTTCAGGGATTTATGCGTCGTATGGAAAAGTAGCATAGGGCTACTTTTCGAAAATTATAGGACCTTTTCCCCCTTTTCAGGTACCCTTGCAGTTAAAATGGACAAAGGAAATTGTTAAAGTTGAAAACGCTAATTAGGATAGGACAGACCGAATAAAAAAAAACACATATGATGAACCGTAGAAGAGAAGGGAAAGTAGCGTGAGGGCAGAACGCTACAGTCTCCATGCCTGCGTGTGCTGATGGTGGGGTACTAAATTCGGTCGAGACCGGGTGTTGTTGGTCCCGACCCCTTTGGAGTTTTTCTGTTGGCAGAATGAGCATTTTGGCTTCACGGTGTCCTTCTTACCACATCCGTAGCAGAAGACTCTTGTCGGCACCTCCTCACAATCCTGATACCAATGACCTGTCTTATCGCAGTTCCAACATCTATTATTATTGCTTGAGTTTGTCCCTCTAGCGGCTGCGATTTCGCCCGTGTATATTGACTCGTCAGCATCTTCGTGAAGTGCGCTTTCAGGGAGACTGACTTCTGCTAGTCGACTTCTGTTCTGTAATTGTGATGCAGTCGACGACCGTATTAGAGCTCTAGTTGCTTGCACTTGCATAAGAATTGAGCGAAGTTGGCCCACCGAAGTTATGGGGTGTAGACAGGTCTGTTGCTGAATGCTTCGGAGAAGATTGGCGCTCACAAGTTCTATAAATTCGGACTCCGCCATTGAGTTGTGCAATCGATGTCGCAGCTCGATCAGGTCTTGATAATACGTTGCAAAAAGTTCGTTCGCATATTGGAAATTTGGCGCCTTATATCAACATCACATCTATTCCCCCCCCCCCCCAGTCGGTGATTAACGCTGATTTAACATGTTCCCAAGGCGGATTGGGATTGGATATGAACAATGACCAGAACCAATTATTCACTCTATCACTGAATAGGGAAGGCAGATTAGACACTAGGAGTTCGAAATCTCCATCAAGGGTGCTCCTAGTCAAAGTCTCGACTCGGAAGATGAATTCTTCCACGTCCAATTTGACATTATCTCCAATATAACAGATCTGCCACCTCCGTATTGGACTGGCGGATCGTCTATATATATTATTTCGAGACCGTGGCCTGTTTTGATTTTGATACTGATCGTTGTAGTTTTGATTTCGATACTGATCGTTATGGTTTTGATTTTGATACTGTTCGTTATGGTTTTGATTTTGATACTGATCGTTATAGGGTCTCTGGGCCGACCTGTATGGTGACATTGTTCCAGCTAAGGATTGTCTCGGTTTCGTTGGAGGAATCCTGGGTGGATCCAAGAGGCGTTGGACTCCTGGACTATGAATTCCTAGTGCTGGTCTTGGAAGATTGGGTGGGGGTTCCTCAGGTCGGAAATTTAATGGAACCTCACGGTTTTGGGATTGGGCTGAAGAATATTCATTCCTAACCTGTTCCAGTCCTCTAGCTACCTCTGAATGTACTAAGTCCGCAATTTGCATTTGCAGGCCAGCTAAAAGAGCTTGTACTGAGGCCATCTGCTGGACAGACAGGGCTGCCAGGGGATATTGCGTTCTGAGCCGTGAAAGTTTGATCGTGTGGGCTTCGTTGAAGTACTGAAGTTTGGGATGGAAGACGCGACAGAGTCCGCTCCGTTCCAGAAAGAATTGCTGGTGCTGGTTGAGTCTTATTGGTAGTTTGTCTAGTTTGGTAATGTCTTGGGACTGCGCCAGTATACGGCAGGCATTGCTCTAGAGTCACTGCCCGTCGACATTTCGGACAGCTACCTTTCGTTTGTGCCCATTTCTTAAGGCACAACCTATAGAAGCGTGTCCATTGATTTCTTGGTCTTAGACCAGCCTATCTCCTTGCAGATAGTACATTCCTCCTGCAAAGTTAAGGCCGCTGCCTCATCCGGTGGAGATCGGGAAGTAACAAACATGTTGGTTAGCGATTCTAGACTTTATTTGTCGATACTAATGCAACTAGCTTAGAAAAACGTCCTAGTACTAGTTCGAACAGTTCCCACGTATCTAGTGTGTATTGAATATAAGGGTTAGTCGTACGTTTGGGAGAACTAGGAAGATTTTTCCACTCTAATTTAGGACAGAACCAATGAATCAGACTATGCAGATGGTAATAAAAAAATTCAACAAAAGAATATAGATATATGTTGCTTGAGACAGCCCTGAGGATTCCCGTGAATTCAGTGACTAAGTTGATTCCTAAAATCTATGAGTTCATCAAATTATCAGCTGGCCATTCATCGATTGTAATACCCCAGCTTCCCAACTTTCAAATTATCACAATTGTAAAATATTCAATTTTCCAAACTATTCTTTCGATCCCAAATATTTGAAAAAAAATTATAATTTCTCTAAGTTGTCGTCCCTCTCTCTCAAAGCCCCTCCCCCAACCGCCACCAGAGCATCATTGTCATAAAATTCACGACTAACAACCGAAGGGAATCAATGTTGACTTAAAGGAAAGGAAATGGGGTAGAGTTGCTTCGGCCATGGCGGAAAGAATCCACGAGAGATCAAGGGGGTGGACAATGTACCTCAGGCAGGTAGATAGCAGCGTGCCAGCTCCTGATAACTAAGGGAATTGCCTCATCTTCCCAGGCTCCCGCGTCCACTCCGCAGCACTCTTCAGTCTCTAATGCTTAATCAGTCATGCGTCTGGACAGCGTTACGAATCCAGTAAACCTGCTAGCCTGAAGCCAGAAGGCCAAGCTCATAGTTTCAATACCCTGCCCAGCCACATGCCCGAACGCAGCAGGGTTCATTGAAGGAAAAGGGTAAGGGAAATGAAGAAGAAAAAGAAAAGAAATTTGGAGTCTACTGTACTAGTCATGTAAAGGTCGTCGTGTGTAATCAGGTCCTCCGTACGGCTTGAGAGTAAAGAGTCCCGAGGAATCAGGTGGCTAACATTGACTCGCTCTCAGTAGTTCAACACTCTCCAGCAACGTTCGTCATTCGTCCTTTTTAGTTTGTATTGTCCAATAAGTGCAGATCTCGATCTCATTTGGAGTTGGGCTATTACCATAAAGGCTCTCCAGAATTATATCATGGCTAAATAGAATTTAAAAGGAAATCCAAACTTAACTTGAAGAAAATCAACAATGGTATTCACTTAACGTGCACATCGTAAACAAATTGAAAAGAGAAAAAAAAAATTTAAAAATTGTTGAACTGAAGGTTCATATTGAGCCGAGTACTATGAACTCAAATAAAATGAGACGAAGGTTCATCCCCTCTTCACTGGATGTGAGTCTCTGAGTTAGGAAATTAGCTTACAGCCAAAATTCCAAAAAAATCATTCAGCGTCTCAGTCCCCAGTAAAGATAGGCCTGAAGTACTACGGATGTTTCGGCCCCACGTTGAGCGCCATTTTGCTATGGTCTAGTCTGTTTTGCTTGTATCTTATGCTTCTTGTTTTGGGTTGAGGAATGGAAATATTACGTCCCGTCAGCTGAGCTAACTAGCTCCTCACCCCGTGACGGTTATCGGCAGGCTGGCATGCTTGTAACTAGCTTTACGGAGATAAGTGGGGGGTTCGAAACAATTAAATCTGCCTCCTGCCACAGCACCACAACAAAAAACACCTCATGCCAGGTTAGGTAAAGATAAAGATGAAATGAGGTAAAAATAGGATTGTAAGCTAGGGACTGGGAAGAAGGGATAGTCAACTCTGATTCAACCCTGCCGTCAGCCTAACCTACTGGTGATGGTCCCCAGTATTGGCCGTGGCCCGTCCATCCCATGGATATTCAGGCCATGTTGTTTGAATACCCCCTTTTCTTTTACTACAATGCCCCGGCGAGCAACCGGGAGAGATGCCTCAAGAGAGAGCGGGGACTAAATGATTATCACTTCATCGTTTATTAATGTTAACTTTAAAAAAAAATAAAAGAGGAAAAATTCATTTATAATATCCTCAACGTATATTTAAAAAAAAAAAATATTACAATCCAAGACTTACGAGCGCTTATATTATATCTATACGGTTGTAGTAACCCTGACAGTACGTACGATGGGTATAATCTTATATTCGAAAGTCTGGTAATATGTTTAATCCTACCATCACCTTTAGTGGCACTGTTTATGTGATGCTGCCCAAATATTTAGCTGGATCTAACTAGATGTGTTTCTTTCAAACACTTTAAGAACGTGTAATTGACATTAATTCTAGCACAGACCTTCATTGGCCCTACTTATATGATACTAGCTGAGTATTTATTTCGGTATACTTGTAAATAGGTTGATTATAAAATTTAAGCTCGCGTAAAGGCATGAATCCTATCATATCAGCCTTCATTGGCACTATATATGTACTATTACTTTAAATTTTCCTCTTAATATACATGTAATTATATTGCTTATAAAAGTTAAAATCGCGTAACGACAAATCCTATCATATCAGCCTTCATTGGCACTATCTATGTAATAATTCTTTAAATGTTTCTCTTAATATACATGTAATTATGTTGCTTACAAAAGTTAAAATCGCGTAACGACAAATCCTATCATATCAGCCTTCATTGGCAATATCTATGTAATAATTCTTTATTCTACCGACTTTTCCTCGATCCATACGAGTTCCTACCCATCCGCTCTGGCTTGCCTTCTCGAAACGAAAAATCTTAATAAGGAACTAGCAACTCATATATATAAAAAAAATGTATAAACGATCGAATAGTTTTTTGTATATAAGTTCATAAGTCCAAGTTGGCTCTTGGGAAATTCAAATCTTGATAAAGTTTTATATTACTAGCGTTCCAAATAGCCCCTTTATGGCCCAAATATTTATAAAAATGAAGATCTATGTGCAAGGTACTTACAGTAGTGTCGGATCCACCGTAGAGGTGCCTCCTGCTGGATGTCGACGAATTCTCTGTAAAGCAATGAACGTATATACATAGGTAAGCAACATGGCAGCCAAATGCCGTTGTCTGAAGGACGAAGGAAAACCTCGTCTGGACCGATCACAGCCAACGCCGGTGCAAACTATTATCGATCACATGAATATATATATATATATATATATGTATTGGAGGTTGTCTCGATCTTCCCTTTTCTGGTTTCCTCGTTTTGCTTTTCTTTTCACGCCGTGGTCCGAAGGTGAATCATCTACCGTATATCTTCCGATGAATTGGTTCAGGAGGCGGCACTTGGGGAATTAAACATTGGTGCCACTTCTGCTGGCTTGCATATAACGATATATGCAGAATGAAATATTGGTGCCACTTCTGCTGGCTTGCATATAATTATGTGGTGTGCACCATGATGTATGCGGAGTCCTTCTAGCTGTCGTGTTATATGAGGCGTGGAGATGCAATATGCGTGACTGTGACTTCTGATACGTAATAATTATTCGACAGTTGTGCACAGCATATAGCCTCAACAGTGTACACAGCCTGGACTAAACTTGTAATTGTTCCACCTCGTGAGTTCCGGTCATACCGTGCGGTTTCTTTAATATTCCGCGATATTTCACTTTTGAAAATTAAACTTGGAAAATGCTCTCACGTGCTGCCCTTCTACACTTTTCCAGACCACACCTTTCAATCGTGAACGCAACAATCTGGCTTTCGCGCCTTCCTCTTCTTCCGACATCCTCGCATTCGACACTTGCATTATTTCTCTACAGGTGGCATTTCACACGTCTCCTGCCTATCCACATAGTTACAGCGAGACCAACTTCGTGCTGCATCAGTGAGAAATGAAACGACATAGCTAAAAAAAACACTTCCCTGCTATTACTACGTATCGTCGGTGTGTGGCGACATTTAGGAATGTCAGACGTCAACTCGTTGTGTGACATTCTGAAGTATCTTATTTTCGACGGCCATAACAACGGGCATCCATCAGGTGACCTATCGTGCTTGTCGAATTAAAGGTCTTATTAAGGCGTGGAACTATTGTTCACATGATGTATTTAGGCATATTATTTTCATCAATTGTAACTGGATAATGGTTACCTCCTTTTGTTAAAGTAGTAAATAAAATGAAGTATTATAACGTAATAAGGTGCTGAGTTTTGGGATTACTCTCCTGAAGCCCACTCCGATGGTGGTTGACTGAGGTCCGCTACTCTTCTCATTTACAGGTCATCAGGTCATAATCAACAGGGATACTGTCATCTCTCCCACAGTATCATCAGATGGATGAAGCGACGGCGAAAGAGGACAGGCCATCTGTGTCCTCCGTGTAGGTAAGGGTAAGTGGTGCAAGGGTCTATTCACGATTTTTTTTTTGTATATGGCAAATGAAAGCGGCAGATTTTCGTGGACGCCCCCCCCCCCCACACTCTCCGCCAATATACGAGGCGAACTAGCGTTCCGCCCTGCATTACCCAAGGAACAATTTATTTTATATAGTAGTAACCGTAAGGTTTCCATTACCAAATTATATAACCTAGGTTATATAGACCAGTACTCAAAACCTCTTCGTGACCACTATAAACCCCTTATAGAGCTTAAATGGAGGATTATATAAAGGTGACTGTGACTTGATTTAGGTAACGTTATATAACTAAAGTTTTATAGAATAAGTAATAAAAATATTCTGGTTACCTTAATATAACTTCTTATATAACCTGGGCTACTCTCGATTAATTTACTTTGGTCACAGCAGTGGTTGCGGTAAAGTTTCGGTTACCTTATAAACTTTGTTTATAATGGTGATGGTAACGTTTCCACAACGCTTGGAATTTTCTCAGACTGATTACTTTTAGTGATTGAAATGTTAGGCAAATTACTTTTCATTACCTTTATAAAACAATATAAGGCAAATATTTACGCAACCTATCTTGAGATAAAATTTCGATATTTTGTTGTACTGCATTTTTATAATGTAAGGATTTAATATTTTTACATCCTAGAATGCAATTTATCGGCATGTACGTGGTGAAATTCAGTTGCAATTAAAATTTTACTGTGAATATCATTATAGATACTTTTTAAAAATACAGACCGCTCCAGAAATAAGCAATATTTAATTATTTTAATTAAATATGAAAAAATTTAAAATTTTCACTTAGGTGATATCAATTGATAAAAGTAACATTACATAATTTAGAAATGTTATATGCCTAAAATGACGTATTTTCTTCATATAAAAATAAAACTGAAGCCATATATCTGCAATTTAAAAAATCAGCTTAACCGACATTTTCTTTTTTATCTGCAATGCACAGATGAAAAAATGGCGGTTTGTACTTAAATGAACAAATTGCCATTATAAAATTTCAACTACTTTTATATAAACTCTGGCTCTGTTATATAAACTCAATTACCCTTATAAAACTTCTAGAAATATTATATAAACTAAAGGAACTACCACATATATACCCTTTAGTTATAATATGTTACCTTTGGTAATGTTATATATTTTATAGTAACAAAAAACAGACGTTAGTGATCTTATATACCCTTTGGTTATATTGTGTTACCTTTGGTAATCTTATATATCTTAAAGTAATGACAAAATGTCTGTGTCATATTCTTCTTTGTTTTGGAACTATGTTGAGAGTGATTTGTTTTGGACGTGAAGTCCCAGCCGTCAGCATGAGCTGCCAGATAACTCGGTGGACAGCGTTGACTGCAGGGCGGCACGCTAGCACCTCGGCTATTGCGGGAGAGTTATAGGGGTGGTTAACCAAAATCCTGCCGCTGCCACCTGCCATAATAAAAAAAAACACAATCATCGTGCCTGACAAAAAAACACACTCCAGCCCTGAAGGGGCCTTTACACCACTTACCCTTACCTTATTGAAGGCGCAGATGAACTGCCTTTTGCTGCGTGCCCCATCCTCCCAACGACACTGAGGGCAGATTATTTTACAGTGTCCCTATTTGACCTGAAAAGAGAGAGAGCAGCGGACCTAGACAACCTTCATCTTGGAGAGGGCTCCAGGAGAGAGGAAGAAGGAAGAAACTAAAAGTTCAGCATTTTACAACGTTATAAATTTATTCGTTATTCCATTACACAAACTCTTTCCCGTACTCAACCTGTCCTATCGATCAATCGAGGTATGGACCCTTGATTCTATTAGAGTTAAAAGAATGTACTAATACTCCTCTAAGACAAGCAACCACTTCCGTACAGGCAGCTTTAACATTTTGGTAACAAGTGCTTCTCCTGTCTAGTCTGAGCTAATATGTTAAAAACAATTGAAAATGTGTATAGTCAACAGTAACAGATTCAACAATAAATGCTTATGTAGTTCAGTCTAAGCTAATATCTTACAAAATGAAAATGTGCATAATCGGCATCAACCTTCACTGAGCTAATATCTTAAAATAAACGAATATACATATATAATCAGCACTAACAAATCCAATGTTAAATTCTTATATAGTTCAGTCTAGGCTAATATCCTAGAAACAAAAGAAAAGGTGCAAAATCGGCACCAACAAGTCTAACGACAAATGCTCTTATACTTCAGTCTGAGCTAATATCTTAAAAGAAATGAATATACGTATATAATCAACACTAACGAATCTAACGTTAAATTCGTACAAGGAAAATTCCACTGAACGGGCGCATGACCTCTACAATATACTCGAATATGGAGAGCAACGGGATTAATGTGATCAAATATAGTTACATAAGCAGGGATATTTTAAAGAATATAGATATAAAATATATAGAAATAAAATATTCTTCTTTCAAAATTATCGACATGCACTCAATTACATCCCAATATTTTAGACACACAACTTTACTTAAATAAGGTATGTTCAATCGAAGGAGCTCCCTGGAGGTCGTGCCGCTGACTCTGAAAAAATCTGTTATCGTTCTTCATAGTTGTAAAATTGCACCATGTTAATAAATCGAGAAGCGATCAGAAACTATTTATCCAGGCGGGCCTATGTGAAATTGCCGCAATAGTACAAAAAAAATTGCTTATTTTGTTCACTCTTTTCTTTTTGTAGTCATTTTCTTTGTACTGAAGGAGACCTAGTGCCCCTAGAAATTCCTATACTTAATTATGTATCTACTTGTCCATACCTGTAGGTATTTAAATTCTAGTACTGAAAGATTTCCTACTGTGTTGAGCGAGTTTTTCCTTCAAAATTCTTCCTAACTACTATGGAAAGTAGTTCTATAGCTGGAGAATAGTTATGGCAGTCATCTTCTCGTCCTAGTAATTAATGCAAGGCAAGCTGTAGTATAGACCACCTGTGGTCTGCAACACGTTGACTAGTTTGGGGCTCTTATGAGATAACAGCGTGGGCTTCATGCTTCTCTATAGTACGGTATGACGCCATGAACACACCAACAAGCTCTCCTGTTGTTAATCGCCCGACGTACGTATTCTTCCCTGTCTGATTCAATTTGAGGGTACACAAATGGCTTGAGAATTGGAGAGGATTACGTAGCCACGTTTCGTCTATCACAAAAATCTTCACGCATCGCGGTGTACGTAGTACTCACTGCAGAAGTGATGGGTTTTCCCTTTTTTATTTTGCGTAAATTTTATTCTATATCGGAATTTTCGTTCGCTCCAAATTAACAAGTTGATTAAATGAATACTATGAAGGAAAAATTTCGGCCTTGTTAACTCCTTACAAATAACAGGATCCTCATGGGTCAGCTTCCTTGCCTTTTTCTTGTACTGCGACTTTTCACTCCGGACTTTGTTATATCCCCACAACTTTTCTTTTGATTTCTTGTATTTTTTCTATTCCCACAAAAAAAATTGTCACAACCACACTTTTCCTCAGACAGACCGCTCGCAGGCCAAATCTTCTTCTTCTCTTTCTTTCCTCTTTTCCAGTCCCCTTTCGACTATCGATTTGGGTGCGTTCGGCACTTCATGCTGCTACGGGTCGCTTAGACATGTATTTAGCTCAGTATAGCATAGTGCTATATACACTACGCTACGACTATAACATCTTATAATAATTTTTGTTGTACGCTCTTCGGTAGTGTAGTGAATAATTTTAGTTACTAAAAAAAAAATGTCATATAAAATCGTACAAATTAAATGGTCAGGTCAAGAAGACCTACTTTATTTATTTATTTATTTGATATAGCTACGTGAACAAGAATGGTTACGTACCTCTAATTATATAATTCCTTAATTTCTATACTTAGCCTACCTTATGCTATTATTACATCTGTCTATTTTTACTATCTTTTCTAGTTCTATGATTCCTTATCCAATAGGTGTTAGACTGGGATTGGGATATTTAGGTGGGTGAGGTGTTGGAATAAACGGGAGTTCTTGGGCTGAGGTGGGTCCAGGATGGAGCTGAGGTCCGAGCTGCGCAGTATGTTCTGGGATGTGGGGCAGGCTGTCAGTAGGTGGCATATGGTTAATGGGATTTGGCAAGTTGAGCAGGTGGGTTTTTGGGATATTCCTATTATATGTCCGTGTGTCAGTTTAGTATGTCCGAGTCTTAGTCTGGTTAGGCTTACGGATTGTCTCCTGCTGAGGTCAGTGTTGTAATTTGGTTTTCCTATTGTGGGCTAGTGGGTTCGTAGAAAGGTGTCGTTTCGATTCCATTCTGCTTGCCTCTTTCTGTCCAGCTCTCTTTTGACAGTTTTTATGAGCAAACTCGGGTCTACTGGAATTGTTATTACTTCAGTCAGGTTCCTAGCGATATTTTTGGCAAACACATCGGCTTTCTCGTTCCCAGTGATAACCAACGTGTCCAGGTATCCATATTAGCGTTAGTTTAGAGTTTCGGAGGACGTTTCTGATTGCCTGGATGAGTGGACAGTCGTTTTTCCTGTTTTTTATCGCTTCTAAGGTTGCTCTAGAGTCTGTGCAGATGGCGATTGTTTTATCTTTTGTCCTGGCTGTTCGGAAGGCTGCTGAAATTGCGTGCAGCTCAGCAGGTTGTCCTGGGTCTCCGGGTGGAGCTTTGCTGTATAAACTGTCTCCCATGCCTCATTGTTTTGTCTAACCACTGCTGCTCCTGTGCCATCTGGTGAGCAGCTGGCATCAGTGTACCAGAAATCGCTGTCCTTGAAATTTTCCCTTATTTCGAGGAATTTTTCCTGTTTAGTTCTGTCGATGTCTCGCCCTTTTTGCGTGTGGTAAGTGTCATTTGGAAATGTCTATGAAGGGGATAGCAGTAAGGGATGGGGTCTAGGACTGTGGAGTCTGGGATAGTAGGTATTGGGATGCCAAGCTCCAGTATTATGGAAACGGACTTACTTAGAGTGGATGGGACTCGAGGTGGGGGATTACTTAAATAGTACATTATTATATTGTGAAGCGGTTTCCTAGGATCTGTGACTGCTTTTGCTGTGATATTTAGCGCACTTTTTCCTATTCTATGCTTCATTGTTGTGAAACCTCCTTCGATGTGCATGCCTCTATAGGTAAGGCTCTGAATGCTCCCATGGCTGTTCTGACGATATCATTTAACTTAACCTGCACCTTTTGTATGGCCGTTTGGGCTGCATGTCCATAAATTGTTAGGCCGTAATTGGGTTTCCCGTCTGCGAGGGCCTTGACTATTTTACCTAAGCTGTTAGGTGTAACTCCTCTGTTCCTGGACGCCAGGGTTCTGGTTAGGTTGTGGATTTTATCCAGGTCTTGGGCTATCACGTAAGCCTGTAGGTTCCATTTCAGGTTCCTGGTGATGTGGATCCCTAGGATCTTAAGGGTGTCCTTGGCTGTCAGGTTCAACTCTTGAATATGGCATCTGCTAGTCCTGCAGTCTCTTTTCCTACAAAGGTGCAGTAGCTCCAACTTGCTTATAGGAAATCTCGCTCCGTTGGTGTCGGCCCAGATGTTGGCGTGGTTGAAAGAGCTCTTGACCCGTGTGTTAGCCTCCTGTTCGTGGCTGTGTCCTGCAATTAAGGGGGGTTACCACTGAAATCTTAGAAAACACGAAAAGTTAATACAAATTTACTGCAAATCTGTGCGTACTATCATGATAAAAATTGCACATAGTTAGAGAAAATGCATGAACTTAGGTAATGACGCGTCAAAAATAAAGATTTCGGGGTTTTATATGCATTTAATTAGCGTGAGAAAACTCTGGAATTCATGAAATTTGCAAAGTTTAGTACATCAAAACGTAGTAATGGTACATTAAATAGATAAATTTGTACTTGAGTATGGAAGATGTTGGGCTGGAAGAGGCAGTGACGGAAAGAAAACCAGACAAAAAATTTTGGTTACTAATATATTTTAGTTTGAAACTTGCTATTTTACGAGACAAATAACTACCACAATTATGATATTATTTCAAAGAAAGTTCAATTTGTTACAAAGATCGAACCTTTTTCTGTTTATTTTGAAAAACTCAAATTTTTTAGTGCAATGATAAAGGAAATAAAGTCAATAATGTTAATGATGGTAACGGCAAAAAACTCTTGTTTTATTATATTTTGCATAAAATTTGGCGTTTTCAATTCATTCTATCATCGTCAGATGGAGTAATGTGCTTTTGGAAGGCTTTCATTTGTTTTGAAAGCTCAGCGGGCTGTACCTGTAGCTTGGAGAGTGTGTGCCGTTATTTTCTATAAGTATATGTATAGATTTCTCGGAATATTTTAATTTTTATCATTGGTAATTTGTTCATTTTTGCTTTTGAGGCGAGAAATTTTTTGCCAATTCTATTCTGGTTATAGATAACGAATTGTGAGTAACTATTATTTAATCATGAGACGTATTAGTAAAATTCGGGCCAATAATAATTATGGAATAAAGAAGAGAAAACTGAATACTGTTAGGTATGTAAATCTGTGTATATGAAAACGAAATAATCCTATAAATGTACAAATTTGTGAAATGTGAATGATTTTGATGAAATTTTAGAGGCAGGTTGGCTAAATTATAAATAGTTATTTTTTGTGGCGTTCCATTTATGCCCGCTTTTTAGTGAAGCTGTAGAAAGGGCATCAAGAAAATTGCTTACTGCTGCTAAATCTCGATTGGAAATTGGAGTAAAAAAGGCAGTTCAGTATAGAATAGAGCTATCATCGTCATTTGAAACGAAGGTTTCAGAGTTGAGTGATGATATAAAAAACACTCCGATGCACGTTTTCGGTGAACATGCACATTGTGCTTCTTACTTTTGCAACAGTGGGGAAGAATCATTTAATTCGAAACTAGTTACATTGCAAAATGATACTCTTTTTGAAAGACTGAAAACAATTTTCTTGAATCTTTTTCGACATTCAAGAAGTTTAGTCCAAGACAAAAACTCAAATATTGTGGAACAGTATCACTCTATTGTTGCAAAGTTTGTGGGTGGGAAACGAATTAACTATTCTCTTGAACAACCTTATACTTACAGATGTCACGCTGCCCTTGTGCAACATAATAGTAGTCATGCCGTTTCTGAACTTTATCATAAGCATTTAAATAAAAGTCGGAATATGGCTGTAAAAAGACTTTAAGAAGAGAGAATCAAGCGTCAAAAGACCAAGAGAACTGCAATAAAACACAAGTTCAATTGTATTGGGAATGGCAATTACTATGGCGCCGATAGTTGTCAAAAACCAGATATGACAGATAATGAATTACAAGGAGCAAAGACAAGGTTACAACCAACGAGGTAAGAACTAAAGGAGATGCAAATGAGAAAATATCGCGTACCCAATTCTAACACAATGACACTTATATTGTTTGTACATAAGCGCCGTAAAATTTGTACACATGTACACAATTGTACAACCTATGCGCAATTTTAATCGCTTTTATTTTCATATACTCAAAAGTATTTACTGAATTTGCAAACGTGAACGTAAAAAAGTTAATAATTAAGAAGAAAAGTTCAGTGGTAAAAAGTTTGTGAGTAATATTTGCTTCGTGCCCCTACGGTTATTTCACGGGTTTTCCTGCGTCAATGCACCAAGCCCAAAACCAACCAAACCTAAGTATGGATTTGACAACGAAGACCAAAAATGGCGGAGTGAAACAGACACAAATGCGGGACAATTTTGGGTACGCTCATGTGCACGGATCGTACATATGATTGCATCTCCTTTAGTTATTACCTCGTTGGTTACAACTGAAATTTTCCGAAAATCAGAAAAACCGGCGAAGCATCGAGGAACAGACACGGGATCAAAGTAATAGTAACAAGTGGTTATAAATAAGGAGAAATCTTCTGTCAAAATTAAAGATTGCGGAATATTCATTGGCGCAAATTACGAATATTTGGGAGGCACTCCAAACGGCCTGATTAACGACGATGGAATTGTTGAAATAAAGTGTCCTTTTTCATCAAGAGGAATGGAAGTTGATGATGCTATCCGTAAAAGTAAAACCACCTTCTGGAAGATGGATAAAAATGCAAAGGATATCACTAAAATTAATAGCAACCATGTATATTACTATCAAATACAGGGCCAACTACATATCACCCAAAGAAAATATTGTATATTTACTGTATGGACTGGCAATGACAAAAATATAAAGTTGCAACCATACACAGTCATGACCAATTCTGGGATGATAATGCGGAAAAACTTAAATCATTTTATACTAAACATCTTCTTGTAGAAATCGCTGATCCTAGATATCCACGGAATATGGAAATAAGAAAAAAATCCCTATTAAATACTCATAAATATAACAGATTTTCATTATTTTCTGATAGGATGTACCGAAATGTATGTAAGTAAGTCATAGTATTTAGTATATAAGGGGATTAGAGCTACAGGCGACACCCCTCTAAAAAAACCAGTGGTGTCAGTTACCTCTGCAGTCACTTGGAAATACTGCTTACATTTATTTTTTAATTTTTTTTTTTTAATTGAAATCGTTGCACACTCTTATCTTTTAGTGAATTCTTTTCTGCGACTCGGTGTAACCACCGCCACCGAATCTGCCACCACCACACCAGTAGGGAAGAAAAGAGCACGAGAATGGCAGATTTGATGGCAGTGTTAACATCGAGTCGCAGAAAAGAATTCACTATTTGCTATATTGCTAATCTTTCCCAGTTACAGTACCTCCGACTAGGCTAATCTGGTTGAATTGCGTTTCTTGAAACATGAAAAATTTTATGCGAAAAAAATTGAGGAATTAGATAGAGATAAAATTGGATATATGTACATATATACTAAAATTATATTAGAAAATCTACCAGACATATGTAGCTCAACCTGAAAATTGTGTTGTTGCTAAATTCAAATCTAATTCTCTAAAGTAGTTCTTTGGGTATCTAGTTAATAAAATGGTAATCTGACAACGTGTGAGCATTGCAAAAATTATATGGTAGGTATATTACAACTAAGAATTCTGGGAAGAGTTTTATTTGATAACCGGCTTCAGTCAAATAAAATTGCCCAAGCAATAAATAGTGCCAGACAAATTACACGGAAAAGTGACTGATCAAAATCACAGAGAGCATACATTTCGTTCGCTCCTTGTCTGCTCCTCAACAAAAGTCTAAGAAAAATCCCAGAGCCAAATTTAAAATCTCGCCATGCCTATGCAGCAATTCTACCCACTGACTTATAAGTCAGTGATTCTACCCTACTGCTGTGCAGATGCCCGCCATGCTTTGGAGTACAATACAGACGAATATCACAGCATCATATAGCTTTCCATGTACATATAGTGATTTGTTTCAATTTTAAAATTGCATAATTTTATGCGTTTATGTTCACTAAGCTTTTGGGAACAGAAATCGTGAGCTTTTTTTGGTGCAACCCCCCTTAAAAGATTGTCTGCGTAAATGAGGCTTTTAACATTAGATATGATTTCAAGCTTTGAGCAGAGTGTCTGTGTAAATTTTAAATATGCTGGCTGAGAAGGGTGAGCCTTGTGGAACTCCGTTGTCCAGGGGGAAGATTGGGGATAGAAGCAGTTCACATTGACCCGTATCTTTCTGTTGGTTAGGAAGTTTTGGGTGAGTCGGATGAACTTGGCATCCATTCCCCAGACAGCTAGGCGTTTAGCCACTATGTGTTTACCTACCCGGTCATATGCCTTCTCCAGGTCAGCCGATAAGATTATCCCGTGCTGTCTCGAGGCAAGTCCCTCTGCTATGTGCTCTTCTAGTTCATGTAGGAGCGATATAGTCCCTCTACCCGGTCTGTATGCGTGTTGCACTTCAGACAGTGTATTTTCCAGTACGGAGTTTAGTCTTCTTGTAAGGATTTTCTCCAGTACTTTGGAGAGGCATGGTAACAACGAGATGGACCTGTAATCGTTTACCTTGTGTGAAGAGTTGGATCTTTTGGGGATTGGGACAACTGTGGCAATTTTCCAATCTTGTGGGAAGATTCCTGTGTCAATGATGTTATTTAAGAGACATATGTATCTGTGCTTGAATGAAAAAGGGGCTTCTTTAATCATTTTATAAGAGATCCTGTCTTGACCGGGAGTTGTTCTCTGAGTGGACTCAAGGTGTCATTGAGTTCCTTCAGGTTAATGGGGTAGGATAGGTTTTTAGCTGGGTCCGCTACATCGGGCATGTCCGTTAAGGAGAAGCTTTGTTTGTTTAAGAGGAAATCTTGGGAGAAGTTGTTATTTGACGAGTAGCTCGACGAAGTTTGGGCGAACTCGCAGGCAATTTGCGTGGAGTAGCTTATGCTCCTGCTTGGTGTCGTCAGGCTAGCAATCAGATTTTGATGTTTATTGCTGGAGATGGCTCTGACTTTCCTCCAAGCGTCGGCGAGGTCGAGTTTGGGGTTGATGCTATTTGCAAAGAACTCCCAAGATATTTTCTTTGCTTCCTTGATCTCTTTCTTGGTATTCGCCGACTCCCTGCGATAGATTTGCAGGTTTTCTGTCGTGGGATGCCTCTGGAATTTCTTCCAAGCTCTGTTTTTGCTTCTTATTTTACACAGGATGTCATGATTCATCCAACCTGGTTGGGTTCTGGGTTTAGGAGAAGATGATGGGATAGATGATGCCGCGGCTGCCAGCAGTATTTTTTTAGTTTTTGCAGCTTCCTGATTAATGTTTCCGCTGCTTGGTGCCATTTCCAACTCTCTGTCTACCATAGCGTGGAATCTGGTCGAGTCCGCTCTATTTTCTTGGAATCTAGCTGTCGTCTTGTAATTCCCTGTCTACACCCTAGATGTAATTATGATAGGAAAGTGGTCGCTGCCTTCTAGATACTGGTGTGTTTTCCAAGCGAATGCCGTGGCAAGATTTGGGGAGATAAGGGTGAGGTCTATGTGGGTTAGTGTGTCTCGAGTGCTTAAGTGCGTGGAGGCTCCGTCGTTGAGGACGCTGTATCCCTCCTCGCGGATCCATTCGTCTACTATTCTCCCTCTGCGGTTCGTTCTGATAGAGCCCCACATTGGGCTGTGGGCATTAAAATCGCCTACTATCAGTTCATTGGGCTCCGTAGTGTTTATGATTTCTCTGAGCAGCTTTGGTTGGAGGTATACATCGCACTCCAGGTATACATTTCTTTATTGGCGGATTGGTCTCTATTTTAGTAGTGATTGTAAGGGTGTAAGCGTTGGAGGGAATTTCGGAGAAAGGCAGTGATTTGTGGATAAATGTGGCTATTCCACCTCGTCTAGTTGCGTACATCTTGTTGTGAACTGTGCATCTGTACTAGTATGTCTGGTCCTTCTCCATTTAGCAGTTTTGTCTCTTGTAGCAGCAAACGTGAGGGGAGTAAGCGCAAAGGAACACTTGTAGATGTGGTAAGTTGTTGTAGAAACCTTGAATGTTCCATTGGAGAATGGTGACTTCTCGCGTGAAGCTAGTCAGGGGCTGATGGTTTTGGTGGGATAGGTTGGGTGTTGTGGTAGGTTGGGGTGAGGGGTTGGATAACGAGTTCCTCGGGGTGCTATCATGTGTCATAATCACCCTTATTATCGTTGTCACTTTAAGTGAGAAATGGCGTTACGACACAAAAATGGTATTATGGTTGTCGTTTAAAGCGACATTTGTCGAAAACATACGACTTTGGACGTATTACTGTTGTCGTATTAAGTAGACAAATGTCGATGTAAGTGACAATTTTACTCACTTGGTTTTCGTAAGTGACACAGATGTTAGATTTGTGTAAGGAAAAGGAAAATGCAAGCAGAAAATCATAAATTTTATAATGGCTTTCTAAGTTGTTCATTAAAACATAAAATTCAATAGATTTTTATAAATTAAATTATTTTTTTTTGCAATTGTAGTGTAAAGATTACAACAAAAAAACAATTTGATGTCATGATAGATTTTATGGTGAAGCATCCTGTTATAGCTAAAGGGCTAAAATACATCGCGTTTATACATTTTTTTTTCTTTTAAACACTTTCAAAAATAACAACAATACCACGAAATAAGACAAACCTCACTTTTGTCTACACGCTGACGCATGCCCTGATGCTACCTGTCCCTTTAAGTGACAACTATAATACGGCTTTGAAGAAAAATGTCACGTCACACCAAAACCCTCGAGAATACTTCCCAAGCCATGAAACAGAAACCTATATGTGTGCGTTCGGAGTCCGTTCTCTAAAATGTTCTATATTGATGCTTATGGAAAAGTACCAAACATTGATTTTATAAATGCTATAGAGCCCAAACTACTATCCATACAGGAAAATAGTCTTCTAGTAATTTACAGCTTGGTTCCTTATCTTCCCAAAGGCTGCACTTACTACATACCTTCCTTAACAAAATAATAAAATAGTTTTGATTACAAAGTAACCTTACCATTTTACGCTCAATACCTCTCAGCTATGCATGTGTGTATGTGCCCCGGAGTCCGAATCTGTAGGCAGCTACATTCGATATCACCAGCCCACGGCATCGCATGACGGCACAGCGACATTACAATGATTACTCAGCTGAGAACTTTTGTTTGAGAAATCGTAGTCATTTGGTTAAAATAAATTTTTTTAAATAATTTTGTTAGGAAAGGTATGAAAATTTTTTTACGGTTCGGAAGATAAGAAAGCAAGCTTAAGATTATCAGAACACCATTTTTCTGTATGAATAGTAGTTTAGGGCGGAAGAGCTATTCAAATCAAACTTTTGTCAGTTTTACATAAGAACACTGCAAATATTTTAGAATGTAAGGACTACGTTGGGCCTTGCATGTGGTAGGGAGGGAGTCTCTTTCATGGCTTGTGAAGTATTCTCGAGGGTTTTGGTCACACCGTTCGACAACGATAATACGAAAAGTGAAGTGAAGTGAGAGTGACTGCGAAGCTTGTCACTTTGGTGAGTCGACAACTGTAATAAGGGTGAATATTAGTCGATTTCGATCACCTCGGTCTCGAGCTCCTGAGAGCTCGGATCCAGGTGTGGGGATCGGCTTGTTCCGCTCAGTTCCCCTATGTTGAGGTTCAGGATTGTATTCTGTAGAGGTATTCCTTGTGAGCTATTGGTAGGGTTAAGAATGTGGGTGTTTATTATCTCATCTAACCTATTCTGAGATTTGGGTGTGAAGTTGTAGTATTCATTTTTGGCGGGAATTATGGGTTGTCTTGGGGGGGTTGAGGGGGTTTGAGAGGAAGTGGCAGGATTTCCTGGTGAGCGATTGAAGGATGGTTGGTTGATTTCATTGGTGGTGGATTATAACGTTTTCTTTATGTTGTTGGCTTTTTCATCTTTTGTTGGTTTAGTGTTTATTTTGTTTATTACTGATGGTTGAGAGGGTGTTTTGGTTGGAGTTGAGGTCTCTATTGAGGTTTTGCTTATGTTTTGGGTGTGGAGGGAGGGGGGTTTGATCATGGTGTTGGATAGTATATTTACGTTTGCGTTTACTTGGGTACTGTTTCCTGTTGGAGTGTTTCGGTTTATGGGTGCTTGTGTGATTTGGCTTACAGCATATAGCTTGGAAGTTTGTTGGGTGTTTGAATTGGTGAGTGTTGGCATTACAGGGCCTGGGCCTTGTGTAGCCAGAGAGTAGGAAATCTGTGGAACCCTTGCACTGGTGGTTGGTCGATTGGCGAAATAGGCTTTTTTGGCTTCACATTTGGAGCACTTCCTCATTTTAATGGCCAGGATTTCTTTCTCTTGGAGGTATGTTGGGCAGTTTTTGTCTGTCGACGGGTGCCCCATTATGCCGCAGTTTATGCAAGACGGAGTGTCTCCGTTTTCATATTCATGGGAGAGCTCTTTAGCACAGAAGGCGCAGATATCCTGCGTCGCTGAACACCATTTGATGGTGTGTCCTAGTTTTTGACATTTCCTGCATCTCATTGGATTAGGAATGTATTCTCTAACCTGAACTAATTCGAACCCGACGGATATTATACGTGGTAGGGAGAAACGGTCAAAGGAGTATTACCAGGCCAGTGTTTTTTTCCATACTGCTAATCCTTTTTTTTATATGGACTGCTTCCACAACTCCGTAGCTTCTCAGCCCTTCCACGATATCTGCTTCTTGTAGTGAAATCAAGGCAGTGTTGTACATTATTCCCTTGGTCTTGTTCAAGGTATCATGATACGATCACTTGATTGGTATGTCGCCTGGCAGTTTGTTTGTTGGAGAATTTTTCTGCCACGCTTTTGTTGTTGCATAACAGCAGCAGGCTGCCGTCCTTCAGAAAAGAGGGAGATGAATATCTTGTCGATATACCATCTACCGCCTTTCGGAGTAGGAAGAGGTTTACGTCTTTTAACGCTTTTTCAGGTGTCGTACATTGAATGGTGATGAATTCAGCTTCATCGTCCGGGTTGTTTGCTTTCTCTATTAGAGTGGGGAAATTCTCTACGAGTGCCTCACTGGCGCCTTTTCTTTTCTTGCTTTTCCTTCTATCCTCCACCTGCTTAATGCCGCCTAGAATGTTTAAGTATCCACCATTTTCCGGCCCGGAAGCCATTTTTTCTTGGGGCCGTGCCCCCTACTAAATGGGGTGCCTACTAGTCTAGCTTACTTTGAAATCTTAAAAATATTTACTTAACTAGGTGAGAAAATATACTTCCTTTATGTTTTTGTTGCACCTTCTTCTGTTCTTACTTCGGAAAGCTTTCAGAAATATTGAGCTTCGCTGGTAGCAGTGTTGTTGTGTCTTGGATACTGTTAAGTTGGGCTTTTCTAGTAGTTAGGTTCCCCACCTAACCTGACTGTTTTCATACCACCACGTGTTTGCGTGGTGGGCTATCGAACTAAGCCTTTATAGTCACTTGTTGGTGTCTTTCACTTTTCGTTGTTTTGAAATCACTTTCTGCCCTTTAATTCCTTACTGTGCTGTACACCAGTATGCTTTTTAAGCACTTTGGAATTAATTATTAACTATTGACCACTATTAACTATAAATCTTCTCGAGTTATTTCCCAGTCAACCTTCTGCTCTGACAGCTTGTTGATGACTGAAGACCTACTTTGTGTATTGTCCCAACAGCTGCATTTTATTGAAATGACCAAATACGAAAAAATTGACATTACTAAATGTTTCCAATTTTTATAACAATCACCTTCGTTACTAAAACGCCATAAATAAATGAAAATAGTTTTATAATGGCTCCATTCGATACTAAAAGTCATTTGTGTTTATAACGTTACGATATTTTATAGTGGATATACGTATTACCGAAAGTTTCTAATTTTTATTAGTCACCTAAATTACTGAACGTTGTCGAGTTATATAAGGGTAACCATGGATACCGCAATAAACACTTATTACCAATCAGTTATATAACGTGGTGATGAAAACAATTACAAAACTTTCTTATATACCTTCTAGTAATGGTTACTCTAAGTTATATACATAGACCGGTGATTGAAACATTTTCATCACCAACTTATAAAACCTTTAGTAACTTACTTCCACGAGAACCATTACTAATCTTAAAAAACTCTAATATAACTACGTCACCAATTGGTCATATTATAAAACTCTTATATAACCGAGTAACCATTATATACCCCTTATAAAACTACTCATCGCCTTCAGTCACCAAAAATTGGAAAAATTGTTACTTGGGTATAGCGCTGTCCACCGAGTGATCTGTCAGCTCATGCTGGCAATTGGGACTTCACGTCCAAGCTAATCGCTCAGTATAGTTCCATAACAGCTCAACCCAATTGTTGCCAACCGACATATCTAGCAGTGCTTCTAAAAAATCCTTATGTTTATAATATCTATAATTATGATTATTCGAATGTCACGAATATCGAAATCATCATTAGACGTTCTTTAACTTCATACAAATTATAAAACAAATAAAAATTTTAACAAACTGACTTGTAATTTGAATATTCTATTATTCCGTTCAAAACGCATTGCTGAATTGATTACAGAATATAACAATGGCATAGCTACGAAAATGGCGATATGTAGAATAAAATGTTGAAAAATGAAAAATGGACCGAAATCTCAATTATGGGAGCTGACAGCAAAAGGGCTAACATTTTGAGTTTATTTTAAACGATTTAGACTATAATTACATTTAAATTACAATATTCTCCAATGAAAGGGCTTCTGCTTCTTCATTAACTGAAGTTTTAATATCTTCCCAAATAACAACTGAACTCTCGTCTTCCACGATGTTTCTGTCTTCTAAAAAATACAGAATTCCGTCGTCTTCATATGTTGGAAAGAAATATTCTGGTTGATCCCACAGTTTTTTCTCGCCAATCCCGTAATGTTCGTGTTCTTCCATATGTTTATGCAACTCTTCTGAAGTTTTGCTGCGTTCATTGCAATTAATGCACCTTAGAACGTATGTTTGTCGGCGAATATAATTAACTACTTTAATTTTCTGGTAAAAATTGAGTTCAACAGTTGCTTTATCGAAGTCAAATGAGTGTATAGATTTCATATGATTCTTCAGGACATCAAAGTCCACATCTTTGATTGTACAGAACAAACAAGTTAAAAGTTGTTTTTCCTCATCCCAATCCGACCAGTCTGGATCACTATCTTCACTATTTAATATTTTCTCACTTTCACGTGAACACTTTTCCGTAGACTGTTGTGCTCCACGTGCACTCTTCGATCTTGATCGGAGTTCCTTATTCCTATTTTTTAATTGCCTATTTCTGGAATATTTTACATTTTGCGGCTTTTCTGTCTTATAATTGATTAAGAAAAATTTATCATACAGTTTAATATTAGGATTTATTCTCTTGTGACCCTTCTTTCTCATATGTTCCTTCAGCGTTATTCGATCTTTAAAAAGCTTCTCACAGAAGAGACAAATTAAATTTTCCAATTTGCTTTGTACTGTTGTGATTAATTCATCGATAAAAACCAAATTCTCTGGTTTACCCAGCTGCAAAAAATGCTTATTGAAAAGATGTTCCAGATATTCTGATCTTAGCCCAGTGATTACATCACGACAGTAAAGGCATTCACGTGAAAACGTTCTGTCACTTCGTTCGAACTGATGCTGTGCTAATACTTTTTCTAAGCGTTGGGTGTGTAAAAGCTTTCTAAGCTCGTGATCCTGAGGAAGAATATCACTGAGCAGGTAATATTTTTCGTTCTTTGAAGGGGTGCCATCAGGTAATTGATCCATAAGCAATGTAGTACAAAACTCCTCCAATTCTTGATCTAAAATTAAGAATAAAATGGTAAAATTTAAAAAAAAACATAATAAATAAATAAATAACTGTTGTATTTTGTGCAAGCTATAAAATTATGCTAGAATTGGTGCTAGTTTACTCGGAAACACAATACATTACATTTACGTTTGCTTACTTACAAGATCGCAATTAAAGCAAAAAAAATCGTTAGTGGATGGAGATAAAAGAAACATTTCTGTGCTAACTAAATAGATGAAGCTGAATACAAAAGACAGCACGCGACATCGTATTATAACGATCGTGGCCCAACTAATCCCATATGGCGTGATCGTTGTAAACAAGTAATTAACCCCTGTTCACGAGCGCGATACGATGCCAAAGATAACGTAATAAGATAGGAATCAGCCAAACAAAATGGAAAATTTGTCGTGTTTTTTAGAAAGAAACAAATAATGTAATATACTTTCGCCTTTTGCATGAATGAGGGAAAAGAACTTGACTATGCATTATTGTAGTGGGATTGATACAACGAGTTAAAAACAACAAGTAAAAAAGCTAGAATTGGTCTAAGACCAATTCTTATGATACCCTAGATGAATGCCCGTATTAAATTTCGTATGGTCACCGATCTATTCAAGTTTGATTTTGAAGTTGTTTTTCGCATATATTTCTAGAACGGTTTGTCGCACAGAAAAAATGATTATAACCAATTTTATAGGATTTCGTATTCTGCAGAAGTTTTTAGTACAATAAAAATGTCTTGGACTGATCGTTTTCAAAGTATACGTAAAAGACCTAAATTTTTATATGGCAACACCAAGAAGGAGTTGCCCGATTTAGTCCATTTTTGACATTTTATTTGATAGTGTAGTAAAAACATCATGCACGAAATTTCAGCTCTCTACGTCGACGCATTCTCAGGCAGTGTTCAAATATATAGCGGAAAACGAAATTTTTATATGGCAACCCCACGAAGGAGTTGCCCGATTTGTCTCATTTTCGAACTTAATTTTACTTTTTTTTTTTAAGTCCGTGTACAAAATTTCAGCTCTCTAAGTATACGCGTTCTCGAGTTATCGTGCGCACAGACGGACGGACGGACATGCAAAAATCGAAATAACTTTTAATATTATGAATGGGTGTCCAATCCATTTTGCTCTACCATCATTATTTCGATGTGTTACAAACGGAATGACAAACTTAGTATACCCTATAGATTTCATCTAGGGTATAAAAATAGAAAACGTAGGATTAACAGAACGACAAAATCTTTTTGAGCATCTCCAAAATCCTTTCAAACTATTCATAATAATGTACATCAGGTCACAATACCTAAATTATTTAAGAAAAAGATCGATTTCGCCCTGGCCAAGGTGATGAAAGGAGATATAAAATTCCTCTCAAATTTCTCATTTTTCCCGAAAATATCAGAGAATCCAGCATGAGAGCATCACACTTAATTTATTCAGAGCAAAACGAATGTAAACATAAGCACGTGCGTTTAAATATCATAGGATTATAGCAACAACTTTGGAACCAACTCACTCAATATTTCAGAATAGCCTGTTTTCACAAAAACACAGGAACATTTTATGAGAGTAAAATCTGAAAACTCCATGTAATCCGCTCTTTCACAGTTTTAAAGAGTTTGTTTTTCTTTCGTTTTTTTTTATTATTCTTTCTTTCCTTTTCTAGCCGTGTACATTTTAAATGTAAAACAGTCGGAAATCTCACTTATTATTAGGTTATCTTTGACGATACGGTGCGATATTTTAGTGACTTTCTCCTCTTCCTATAGATCTATCTCTATTTGCTATTGGTTTCTATCGCGCGATACGTTCACAAGGTTGACAACGGCTACAACTTAATTTGTTTTGGTTTTGTGGTGACAAAAAGGCATTATTGTAAAATTTACATATATATATATTTGTATTTTGATATATTGTAACATGTTTGGACTGGGTTGCGGGTCAGCTCTAGGGAAAATAGGTATTCCAACGATGAGAAAACGAATTGGCCCCTACTCGAGCACAAAAATGTATTGTCAGGGTGAATGAATGGTCCTATATGAATGATAAGACGTATTTTTATGTTAACTCCAATGGTTGTTTATTTGTCACTAAAGCCCTAATACAGTTGAGCTAGTCTTGACTGTTTAACTAATTTTTAAATAAAAAGAGTTCACTGTGTTTCTACTCTATGTGTTAGTTATTTAGTTCATTATTTAATACGGCTAATGTCAAGTTCAAATAAATCACTGATTCACTTCTATATTTAGGGTTAATTGTTTGTGCACTTTAAATAAATCACTGGTTAACTGATTCTGATGGCTGGTTGTTGAGTTGACTTGATGGTGAATATCATACGGCGGGGTTGCTCAGATTTACATCTCGGGCGGAGTTATCTGCATCACGGGTCTGTACACGGGTGGTCTTGTATCCACTGGAACATACGCGGTCTACTATTCCCTGGAAGTAGATGTGGATGTACACACGTCTCGGTGAATAGAATACGGATGGCCTCGTTTTCGCTAGCACGGATGATCTCGTATTTTCTACAAATAGACGTGGATGTTCACACGCCTAGGCGACTAGAATACGGATGGTATCGTATTCGTTAGAGGAGATGTGGATATACACACATCTCAAGATACAGAACACGGATAGTCTCGTGTTTTCTCCAAATAGACCTCGCCGGTTAGATACGGATGGCCTCGTATTCCCTGGCGGAGATGTGGATGTTCACACACCTCAATATATCGAACACGGATATTCTCGTGTTCATTATAATCAGTCGGGTTAGATGGATGATCTCACCTAACTAGACTGGCGGATGGTTGGGAGGATATCCACTCCTAACAAGCTTTGATCTGGTTTAGAAATCTCACTGCGAGATCTAATCTGGTTGACTGGTTAAAATCAACTGCCAACTATGGCTTGGCGGCTCGCCTTTTATAGCACTAGTTGCCACCGGCAGGCGAACAGCCAGTACACATTGCCACTAGTAGGCGACGGTTATCAGTGTAGCTGACTAGTTTACGCCAGCTATCACTCGGTGGGCGGCTGATCACTAGCAATATGTCTATGCGTGATTGTGTGCATCATATATTACTAGCTGTCGTTCGACGTATGGTTTATGGATGGAGAGGTTTGTAATGAAGGCCACTTTCCGTGTAGGCTGAAATGGACTTCGTTATAATCTGTATTTATATATTATAGTAAATTTCGACACCACTGCGGAACTTTAGCATCCGATTACAAATGTAAACAAACATAACTGTTGCGGTTAAGGTGAAAATCGCACCAAACTAAAAGCATTACTGCGATAAATTTTATTATCACACGAAACATAGAAAGCATGTTTAGCAACAACCACATTGCTACAGCCAATCAGAGTTCTGTCGCATGCGATATATAGCGCTCGTGAACAAGCCCTTAAATTCAAGGTCTAAGAAACATTGTCGACAGCTCGAACAATAAACAGTTTAAGCTAACAGAAATTCTTGAGAAATAGCACTAAGGGTAGATGTAGATAAAATACAGATTGTATATTCCGGTTCCAGGTTAGCTGCAGTGTAGCTAGAGTAGAGTACAATAGGGTAAAGATAATTAGCAACGGTGACAGCATTTTAATTGAGATAAGAGGTAGAAACAGGTCAGTCTTAATTTGGAAGTATAGGCGATAAATTGTTATCGGGCAAGCCATCGGATTGGTTAACAATTTCTAAATTCTAAATTCTTCAGTATGCGACTATTGGCAACATTAAGCCAAACATGGAAATTTCAAATGGCATAGAAGAAAACGCAGGAACCGGGAAGAGAAAATTACAAAAAATATTCTACCCAATGAGAGTAATAATCACTTGATACGTTGCACAAATAAATCGAATTATTAAAGCCACTTTTCCTGATATTTCCAATTCAACCTCTAAAGGAGTGAAAAATAATGTCAGAGTTTGTATGAAACAGAAATATAACGAGTCTATTAATCTCTAACGTTACAAAAATAAATACACATATAATAAAAACGTAGCTAATTCATCTATTGTTGAAGTTCAGCGTTAAAATCAAAATAAATACCACAAACACCGTTGATAACCTGAGTACCGATTTGAGTTCAAAATAATGCAGTTCCCCTCAAAGTTGATTGCTTTACAATGACGAGTAATAAATCCCAGGGGTAGTCGTGAAAGTGGTCGGAATTGACCTGAGAGAGGACTGGTTCTCACGCGGCCAGTTCTATTTGGACTGACTGTTCAAGAGTGAGTTCCGCTAGCAGTTTTAAGCTCAGGACTATTTACAAAGCCGAACGACTACAAATAAGTTAATAAAACTCGGTATAAAATAAAAACCTATATTACAAGAACCGTTGATAACCTCAGGGTACCAATTTAAGTTCAAAATAGTGCAGATTCACCTCAAAGTTGTTTGCTTTGCAATGACGAGTTGTTGAAAGTGGCCGGAATAGACCTGAGAGATAACTGCTTCTCACACGGCCAGTTCAATTTTAATATCAAAAATAAATTACTCAATATGCTTAAAACTAGAATTATACCTAAATATAAATATAGCTATATAAAATATAGAAATAAAAGTGCTTTTCCTCTTCCTAGGTTAAGTAAGTCTAACGAGCTTTTTATAATATAATAATTTTTTTTTTTATTTATATTTGCTCTTAATTTTTGGCTCTTTTAAATATTGTTTAAAACTAATTGGCAAAAGGCACAAAATTGTAAAAAAGACACCAGCTAAACTAACTTATAAACAGTCAAAAGGGACAATTAAAAACAATTAAAACAATTAATGCAACTAGTCAACAACAAAAATGACACACAAAAAGAGACTGATACCGTTATAGAGTCCCGCGAGGGCAGCCTGGAGTATCATAGACCTCTACAAACTGCCCTCATTATCCCTCCAGCTTAGCATCTCTAACAGAGTGCTTGTCCTTCCCACAGCACTTGCCACGATTCCAAAGCGAGGACAGGCCCCGTGGACTAGTGTTGCGAATGCTGTGGCCTGCTATCACCAGCGAAAGACAAGAGCGCCGTCTTGCACCGACGATAGTGGTTGCCATGTGCAGTTGAATTTGTCCGCGTTCGTTGCCAGATATTCAAGACGTACACGTCTCTTCAATCTGTCAACGAAGTGCCGGTTAAGTGCTTGTGCGTGGTGTTGTGGGTCAGTCCTCTGATTCCCATCTCCGACTCTCATGTAGTACAAGTGAATTGTATGCAGATTTGGCTAGTGTCAACAGAAAGCTAATCAAACAGTTCACCCGACTACTAACCCTTCCCCATAGAAACGATGTCCTAGTAATGCCGAAATTCGGGTGGATCAACTGACACATATCACGCACGAGTTCCATTAGATTTTGCAAAGCTGGGCAAGTGAAGAACCTGTGAAACAGGGTGCCTTCACCAGCACAAACAGCGCAAATCCTCTGAACTCGCCGGTCTATATGTGACAACTGATTAGGATGCATAAGACTGTGATGCAGCAATTAGAATGATACATCAGCATCTTTGTAACTAGAAGGATAACTGTAGACTACCCTGCAAGTTATCTATGCCATCACGCCAATATTCACCCCGAGGTGTGTTCGCCATCTGCTGTATCCTGTATACTCCGGAGGTCTTATTGACATAAGCACGTCACGGAGCACACGTGTTGTAAGTGTGCTGAAAGGTGTGTGAGGTGGTCTGTTCAGAACGAAAGCATCTTCCAACTTAGTGCCAGGGTCACTGGTCCCAAGTTGGCGAAATCTCTCCCGCGCAGAAGCAGCCAGGTCGTGTAGTTGTGGAGTGTTAGTGTTTATTCGACAGTTTCCAGAGATATCAATAATATCTCCGAGAACTGTCAGTGTACGCGTGTCAGCTTCAAAACCTCGAGCATTACTGAACACTGAATCTATTAATTCAGGATTAAACCTGATTGGAATCGACGCGAATTGCGTGTACCGTAGAGCATTCCACTTAAGGTGAAATGCTGGCCTGATTCTGCCCCAGGTCTGAATCGTTGAGATTAGATCCTGTGGCCAGTCACGAGGATAGCGTGGTCGAACAGAGAGTAGGTAGTAATACTCCCCTATGCCGATCCCTCCCAGTACATTCACCCACAGCTGAGTAATCAAAGGGTCTCTCTGGCAGAACACTCTTTGGAATGCACGCCCTTGGAGACACCTTGATTTCACAACCAAGTTAGTGAGACCTAATCCACCTATCTTGACTGGCAGGCAGAGCGTGCTTTCAGCAACCCATCGTCTTCCACACCAAAAGGCGTCTATCGCTTTTGCTTGAAGAAGACCTACGAAGCCTTAATCAAATGTCTCAGACTTTAGCAGATGAACGATGGACGAGGTAATCAAATAGTTTATCACGACTGACCTTCCCATTAAGGATAATGGAAACAGTCGACTACGCCATGAATTTACAGCTCTAGACTTTCTCCAGAGTAATGCGGCTATTATTTTATTTACTCTCGCGTTCGAAATATACACCTAAATACTTCAGGCAAGTATTAGTCCATTGAATGTTCAGTGGAGTATCTGTACGATCTCTCCACCTTCCACACCACAAGCCTTGACTCTTACTAAGGTTAATTTTAGCGCCCGCTATATGTTCGTACTGTTCGAAAACAGCACGAGCGACCGGAAAAGCTTCATCTCTTGTCACGAAAATAGAAAGTTCATCCGCATATGCCAACATAAGAGGCCTCACATTGGTATATGGTAGATGAACTGAATATTGTCCGAGCATTCGACGAAGATTCACCAGTAGCGGCTCCAACGAAAGATCATAAAGCATACCTGACAATGGACAGCCTTGTTTGATACCTCGATGAAACTAGATAGGAGCCAGAACTTGTCCTTGATGCGTAATCAAAATCGCTGAATCTTTATACAGTTTCCCGACGGTATCGAGCCACCTGGGCGGAAACCCAAATGCCTCGAGAGCAGTCAAGAGATACTCGTGCGAGACGCTATCAAAAGCCTTTTGTTGGTCTAGTGAAATCATGGCCATTTGTGTACCTGTCTATTCATGGTAGGCAAACAAATGCTTGGCTAGCGCGATGTTGTCGTAGATACTACGACCAGGTACACAATAGAACTGTTCCGGGTGAATTACCGAAGCAATCACTGAGCGGAGTATCGCCCCTAACGCGTTGCATTTGATTTTGTAGTCCACATTGCATAGGGTTACTGGCCTCCAGTTCCCCATTCTCTGCAAATCTCCCTTCTTTGGAATCAAGCGCATAACAGACCTCCTCCAACTAGAAGGAAAGTTTGAATGTGTCTCAACTGCCGAATTGAAGAATTCCAAAAAGTCAGGAATTAATAAATCAGTGAAACGTATGAAGAATTCTCGAGTCAAGCCGTCATAACCAGGTGAAGTGCGTCGCCTTAGATCCTTTGTCACAGCGATCATATCCTCCAATGAGATTACTATGTCCAGGAGCTCCTTACTGTCTTCAGAGAAAGTGGGAATATTCTCAAGAAATTCATGAGTGGTCGAGGATGTTGATTCAGAGTATAGACTACTGTAGTAGTCTCGAATATATTCTGATAGCTGTTGTCCATTGAGGACTTGTCCAGATTCAACCACTATCGATTCGACTTCACAAGAAGCAGTACGCCGTCTAGTTGCCTGGAAGAAGTACTCGGTTGGAGAATCGCCTTCCCTCAGCCAGCTTGATTGGCTGCGCAGCACAAACTCCAAGCTGTGCTTGCTTGTTGCCACACGTTCCTTTATTCTGTTAAAATAAAGAATCAACTCCGGCTGAGCTGGGAGAAAAGCTGCCACCCGAGATACTTCGCCCGAGAAGCTAGAAGCTTGATACCCACTTCGATTGAAATTGGTTTCGATAAAAGATCGAATTTGGAGCTTTCCAACATCGCACCATTGACTAAGGAAAGGAAAGTCAGCTTTCCTCTCTTGCCAATCGTGCCAGAATTCCATGAACTTATTGATGAACTGCTAAGAATTCAACAAATAGTTGTTGAATATCCAGTATGCAGTTTTTCTTTCAACTAGAGTGTTGGTTGCCACTACAAGAAGGTGATCGCTAACGGAACACACTTCATGAGTGACACCAAAATGTTCTAGTATTCCAGGTGAGACGTAAAGTCTATCGATTCTTGAGCCTGTGAGACTTCTATGGATATTTAGCGAGACCCTCGTGTATGATCTAGTCGTAGGATACATCCAACGATAGATATCCACGAGTCTGAAAACACGGACAAAATTCCTCAATCGAGTAGCATTGACGGAGTTGAATTCAACTCCGAAATGCCGATCCATTCAGGGATTCAGCGTGCAGTTGAAATCACTTCCGAGGATAGTTTCGCCGCTAAAATTCACCAGACAGGATTGAACACTATCAAGAACTTGTCTTGTAATGTCCTGGAGGAAGGTACACGTTTACAACTTTGATATGTTTGTCTTGAACGACAAAGTCCAAGGAAAAAGCGAAGCCTGGGAAGATATCTGTATAGACAGGAGACGATAGCGTAAATTTGTTGGATACAATGATTGCCAACCCTGAGCCATCAGTATGTAAATAAGCATTACGCGCAAGTTGTGTATAAGTGTCTTGGCTGGAATTCGTCTCCTGCAGAAGTGTAATGTCTATATCGAACATTTTGACATGTTTGATAGTACTGTGTAGTCTTATATGAGCACTTAAACCCCCGGTGTTAAGAGACGCTAATTTACACATTCAAAGAGATAAGAAGCCCAAACGATGATGGTACGCTTTCTACTGGAGAGGAGAATCACCAAGCCATGCTCCTGAATCAACTTCTCCCGAGTGGGGCCGTTTTGATGCGACTGGCTTTGCTGGCTCTGGAGGAGGCAGCATCGCCCGGTCCACCTTATTCTTCCTCCCCGTCCTCCTTTTCTTACCTACTAGGCTGATCGACTCCTCGTCAGAAGTAGCCATACTTTCACGTGTTGACGTGGCACCGTTTATAGCCGGAATTTCTTTTGACTCTGGGACAACTTCAGGCACTCTGGCCACTGTCTGCTCCAAAATAGCAGGTTGAGTGCTGGCCGAAGGTTCTTTCTCCAGAGCCACTACTGTAGTAGTGGTTTCCTTCGAGGGAACCCTCGGTTCAACCTTCTTCCCGCTTCTCTTGGGGCAGCCAGCAATAAATAGCCCTACCAAATGGCAAGCATGGCATTTCTCTTCGGTGCTGACATCAATCCAGTGCCTTGAACCGGATATGCTTAAGTAGAAGCCCCTTGGAAGCGTGCACCTCTTATTTAGAGTGTTGGACGCTTCCCGGCTAGTACCGAAAATACTCCGCCCGAAACCCTCGTCCCCAATTTTAATTGGAATGGCACGAACACTGCCATGAACCTTCCTAAATCTTCTTAAGAAACTTAGGAGGTCTTCATGGCTGGCCCGCATAGGGACCCGTGAAAATACGACCATCGTGGGATTTTCCCTGAGTGGGAACGGCACAAGGTGTCTACCATCCACCTCGATGCCCTCAAGCATAAGCTTGGTAGCACTATCCAAGGTCGTGATGTACACCTCAACCATTCCCCCAGCTATTATTCCAAGGGAGAATAGCTCCTCACGAGAGATGACCTGAAAGATCGCTTTTAGGTATGCGCTCTGAGGACATCTATTAATGTGCTCTAGCTGCATACCGTAGCTCTCATCCTGCTACCTCCCGTCGAAAAAATGCTGTAGGCCCGCACCGGTCTTAGGCCGAGGCTTACCTACGTCCTTAATAGCCCTTAATAGCCTTTTCAGTGGGCTTTTGGGGGTTAGTTTTTGCAAAAGAAGACACATTTCTGCCCTTTTTCCTCCTTCCTTTTGACTTGAGGGGATCATCAGTCCCCCAGAATCGCTGCTGCTCTCACTCATTTTGAGTGAGGCAGCGTGAATTTATTTTTTTAACTATTTTTTTTTTTTTTGTTAATTTAGTTTAATTTCTTTCACTTTGTCATGGCAACCACGAAATTAATTAATTTTATTCGAAATGTCACTAAAAATTTTACTTTTCACAATTTTTTATCCAAATTTCTCAGTTCTTTATGCACTTTTTTCACTTCGCACAATACGGATAAAAAACTAAAATTGCCGACAACCTTTGATATTTCTACATATATTAATTTGAGCTCAAACTGGCACATCCCTTTGTTGGTTTTCAAATTCAAAATTTCTTTTACAAACCCTGGTATAAGCGCCATGTAAATAAATACATATTGGGTACAGCGATTGGGATATTAAGATAATAAGTAGTACGGAAATGAGTATATACATAGTTGAGATAAAAAAGTGATTTTTCAAATAGTTCAAGTGTAGTAGATCAAAGTACTATAGAAGCAATTACAGACTAGCATTGAGGTGAGTTTAAGTAATTCAGTATGTAAATTACAAAGGACATATTAATAATAGTTAAGAATAGCTAAGAAAAGATTAATATTAACCAAGTGAGGTACAATGTATCACATAAAAAAGCTAAGGCCTCCTCAGGTGAGGCTGAATTAACTAACTAACTAAGACTAACGGAGAGAAATAGTATTTGCGAGTAATGATTAAGATTATAACATGTATTATATATACAAAGTTAGCCGTTATGGCAAAAGTAGCCTACCTAATCTAATGTGGTGCAACGACCTAAAGAAAGGCGTAAACAATTTGCAAATTAAATAAAATACGAATTTGCACAAATGTAAGTGCAATTATTTCAGTCGACCCAGAAAAACATTTCCCAATTAATCAATAACATTTATTGTGATTGATTTTGCAATAATGCATCGTAAACAAATCAAGCATTTATTTACATGCTTCGTGACAAGCGTAAAAATGGGTCAAGAAACTTACGCCACATTGTTCATTAATTAATATTAAAATTGCATAGTATGTTAGTTTAGTGTAAGTGACCACTGTATAAATAAGCTAACGAACTAATCCATAAAAATGCCGTTAGTTAGTCTTAAAAGAAGTCGTGTTTACCTACTTCGGGCTTTCACTTGGTAATTATCTTCCCTTGGCAACTGCTAGTATAGCTGCGCCAATTATAGAAATCTGCTCTCTGAGCTTCTCTAAGGAGATTTGCTTGTAATAAGCTTCTCCAAATTTCGTCAGCAGGTAGAATTACCACTAGCAGCAGATACCAACAACAATTAAAAGTGTTACATGGACACCGCATAAAGTTTTTATTAAACCTGACAACGGGTATTTTATTACTACCGGTTGACCGGTTGACAGCCCCCCACCTACCATACAATTTTATGTTTATCTAGTACTATCACCTCTTGCTCTATTGACCTTCTAGGCAGAAACACCCTGAATAGTCAGCATCTTCGAGAAATTTTGATTTATTGTCCATTATTTTACCAAGGTATTTAAAATTTGCTACATATTCAATTTTTTCTTTGCCAATGTACACATTTTCTGGGTCAATGACATTAAGGCACATTGCCTTATTTTTTAACATTCAATTTAAGTGAACGCGTTCTTAAGTTAATTTGAGGGCGGACAGACAGACAGATGGGCGGATAGGCAGACATACAGACAGACCGACATGCAAAATCAAAATAACTTTTAATATTATGCGTGGGTGTCCAAATCATTTTGTTCTACTAGCAATATTTCTGTGCGCTACAAACGAAATGAAAAACTTAGTATACCCCACGATTTCATCTAGGGTATAAAAACAATCTTAGTAATTAACAAATACAGGATGTCCCAAGAGATAGTGTCAAGCGGAAGTCCAGAGGTAGACCACCACCAAAGGTACCCGAATCACCCCCATGTATGTTCTGCGATTTTTTGTATTTTACGAATTATGATTTTTTTTTTGTGATTCTTCACCAAACTACTAATTCGAAGATAAATTGCTGATTTTTAAATGTTAGGCCCATCAAATGCAAAAAGATTTGATTCCGTAGCCATTGAATAAATAACTAATTATTAGTTATTTATTCAATGTCCGTAGCTCATACCATTGCTACAAATTTTTTGATTCCATAAAGTTCAAAACAATAAAAAAATATGCCAAAATCTTTGAGGCCGATTTAAAAAAAAAGTCATAACTTATTTCACCCAATCCTATTTTGAAAACTTCCCATTTGATTGGCTATTTATCGCATAAATTTTATTAAGATATGTATCTCTATGGCATCATACCATTGTGTATATATTATAGTGGTCGCAACTTTAAGTAGTCACTTCCACGCTAGATGGCCATAGTTGTACCTGTTTGAGAATATTGAGCTTAGTTATACAACTTTGTTATAAAACTTTTATACGTAGAACAAATCAGGTTAGTTGAGTTGAATTTCTTTAGAGCTTTGATGACGTACCATATTTGGTGCTTGCATACATATACCTCGAATGCATAATGATCACCTCTCTATTCTTCAAATATAATAAGTTTCTAAATTATTTTATAATATTATTGAGAACAAAATGGCTATAATTATAGTGTGCATATTTTACGATTTGATTTTTCTTCTGTTATGTTAATTTAAATAAATCATTCTGATTTGGTTGTAGGATTTGATTGACTAGCTTTGGATTTGGGTTTGACGTCAGAATCTTGAAATCTTTTTTTATCCTAGAATCTAGATGTTGAATCGGTATACTATTGGCTCGACTACAATAGTCGTAAAGGCGTTGCGGATTTCAACGAGACTAAGGTTTACTTACGAAAAATTGAAAACATTAAATGTGAAGATTATAACCAGTATAACCCTTACGGAATGTGATAAAAATGAAATTTTTTCGTAAAATGAATGTTAAACTTGCTACACAAGTACTAAGTAGGCAAGTTTCAATAGGAATTCAACTAGGTATTCTCTTAAATATATTTCCGACTGACCAAATAACAACCGCTACTTATACTGCAGAATCCTTTCAAAAATTAAACGACCTTTTCGATTGCTTTAATAGCGTCACTAGATTTTCTGCAAATCCACACAGATGTGCTCTATCAGACGACAAAAATCATCAAGATGTTACGAAAACATTAAATGAATGTCGAGCCTGGATTAGTGAATGGAAACATTTAGGCCGAATGAAGAGGCCATATTGCTTTGATGGTATGATACAAACAATTAATGGCATTCTTCATATATGGCAAAATATAAAAAATTCTCAGGATTATATCATAAACATCTCATATAAACCAGGATCCATTGGAAAATAGTATTTCTATCTTGCGTAGATGTAAAGCACTTAGATTGTCACTAAATCTAAGGCAAATTGCTTTCCAAAACCTTGCTCCTACTGTCAACACTAGCTACAATATTTCAACAGATGAGACTCTCTTGAGTGAGTCCTCAACTTCAAGCATCGAAGAAAAGACGGCATAGGCAGCGACTTAAACTAGTTAAAATTTCGCTTTTATTCGGTAATTTCGGTAACCCTGAGGTAATTGTGATGCGCTTAGGGAAACCATATTTTAAGTCGGAGAAAAATTTTTTAGAGAGTCAAAACATAAAATAATTGAAAAATATAATAATGAAACATAATAACAATAACAAATTATTGAAATCATAGGAGCGCAGTCACAATTGCTTAACTTTCCCCACGCACTCGCACTCACCTAAAAACCATAAAAACAAATCGAATGTGCAAAACCGCAATCATAATAAACTAAAAACAGAAAATTCTCAGGCAAAAATTCTCAAATTTTTATCTTCTCCCTTTGCCAAGCGGCAGGCAAGCAACCAAACAATCCAAGTTCTAAGAAAAATGTCTCGAAAAACAAATGCTGCCTATCGCTAGATGGAAAAAAGACATGAAATGAATGCAGAGGCAGACCATTACCAAACCATTGCGTTTGCGTCTCTTACTCCTCTCTATGTAAGATCAGTGGTCTACTACTACAATGCGACGCATGTGCACTGGGCAGACCTACCTCGCCCTATTTGATGAGTTAGGCTGGCTCTGATTTTGGCATTTGTAAATAGCATGTGGTTCTACACTTCTTTTTTTTTTTATACAACTTTTATAGCTTTTATTCTAAGCACAATATAAAAGCTTTGCGTCTTTGATATGAATCCCTGCTATGAAATGTATATCAGTTCGAGTTATTTACTGCAGCGCCGCGAGTGAGAAGATGACTCAACAGCCCTGAAGTGAAGTTGCGACCACTATATAATATATACACAATGATCATACCTAAAATTCGGTTCAAAACGTACTAAATTCACTTCAGCTTATTATCAGCTGCAATTCGCAGAAGAATTCTTGTTCTCTAGATACTTTTAGGCTGGTAACTGGCGACAAAAACGTTTCCTAAATCAGAAAAAAAAGTACTCCACCGGATAGTATTCAACTAGATTCAACTGATTCGTAACATGCCGTATTGGTGTGAGGTGGACAGTGGAAAACGTTTTCCGATCGGACATAAACCTAGAGTGGGCAAATTTTGTTATTGTAATATGGCAATTATGTTCGTTGAATGTATTTATTATTTTAGAATACCTTACACACACATATATATTCTTTTTGTTCATTTGAAAACACATAATCATAAGTGATCGGTTTCTGATTCCTGTGGAAAGTCATAACCTCACATTTGTCGATATTGAGAGCCAAATTATTGTTTTTGCACCAAACGTAAAACTTGTGAAGTTCATCCTGTATCAGTTCACAATCGTTAACAGATTTAATCTGAGCGAAAAGTTTAATATCGTCAGCATAAATCAATACTTTGCAGTGCCTCACAACAGAGACAATGTCGTCAATAGATAGAATAAAAAACAACGGGCCCAAGTGACTCCCTTGAGGTACGCCGGACGAAGCTTTCAGGACTCTAGAGATGGAATGCCGGAATAATATTTGATATGTTCTGTTATTCAAATAAGACTCCGTCCATTTTATAAATGTTGGGTGAAACCCATACTTTTCCATTTTAAAGAGTATCACAGAGTGAGATAACTTGTCGAACGCTTTACTAAAGTCAGTATAAATACAATCTGTCTGATAACCTTTTGCAAACCCGCCAATGGTATCCGAGACAAATTCCAACAAGTTAGTGGTTGTGGACCTGCCCGAAATAAACCCATGCTGGTTTGAAGAAAGCAAATTCTTGCAGGAAATTGATAGCTGAGAGTAAATGATAGATTCGAATAATTTAGGCATACAAGACAATTTTGCGATAGGCCTATAGTTAGAAATTTCACTTTTACTACCTTTTTGTGGATAGGTATGATAAAAGAATTTTTCCATAGCTGAGGAAAACAACCACTATTAAGTGATTTTTGGAAAATAATTCTCAGCGGAGCTGTAAGGGCATGACAACATGACTTATAGAAAGCTGGAGGGATGCCATCAGGGCCCGTTGTGAAGTCATTTGGAAGGTCGTTAATATGATCGAGTATATCCTCTTGCGCAATTGTAGGGATAGTGAATGAAACGTTCATATGACTAAAGTTGTCATTTCGAGGAAGGAAATTTGACGAAGAGAATGCATTGTCAAAAAATGAAGCAAACATATTGCAAATTTCGGATGAATCATCACTAGCAGAATCTTTGTACCTCATGGTATTGGGGTAGTTGTCTGTTTTTTTCTTCATATTAGTAAACTTAAAAAAGATACGTGGGTCACGAAATAATTTCGCGCACATGTTTTGAATATACTCATCATAAAGTGTAGAGGAAAGTTCTTTGAACTAATTGTAGGATGTGAGGAAATTGTTGTGACTTATAAAGTCTTTGTCCCTCAAGTAACTTTTCCACAATTTATTCTTTTTATTTTTGAGATGTTTAAGTTCTTTATTGAACCAAGGCGGAGATGTTTTGGAGGACCGCTGTCGCTCACGAGGAACGTGAGAGGAAAATAAATCGAAAATAATTATGTAAAATTTAGAAACGTCTTCGTCAACACTGCTGCTGGATAGTAATGTGTTGAAATCAATAGACATAAGTCTACTGGAATGTTCCGGAAAGTTAGCCTTTCTAAAATTGAAGAAGTATTGTGTTTCATCACAAATAGTAATGTTTTCAGTTTCATAACAATATGAAATTAGTAGAGGGGGGTGATATTTGTCAAGAGTAGACATTATAACTGGGCTAGGTTCGACTAAAGAGTTACCCGCGTCAGTAGAGAAAACCAGGTCTAATTGCCTACCCATGTCATTCTTTACATTACTGATTTGACTGAGACCAAGAGATGACATATTGTCCAGGAATAGTGATTCCTTTGTAGGCAAGTTATTAAGAGGAAGATAGTCATCGTCATCTTCATTAAGTACCCATTGTATATTGGGTAAGTTAAAATCACCAATAAGTAGTAATTCGTCAAGAAGTTGCATCTTGCCGTGAATAAAATTAGATGTTGAAGTGAGTAGGTCGTAAATATTTTGACCTTTGTCATCAACGCTGCTTATGGAATCTGGAGGAATATAGCAACATAATATGTATAAGTCGTGTTTTAAGAGAGACAACTTAAGCACAATAAGTTCAATGTCAAGAGTGTTGGAAAAACTGGGAACGTCAATTTGGCTGCAGTTAAAATGGTTTTTGCATGCGAGGAGTACGCCACCACCACGAGCCTCAGAATCTGTATGTCTATCTTTTCTAAAAATCTGGTAAGAATTGTCTAAAATTTCGGCATCACGAAAGCCATGATGCACCCAAGTTTCAGTGAAAGCAACGATATCAAAACAATTTGCAACAGAGGATTTGCAGATATGTGCACTTTTTGTCCTAATCCCCCTTACATTTTGATAGAAAAGGGAAAGCGACTTCAGTTTTTTGGAGTGACGTTGCTTATTTTAACTGTATTCCTAGGTTGACGCCCAGAAGGTACAAATAATTTAGTAAAAGAAACAGTTAAGACAAAGGATGCAACCGGTTTCGAGGATTTACTAATTTTACGACAGGAAATACTCTCTGTTGCAATGTTTTTGGATTTTAGGTACGTCAGTATGTCATCACATAGCGTTTCAGGCGAGAACCGAGTGACAAAAACACTCGAAGGTTTTGGTATTGTTCTCAAAGAGGTACCATTACCATTCCCTGATGTGGACACAGAAGTAATAATATTCGGTACTGTGGATTCAGAAGCAAGAGCTAGAGCGGTATTATCTCCACATTGGCTCACGTCCACACCTGCCGAAGAGGCACCCCGACTAACAGGGATTGTCGGATTTTGCGGGCTGAATCTTTCAGTCGACAGAACTTCCTGTTTTTTAGAAGTTTTTTTTTGATTTCTTTGGAACAGGATTAGATTGTTGAGGGCAGTCAACGACAGTTGAAATTGTGCAGTCAAGCCTTTTTTGTTCAATTAACTGAGCACCATTTACTATTATGCCTTTCGTTTTTAACCCATTTAATTTCAGTCTGTTCATGCTAAACCATTCATTCAATCGATTTAAATTTTCTTGGAGTTCATTAAGACATATTATCTTATTCTCACCGGTTCTTTATATTAATGTGTGATCTGCGAATTGCACAATTTTTGAATGTTCAACACGAAAGAAATATCATTTATATATAATAGGAACATTATGCCTTGAGGAAATCTCTGATCTATTGTTATTTCCTCAGATATTGATAGCAACACAACCAGTATCGCAAAGTAAAACACAAAGAGAAAACAGAGACAGAATATTACCCAGATTGAACATTACATAGCCATCAAGAGCAATAAAAGTACGTACTGGTCACACCAGAACCAAAGACCAAGGAGCTGAGGAAAAACTTAATGGCTCAAATCAACTAGGACCCATTCATATGTTCGAGTACCCAATCCCTGAATGAACTCCTGAAAGCGGATTCCCTAATCTCCTTGAAAAGAGAGTTCCAGATGATCGCACCCTGAGAAAATACCATCCTTCACCCCAACTAAGTCCTCACTAGACGAAGAATCCATAGTACGCGAATTGAACTTTTCGCCAATGTAAGGAGGCAGCTTACCAAGCCTAGCACGAGAAATAAAACAGAGGGTTTCTGAACTCATTAAACTTAAATCGAGAGCAAGATAGAAATTCCTCATCTAGAACAGACACATACGCCCGCTTACTCAGAGACGATAAACATATCTCACGCAAGCAATAAGCGCACAATTTCGAAATTGTGAGGGCAGGAAGGGGGTAGACAGCAACATCTACGTAAGAATAAATGCTCGAATCGCCTCGAGGAGAAAAGCCGAACCAGTATAGAGCGTCCGCAGAGCAAAGTAGACTCGCGAATAGATACGCTTAACATGGGAATGGAATAGAATAGAATAGAAAAGTTGTTTATTTTCCACATCGGCCATTTAGCACGTCCTAGACGTTGGGTATTACGATGTTACAAAGATTTACATTTAACGATTCTTAATTATACTAAATACAAAACAAATGGTATGATTAAACGCTAGCATATAGAAAAAGATTTTAGTTGTGTCAAAAGATACATTGAATATAGATTCTAAAGACTTTGACTAGAATACTAATGTTGGTATAAAATATAAAATATATGAGATATATGTAATATAACAAAGTTACCAAAACATTTGCAACTCGAAAGATGCTCTGATACATTAAGCGTAATTAATCCAAACAATATGTGCAAAAGTGAAATATCAGGTATGTTAGACAAGTAATTAGCACGGATCAAGCGTGTTGCACTGATAACTAGAGAATAAGAAAAGAAAAAAACCAGGAACCCAGGTGTGTCTCTGGTTCATTAAAAGTCCATGATTCTTCACTGAATCCGTGGAAATTTAAATATCTTGACCCAAAAGAGTAGAGGGAGAGCAGCTGAAGAGAGAGCATTAGTAGTAAAAAACTCGTCTAAGACTCTTACCGACATCAATATTCTGACTCACAGCGATGAAAAAAGACGCTCCCTCATTATTAGCTGTCTGCCTAGTGCACTCCTCTCTGTGAAATTCATCGACAACTTACTACCTGATTTGTGCAGCAGTATCGGACTGGAATCATCTTTCTGTGGTCGGATAGAGACGGCTGTGTCTTTCAAGCCAAGAGCTGCAGCGAGATCTTGCTTTATTCATATACCCAAGGCCTTGATCAGATTTTTTAAGGAAGAAGACTAAGTTTATCTTCCAAAGTTATATTAAGCAATTGAGCATCTCTCCATTAACTCTTGACCAGATCACCCCAGGCAGCCCGAACACTCGAGTTTTCATTAACGAGGACCTTGATGCAGCTGAAATTGTGTTGCTTCACAAGGCCCTACTCCTTAAAAGAAATAATCTTATTGAGAGTGTCTCCACTAGAAATCGCATGACACAAATCCCCACACTGTGCCACGGACATCATTGCACCGCGTTTCACCACCGACTTTGCCAATAAAATCTCACTCAATACCCTATCCCCCGATTACGTCGTAAACCATGAATAGTCGCCACTATTCTCTGTCCACTCAGGCTGATTTGGCATCTACACTCCGACCATCCTCCTTCAACATCCTCACTTTCAACGCTCGGTCCACATCCAAGAAACGTCCTACCATCAGGCACCTGACTGACAGCTGCAACATTGGTGCATTCCTGCTGAGCGAAACCTGGACATCACACGACCAAAATGGTAGAGATCCCGGGATATAGGCTACATAGTCTGGACAGAACCTCCAAAAGAAGTGGCGGTGTAGCCATCTATGCAGCTGGTACCCTGCAGTCTCATCCCGTTTATCGTGTCTTAGACAACAGCTGGGAGATTTTGGCTGTCTGGCTTCGACTCAGGAAGTGAACCTATAACACTAGCAGTGGTCTACCGATGTGCGACCACCTTCACAGATACTGATCTGTCTTCTCTGTCAGAGTCACTGGATGCGTTACTGAGTCGGTCTTCTCGCCTATTCATTGGCGGTGATTTCAACATCAATGTTGGCTCGAACTCTCCATTATCGAATGCGCTGATTGACCTTCTAAATGAGAAAGGGCTAATTATTCTGAATAATGAGCATACCCGCCATGGACCGAGCTAAGCATCCATCATCGATCTCCTAATCTCACTTCCCAACTTCAAGCCCGTCTCAACTGGATAATGTCCGGGCATATCTGACCATGAGATACTATTCGCATCCTTTGACCTCCCATTTTTACTTCCCCCCCCCCCCCCCCCGAACGAAGTCATTACGTAACTACCATGCCATTCAGCCTGACTCGTTGCATGCGGATCTCACTAGTGTGAATTGGTCACCGATCTACAACGAGCCTGTTCAGCCCTGAACAACCATCATAGCATCATACTAATCATGAGAAATAAATTAATTTCATCATAAAATATTTCTATTCGAAGTTCACTGACTCATGGCAGCATAATTTAATTCCGTTATGCTAGTCAGCACATTTTTCTTATTTTTCAATTGACCCACCTACTTTGCACCTCTATCGGTCGAGTAAATAAAATCGCTGACGACAGTGACAAAACAATTTTTAATATTCTGCCATGAGTCAATGCACTGACCAATTTGTTAATTGATTGTTGCTTGTATAATTGTTTTTTTTTTGTAATATTGTTGTATATGCTAGTTTAATTGAACCAATTATTTTGTATAAATTAAGCTAGCATAATTCATTAAAGCTAGTCTAAATTGAAGAGTGTCTTTAAATTGTTCATCCAACTTATCAAGATTCAACACACTGTTGAGTCTTAGTCATTTCCAAACAATTTAACCAGTCATTACCTTCAAGCCTATCTTGATTTAACACACTGTTGAATCTCATAGATCTTGAAGTAGACATTTAATCATCAACAACATCTTGATTCAACACACAGTTGAATCTTGCACATGGTCCTTCGAGCCTACAAGCAACCGGCAGCAGTTCAGATCATCGTGAAGATACCTACGGCATATAAAGTAAAGACAAAGTCTCAACACACTGTTAAGACTTGCTTTACAATTTCACCAGCTGTAAACAAACCAAAAAATCTTAACACACAGTTAAGATTTCACGCCAATTAAATACAAAAGTCTTAACACACAGTTGAGATTTTTTGTTTTTTTTTTTTTTTTTTTTAAACAAACAAATTTCAACGGGAGCTGAACTGAATTTGGAGGTACTCTCCGTGACTACAGAAAGCAGTTCCAAAGGCAAAGCATAGTTATATATCCAGTAATAATGGCAACGAAAGAAGAAAAAATAATCTCGGCTCAACAAGAGCTAGCCAAACAAATTTCAGACACTTTGCGGAGCTACAAAAGAGATACTGGTGAAAGAATAACGAGAGACAATTTAGCAAAGAGGTTACAAGAGCTAGAAAAACGCTGGTCCTCTTTCACGGCTCTCCATGAACAATTACAAAAGATCATATCTAAGGATCATCCGTATCATGAAGGAAATTTGTACGAAAAAACGTACATATTATATAAGGAGGCTATTGAATTAATATCTAATTATGGCCAAACCATCGATCCAGAAGAAACGCCTGTAACTTCATTTCCTTTCACGCCGCTAACTACAGCTCCAACTTCAATGACAAACGTGCCATCCACAAGCACAGCCACACCGGTTACAACAGAATCTCATAAGCTACCAATAATGACAGAACAGACTTCAAATAGCAAGATGATGGGTTCAGCATTGCCCTTACAGTAATTTCCCCAAGCTTCCACCAATTAAGATACCAAAGTTCAGTGGTGATTACAAAGATTGGAAGCCATTTATCGAGATTTTCACGAGCATAATCCACAACAATACGCAGATAAGTAATGTGGAGAAAATGCAGTACCTCCTCTATCACCTGGAGGGAGACGCGAGAAGAGTAATCAACCATCTTCAATTAAATAATAGAAATTACGATACTGCCTTGCAGCTAATAATAGCACGTTTCAACAACAATAGAAAAATAATTACAACCTACATTAACACCATAATCGATGCAAAAACCATAGAGCACAGATCGCAAAACGATACAATCATGCTATACGACACAGTAAAGGAATGTCTGGAAGCATTAAAAAACATGGATTGCAATACAGATGAGTGGGGTCCAATCATTGTCTGCATTGCAATGAGAAAATTTGACGCTGAAAGTCTTCGACTTTTCGAAGAAAGTTTGACTCACCCAAGAGAAATGCCGTCGATAAATGATCTACTGCAATTTCTGGAGAAGCGTCACCAGGTATTAGATTGCATGAGTAATTCGAAGCTAGAAAAGCCCCACTATTCAAAGAATTTCAAAAAAACCTTCCTCGCCACCATAAAAGGCTTGTGTACTATCTGTAATAGGCAGCATAATCTCTATCAATGTGGGGAATTTAAAAAGATGAATATTGATGATAGGCAAGCATTCATTAGACGCAGTAATCTCTGTACTAATTGTCTCATGCATGATAAAAACGAGAAATTCAAATCTCACAAACTATGCGCACTATGCAACAAAAGGCATCACACGTTACTGCATCAGAAATCTTTAAATAGCAGTATTTCACCGGCTATTTCACCATTAGAAGAAAACAAAAACGTAGCGGCACACATGACCACAAACGGGAGCCAGATAAGCAAGGCCAAATTGAAAAACCAACAAGAGTACAATATCAGTTGCCACACAAGTAGATCGAAACTTCCAAATGTTCTGCTACCAACCGCAATAATCAGAATCAAGAATATATATGGTCAACTGGAACAGTTCAGGGCCCTAATAGATCCTGGGTCGCAAGTATCCCTGATAACAGAACACGCAGTTCAATTGCTGAAACTTCAAAAAGAGCACATCAGAGCCACTATTTTTGGAGTCGGAGAATCAGAAGCAGCCAAAGCACATAACAAAGTAAAGATAAGCATCCAGCTGCGGCATCCAAGGGAGTCCTACCTCTCAGTTGATGCTCTTGTACTTTCAAAGTTAAACACGCTTCTGCCTGAAGCCCATACCACTGGGATTAACATAAAAAAATACGGGGATATCATTTTGGCTGATCCCACCTTTAACCAACCAGGCCCGATAGACCTTTTGTTAGGAGCTGATGTATACGCCAGCATATTAACTGATGGATTAAAAAAGGCACGGCCTGCTGCCCAAAACACCAAACTTGGCTGGATATTATTTGGGAATATTCCAAATAGCAACCAAAATACGCTGAAGTTATCCAGCTTCCTGTCACTCACCGAGATAGAAGAAACCCTAGAAAAGTTCTGGGAAATAGAAAACAACCATTCCAGTACTGAAGCAGATGACGCCTGTGAGCAACACTACGAACTTACTCACACTAGGGATTCCGAAGGGAGATATATAGTCAATCTGCCATTCAAGGAAAACGCTGGAGAACTGGGGCAATCAAGGAAAAAGGCGATAGCTCGACTAATCCAAATAGAAAAGAAGCTGCAAAAGGAACCTCATATCCTAATTGAGTATAACAAATTTCTGACCGAATATCTAGAGCTAGGCCACATGTCTCCGGCAAAACCATATACAGGTGACGAATCTGCAGTTTACTATTTACCTCATCATGCTGTGCATAAAACTGACAGTTGTTTTCGATGCATCATGCAAATCGGACTCTGGTTCAAGTCTTAATGACCTATTATACAGTGGACCGAAGATCCAGCAAGACCTAGTACAAATTATGTTACGCTGGAGAAAATATCGCTATGTTTTCACAGCTGACATAGAAAAAATGTTTAGACAAATCAAGATCGCCGACACGCAGAGAAACTATCAGAGAATTCTTTGGCGAAGAAGCACAAAGGAGCCCATTCAAGAATTTACACTCAATACCGTAACTTATGGAACTGGCCCTGCAACATATCTAGCAGTAAAAACACTGCAACAGCTGGCAGCAGATGAAGGAAACAGTTATCCCTTTGCCAAAAGAGTTCTCGCCACTAATTTCTACATCGACGATTTGTTGACAGGTGCAGATACCAAAACAGAGGCTTTTCAGCTCCAAAATCAGATAACAACGCTCTTGAAATGCGGTGGATTTAATTTACGAAAATGGACATCCAACAACGGGGACCTGCTAAAAGATCTACCAGAAGAGATAATAGAAAGAGGCATTCTGGAAATAAAAGAAGATGATACCATAAAAACCCTTGGAGTTCATTGGAATCCAAAACTGGATGAATTTCGTTTTAAATTGAAAACAGATCAAACATGTCATCATAGTCTAACAAAGAGAATTCTATTGTCCAAAATCGCCTCAATTTTCGATCCTTTAGGCTGGTTGGCCCCTGTGACTATAAGGGCAAAACAAATAATGCAAACTCTTTGCAAAACACAAACTGATTGGGATCAAGAAGCACCTTCCGATATAGCTAATGCATGGAAAGATTTGGAGAATGAATTAAATGAATTACAGAGTATTGCACTTCCCCGGTGGATAAATTATCATGCACACAACGAAATCCAAATTCATGGGTTTTGCGACGCTTCTGAAAAGGGTTGTGCTGCTGTAATTTATACACGGACTACTGATTCATTTGGGAAGATTCACACCACACTACTCACAGCAAAAACCAAGGTGGCACCTCTAAAACAGAAAATTTCTATTCCTAGATTGGAGCTATGTGGAGCCCTGCTGCTAGCAACCTTGATAAAATCTACAATTGCCAGTCTGGAGATACACTCGCCCAACATTTTTGCATGGTGTGACTCAGAGATAACACTGGCCTGGATAGCAAAAAATCCAAACTCTTGGCACACATACGTAGCGAACAGGGTTTCGGAGATTCAAAAGTCACTACCGAACAATGTCTGGAGATACGTACCATCCCAGCATAACCCTGCAGATGTTGCCACTAGAGGAATCAGTCCCAGCAAATTGGTTGCTAACAAGATCTGGTGGAGAGGTCCTTTATGGTTAACTCAACCTCCAGAAACATGGCCTTCCAACAAACTTAAACCTACCACAGAGGAAGAAAACAAAAAATCGTTTCAAGTACTCATCACACAAGTGTCCAATTCAGGAATTTTCACCTGCTCGTCCTTCATTCGACAAATAAAAACAATCGCATATTGTAGAAGGTTCATAGAACATTGTAGAAGGCCGCAAAAAACATCATCAAAATATCTCACTTCTGAGGAAATACAAGAAGCAACCCTCTGCATTGTGAGAATTGTACAAGAAGAAGCTTTTCACGAGGAACGAAGTTCACTCAAGAGAAACAAGTCGTTGCTGACGTCCAGCAAACTGCTCTTCCTCAACCCAGTACTTGACGCTGAAGGAATTTTACGTGTTGGAGGGAGATTACAACACTCAAACTTATCGGAGGATGCAAAACACCAAATCCTGCTTCCACAAAAGCACCACATAACCAACCTCATAATTGACCACGCGCATCAACAAACTTTGCACGGGGGAACACAACTCACCCTAAGTTACGTAAGATCTCGATATTGGATTATCAATGCCAAGCGTTTGGTGCAATCAAGAATTCATAGATGCATCAAATGTTTGAGACATCGTCAACAGCCTTCAGACCAATTAATGGGAAATTTACCAGCAGTGCGAGTAACCCCATCCACACCATTCTCTCATTGTGGAGTTGATTATGCTGGACCCTTTATCACAAAAATGACGAAAGGAAGAGGAACAAAAACTCTAAAGGGCTATATCGCATTGTTTGTTTGCATGGTAACTAAGGCCGTTCACCTTGAACTAGTTAGTGACCTCACCACAGATGCATTCTTGGCAGCATATAAGAGATTTGTGGCCCGCCGGGGAAATGCCAAGCAAATATTCTCAGACAATGGAACTAATTTCGTGGGTGCTCGCAACAAATTAAACAAAGATTTGCAGCTTGCCATTACTCAGGCAACAAGACAAGCCGCACAAATAACTGCAAGTGATGGCACGGAATGGAGCTTCATTCCAGCTGCAAGCCCGCATATTGGAGGCTTATGGGAGGCTGGAGTGAAATCTGTGAAAACACATCTTAAACGTGTGCTTGGTGAAACGCTACTGACTTATGAAGAATTCACTACAGTTCTGTACCAAGTAGAAGCTTGTCTGAACTCTAGACCAATTGGACAGCAGTCAAGTGACCCTAGAGACCTGGAGCCTTTAACCCCAGGACACTTCCTAATAGGACGAGCGCTATTAGCGCCTCCAGAGCCTGACATTTCCAACGAGAAGATATACAACAAATGGAAGCAGCTAACAAAATATCAACAAGATATTTGGAAAAGGTGGTCGCTAGAATATCTGAACACACTGCAACAAAGAAGCAAGTGGAAGACAAAGAAAGAAAATCCTGCTATAGGCGAATTAGTCCTGGTTAAGGATGAAAACCTTCCTCCTCAGAAATGGGCACTCGGACGAATAGTACAACTTCATCCAGGAGAAGACAACATCGTACGCATCGCGTCAGTGCAGTATAAGGATCAAGTAAAAAAGCGACCACTTAATAAATTATGCCAGCTTCCCATAGAAATATACAATCAAGACAATGAGGCTACTGAGATCAAAGCTGCCACCACAACGATAACCTCACATAAGTCTAAACCTGACCATAGGTCTCGCAAGAGGTCTTATACAGTCAGAAAGTATCAAGAACCTGAACTTTGGTCGAAACCTGAGCATTTTCACAGAATTACTTCAGATACTACTACCCAAAAGGCTACTCAGAAGTTGGATCCACCGGCGAAAAGAAGAAAAGTGAAATCGCACCTTGTACTTGGGCCACAAAGCTGCTACATACAACACTTCTGATTATATTCTGGTTAACAACGATCTTCGCGGAGGACTATCAATTAATCATACCTAAAACTGGCTTTTACATTGAAAATTTGGGCTATGCGCAAATTAAAAGAGGAAATCTTAGACTGCAAATAGATTTCTCAACACAAGAAATTATCCGGGACCAAAAAATGATTGACACAACTTGGAAACAAACTAAGGAAATGTGCGAAAAGAACAAGGAGCTGACAGATATCACACACTGTGATGTACTCTTTCAACACTTGTCTACGAGAAGACAGAGCCTACTCAAGGCCACTAATCAAATAATTCAATTGACTCAGCAAAAGATCAGAAGAAGAAGAGGTCTATTTGGGAGTCTACTAACAAAGGTATTTGGAGTCAATGATGAGGTCTATCAAGACATAGAACACCTCCAGCATAATCAAGAAAATCTTATGCAAACAACATACCAACAAATACTCCTTCTAAATTCAAGAATTAACCAATCTAGTGGCATGGTCGAAGAAAAACTCAGGCATTTTGACGTGCATTTATCAAAGGTAATCGCTTCCATCAATGAAATGGCCACTTGGTACTCCAAAGCAGACCATAACAGAATCAGCATTGAAGTAATATCAACATATATCAGTGCTGAAGATTACTACGACGAGCTGGAAGGAAAATATCGTAATTGGCTGGATGCTATTCATCAACACGGGCACCTTTTAAACTTCGTTACCTCTGATGAGATTGACAGAACTGTGGCAAAGGCCCACGAAAAACTCAGCTCAAATCTTTTTGTTGAAAGGACACCTCAACCTATACTAAACATCAACGTAGAGAATGGCACAATAAAACTGTATGGCTACCTAAGTATAGTTGAGGGGAGTCTTTATGAGTTAATCCACATTACTCCAATACCCCAAGTGATACAGGATAACATCTTCGCAGTAGCAGATTTAAAGTATTATACATTTGCAATTGATTTTGTTCAGCAAACCTACTTCAATCTGAATGAACAAGAATTAAAAGCATGCACGAATGCGGAGAATCATACATACCTCTGCACTCCAACGATCGTCTTTAGTATTGAGAACAGTCCGTCTTGCGTTATTGATGAAATCTATGGACGTCACACAGATAATAAATGTCAAATGCAACACGTACAGTTGAACGCAACTGTTTGGAAAACGTTAATGATGAAGAACACCTGGCTATATATGACTCCCAGCTCAACAGTAGCGGCAATAGTCTGCAAAAACACAAGAAAGGAGCTTCTGCTAAACTCTACCGGTATCATACGCCTGTACAATGATTGCTCCTTAAAGACAAGAGAAATCATGCTAAGGACAGATATAGAGCAAAAAATCCAAGTCATCACCAGCCACATCAAGGAGACAAGACCTGCAGCTACAACTGCAATAACGAACCAAACCAAAATTCCGCATCTATTGCAGACCGGACTAGTAATACGTCCCAATGAGCATATTCTGGACTACAGTCAACTACCTGAGCCACTAAATGTAAGCCAACTACAAAGAACTTTGGCAGTTCATTCTGTTACAGCTACTTCAAGCATCCTGATCGCCTTCATCTCTGTAATTTGTGTTTACTACTACTGGGATAAACTCAGGGGACTTTTTCACATCTGCACATGCAACAACACTCGACAGATGCCCAACGAACGAAGACCATCGTCGTCCGAAACCTCCATAGGACAACACTTTGAGCAGGTTTTGGCATCCGCCGGCCCCCAACATGTTCAGCCCTGAACAACCATCATAGCATCATACTAATCATGAGAAATAAATTAATTTCATCATAAAATATTTCTATTCGAAGTTCACTGACTCATGGCAGCATAATTTAATTCCGTTATGCTAGTCAGCACATTTTTCTTATTTTTCAATTGACCCACCTACTTTGCACCTCTATCGGTCGAGTAAATAAAATCGCTGACGACAGTGACAAAACAATTTTTAATATTCTGCCATGAGTCAATGCACTGACCAATTTGTTAATTGATTGTTGCTTGTATAATTGTTTTTTTTTGTAATATTGTTGTATATGCTAGTTTAATTGAACCAATTATTTTGTATAAATTAAGCTAGCATAATTCATTAAAGCTAGTCTAAATTGAAGAGTGTCTTTAAATTGTTCATCCAACTTATCAAGATTCAACACACTGTTGAGTCTTAGTCATTTCCAAACAATTTAACCAGTCATTACCTTCAAGCCTATCTTGATTTAACACACTGTTGAATCTCATAGATCTTGAAGTAGACATTTAATCATCAACAACATCTTGATTCAACACACAGTTGAATCTTGCACAGAGCCTGATATTGAAGTAGCAGCTAGTCATTTCTCCGTAACCATACGGGATGTGTTTGATAGGCAGGTTCCGATCAAGACAAAGAAAAACCGCTCCACCAAGGAAACTATATTTGGCTCACCTGAGATTCTGCTCGCTTGTCAGCTTCGTGACATCGCGTATTGGCGATGGAAAAGAGACAAGACCGATCCTAACTATCAAGACTTCCACAGGCATAGAAGGCTTGCTGACTATATGGTCAGAGCCAAACTTCGTACAATTACACTGGCTGGACTTAGAGATGGAAATTCCATTAACTGGAAGAAAATTAACAGCATGGGGCTTGCCTCAAAAGCCAAGACTCTGTCCAATATTGATCCAAATGACTTTCAAACTTTTTATGCTCCAATCCAACTAATCCCCCGCCCGTCTCCTCAACCCCCCCACAACCTTTAGCTATCCCTTCAATCCAACGGAGCTTGGATCCAATAAACAACCCTATTCCCCATCAGAACAACAGATTGTCACTCAACCCTACTTTGAGCCAGGCCCAGTTTGGGTCCGACTCTTCTAGTTACCTTATGTCTCCAACTGCTGCGGCCGCTCAGCCAGACTTCAGTCTGAGCAATGTATCTGACACGGAGGTATCTAATGCATTCTTTCGTGTTAAGTCCAATGCAGTTGGACATAATGATGTACCGATTAAATTTTATAAAATGGTCTTGCCACTCATCTTGCCAGATGTCACACATCTCATCAATCGTCTCTTAACCAGCTCGCGCTTCCCAGCCTGCTGGAAATTGGGGCTGATCTCACCTATTCCTAAGACCGCGTCACCAGCTAACATATCTGACTGGCGACCCATCACTATACTACCGGCAATATCAAAAGTATTTGAATTCGTCATCGTCGATCAGGTCACTGCTCACGTGAGTGAACGCAATTTGCTCTCAAATATGCAGTCTGATTTCAGGCGTCTCAACCAGCACCGCTCTTCTCCAAGTCAATGCAGATATACGCGACATGTGTGATAGAGGCCTCTCGGTTATCCATGTGCTCCTAGACTTCAGCAAAGCATTTGACTCGGTGCCGCACTGGAGACTAATTGCTAAGCTTAGATCCTGCTTTGGTTTTTCATCCTCAGCATGTGCTATGATTGGCAGCTATCTATCTAATAGATCGTTCATGGTCAAACCAGGGGAAGCTTACTCCTCACTGAGACCACTACGCTCAGGCATCCCTCAGGGTGCAGTCTTGGCTCCACTTCTCTTCTCGCTCTACATTAATGACGTCGTGGGAATACTCGCCAATGTCGGGGACCACATCTATGCCGACGACATACAAATATACGCTGGGGCTCAGGCTAGACTGCATGAGTCAGTGTCAGCTATTAATGAGACACTGGAGGGAGTCGTATCCTGGGCTGAGTTAAATAGACTAACACTGAACCCTGCTAAAACCCAGGCCATTGGTCATGCTATTGGGTCTGAACGTATATCAACCCTAACTGAACAAGTGTCCAATCTAACCATCATGGGCCACAATATACAAATATCGGGGAAACCAGTTAAAAGCCTGGCGATCCTTATGGACTCAGGCCTCACCTGGAAGGCGCACATTAATTTGATGTGCCCTCGTATATACCACGGGCTCCGTTCCCTATATGCTGCGTCTCAGCACTTTGACGAGACCACAAGACTGAGGCTGTTTAATGCACTCATCCTACCACACCTCCTCTATGCTGATGTGGTTCTTTTTCCCCTCTCCCAGACCGGATTGGCCAAACTTATGCGTGCGTTTAAGGCCTGTGCCAAATATGTATTTGATCTCATACGGAGAGCACATGTTGGCCCACTCCTTGAAATCCTTCTGCCTGGATCTCTATTGTGTATGTACGAACTGAAGGCGCTCGCTTTTTTTTATAAGGCCAGAGTTCGTCTTCTTTCTGGGTACATACTGTTATATTCGTACACAAACAGTACCATCATCACACCATCTATCACTAATTAAGTACAATACAAAGACATTGCATCGATGAGCAATTTCTACATACGGTCGTTCATACTCTGACTCGAGCAGGCAGTCCAGTTCCAGCCGTCATCTAGTTAAGTAGTTAGTAACCGATTTGGATTGAATAGCGTTAATAAATATTTAAGCAACTTATATCTGGCTATTTATTACCACCGAACATAACAACTGGCGACGAGGACTTTTTGGCGGATTTTCAACAGGATACAGCTAAAATTACATTTATTTTTCAATCCTGGACTTGAGGTAAGACTGTACAGACTAAATTACGGTACCAGACAAAACAATACAATAATTTGCTTTACATACATACATGAGGTGCGTAATCACATAAAATATTTTCAATTTAATTTGCTTATATACATACATACATGAGGTGCGTAATTACATAAAATATTTTCTATTTAACTTACCTCCTACATAATACGATTTAAAAAAAAAAATTTCAAGTGAACTGTGCTGTATACAGAACCATTCGCATCGAATTTATCACGAAATTGTAACGGTGAAAGAATTCAGTGGTGATTATCAATAACGGATAAGCGATTTAATTGGATTTTTATTTTTTTTTCCTTTGTTTGCAATGACTGAACCAAATTTAAGTGTAGTTTTACAAAAACTAGCCGATATTCTTCAGAATTTACCAATTTCGTCAGCTGCAAATACAAATGCGGGAAATCAGGGTCAAAAAGGTGACGTTCGCGGCTTACAATTGGCACCGTTTGATGAAGCAAACGAAAATTTCGATACCTACTTCCAGCGACTTCAAAATTATTTAGAATTGCGGGATTTATCTGATGAAACAAATGAAGGTGACAAAAAATGTGTACAAATATTAATTAATTGCCTTGGCCCCAAGCTTTTTCATACGCTCACCTGTTTAACCGCGCCCGAGCAACCAAAGTCACTTAAGTATAGTGAACTTACAGCGCTATTACGTGCGCATCTATGTCCGACACCAAGCGAAATCGCGGAACAACATAAGTTTTCATTACGCGTACAGCATGAAGGTGAATCCATTTCAAACTACCAAGCAGAATTGAAAAAACTTTCAACAAACTGCAATTTTGTTTGTGCCAGTTGTAAAAAATCAACAAATGGCACACACCTGCGTTCACAGTTCGTACGCGGAGTCCGCGATAATGACATTAGGGAAAGACTTCTTCAACAAGATGCATCTAAAACATTCGAAGATGCCGTAAAATTAGCTCTATCCATAGAATCGTCAAAAATGGAGAGCAGGGAAATGTGTAGCCAGCCCTTACATTACATTGGTAAACAAAATTCACCAAAGCAAGGAGTCGATCAGAGTAATCGGGGCACAAAACAAAATTCGTCGAGACAAAGCTCAAAGCCCCAATTCAAAAAACTTCAACATATACGAGGGCGATGTTTTAAGTGCGGTAAAACGGACCACATGGCTAATAAATGTAAACAGAAAAATCTAAAATGTTCTACATGTCATAAAAGAGGCCACGTTCAAAGCGTTTGCTTATCCAATAAAAGTACCGTAGACCATCGGGCAGTCAAAATTGGTAAGAACAGCGACTCTGACTCAGACTCGGATAATCATTTTCTAAACATTGTTGCTATTTGTAACTCATTAAATAGTGACAAATATTTCGTTAAAATTTCAATTAATGGCCTGAAATGCACAATGGAGTATGATACAGGTGCAGCCGTTTCAACCGTTTCGCTACAAACTTTTCAGAACAATTGGCCTCATAATAAATTACATCCAACTTCTATTCAATTAAAAACGTATACAGGTGAAATTGTAAAACCAGTCGGCATGGCGAAGGTTAAAGTTAATTACGAAAATAAAGAAATATATGGCAACCTCTACGTCCTACAAGAAAATGTTGACTCAATCCTAGGTAGAGAATGGATTAGGAGTTTAAAAATAGAAGTTAGTTCATTACATCAAATCAGGAATTGCGATATTTCTGAAAGTGAATGTAAAAAGCAGTTACAAAAAGCACTAAAAGAGTTCGATGATATTTTCACCCAAGAAATTGGGAAAATTCCAAGTTTCAAATGTACGCTACAGCTAAGAGGTAAATGTCAGCCTACATTCATAAGACCCCGCCCTATTCCATACGCTCTAAAAGGAAAAATCGATCACGAATTGGATCGCCTTGAGAAAGCAGGGATTATCGAAAAGATTATTTATTCAAAGTGGGGTACGCCGATCGTACCCGTAATTAAAAAAAATGGGGATATTCGACTTTGCGCAGATTATAAAGTCACTATTAACAAGGAAATAGACGACGATAACTATCCAATACCAAAGATTGATGAAATACTTTCCAAGATGAGTGGTGGAAAGTACTTCATAACTCTCGATTTACATCAGGCATACCTTCACATGGAAATGGACGAGGAGAGCTCGTTGTTGCAGGCAATAAGTACACACCGAGGGAACTATAAAGTTAAACGATTGATGTTCGGAGTAAAGCCAGCACCTAAAAGATGGCAACGGTTTATGGACTCGGTACTGCAAGATATGGATGGAGTTGCATGCTTCTTCGACGACATAACCATCCAAGGCGCTACTTACATTCAACTTATTCAACGACTTAGGGCGGTTCTTCATAGATTACGTGCGTATGATTTACATCTAAATAAATCCAAATGTCAGTTTCTACTCAGTTCTATTACTTATCTAGGGCATGTAATAGATAAGGAAGGTATTCGGCCTGTACCAGAGAAAATCGAAGCTATCACGAAATGTGAACGTCCCGAAGATGTACAACAGTTAAGAACATTTCTAGGCCTGATAAATTACTATCAAAAATTTCTACCAAATTTGGCAAGTCGTCTCAAACCTTTACACAATCTTCTTCAAAAAGGCACAGCATTCAAGTGGAGCGAAGAATGCGACAATTTATTCAACCAATTAAAAAGGGACATCACGAGCACAAAGATCCTAGTGACTTACAATGAAAGGCTTCCCATAATCCTGGCTACCGATGCTTCACCGCATGGTCTTGGAGCAGTAATTTCGCATCAAATGAGTGATGGCACAGAACGTCCCATCGCGTTCGCATCCAGATCTTTAAGTAAGTCAGAGAGAAACTACTCTCAATTAGATAAGGAAGCTACATCGATATACTGGGGATTAAAAAAGTTTTTCCAATTTTGTTACGGTAGGAAAATAACATTATTAACTGACCATAAGCCTCTTACCGCAATCTTAAACCCAAATAAAAACCTTCCAGCTACATCAGCCATACGCCTACTACGATATGCCAGCTTCATGTCTGGTTTTGACTATATAATTAAATATCGGGACACTAAAAGTCATGCAAATGCTGATTTTCTTTCGAGGTTTCCTATGCAAGGAATACCAGACAAGCATAATAGAGACGATTCAATATTTCAAATCTCGCAAATAGAGACTCTACCAGTGACGTTAAAAGATATTCAACGGGAAATACTTAAAGACACCGAGTGCAGGTCTTATTACAATGCTTTACAACAAGGAGACCCGATGCCCAATCAGGAATCAAGTTACAAATTTTCTATCGAGAAAGGATGCGTATTCAATGGCATTCGGGTAATGATACCAAAGGTATTACAACAACACATCCTTAAAGAACTTCACGAGGCACACATTGGTATCGTGCGAATGAAGGCATTAGCACGCAGCTATGTATGGTGGAAAGGAATCGATCGAGATATTGAAGATTTAGCTCGAAAATGCCGCAGCTGCTGTCAAAATAAGACAAATCCCAGTAAGGTAACTCCACACCCCTGGGAGTATCCAACTAATCCATGGCAAAGGATACACATAGATTACGCCGGACCATTTTACGACCAAAATTTTCTCATAATTGTGGATGCTTATACAAAATGGATTGAAGCAGTTCCTACAAAATCTATTACATCTAAGACTACAATTAAAATATTACGGGAAATTTTCGCTAGATTTGGACTTCCACTTAGTCTGGTCTCAGATAATGCAACATCATTCACATCTAATGAATTTCGATCATTTTTAAAATCCAATGGAATCACCCACAGACTTTGCGCACCGTACCATCCGTCATCAAACGGTCAAGCTGAACGGTACGTCCAAACAATAAAACAAGGGATTCGAACAATGATGTACGAATGTGGCGACGTAAATGAAAAATTGTGTCGGTTTTTAATGCAATACCGAAAGGTACCCAACTCTACAACTGGTCTGAGCCCAGCGGAACTAATGTTTAAGAGAAGCATAAGAACCAGAATTGATTTGGTTAAAAAGGACGTGGCAACCGAAATGAATGAAAGGCAAAGACCATCAAACACCAATACTCGAGTATTTGAAATCGGCGACAAAGTTCAAGTGCGATTCTATAATAATAAGTGCATTAAATGGAAATTTGGTATAGTTATAAAGAGGAAAGGAGATAGCCTGTACGACATCTTAATTAATAACGAAAAACATACGCGGCATGTTGATCAATTAAGACCATCTGATTGTGAGCCAATATCAAACGATAAACCACATTCACCTTTCAATGAAACCACTAACAATGACTTGACCAAGACTGAACAAGAAAACTTACGAACGAACAATCCTCAAGTTTCAGGTCCAGCGAGGGGCAGCGACAATAACTCCCGAAGGACGCAACAGACCGCCGAACCCACCGATGACAACACTGAGCAGTATAGGCCATCATCACCGATCGCAGAAGAAAACGAGAGGGTAGTAGAAGACAATAAAAACAATCCTAAAAACAGTACCATGCCAACCCTCAGCCCTCAACTTCGCCGTTCCACGAGGATAAGACAACAGCCGAAACGTTTCCAACTTCAGTAATTTTCCTCGACGGAAGGAAAGATGTTATATTCGTACACAAACAGTACCATCATCACACCATCTATCACTAATTAAGTACAATACAAAGACATTGCATCGATGAGCAATTTCTACATACGGTCGTTCATACTCTGACTCGAGCAGGCAGTCCAGTTCCAGCCGTCATCTAGTTAAGTAGTTAGTAACCGATTTGGATTGAATAGCGTTAATAAATATTTAAGCAACTTATATCTGGCTATTTATTACCACCGAACATAACACATACGTAGTAGATTCACTTGGAGTAGAAGAGACAGCCGCCGTCTGATCCACCCACGTGTCAACACCCAGTTTGGGAGCAAAAGTATCTTCTCTCAGGGCGTCACTAAGTGGAATTGTTTACCACTGCAAGTCAGGGATATCTCCCTCGTCAATGATTTCAAGAGGGAGGCTCTTGGCTACATCAGAGCAACTGACACCCCCATCCATATCTCACGCCAAAACAACGGTTGTTTATATTGCAGCAATGGGTCAATATAGTCAGTGACATGAACATAGTCAATAATAGCTTATCAACTAAATATCATATCCATAAACCTAATCAGCAATAGCTCAAATACTTTCCAGGCTTCTTGGGCCGCTAGAGATTGATCTAATGAGTGAATGAAAGCTAGATCTGTGGCTGCGGAACTAAGTCTGTATCCGTGGAGCTAAAACTGTACGAAATTGATCATCTAATTTAAACAAAACAAACAAAGCAACATAAGTCTATAACTTGAATAAGACTGACACAATCAAAGAGATTGTTTTAATAAATTAATAAATGAACACAAAGAAAAGAACTAAATCTGTATCCTAAGAACTAAATCGGTAAGAAACTAGTTGTTTACAACACCTTAGAACATTAAGAAATGTGACCAATTAATGGGCTGTGTAGAGAAAAACAAAACGATCGAGTAGTAAACTTTAATGTTAATTTAAATTTAAGTTTAATTTCAATTCGAGTTTAGTTTGTTACAGAAACGAAATTAAATACTTCTATAAATATTTCTACATTAAGTAATTAAACTATTAAATTAGGTGCTATGAACTTGAGTTGAGCTGTTTTCTCTGTTTCATGGCAATTTGCCTCCTCCTGTTTAATATATTGAAATCTTTATTCTTTATTGTTTATTTTGCTGAGTATGTTAATCGTATCTATTTTAAGCTGTATATTGTCGTAGTGCCCAACGTTGGACGTTGCTGTAATCAGGGGCTTTTTGAATAAATACTGATTTGATTTTATTTGATTTCAAAGTCAAAGTCAAGGTGCATTTATTTTTGAACCCCTGCTCAAAGCAGCGTATAACGCTGGGTTCCACGACAGTATAAAGCTTATCAATTAGTTTACATGATTTATAGCAAAAGAAACAATATATCAATTTAAACAGGATTCAATTAGTTTAAATTAAATTAAATTAAATTAACAGCTTATATAGTCATAATCTTTTGATTTCACAGTTGAATTACATTTAGTCATTAATTATGATCTATCCGGAGTTGTACTGAGGCCAATGTTAGCCTAGACACTGATTCTAACATCAGTAACAATAACAGCCATTACACAAACATTCATCACACATCACCAATCATCAGCCATCAATACATGAATACACCAGCATATACAGTTAATCCCGCATGGCACTAAGATTCATATGGCTCGATCAGGGATTGGAAAACAGAACTTAAGAAAGTATAAAATAATACAATATCAGGGAGTATGATGAAGTGCATTCGGTAGAGCAAATATATCCAGCAAAATAAATTAAAAATGGGAAAATAGAATAACGTATCACGTTAGTATTGTTAGCTCAATAAATTATGTCTAATGTGTTTGGTTGTCTATATGAACTTTCGCGTGCCACAGAAAATCAGCTTAGCAGTAGGACTTCACATCTCAGTCCGACAGCTGTCACACAATAGCTGAAGTAGGATATAGCAAGTATTTGCTATTGAGATACTAGGATATTGGGTTTTGAGATAATAACATAGGTGGGTACAAGGTTGAACTTCTTAAGAAGTGAGAGCGCCTAAGGCTTTTGTTATAAACTCACCAGGCCAGCTGATCTCCCGTATTTCACCCGACAATCCATTCCAGCTGGTGACACCATGTGCGAATATGCTCTTGCCACCAAACTGTGTGTTTATGCTAGGATAGATAAGCCGTTTATTGTCCCGCCTACTCCAAGAGAAGCGATTCCTTACATAGCCTGGCAGAAGGCCAAGTCTAGCCTTATATATAAACGCTAGGGCTTTAAGCTCATACATACACCTTAGTGACCCCGGTATCAGAATATCCAACAATGGTCCAACATGAGCTCTTCCTCGAAGATTAAACACGTATTTTGCACATGCTCTAAGTGCTCTCAATAATTTGTTTAACCCGGTCTGCGAAATGGGGTATAGGACGACATCCGCATAAAGGAAGTGTGGCAAAATTAAGGCAGTGAACAGCCTTAGCCTAGTTGTCTCGTCAAAATGCGGAGAGGCTGCATAGAAGGATCGCAGCCCATGATACATTCGCGCGCACATCATGTTAATTTGTTCTTTCCATGTGAGATTAGAGTCCATGAGGAGACCAAGATTTCTAACGGCCTTTGTTGCAAGAGGAATATTATGACCCATTAGTGTTATTGATGTTATCTGCGATGCCAGATGTATGCTTTGATACCCACTTGTATAAATTATCAGTCGCGTCTTCTCGGGATTCAGATCAAATCCATTATCATTGCAACAATCAGACTCTGGAAAGAATCACACAAATGACAGAGATCAGAGTAGGAAGGCTGCTCTTTGGAGCGCCAGCATTGATTTGTATGTCATCAGCATAAAGATGATAGTGAGCACCATGTAACTCAGTGACATTGTTGATAACAAGTGTGAATAATAGAGTGGCTAATACCACTTCTTGTGGCACTCCAAATAAACATAAACATAGTTTGGAAGGTTACATTCTCCCGTTGGACACCAATCTGCGAAATTTCACTTAAATTGCAGGAGATTAACTTAAATTTAATTCGGAGCTTATCAAACAGAAGTGTATGAGGAACTGACTCAAATGCCTCAACTATGTAAGACATAAACATAAACATTTCTTTATTAGAGCACCCGTGCCAAAGACACGCAGAGCGTTGGGCACATCATAGACAATTACAAAGTAGATACACATTTTAGAAAAATAAATCATAAGAGAACACAGAGAAAACATAACAATAGCATGAATCAGTAATTAAAATACAAAAGTTGCATTATAGCAAAACACAAAAAACAAGAAAACAAGAATACATAGTGTAGTATAGTATTGTAGAGTGTGAAAATTACATTCAGCAAACTAGAAATAGATATAATAGATGAGCTTAATAGCTACGAGAGCACAACATTATTATACCCTAGATGAAATCATAGGGGTATACTAAGTTTGTCATTCCGTTTGTAACACCTCGAAATAATGATGGTAGAGCAAAATGGATTGGACACCCATTCATAATATTAAAAGTTATTTCGATTTTTGCATGTCCGTCCGTCCGTCCGTCCGTCCGTCTGTGCGCACGATAACTTGAGAACGCGTACACTTAGAGAGCTGAAATTTTGTACACAGACTTTTAAAAAAAAAAAGTAAAATTAAGTTCGAAAATGAGCCAAATCGGGCAACTCCTTCGTGGGGTTGCCATATAAAAATTTCTTTTTCCGCTATATATTTGGTCACTGCCTGAGAACGCGTCGACGTAGAGAGCTGAAATTTCGCACATGATGTTTTTACTACATTAGCAAATAAAATGTCAAAAATGGACCAAATCGGGCAACTCTTTCTTGGTGTTGCCATATAAAAATTTCGGTTTTTTACGTATACTTTGAAAACGATCAGTCCAAGACATTTTTATGGTACTAAAAACCTCTGCAGAATACGAAATCCTATAAAATTGGTTATAATCATTTTGTCTGTGCGACAAACCGTTCTAGAAATATATGCGAAAAACAACTTCAAAATCAATACTTGAATAGATCGGTGACCATACGAAATTTAATACGGGCATTCATCTAGGGTATCCTAAGAATTGGTCTTAGACCAATTCTAGCTTTTTTACTTGTTTTTTTTTCTTAAGTAGTGTTTATATGCGAAACTGATACTCCGAGACGGAATTACTCATGCTAATGAGCTCCGTAATTTGCCTTCGAGAGCGATCTGAAGGCATACTTTAGACTCGAAGTAAAAAATACTAGGTACCTTTGGCACGGTACTCAAATAAATAAATGTTTATATTTACGTTACTACAAACCTTTTAATGCTTTTATCCAATATTCCAGATATTTTTCCAAATCGACAATGTCCCCAACGTCTGCTACAACTAATCTATGTACAAGGTAGAGATGTGCAAGGTAATCATCCTTCGAAGACGGAAAATTAAATTTTTCGTCACAACACAAGCACTGTAATGTATGCTTTTCAACTGCCAATTTTAGAATTGAAGTAGTTTGGCTATTTAAAGTAAGAGGAGACAATGTATTAATTTCATCATCCTCAAATTTTTTTATATTACATTGATAATTCATATCGAAATTTTATGCAAAAATCTCCCAAAAATATTTCTACTTCTTCCTTACAAGGGCGAAGCAGATGAAGAGTTTTATGTGATGAGTGGAACCTTGTTTACGTGCAAACCTTAAACCACTGACATATAATAAGAATGGACTGAGCGTTCTGCTTTAAAAATGGCACAAATATTGAACAGGCTGTGAAAACATTTTATTTCGTACAATTGCACACCGATTCATAATTTATTATTAATTGTCGATTGGAAACGCTAAAGATGTTATAAAATAGTATGGCATTAAATTAAAATTATTTAGAAAGTTAAACTTGTTTTAATTAACACAAAAATAAATTTTTAATGTTACTAAAAAATGTGCGCCTCTGCAGATTTGTTGTCAAATTTCATTGAGCTTGTAAGAGATAGACATATATAAACAATATATTTGTCTGAATTTTTATGTCAATTCCAATGCATTCCAATTAATACAGCCGTACTGTTTCCAAAATTGTTTACAGTTCAGTGTACATTTTGAGCTTGAAAGAGACAAATAAGTTTTAGCCAAAATTTGTGCCATTTTTGACTATAGGAATTAGATAGAATGACTCAGTCCATTCTTATTATATGTCAGTGCCTTAAACTAAATATATAAATACCGGAATGTAGCATATACTAGCTGAGATCTTTGCCATAGCCACACGCGGCACTTTTTCAGCAGTTTTTACTGGTGAGAAATATTCGGAGGTAGGAAAAATTCCGTGTCACCAAGTTTCAAACTGGAAAAAGGTTATAGAATGCAGGGTATTCCCATTAAAGTTTTGGCACATGTTCTGTGAGGTAATTTCGTGACTAATGCATACACATTTCTGTAGGAAAGACAGAAAGAGCGCAGAAAGTATTGAGTCTCTGTACCGTGCTTTCCTATGCATTTTCACGATATTTCGTCGCTAGTGGCGGAACGTGGCTCGTAAAGGGAATAATTGTATTCTATATACCTTTATTACCAACCATGATACAAAGATTAACAAGGTATGGCCGGAAAATCTGTCAATTGATTGCTTGCCTCCTTTGGCGACAAATGTCAGAAATTTGTTCGTCTCAATTTCAATCGTCCTTTCACAGGAAAAAATTTTTCTATGTTTAAATTTCTTTGATTTTCCACTAGCACATAATTACTTTTCCCGAAGTGATTTAAACGAAGAAACTAATATTTTGTTAAATATTTTAATATATTCAAAACGTATTTCAGTCAATAAAATACGAAAAACTCAAAACAAATTCGCTGGAAATGACAGTAGGCACCTCATGACGTTGCAACACAAAAAATTCCTCTCGAATCGGCCATACCTTGTTATCTTTTTATCATGATTACCAACAACGCTCCGCCATTTGTGTCCAAATTGTCGTGTAATAGGAAAATATGGTACAGAGAACACAATATTTTCTCTTCTCTCTGTCTTTTCAATGGAAAATTCTACGTTATAGGACGATACAGCTCATAGCTCTAGTGTCAATATTTTAATGGGAATACCTTGTATTCGCTGTTTCGAGAATCGGTAGTACGGGCAGCATACTAATTCTACTGCAAGCAAATACGCTCCGGCCGTTTTGAAATTACGAGATTTCGGAAATTTCTGTTCGGGTGAATGTGCAGATGTTTACTTGCAATATTTGGTGATAATATAATAATTTAATAATCATTATGCCTCATTTTCATCGTTAAGTTAATTCATTTGACTAATTGAAAAATATCTCCATCTTTTGCTAATTCTTGCAAAAGTTCGTATAATCTTTTCTCCCTCGCACATCTCAAATTTTGTCACTTAAATCCACAAGAATACCGCACTTACAAAGCCAAATATTTCAGCTCCATCAAGTTGGCCGGTCAACTTTTATTTTTTTTATTTTTTTATTGCACATATTGATTGTTGGTCGTTTGTTGGATAATAGTTTTTTCGTAATTCTAAAAAGAAAATTCGTCATCAAGTTAGCCGTAAAATTCTTATTTTTTAGTTAATTATCTCGGAATCTATAAGTTTCCGCTGAAAATAAATTGGATATTCGTGATTTGTGAGTAATTTGGAGCATGTGGACAAAATTTAAAAAAATCTGAGCGTTTTCCTCACACTTGACTTAAGCCCATTTTACTGAGGTCTTTACTAGTGCAGTACGGAGTTCCCTGGTAAAAAGTGCAATTTGTTTTATAATAAGATAGATGGCGATTTGTAAGTCTCCGCCACTGACATATATAATATGGACTGCTTAACTTTCTATTTCATATGGGCTCAATTGCTTATGTCAAAAAAAGATCTTACGCCGGTGCCAACATTGAAAAAAACCATTAGCGAGAAGTTGAAAAAAATTAGCGCGCAGTTCGAAAAGCGATTATAGTAAAACTTTTCGAACTTATGCTGCGTTTCTAATGAATGAATTGCCTTTGGTAAAATAATTTTGTCAGTAACAACCCTAAATAATTAATTTAAAAACATTTATTTCGACGGACCCACTTATTCATTTGCTGTTTACAGTTCTCTCAGTTGGTACTTGGTCCTTAGACCGAAAGAGTCAGCAATATAGAAGTGAGCCCACTTTTTATAGTTCATTTCTGTGAGCGTAGTCAGTCCATATTATACATGTCAGTGGTCTCCGCTCATTTTAATGTGCGGAGCATTAAAATGCTGGTAAAACTTTGACATTTCTTCGACTATTCACAAAGCGAGTTTATTTACTATTTCCCGTGGTTTCCCTTGATGACGATACACACTTAGACCTGCCCCAGCAACAAATTCGTCGTTGATATAATGATTTATATCCTTTATAAATAATAATCATTTTACATTTTTAAAAATATTTCCGATTTATTGTGTTTTTAACAGCTGTCATTTCGTTTTCTCCACATAACACGTATGTCATCTTTTTACCAGCAATAAAATGCAATTTTGTGGAGACCGCGTTAAATTTTACCAATACCCGAACTCCATACTAGGCCTTAGCGAAGAATTGAGCGACCAATAAACGATTTTAGTAATAAAAACGAGTCCAACAAACGATTACGCATTGTTTGAGCTGGTTATAAATTAAATAATAATAAGAATTTTCCGGCTAACTTGATGACGAATTTTCTTTTTAGATTTACGAAAAAACTATTATCCAACAAACGTTTAAATTAAGCCAACAAACAACCAACAATTGATATGTGCAATAAAAAAAATAAAAAAGTAAAAGTTGACCGGCCAACTTGATGAATTCATCTCTATTATGGTTTGTTCGATGAAAACACCGTGTAAATTTTCCCTACAATTTTCCCCCAATTTACCCGGGATTTTGTGTACTCATCACTGACATATAAAAAGAATGGACTGAGCGTTCTGCTTCAAAAATGGCTCAAATATTGAACATGCTGTGAAAACCCTTTATTTCGTAAAATTGCGTACGGATTCATAATTTATTATTATTTGTCGATTGGAAACACTAAAGATGTTGAAAAATAGTATTACATCACGTAAAAATTATTTAGGAAGTTAAAATTGTTTTAATTAACACAAAAATTAATTTTTATTGTTACTGAAAAATGTGCTCGTCTTCAGATTTGATGTCAAACTTCATTGAGCTTGTAAGAGATAGACGTATATAAGCAATATATTTGTCTCAATTTTTATGTCGATTCCAATGCATTCCAATTAATCCATCCGTACTGTTTCCAAAATTGGTTAGAGTTCAGTGTACATTTTGAGCTTGAAAGAGACAAATAGATTTTATCCAAAATTTATGCCATTTTTGACTATAGGAATTAGATAGGATGGCTCAAAGATTAACAAGTATGGCCGGAAAATCTGTCAATTGATTGCTTGCCTCCTTTGGCGACAAATGTCAGAAATTTGTTCGTCTCAATTTCATCGTCCTTTCACAATGAAACAACTTTTCTATTTTTAAATTTCTTTGTTTTCCCACTAGCACATAATTACTTTTCCCGAAGTGATTTAAACGAAGAAACTAATATTTTGTTAAATATTTTAATATATTCAAAACGTATTTCAGTCAATAAAATACGAAAACTCAAAACAAATTCGCTGGAAATGACAGTAGGCACCTCATGACGTAACAACACAAAAAATTCCTCTCGAATCGGCCATACTTGTTATCTTTGTATCATGGCTCAGTCCATTCTTATTCTATTTCAGTGGCACTCATCGAGCAAGTTTTTAAAACACCGGGTAAATCTAATGTAATGACATTTGTCTGACAGTTCTCTTGAATATAATTAATTGTAAAAAGTTATTTATAAAATGGGTGAATACAAATAAAATGTGCTCTAGCTATTTTTATACCCTAGATGAAATCATAGGGGTATACTAAGTTTGTCATTCCGTTTGTAACACCTCGAAATAATGATGGTAGAGCAAAATGGATTGGACACCCATTCATAATATTAAAAGTTATTTCGATTTTTGCATGTCCGTCCGTCCGTCTGTCCGTCTGTGCGCACGATAACTCGAGAACGCGTATACTTAAAGAGAAATTTTGTACACGGACTTTAAAAAAAAAAGTAAAATTAAGTTCGAAAATGAGACAAATCGGGCAACTCCTTCGTGGGGTTGCCATATAAAAATTTCGTTTTCCGCTATATATTTGAACACTGCCTGAGAACGCGTCGACGTAGAGAGCTGAAATTTCGTACATGATGTTTTTACTACACTATCAAATAAAATGTCAAAAATGGACTAAATCGGGCAACTCCTTCTTGGTGTTGCCATATAAAAATTTCGGTTTTTTACGTATACTTTCAAAACGATCAGTCCAAGACATTTTTATTGTACTAAGAACTTCTGCAGAATACGAGATCCTATAAAATTGGTTATTACCATTTTTTCTGTGCGACAAACTGTTCTAGAAATATATGCGAAAAACAACTTCAAAATCAATATTTGAATAGATCGGTGACAATAGGAAATTTAATACGGGCATTCATCTAGGGTATCATAAGAATTGTTCTTAGACCAATTCTAGCTTTTTTACTTGTTCTATTTCTTTTCTTCTAATTTTTCTTTATTTCCGCTCAAGAAGTAATTTATATATCCCAATCAACAACAAATTGCAAGTGACAGTTCTCAAGTGACAACTGTCAAACCATTACCCCGAGAAATTTTTAATGTAGGCACGGGGTAGCCAGGTTTTAAAAAAAACAAGATAGTCAAGCCCAGAGTAGCCCGGGGTTTACCCGGGGTTTTCATCAAACAGATTTAATGATTCATTATAAACTGCAGACAAACAGCCATTTTTTAATTAAGTTGTTCTATCAAACTTATCACATTAAAGAAGCAATATGGATTGAATTAATGCGATAAACTTTGTTTTCATTTATTTTATTTTCAATTTAATAATTTGCAAATGATAAAAACATGTTAAAAAAAATGTTGATAATATAATTTGTGATCTGCATTTCTTCTTCTTCAAATCAGCAGATGCACAGCGGATCTCCAAATTTACATTATATGCCAAATCTAACACATTTTTTCTCATTATAACTATAAAGAAGGAAGAAACACTTCATTAGTGCCCGGATTAAAATACAAGCCATGAAGTCGCCGAAGGCACCGACACATTAAAGCGGGAAATACAGTGCTAGTCTTTCAAACCTCAGCCTCAACTTTGACAGTTCTGTAGAATCAGGGGCCTATTCTTGAATAACGAAGGCAAATTCCGTATTCGTTATACTGTCAAAACCATTCGGAATCGACACATGTGGTATTCTTGAAATCCGCATTCGTTTAATACCGAACGCAAGCCATTCGTTATTTAACGAGTGGGTTCAACCCAACGAGGTAAGAACTAAAGGAGATGCAAATGAGAAAATATCGCGTACCCAATTCTAACACTATGACACTGATATTGTTTGTACATAAGCGCCGTAAAATTTGTACACCTGTACACAATTGTACAACCTATGCGCAATTTTAATTGCTTTTATTTTCATATGCTCAAAAGTCTTTACTGAATTTGCAAACGTGAACGTAAAAAAGTTAATAATTTTGAAGAAAAGATCAGTGGTAAAAAGTTTGTGAGTAATATTTGCTTCGTGGCCCCTACGGTTATTTCACGGGTTTTCCTGCGTCAATGCACCAAGCCCAAAACTATCCAAACCTAAGTATGGATTTGACAGCGAAGACCAAAAATGGCGGAGTGAAACATACACAAATGCAGGGCAATTTTGGGTACGCTCATGTACACGGATCGTACATATGATTGCATCTCCTTTAGTTATTACCTCGTTGGTTCAACCATTCGTTATGCTAAACGAAGAGTGAATCAGCTGCTATTTTACGGGTGATAATGTGAGATAAAAGATGTGCGGAAATGTCATAAGCTCGAAAAACTAAAATAATTGAGTTTTTAGAAAAAAACTCGAAACTGAAATTTGGTAAATACGATAACTCTTTCAGTTTAAAAGACGCCATTGAATTGTGGCAAAAGCTAGCATCAGTATTAAATTCCATACCTCATACTGGAAAATTCATATTAATTTTTTTAATGATATTATATTCAAAACAAAGCTAATAGAAAATTTCCAGAGTGGGCAGGATTTAAATTGTGTGGTGAAAAGAAAATCTACGGCGACAAAAAACATTTGCATGGCACTGGTGGACGTCCTCCTGCGAAATATTTTTCCTATCCAGTGTTACATACAAAATCTTGGTTGACGTATACATATGTATACACAAAACCTTAGTGTGTATATGACCTGAATTGGTATATGCATGCAAAACAAACCCTTTTCAGAAGTTTGAACACTCTTTTCCCCGTTTTCCCCTAAAAACCCTAAAAAGAAAAATAGAAAAATTATAATACTATGTGCGTATACATAATGTACACACACACAAAAGCTTGCATTCGGAAAAGTTTTCGTATGCTAATCATGCTTAAAAACCCAACTAGCTTATCGCTAAAAGAGTTTAAGAGATTGCATCAGCAATTTCTTCACATAATTTCACGAACAAAATATTTTTTCCCAAGCGAAACGGAAAAAAGAAAAGTCTAATATTGCACTTGAAAAGTGCAAAATAAGCTTTGCCGATGATGAACACAAGAACGCTCATGCCTTTATATACGACGAAACTCTTATCAGCGGCGCACGGTATTAAATTACAATTTAAAAAGACGGTTGAACGGAACTCGTTTGGGTATGTATGGGCATGTCCAAACGAAGTGACATTTTTCTTGACGAAAAAATCCATAATAAGCACTTGTGGCCTGCTGAAAGAGACTCTTGGGGGCGAAAATAAGGAGTTGAGTCGGTCAGTGTTTTAGGTTTTTGAAGAACTAGTCGAATAGGAAAAATCGGCGGTCTGATTTTTTAAGAAGAAGTTTTTTGTGAATTGTAACGAATCAACATAATAAAAAGATCCGAAAGCATTTAGTTTGTAGTAGTTAAAAAAAGATATATTCTAATTCTCTCGGGCGTAAGTGTAAAAATAATCATAGTAACTAGGTATTGTTAATAAAGAGTTACAACATATAAAAAAGTGTTAATATATGGAAACAAAAAGATAAAAGAGTTCGAAAGCATTTAGTTTGTAGTAGTTAAAAAAAGATATATTCTAATTCTCTCGGGCGTAAGTGTAAAAATAATCATAGTAACTAGGTCTTGTTAATAAAGAGTTACAACATATAAAAGAGTGTTAATATATGGAAACAAAAAGATAAAAAGGTTCAAAATAAAAAGAGTTAAACCAAATATAAGTGGCTATACATCTTAATCCGTGAAACAAAAAAAAAAAAGGAGAAAGAAACTGGAGTACCAGCGAAACAACTAAGGGCCGAAACCACGGTTAGTGTTATTAAAACAAAAAATATATACATATAGATATATAACAATTGGCGCAGCCGGTAGGATCAAAAAAGCTTGGTCAAGTTAAACGATCGTAAACGCTTGAAAAGCCTTGGTCCTACACGAATCTACGGGGAACCTGTGACACTAGCCAAGCTATAAGGCCACGTCACACCCAACGCTCGGGGTAGATATCATCTATAGGCGCCTCTGCTCCAGGCGAGCAAGCGTTCACCCCAGTGAGTGAAAAGACAGCATTAAGAGACTTGGACCTCCAGATTGGAATTCATCACCGAATACCAGAAGCCCTTTTCCAGCAGCGAGAAGAAGGATAACGAAGACAGGCCCAATCAAAATCAACTCCAGAAGGAAGATATCATCGTTCCTGGGTTGAAGGGGATTTCGAAGAAGGCTTTAAGCCCCCCTTTCAACCATATCCAGGGGAAATAAGTCGGCCTAGGGCCCCCCCGGCAGCAAACAGAAGCTACAAAAGAAAAACTTCGTTCCAGGATTGAAAGGGATATCGAAGTCGGCAAAAGCCCCCCTTTCGATCTCAGCCAAGGGAAATAAGACGGCAGGAGCCCCCCTAGTAGCAAGAAACATTCCAGAAGGGAATACTCCAAGAAGGCTGGAAGCCCCCCTTTTGGACAACGCGGGACGCATATGTCAGAAGGAAACTCGACACCGGCACCTGAGACAGGCACGAGATCAAACTCTACACCTTCATCCGACGCGGAGCAATCCCCAGGTGAGAATTTACAATACCTCCGGGAAGGTACAGACAACGCCACAGAAGCAGCACAACCAGGTAGCCAGGAGTGCCAGAATCCAGACCCATCACAGCAAGAAGGAAAAGGAGTTCGCCTTCGAAGCGGCACCGTTTTAACAGGGCCCACAGTTGTATCTAAAGTAAGTCTAGATAAGTTTTTAGATAAGTTGTTAGAAAAGGCACGTGAATCCGATAAGCTCACTGTCACGCACTGAGACGCTCTTGACCATAGTTTAAGTCAAGGCAGAGAGCAGAGGCTGACAAAAATCGAAAAATTTAAAAAAGATACAGAGCGATTCAAACAGGAGCTTATCGAATTTGCCGGGCTTTCACGTTCACTAGGTTTAGATAAGAGCTCAGCCAGTGTAGTTGTAAGCGCTGAAAGTGACAGTGATATTGGTGGTGACGCATCGGACCAAACAACCTCCGAAAATCTCCTTAGTGGCTGGCTAGAAGTATACTTCACGGATTCTAGTCCAGAAACCAGCCCTGAAACTCGAAAGGCATAAGTAGACTACCCTACAAAAGTTTAAATAAAAAGATAATCACCATGGTAGATTATGCAAAGGTGGCCAAGCTCACGGCACAACTAGTTCCTCTGTTTTCGGGTGAAAATACCCCACAGCTAGGTCGTGAGCTACAAACATTTATTGGCTGTTGCAAAAAGGCCCTACACTGTTTAAGTGAGGAAGAAAAACCAGCCTTCCTACATATCTTGCCCACAAGACTTCGTGGCGATGCTTATCAGCTGTTTGCTTCGGACGTTCCAACTACTTTTAGTGAGGTGGAGGAACGTCTGAACAGAACAACAAATTGATCACAATGAGGCAAAACCCGTTGGAAACTCTCACTGCCTTCACAACAAGAGTGAAGCAGTTGTTGATGCTTTGCAACGAGGCAGCGGTACTGAAGTACGGCGTAACGGCAGCCCCAGCTGTGAAGACACAGTTGGCGGACTTCGCCAAAAATGCCCTCAAAAGTGGAGTGAACAATCCCCACCTATGCCAGTACCTCCTCACTCTGGTAGAAAATGATCTAGAGCAGCTGATACAAAAGGCTCTAGACATGGAAAAGCCGCAAGCAGGCACAGTTTTCGTCCAAACGCCGCTAACGCAACAGCCATATCCAATGGCACCAATAGACCCTAGTCTTCGAGTTCGTGCTCTCAGCCGAACTCCTTACAATCAAGCACCACAGCCACCCATGTATGCATCACCATGAGCACAAGAGCCCAGGCAGTTTAATAACCCCCATACGTACATGCTCCACCACTACGCCCGCCATTTCCACGAAGGGATTCTAGACAACCTGATACACAAAGTCTGGTACAAAACATCACCTGTAATTTCTGCCAGAAGCGGGGACACACCTGCACAGAGTGTCTAAAACGCAAAAACACCCCCTTCTGCACTAACTGTAGAAGTTACGGGCATGACATTCGCGACTGTCGAAACAACCAAACACAGTCTGCAAATCGTTTCACACGCGGATCGCCTAACAATCAACCACAGTCAGACCCGAACAATACAAAGGGCCCCAGAGTCTTTAATATAAGACAAAAATACTCCCCGGCTCGACTATAAACCCTACCAGCAATAAACAAGGGTCTCCTCAGCCGCCCAACTTCAGTGTGCCCACCGCTAGACTTCCTTTAGACATAGGTCTAAATGGTCAGGCCCAGCTAATAGTGGACACCGGCGCTGAGATCAGTATAATTAAGAAAAAAGCTCTCAAATCTCGCGAGCTAATAAACCCCAACAAAAAACTAACGCTTTAAAGCCCTTTTGGCACCGGAAAAACCTTAGGAAGTTGCCAAGGAAACTTCATGCTAAAAAGCAACTTACCTTGCAACTTTCAGGTGGCAAAAAACATCCCAGGTATTTCTGACGACGGCTTGCTAGGGAATGATTTCCTAGCCAAAAACTGTAATGTTGAGGGACCCAACAAGGTTCTGCGATTTCCTCGCACGGAAGCCAATCCAGAAGAGTTTGCTGTTCCATTAGAAACCGCATCGGATAACCCGTGATCACAAAACACAGTCAACAAAGAGACACTGGTAGAAGATATTAAACCCGACGGGGATACACCTTCTACCCGAAGTGTTCTCAAAACTTCTCAGTCAGAGGAAGTCGGCTGTGATAAACAAGAACTGTTATGTTTCTGATCCCTCGTGCTTCCTGGTAAGTCCAGGGAGAAGCGATCGGCGGGAGGAGTGCAGGCGCTGATAGAAGAAAACACTCCGATGAGTAACTGTTCGCTATCTCTCCTTATAAATCGTGTTTTATTTTCATGTCCTAAACCACGTTTTTGCTAAAAAAGGGAAAGGGTCACAGGTTCGAGTGTTAAATACAAATCCAACATTCTCTTTATGCTAAACACAATTTTTATTATTTTCTTTGATACGATATCCACTTTATGATTTTTCACAATTTTCAATATGCTAAACACAATTCCTACTTTTACATATTAACCAATTTTTATTTTTCACTAATTTCGACGGCTTTCCCGAAAAATCGAACTTTACTCCGCGGTTTTAAAATTCCAACTCCCCGAGGTTCGGGCTAGCTGCCCCCTGGTGCCCATGAAAGCTTTTTTTATTTTTTATTGTTACTTTCCCACGACGTGAGAAATCGTACGTGGGAAAGCACAAAAAGTTTAGACACAGTGCATATGCATGAAATCTGATATGCACCTGTGTCTTGTAAAAATAATATTTTTAGACGATGAGAGTAATGGTGTGTATGTATGTACATACAATTAATTTTCATGAATTTACCGGAAAAGCTGTATGTAGGTATGTACTGCATGTAGGTATGCAAACATACCGTGAGAACGTAATGTTTGACTGATAACAAAATGCAATTTATGCTAAATTGCATTTTGTTGCAGTACGAAAATGCATTTTTAAATGCAAATGAAATTTAGATGAATTTTTTAATTAAATAAATTTTATTTTTCAGGGTCATTTCTGATACATCAATATATTGTATGGGCCAATATATTGATGTGATGACCTTCTGATTGTGATTCGGGGTATAGGCACCCGGGTCACAACATCCCTCCCCCTTGGGGAAAAGAAAGTTTTATTCTCTTGAGAAGAAAACTTTCTTTTTAAGCAACTTAATCTTTGTTTCTGATGATCATAAGGTTACATGTTGATGATGTACTTAAATACTAAGAATATGTCTGCTGTTAGGTATTATTACGGACTACATGTACATAGTGTGATACTTCTAATTACATCTTTTTATTTTAAATTATCGATTTAAACAAGTTTTCGATTTTATATACGATGGGAATAATTGTACAATACAGGATGCATACTTGTTCATTGAAATATATGTAATAGCTACCTATTTATTTTATTATTATATATACATATATGTATTAATTTTTTGTCTTATTTAAAGAACTAGGATAAATATTGAATTGGTGGACATTTATTTTCATTCCAGGGAGGATGGTGGAAAGAGATAGGAAAAAAAGGTAGTGGTATAGTTCTATCGTAATCTTGATAGAGTCATTATAAAGTATTTAGCTGATAAGCGTTCGTGTGAGATTCTCCTTAGCCCTTTGTCTAGTGATTTGTTCTTGCGATTCTTTTTTTTTTTTTATTTAAATGCTTGTCGACTCGGCGTTAAGATTACGTTGGCGTAATTCGGCGTGCTTGGGATAGGTGCGATGTTTTGGTTACCGTTTGTGCTAACGTAAGGGGTTTTGTTAATGGTGATAGCGAAGTTGTTTTAATTTTTGTTTAGTTGATCTTGCTTTTGCCTACTGAGGTCTTTAGGTTTTGTGGACCTCATTAGTAAAAATGATTTTCGTGCAAGAAGTCGGCCATGAGAATCATATCCACTTCCCATCCTGTCGTGGGGAAATGGTCCTGATCCGGCGCCCATTGAGCAGGACTGGGACACTGAGGGCGGCTTTTGAATTTTCTATTTTTTTTTCAATGTTCTTTTTTTATAATAAATGATCTAAAATGTAGATTGGTTTTGTTATTTATTATTATTTTGTTTAAAAATTATTGTATTTTTTTTGTGTTTGGCTGCGTTGTTCTACTTTTGTTTCTTTGTTCTTAATTTTTTTATTTTGGTAATAATTTGTAAAAATTTGGTTTGGAGAATCTCACCCAAATTTCGTGACTTATGTGTGCGGCTATGGTACCGGCTAATACAATGATGTTTTTATGAAGAGAAAGGAAGATAAAAGGAGAGAGAAAAAAAGGGAATGAAATAATAAAAAAAAAATATTCCTAAAGAGTTTGACAGAAGTACTCTGTTGTTTATATACATATTGGTATGGATTAAGTTTAATCGAGGAAAATTGACGTAAATTGACGTTAATAACGTAATTATAGTCTGCAAGATTTGGAGTTAACTAGATTATCTTATTTGTTTATTCGCTTAAATATTTTGGTATACTTATATTTTTTTTTTTTTATTGTTACTTATTTATTTTATATGTATGAAAATATCGTATTTATAATTTCAGATAGCTTTTATAATTTTTTCGATGCTATATTTATTTCAAGTCTCTATATGTATTTTTTTTTTTATATTCTTTAATTTATTTTATTTTATTTGTTATACTATGTACATATATATTTCTTTATTCCTTATCATTTTTGGATATTCACATTTTTCTTTACATTCAATTTCACACATACACAAGTGCACACGCAATGGAATGTGTGGGTATTATTTGTCTCTTAGACTGTTTTCTAATGGGAATGGAGAAAAAAAAAGAAATATTTATCATAAGGAAAAAAAAATTTTGTATTGTTCCTTTAAATTTCATTTATTCTTCATTTGATCTCTTGGAGGGGAAGGTGTTAAATATTTAAAGGATGGAAATGGTTACTGTGTCAGTTATTTGTTCGTTATAGTTTGGGTACCTTGTACTTTTCGCTATAAGGCATGAGTCCAGTGGATGTTCTAACATTAATTGGGGAAGCTCTCTGCCGTTCTTCTGTTGGGGGCAGGAGTAATATTGAAGTTTGCTGTTCTCGGTGCCGCAATAGGCGCGTTTTCCAGTTGGTGTTCAGCACATATTTCGTTTGATTTGCGATCTTTTGGTCTGTATTTAATGTACAGGTAGATGAATAGAACAGTTATCACTAATGCTAATGTCGAATATGATAGCGCATAGTGATGGATATGATGCTTATTAGTTGGGTTTAGTGGGTTTGATTCCCGTTCTTTTTGAAGATGGATGGATTTTAAAATTTCTTCGAGGTCCATGTTGTTCGTGATATTTAAGGGATTTCTTATTATATACGTTTCCATAGAGAGAAGCGTCATATTTTCGATTATGTTGGAAATGTTTGTTGTTGGTATGAAATGGGAGTTGAATTTTGATATTTTTACGTTATGTCCGTGCAGGATCAATTCTTTGCTGCGGACATAACAACCTGGGTAAATATATATTGTTCCCATGCCTTCCAGGGTTCGTGAACTAATGGAATCTTCACAAATGATATCTATATGGAAGGGTTTTTTAAGGGAGAAAAGCCATGCATTTTGGTTTGATAATTGTGTCATATAGTAGTTCTGATTTGAAGTCAAAATTTTACAATTTGCTGTAATAGGTTCCTTTTTTATTAAATTAATTTCACATTGATTTACTCTATTGTTTGTATTTAAAATGGGTGATGAAATTTTGCAATAAAAGTGAGTATGGTCCAACGTTGCGCAATTGTGGATTTCCTGTAGTGTTAATTCGATGTAGTGATCACGATTATAATCAATTAATATATATTCCTTTAATGGTTCAATATATATGAATGAACCGTTTAGGATTGTCGGTAATGGCATTGCTTTGAAAATTTGGTAGGATTCTTTAAAAGGAAGTGGGATTCGAAGTTCTATAATTATTTTGTTGTTGAAAACATTTGCAGATATTGTGCTTAGTTTGTAGATTTGTGAAAATATATTGTCTCTGGAATTTATGGGAAGCATCATTGAACTCGGCAGCTCCTGCCTAATTTTTGATAAAATTTTTTCAATCTTATTAGGTGATATTAGTGTAGGGTGAAATTTTCCATGTTTGGAATCAATTAAAAGATCTATTAATTCTGACTGTGTACTTTGATATCTGAATGTCATTAATGAAACAAGTGAGACGAGTGATTCTAATTCAATGGATATTTGATTATCCAGTGTTCTATTTACCATTAGCGATGTAGATATTTGAATCGAAATTAGTTTTTTATGCATATTCAGGAATTCCTTTTCAATTGCGGCCTTGGTTTTATTAAAAATTTGAGCTGTTGCTTCTATTATCGCGGTTTGGCTTTTCATGAGGGAAAGGAGGGAATTTTGGTTTAAAGTGAGGTTGTGAATTTGTTCATCATACAACTTGGCATCATCTTCATCTAATGTGCCGAAAAGGGCTTTGGAAATGGAGCCTATAGCATTGAATAAAGCTCTTTGTTTCCTACTTTGAGTTACTAGGAGCATATTTTTGTATTCTATATTTGCTATAATAAGGTTTATCTGTAGTAACGTACCGTTACAAGTATGCGCCATCGCTGAATTTCCGTCCAATTTCTGGCATGTAGATGTAATTTGTTGCGTGATGAATTTGATGTTCCTGAACTCAGATTTGAAGTTTCCTAAATCGTAGTAGGTTACGATTTTCCATTCGTTCGTGTAAAAATTGGCCCTGCCAATTTCCTCGAAATAAATGCCCGCGCTGGCATTTATTTGCTTTACTTCTATCCCCGAGCTGGAGATGAGGGGGATGCAAATTAAAATGAATGCCAATTGTATCATTGTGAGGACCTGGAAGATGATATTGTTATATTCATTTGTGAATGTGTTTCTTTTTTTTTGAAGGGAATGAAGCTTTTATATTAATCTGTAAAAAGTTTCAAGTCGTTATTGTGGACTCTCTTATTTTTATTGTTTATTTTTACAGTGGAGTTTTCAGGGGAATTAATTTCTATAATCACGTGTGGACCTGTCCAGAGTGGTGAAAATTTGTTATCTCTCACTCTGCTTTTTAACAAGACTTTGTCTCCAATATTAAAGGTTTTCGGGATAGAATTTTTGTCGTACTGAAGTTTTGATTTCCCTTTGTTGGCCATGGCTATGTCTTTCGCAATTTTATAGCTGTGTTGTAGACGTGCTTTTAACTCGTTTGCATAATTATCGTAGTTATAGCAAACGGTGGGAGATGATTTTAAGTTATTTGGGATTTCGGCTGGGAATCCGTACAGGAGTTCGCGGGGAGTATAATTTGTACTCGAATGAGGGGTGGTATTATAGACGAACATGGCGTATGGAATCCATGTATCCCAGTCTTGCGGATCTTTCGCTACATAAGATCTGAGGTATTCTGCTAAAGTTCTATGACTCCTCTCCAATGCACCATTTGTTTGAGGGTGATATGGAGTAGTTTTGAGCCTTTTGATCTTTAGCAGTTTGGATACCTCGGCGAACATGCCACCTATGAGGTTAGATCCCTGATCTGTTAGGATACTTTCTGGAATGCCATGTCGACAAACTATTGTTGTCGTGAAGGCTTCCGCTAATGTCTTAGATTCCGTGTTGACTATGGGAATAGCCTCCGAGAATTTTGAAAGGTCGTCTTGAAATGTAAGGATGTATTTATTTCCAGAATGGGAAATTGGGAGAGGTCCTACAACATCTAGGTACACTCTTTCAAAAGGTTTTGAGCTTATGCTTGAGATTTTCATAGGAATCTTAGGATTTCTGGATACTTTGTTTACTTGACAAAGTTTACATTTTCTTACATATCTTACAACATCGTCTGACATGCCAGGCCAATAGAATTGTTTTTTAATTCTTTTAATTGTACGGGAGACGCCTTGATGGCCTCCCGTTGGTAAAGAATGGAAATCTTTTAGAACTTGTTCAATATCACTGCTGTTGGATAAATACTTTATGGAATCTTGATGAAGTTTGATATTTATTTGTTGGTTAACGAAGACTTTGGTAAAAATGTTTTTAATAATTGATAGATTTTGTTGGTCTAATACTGGGAAGGAGATATTTATTTGACTTAACTGATTTGCTTCTGTATATGAGCAGATCTCAGTTAGAATCTTTTCAATGTCTAATCTATCTCTTTGTGATCGGCAAGGTAGATTGACTTTTGAGATGATTACTGTGGAGTCTTTCTTCTTAAAGAAGTTCAGTTCGTTTTCTAGTAGTGGAGGTTTGTCTGAAAGTTTTAATTTAGACTTTAGCACTTTTTCAAGTTCTGTATCTTGCATTGGCAAGATGAAAAATTTGGGATTAGTATTTTTAGTTAAAGGTAATGGGAAATCGGTTTCAGTTATTATCACTGAGGAACTGTTTACCATTGATAAATCTGGATTTGGAGTAGTAATATTTGGATTGGGTGTATCTAAATTCGCCTGAGCTTTGGCTTGATTCCTGGTTACTACATTTACATAAGTATTGGGTTCCGTTGATTTTACGGAATTTTCTGGGATAGCTCTACTGAGAGCGTCTGCATTTGTGTTGAGTTTTCCAGGTTTATGAATTATTCTATAGTCATATTCCTCAAGACGTATTCTCCATCTCATTAGTCTTGAGGAATGATCCTTTAGATTCATTAGCCATACTAATGGCTTATGGTCAGTTATGATGGTAAACTGTCTACCATAAACGTATGGCCTGAATTGCTCAACTGCGAAAACAATTGCCAAAAGCTCTTTTTCAATTGTTGAGTAGCGAGTTTCTGCACCATTAAGAACTCGACTCACGTAGGCGATTGGGTGATCTCCTTGATCATCTGCTTGAGAAAGAACTGCTCCGATGGCGTAGTCACTGGCATCGGAGGTGACAAAAAATTCTTTGTCGAAATCTGGATAGGATAAAATTGGTGGTTAATTTGTTTCGTAATTCGCAAAATGCTTCATCGCAAATTGCGTCGAACTTGAAAGGTGTGTCCTTCTTCAGAAGGTTAGTAAGAGGTTTCGCAATTTTAGAAAAATTGGGAATAAAGCGGCGATAATAGCCGACGAAACCAAGGAAGGCTTTGATATCCTTTTCCTTCTTGGGTCTAGGATAAGATTGAACTGATTTAATTTTTGCCGGATCTGGCTTGACTCCATTTTCAGTAATGATGTGCCCTAAATACATTATTTCCTTTCTTAAGAAGTGGCACTTGTCGGGTTGTAATTTTAAATTGAAATCCCGAAGGCGGCTAAATACATTTGCGAGCCTAATATTATGATCTTTAAGATTATATCCATGAACTACAATATCGTCCATGTATACGAAACAGTAAATGCCTTGGAGTCCGGAAAGGACATTATTCATGGCACGTTGGAAGGTTGCGGGTGCACCTGTTAATCCAAATGGCATACGTTTAAACTCGTAATGACCATAAGGAGTGCTAAACGCAGTTTTTGCTCTATCCTTCCTGTCCATGCGAATTTGGTGGAATCCGCTGGCGAGGTCTAGCGTCGTGAAATATTTGGACTTACCCAATTGATCTAATATGTCTGTAATATTAGGTAATGGGTAAGCGTCGCCAACGGTAATGTCATTTACTCGGCGGAAATCTACAACGACTCGCCATTTTTTGTTCCCATGCTCATCCGGCTTTTTGGGAACTAGAAGTAGGGGTGAATTCCACGGACTATTTGAAGGTCTTATTATCTCTGAATCCAACATTTCATTTATTTGCCGCGTAATTTCTTTCCGGCTTGTTTCTGGAAGTCTGTACGGTTTAGTGTATATGTGAGGTTTATTCGGGACTGTTTCGATTTGGTGCTCGGTTGCATTTGTAAATGTTAGGAAATCCCTTTCTAAGTAGAAGAGATCGTTGAAATCCTTACAAATTTTCCGAATACTCTCGGCTTCTTCCAAATTACAGTGATCCAATTTAATCAGGGTTTGCAGTTTCTTTATTCTGCCCCTAATTGGATCTCTGTTGGAATCCGTGGAGATGCAATCGAAGTCATTAAGGTCATGGCATTCTGGATTCATGTCATGAATTGCCAGTTCGACGTCTTGTTCATTCGTGTTGAGAACTAGGACTTTTGCCATTCCTTGTGATGGGTTGACTATGGTATTACCTATGAACAACCCTGGCTTTACCTCTTTTTTAAAATATACTGATTCCGTAGTTGACAAAGTTGGAATTTGAATTATGGATTCAGAGCGAGCGGGAATTGTAATAAGTTTATTATGTAATTTGTCCGATTCGTTTCGGTTTTCATTGGATTGTAAAATATATTCCGTTTTTTGTAGGGTATTTGTGTTGGAGTACTTTTCACGTTTGGTATTTAAATCCCGTGAAGTACTGGGAAACTTGCTTTTATCAGCACTTGCATTGTTTGTTTCGGAGTTCTTGTCATTGTTAGCATATCTAAGATATGTATTTGGATAATCTGAGCGATATTGCTCTATGGGATAGGATGAATGACATTGCTTCACCTCTAAGGAAATGTAATTGTTTTTATAATAGATACAAGCGTTGTATCTAGACAAGAAGTCTTGGCCAATTAGGCCGTCATATGCTAAGGTTGAGTTTTCTCCTACTATTTGGAAGGGATGTTCTATTATACATTCTTCGTTTGATGTATTTGCCAGTTTTGCTAATATTAATCCTTCTGTAGTTTTAGATTCCGAAAATAAAGTATTTATCTTGCAGATTGCATCTTTATAGTAAGTGCTACCTGCTTTCAGTGCATTGAACTTTATGAGACTAATTTCTGCTCCTGTGTCTACGAGGAACTTTGTTTCTTTATTGGAGCACACATTGGTAAATAGAGAGATAGTAATGGAGTTGGAATTGATAATAATTGGAATTTTCAGCGTTATGTGATCATTTAATAAATGTGCATTATCTAATTTGGGTTGGTGTGTATGTCGGCTTTTGTTTGAATTTGCGAGGGGCTGCCGACTAATTCCTCTCGCCTTGATTTGTTTTCCGAGTGTGTTAAAAATATTCTCGGATTTTGTACGTGATCTTTGTTTGCTCTTGGTTCATTTTGGGGTTGTCTTGTCGAGGAGTGGGAATTTTTTCTAAAATTTGGGTTTGGAACCTGGTTGAAGCTGACCTCTTTTTGGGGAATTGTAGTTCTATTGGGACTTTCCGTTCGCTTTCTGAAATTTTGATCAACGGGATTTATATTTCCTCTGTAGAAATTCCCGTGGTTTGCTATCCTTGCCCTGCATACTTCTATGGTATGTCCTAATTTGTGACAATACCTGCATGTAGGAGTAGTGCTGTTGGACGTGCTAGCCTGCTTAGGAGGATTGCCTTTGTTTAAATTATTTGAAAAATATTTATTTGGGGTTGGGTATGTACGAATATTTTGTGGACAATTTGGGGCTAAATGTCCCAGTGCTTTGCATTTATAGCAAAAGGGGCTCTGCACTTGCATTGATTGAGCAGTGCGAGAAGAGTTTGTTGCTAATTTTGTTGCCTTTGATTCTAGGCGTAATGCTTGCTCGCCAATATATGACGTAATGGGCTTTAATGCTCTATTTTCGTGGAGTTTGGCCAGAGTTTGGAGTTGCTCGCTTATTAATCCATCCTCTATTGCTCTAATAGCTTGTTTTTCGTTGTCCTTTACGAGAGAGTTTAACAGTAGTTTATCTGTTATATATGAATGCGTGGCTTCGTTCAATTGAGCATGTGTCATATTAATTCGTTGCAGGAATTCTTTGACAGGCTCTCCTGCTCTTTGTCTTGTGTTTTGGAGTTTTGATTGGAGTACAGACTTTTCTAATTTTACTTCGAATGTTTCGAGTAGTATTTGCTTCAAATCTGACCACCTGCTTGTATCATTGTACTTAAGTACATTGTAGACATCTCCAAATAGCTTACTTTTGATTATTGAAAACAGGGTTGTTTGGTCGGTATTGGGATAAAGTCTATTAATATCATCGCAACATGACACCAATTTATGGAGGTCTTTTGTATCGCCGTTCAAATTAGGTATTAACGATTTAATTTCTGATAGAGAGATATGTGAAATTTTGACTTCTGTGCTTTCATTGTGAAAGTGTGATGAGTTATTTCGTGTGTCATGTTGGTAATTAGGGAAGCGCGTATCTAGCTGTTCTTGAATAGCAATTACAGTTTCTTCATATTCTGCTTCTGTTTTACCGAAAACATTTTCAGTAAAGTATTTATTTTCTAGGTCTTGTGGCGTAGATTGCATTTCGATTGTATTGTTGAGTTCTTCGAATTCAGCCCAATGTTTATTTAGGATACTCAGTTTTTGTTCTAGGTATGTTTTACTCACTGTAGGTAAAGTATCAGGGTTTAATGATTGTATAACTCTTGTAATTGAGTTAATTTTTGTATTTAGACTTCTGAAAATACTTTCATTTTGTGGACCTTCTGTTTCCTTATTAGGTTCTGTAACTAGTGATTTGGTTGGAATTCTCCACGAAGCTCTGGGTGATGGGATATGAAAGGGTTTTTGCTGGTTCATAGTACTTTCTGAGATTGATTTCAATCTTTCGGAAAGTGTTGCTTTCGTCAACATGTACCAGTCCTCAGTTTTATCTGAGCACGATTCTTTGAAATAATCGTGGTCGGTCGTGAAGTCTTTATGCTGAACTATTTGTTCTTCTGTTTTTTCGAAGGCGCTCCATATTTCTTCGAGTTGCTGTAATTTACCTTTCACAAAGGTATTGGTACGCTTTGCTTTACCGGCTTGGTGATAAGCCCCTAGTATTTGCCTAATTGCATTGTTTTTTTCTACCTGAGATGAGCAGAGCTCATCGAAAGAAACGGTTTCTTCAGTCATTGTAATTTTTTGAAGTACTAGATGGGAAATTCGGTGGAGCGTGGTAGAGTTTTGTAATATTAGGAATGTCCGTTTGCAATATGGGCTCCGATTTGGTTGATTTGGGGAATTATAGAAAAAAAAAGACAGCCAAGTAGAAAGCAAATAGTTAAAATTCTTAACAGTGATAGAGAGAGAATCAGTTTGGTATGCCACTGGAATATTATGTGTAGATGTATATATGTAAGTACAGGAAAAGTTGTATAACGTAATGTGTGAGAAAAATAGAGCAATAGGGAATATATGTAATTATTTGTTGGGTTTGACCGTATTACGAGGTTTTGATTTATTTTTATTAGAAGGATAAGACATGTTTTTTTTTTTTTTGATTATATATAAAAAAAAAAAAATTTTATTATGGCGAAAGAAGAAGTAAGCAAAAAAAAGGTTTAAATAAACTGTTTGGGATTTTGATATCAAGGAAATGATTGTAACGTCATTGAAGATATTTCTGCTACAATTAAAATTGGGAATTCAATTTTATTAATTGGAGGGAAAATATAGTGATAGTTAGGGAAACTAGAGTAAAAAAAAAATTTACCGAAGAAAAAAAAGGAGTAGTATTTTTAATTATCATATATGTACTATAATATCCCTATAAAAAAAAAATGTTTTGTTATCTGATGTCACAAATCTATACGATTGATTGCTCTTCCAATTTATATCTCTCTCCTGACCGATAGGCTCACGAAGTTCTACCGCAGGAGATCGAATATAGATTTTTGTCGAAGTCCTCTGACCAGCAAGCTCACGAAGTCTTGCCGCAGAGGTCGCTTCTAGGAAGAGCAGATTTCAAATTTTTTTTGTATTAATTTTTATTTAATTTTAAATTAGGTTGCAATTGAAAAGAAAAAGAAAATGGGGGAAATTGTTTGTCTCTTTCGTTCAGTAGTATGTATGTATATTATTATTTAACGTAAACAGGGGGAGAAGCAAATTTGTAATTTATTTGGAAATGTGCAAAAAGTTTTGTTAAGGGTAGAAATTTTTGACTTGGATTCGAAGACAAATTTTAGTAATCGTGTTGGTACTCACTTGTGTATGTAATGTAAATTGAACTAAATATACATATGTGACATTTATGTTTAATCATTTTTACAGGGAAACATATATCACTCAAAAAAAAAATGTTGCACCATGTTTAAACTGATTTACATTAAAGTATAGTCTACTATATATGTTCATTAATATATTTAAAAAGAATCTGAAATACTGAGAAAAAGGAAATGTTTTCACGCTACCTTTCGTTCTAACCAGATAGTAGCTGGCATCTCGCCTTCTTCTGGTAATGTAGTTGAAAATGTTGGTGTTGAAGATTAACAATAGTTGGAAGTGTTTTTTGATGTTGTATAGTGGTCGTCCCTGTTGAAGATTTCTCAATGTCGTCCTTCTGGAGTCACTGTACCGTCTCGTTGAGGCAGGGATGAAGCCTCGCAAGTTTCCCACGTTGGAGCACTATGGCGCTCTAAACGATTATAAAATGTTTCCTCTAAGTACCCTTTATTGGGTACCTGGGCTTATTATTTTGTTTGTTTTTGTTAGATATTTTATTAGTTTTTTGTTTGTTTTTTTATTATGTATTTTATTTATTATTGAATCAATTTTGTTATATTATATGCTCTTTGTTATTGTTGTGTTTACGTTATATTTTAGTTGGTAAGAAATGCTGGTCATTGGGCTGTATTTATTGATTTATGTAAAACACTTATTATTTTTATTTTTGTACAAAATATCACTTTTTATTTTGCATAGTTAATTAATTAATTAATTAGAAGAGGGATAATTGAATTGATTAAATTTATTGGCACTGATTTTTGATTTTTTCGCTGGGTCCGCTGCCACCAATTTGTTATGTTTCTGGCAGATTTTATTATATAAAAAACTATTTGTTTTATTTTGATTTATTTTATAGGCACTGATTTTTTCGCTGGGTCCGCTGCCACCAATTTGTTATGTTTCTGGCAGATTTTATTATATAAAAAACTATTTGTTTTATTTTGATCTATTTTATAGGCACTGATTTTTTCGCTGGGTCCGCTGCCACCAATTTGTTATGTTTCTTGCAGATTTTATTATATAAAAAACTATTTGTTTTATTTTGATTTATTTTATAGGCACTGATTTTTTCGCTGGGTCCGCTGCCACCAATTTGTTATGTTTCTTGCAGATTTTATTATATAAAAAACTATTTGTTTTATTTTGATTTATTTTATAGGCACTGATTTTTTCGCTGGGTCCGCTGCCACAAATTTGTTATGTTTCTGATCCCTCGTGCTTCCTGGTAAGTCCAGGGAGAAGCGATCGGCGGGAGGAGTGCAGGCGCTGATAGAAGAAAACACTCCGATGAGTAACTGTTCGCTATCTCTCCTTATAAATCGTGTTTTATTTTCATGTCCTAAACCACGTTTTTGCTAAAAAAGGGAAAGGGTCACAGGTTCGAGTGTTAAATACAAATCCAACATTCTCTTTATGCTAAACACAATTTTTATTATTTTCTTTGATACGATATCCACTTTATGATTTTTCACAATTTTCAATATGCTAAACACAATTCCTACTTTTACATATTAACCAATTTTTATTTTTCACTAATTTCGACGGCTTTCCCGAAAAATCGAACTTTACTCCGCGGTTTTAAAATTCCAACTCCCCGAGGTTCGGGCTAGCTGCCCCCTGGTGCCCATGAAAGCTTTTTTTATTTGTTATTGTTACTTTCCCTCGACGTGAGAAATCGTACGTGGGAAAGTACAAAAAGTTTAGACACAGTGCATATGCATGAAATCTGATATGCACCTGTGTCTTGTAAAAATAATATTTTTAGACGATGAGAGTAATGGTGTGTATGTATGTACATACAATTAATTTTCATGAATTTACCGGAAAAGCTGTATGTAGGTATGTACTGCATGTAGGTATGCAAACATACCGCGAGAACGTAATGTTTGACTGATAACAAAATGCAATTTATGCTAAATTGCATTTTGTTGCAGTACGAAAATGCATTTTTAAATGCAAATGAAATTTAGATGAATTTTTTAATTAAATAAATTTTATTTTTCAGGGTCATTTCTGATACATCAATATATTGTATGGGCCAATATATTGATGTGATGACCTTCTGATTGTGATTCGGGGTATAGGCACCCGGGTCACAACAGAACGCGATAAGGGTGAGTTGATTACCAAAAATCTGGCTTGTAAGACTGGCCAGCATCAGGTAAATTTAAATGAACCTGTGTGCGTACCAGCAAGGTCTCAGATCGTAGTCAAAGTTCCATTGCAGCTGCAGGAAGAAATGCTCAGTCTGTCAAAAGAAATAGACGACTGAGTCTTCTTAGCAAACAGCTTACTCTCAGCTGGGTTAAAGGCAGTCCCTATAAGAATCCTCAACACACGCAGTTCACAAGTAGTCCTAAACAGCGTGAACCTAAATCTGGTTCCCATCAAAGACTACACTGTCGTCCCCATCAAACGAGAGCCAGATAAAAATATTACAACAGCCCATCCTTTGAATACCATGAGTCGATATGGTGGCGATGGTGAGCATCAAAATATAATTAAACCTAAGATTAAGAAAATAGGCATAAAAGCCCAGGTCAACCAAGCAGTAACAAGAAACAGATTCAAGACGCTTGCGGGTCCCTCATGAATACCCCAACGTCAGGCGCTGGCCAGCACACAAACGGTCTGCCGGTAGCAACTCCCGCAGATCCATCTGGCCCAGCGCCACTCATATATCAAAGAAATAGGTTAAGAGGTAAGATGAATAGGGATAATAGTAATAGATCTAGATTTAAGAACAATACCAACAGGGCAATAAGCGCCGATCAGACGGCCACCCTACAACATATAAGGTACTTGTTCCCAAACGATGCCGAACAAGAAGACACTAGTATTCAGCCCCGCCTCACCAGATTAGAGCAAGAACTCAGTCTGGATGGAACTTTAAATTCTGAGGAAAAAGCCTCAATAACACATCTCTGTTACGAATATGATGACATATTCTTTTTAAAGGGTGACAGGCTTACACATACCAACGCCATCACCCACGACATCCCTCTGGTGCAAGACCAAGCACCTATTAACCAAAAAATGTACCGGTTACCAGAGACACAGCGAAATGTCTTAAATGAGCAACTCAGAGAAATGCTGGACAACGACATTGTCCAGCCCAGCAAAAGCCCATGGAACTCGCCACTGCTAGTCGTCCCCAAAAAAGCGGGACAAGATGGTGGGAAAAGGTGGCGTGTCGTCGTTGATTTCCGTAAGTTGAACGAAAAAACGATCGGCGACGCCTTCCCGCTACCTCGAATTGAGGATATCCTCGATTAACTGGGCCATTCAAGATACTTCACCACCCTAGACCTAGCCAATGGCTATCATCAGGTACTCGTCGATCCGAAAGATCGAGCAAAAACGGCTTTGAGTACCAACTACGGGCATTACGAATTCAAACGCATGCCGTTCGGGCTTAAAGGAGCCCCGGCCACATTTCAGCGTTTAACGAATTTCATATTAACTGGCCTACAAGGCCTAGAATGTTTCGTCTACTTAGATGACATCGTCATGTATGGAAAAAGTCTGGCAGACAACAACGAAAAGCTCCGCAAAGTCTTTGACAGGTTAAGAGAAAATAACCTAAAACTTCAACCTGAGAAATGTCAATTTCTCAGGCGCGAGGTAGTGTACTTAGGACACAAATGTTCTAACCAAGGAGCACTACCTGACCCTAGCAAAACGGCATGAGTCCAAACTTTCCCCACTCCTAAGACAGTAAGGCAAGTGCAATCATTTTTGGGCCTTGCGAATTACTACAGAAAATTCATACCCGATTTTTCAAAAACAGTACGTCCTCTAACAAACTTACTCCGAAAGGACGTAAAGTTTAAGTGGACTGAGAAATGCCAAGAGGCATTACAAAACATTAAGAACGCTTTAATTTCCCCTCCACTCTTAATATATCCCGATTTTTCAAAACCCTTTAACCTTACCACAGACGCCAGCAGCGAGGCTCTTGGAGCAGTTCTCTCTCAAGGAGAGGTAGGAAGTGACCAGCCCATTGAACAAAGCCGAACGTAATTATTCTACGATTGAGAAAGAGTTACTGGCTATAGTTTGGGCGACAAAAAGTTTCAGGTGTTATCTGCAAGGCCGAGAGTTCACGGTCTATACAGATCATAAACCACTCAAGGGGGTCTTCAATGTTAAGGACCCCACATCCCGTCTGGTGAGATTTCACCATAAACTTTCCGAGTTCAATTATAAAATTGAGTATAAGCCCGGAAAGTACAACACGAATGCCGACGCTTTAAGCCGCATTCCACGGGATAATAACAAAGACAAGGAAACTGCAACCTTCACGGTAGAAGCTATAGTCCACCACCAAATGGACTCAGATATAGAGGAGGAAAAACACTCATCGGACCAAAAGGAGTGTCTGCAATGCAATGCAGTAACCAGAGCCCAGGCGCGAAACATTCAGGAAAGTGGAACAAATCAAGACAGCCAGTCCAAACAAAAAGAACAAACTCATCATCCAGAAGCGGCAGAGGACCTTGACAGTCCACCTAGTACCAATCCACAAATTATAGACGAAACTCGTCCCCCTGAAGTAATCACACGCCCAGAGGAGATTCAATTAATCTTAAAGGATTATCATGATTCTCTCTTTGGTGGCCACCAGGGAGTGATAAAAACCTATAAACGGATCCGAAGAAAGTACTGGTGGAGGCACATGCTTAGTGACATCAAAAAGCAAGTTAAGCGGTGTGCCAAATGTCAAACCATGAAGGCCTCACCACAGTATAAAATGCCGATGGTGATTACAGACATAGCGGAACAACCATTCGATAAAATCTATTTAGATATAGTCGGCCCACTAGAGGAGACAGAATCCGGAAAGAAATATGTATTAACGTTTCAGGATAACCTCACGAAATTTGTAGATTGGTATGCCATACCGAATGGGGAAGCTATAACGGTAGCGCAAATTTTCTTCGACGAAATCGTCACACGCTACCGGATTCCCAAACGAATAGTCACCGATCAGGGAAGTAATTTCCTGAGTGACCTATTCAAAAAGGTATGCAAACTCCTCAGGATAAATAAGCTGCAGACCTCAGCTTATCATCCCCAATCAAATGGAGCACTCGAACGTGCACATAAACCATTGATTGAATATCTACGAACTATAGTGGACGAAAATCCCAGCTCATGGGATAGTTATCTGCGAACCGCTGCTTTCGTGTACAATAACAGTGTACACGAAGGGACAAAATTAACTCCCATGGACTGCCTCTACGGCTTTACAGCGGACGTTCCGTCCAACTTAAGGCGAGACCCCGAACCCGTGTATAACCACGAGAGCTACTACCATATTCTCAGGTATAAGCTTCAGAAGTCTTACGCCATGGCACGAAAAAATCTTCTGATGAGTAAACAACGCTCGAAAAATTACTATGACAAAGTCGTACGTCCCCTGACATTTCACAGAGGAGACAAGGTTCTACTCAAGAGCGAGAGTCGCAAACATAAGCTCTCCCAGATTTGGGTAGGACCCTCTACGGTAACCGGCATCCCCAGTTCAGTAAACACAACAATTAAAATTCGCAAACGAGAGGTGACGGTACATAACAACCGTCTAAAACCTTTCTACGAATAAATAGGTGTCCATAGAAGCTAAGTAGTGTTAAGGTACATACATACATTCAATTAAAGAACAATAGAACATAAGCTACAGAATCAACAGAAAATCCATTTTAATATCCTATCCTATCCTCTCCTAGATGATAATGCGGTCAATAATTCTCTACGGACTGTTCCTGACCACAATAGGAGCCCTCGCGGAGGAATCTTACACTATAACGCCCCTAAATAATACGGGAATACTATTTGAGGATCTTGGAAGCCTATCGGTTTACCACGACACTTGGAGCATCATCACTGAGTTAGATCTGTCCGAGTTGGACAATCAGACAAAACTGGCGGAATGCGCGGAACACTACGTTCATCAATTATGTGGTAACAAATCTTTTGACCAAGATCTATGTACCCTACAGACAAAACATGTACACGTCCTGATGGAAAATATCAACAGGCGTACCAGTATTATTAGGGAAGCAGTGCCCAAATCACGCAAGCCCCGATCCATCTTCGATGGAATCGGTAATGCGATGCACTATCTCTTTGGCACTATGGATAGCGGAAACGAACAAGAGGTGTACTGCCGACTAAGCGAATTAGAGGTAAATACTCAAACCTTAGCTGATCTGGAAAAGCAACAGATCAGCGTTATAAAAACCACGTTTGAACAAATTCAGAAACCCCTATCTTCGCTGACTGAACGACAGCGTCAGATAACCAATCAGATTAACCATCTGCAGAACACAACGGACGATTTGATAGCCCACCAAATAAGACAAGAGATCGTTTCTAGCCTGACACTACAAATGATAGAGTTGGAATTTAGACAACAAGCTCTACTGGACATAATAGTGTCCAGTAGAAATAATCAAATTCATCCCCTTTTAATTTCCCCAAACCATTTGCTAGAGATTTATCACAAATCTCACTCCACTTGTCCCAATCTACAGGACTGTTTGTCAGTTCTGTACCAAACAGCAGATGTTAAGACACATTTATTGCAGGACAAATTAGTTATCCGAATCAAACTTCCCATATTTAATATTCCTAAGATGAAAATCCAACAGATTAGATGTTTTCCCATACGGGTGGATTCAAACCACTCATTAATACCTGATATCGAATTTTCCCATGTGGCAAGTCAAATCCAGACCCAGGAATTTCTGCTGCTGAAGCCAGAAAATCTGAGATCTTTCAAAAAAATTTCAAAGGGAATCGATGAGGATACGTGGATTGGTAAGCTAAATACACCACTCACCAAAGCTACAAAAACAGATGAATGTGTTATCAAACTTCTATTCAATCCACTGGGCGAACACCCACAATGTAGCATCAGAGCCCAAATTCCCCCAAGAGACACAATAATAAAACTTAATAGACCGAAGTCGTGGCTGTACTCCTTAACCGAAACTACTATAGTACATATAACTTGTACTCAACAGTTACTCACTCATCGTCTCGCAGGACAAGGAATCATGACAGTCAACGAACCATGTTCCTTGCAAATAGGGTCTCACACTCTGTATTACGAAGCAGAAAATCTACATCCGCTAAAAGTTTTCCAACCAACCTACTTCCCAGGCACAAACGAAACTCAAGAGGTATTGGCAGAATATATGTCCAAGATATCCGCTCCTAAAAACCTTGAGAAACAACCAACATTACTCCTAGGAGATGATACAAACCAACGTATCCACCTAGATACAAAATCTCTAGAGGAAATCCGTACCAAAGTCAACAACATTCACTTTGGACCAAAGGCCAAGATTCCTCATATACTCTCAATTACATCCCTATCAATGACCGGACTCTTGTTGCTAATTGCATCTGTGGTGGCATTAGCAAAATATATCGTCCCGGCATTCATGGCATGGATTGCTAAACGCAGACAACAGCCCACAGCTGAAAACGTTCCTATGGAACCGGTTTACGCAACACCCCAAGAAAAATTTAAATGTACTCAAAGTCTCCACAGATCGAGATCTATACAAGTAGTATAATCAAAAAGATCTATACTTGTTGGTTGGCCCCGTCTCATTCTTCTGTTACAAGCACAGCCCCTCTCCTTTTACTACACTGGCTGATAGAAAATAAGTGAAATAAAAACTAGACATTAAGAGAAAGAAAATATATCTCAAAAGAAAACACAATTCGGAAGTTCTCAACAAAATAGATTAAAAGCCCTAGGAATTAAGAAAATAGAAGAAAGAAGAACAAAAATATAATAGAATTAGAACAAACAAATAACAAATAAAATCATACTCGAAATTTATTTAAACAAAAATAATAAAAATAAAAATAATAAATAAATAATATTCCGTAGCAATAAGTAATAAATAAGAACACTTAGCAAACTACTAAGATATTAACATAAAAAAAATAATAACCAACGTAGAATATTTAAACGACGTAGAATATTTAAACAACGTAGAATAAGCAAATATTCGAGCTCTAGTATAAGTCAAATCACAACCGACAAAAACATGGTGTAAGAAAACAAAAAGGTAGAAAAAATATATATATATAAACTAATAGCGAACTACAATCAACAAATATGTAAACCAACATCCAAGGTCTCAACTCTTAAAAAAAAAAAACACACACACACACAGAAAACCCAAAGGGTCATTTTCATAGGCCTAACATACACAAGTACCTGAAAAAGAACAATAAACACAAACAGTAAAAACAAAACTTTTTAGAAACAACACTCATTTAATTATGAAATTTTCATTAGATTAAAGTACAAAATTTTTTTTCGAATACAGAAAAATTTTGAAAATAGAGATTTTTTTTTGTGCGTTTCAACGGGCACCTGTCGGGGTGATTGGCCATCAACAACTCCTACAAAGAGAGGGGAGAAATTTTTATGGGATCAAGTTAGAAGTCAAGAAGAACAATTACCATGACTCCTCATAGGATGAGGGGGGCCCGCTTCGACCGGCTCTGAAGTAGAGTTGGATGATACAGTCGGGTAGTCCTAGTCCTCACACTCGGAAGGGGCACCCCTGTTCTCACCCCATTGAACGACCGGCTCCAAGGTAGAACTGGATGATACGGCCGAATGATCCCAATGGGCCCACTCCAAAGAAGTACCACCCTCAGACATCAAATCGTCTGCATCCCGCATGTAGGACGGATGCCTTCTGCACGTCAAACAACCACACCACCCAATTTCTCCAACCAGGGTAAGAGTCGCCCCTAGAAATATAGAAAACACAAAAAAAAGGTGGGTAAGAAAACAGCAACTATATATATTTATATACACGAACTTACCCAATGCAACCCAAGAAGCACCACCATGAGGCCCCAAATAGAACTCTCCTGGATAGAAAATATCCGCCTCAGCCGGGGCTGCCCAAAAGCATATATCCGGGCGACTCTCCCTCCGGATCAGTAGCCGAATTTTGCCCCGCCACCCGCGTGCCACACTTTGCACGAAAACTGCTATAACCCGTACACAATAAGGTACTGGGCTTATATACGGCGAACGCGGAGCAACAATCTCATAGAACGGCATAGTCTCAACTGTGACGAACAATTAAAACCTAAATCCAAATGAAGGGCAAAACCTTAGCGTCAACAAAAACACAAGATGCAAATACAATGTATCATACTGATACTGCATACCCTTGATTGTCATTTTTTTATTTATAATGAAGAAAATAACAAATATCAAATTCATTTGAACGTGATCCCGCACAATCATACTAGCAAAATTTTTTTTTCTTCCCACATAGTTTCTTAGAGAATTATTCCTCTACAAAGAATAATTCTCTTTTTTTTTGAGGGAGGAAGGAATGTTACATACAAAATCTTGGTTGACGTATACATATGTATACACAAAACCTTAGTGTGTATAGGACCTGAATTGGTATATGCATGCAAAACAAACCCTTTTCAGAAGTTTGAGCACTCTTTTTGTTACATACATAAAAACTCAAAACTAAAAACATCAATTGCATACCTACCTACCTACATCAGTACATTGCAAGTAAACATTTCACGTATTCCGATCAGGAAATAAAACAAAAAGTTTACGGCATGGTATACCTACATCAGTTTCCACTGCATGTAAAAACAAACGGTATACCTACATACCTACATCAGTTTCCACTGCATGTAAAAACAAACGGTATACGTACATACATTGTTTAGTCCACCTAAAGTCCAGCCTGGTTAATTTCTGAAATAAACAAAAAGGCACCACAAAGTATTAAGACTAAATTAAAATGTCACAGAATACTTATCTAAAAACTGACGAATTATTTATTTGCAAACTGCACATCCACAGCAAATGACCCTTATCAGGTTACCTCTTTAATCTGAAAATAATCCAAAGGAAATTATTTAAAAAAAAGGAATAATTAACAATAAATCACAAACTTACCAAATCATATGTACCTCTGTATTGTTGACAACTTTTTTCGTGATTTAATGACATTTACACAGTCAGCTGTCTTCGCCTTCGCCGCAGTCAGAATAAGAGCAATTGCAATAAACGTCGCTAGGGCAACACCGAGAGGCGAGAGCTAATAACTGGATGCGGCGGCTATAAAAGGCCGACGAGTTGCAATAGATGGCACCATTCTTTTATCAGAGTTCATCTGATTCAGAGTCTAATCTGAAAAATAAGAATCGTGTTCCTATCCTCCATACAGAAGTATAATTCTGTTCAGAGTTTAATCTAAAAAATATATTCCTATCCTCCATACAGAAGTATAATTCTGTTCAGAGTTTAATCTGAAAATATATTCCTATCCTCCATACAGAAGTGTAATTCTGTTCAGAGTTTAATCTGAAAAATATATTCCTATCCTCCATACAGAAGTATAATTCTGTTCAGAGTTTAATCTGAAAAACATATTCCCAACCTTACTACAGAAGTATAATTCTGTTCAGAGTTTAATCTGAAAATCAATTTTCATATTTATTCCAGAAGTATAATTCTGTTCAGAGTCTAATCTGAAAATTGTCGTCTCATTCTGTTTTGAACCAAACGTTGCAGCACGCTGCTGCACCCCCTTTTTCTGCTTATTCAGCTTCTCTGCCTGACAGGGCAGATTCATACAAAATTCTTGTGTGCGTCATTTTTACTGCCTTAGTGCCCACACGTATTAGCAGCATTACTATTCTAGTAGTTTTAGAAGGTGACAAAACTAATTCCGATCTTCTTCTTCTCCTTTTCAGAATTAAAAGAGACGGACAACGTTTTTGGACCACTTTCCTTTTATTATTGAATTACATTTTTTTGAATTGTTAATTTGAATTTATAGTTTTAAGCTCCTTTGAATTGTTTTGTGAATTTGTGATATTAGGTTAAGTACATGAATTAGTGAAATAAAATTTTATATTTGAATTTGGAAAACGACTGAGTTATCTTTTCAAAAACCGGCATCTCTCCCTTATTGTTTGAGACCAGCTCTCACATTGATCCTTCAAAGCCGGATAACTCAGTCAGTCAAATATAAAATTGGAATATATTGCTTAATACCACATAATTTAAGCTCCGCCATTCAAAATGCCTACAGATGACGAACGCAGTATATCTGACGCCGGGGACGAAACCATTAGCTCAGTATTAGAGTTGGTTGAGTTTCAAAAAGAGGTCAAAGATTTAATAGAAGACCTCTTTAAAAGGCATCAAAGAGAAGGCAAGAAAAAGACTGTCAAATCGACAGAGAAACGTTTACAAACGTTCACCGAATATTGGAAAGAATTCCAAACGCGGCATAGGGTAATTCAAAAGAGAGCGACAAATGAAGATCGCAAATTAGAATACTTCACGAAAGAGACATTTAGTGATGTACAGGAGTATTATATTGAAAAAGCAGCAAGCATGGAAGAGGATATAGATAGACTAACACCAAAGCCTGTTAACAATCCTCCTCAGACTCAGACATTACATGCTAGCACAAATTCATGTAATAATGAAAGACTCCCCCGAATTAAACTTCCCACCTTCAATGGAGAATACTCTACGTGGATTTCATTCCACGATTTATTTAATTCAGTTATACATAACAACAATAATTTAAGAGACGTTGACAAACTATATTTTCTGAAAACTAATCTAATAGGAGAAGCTGAAAAGCTGCTCAGGCATTATGAAATATGCGATGCAAATTATAAACCAGCTTGGCAACTCCTAAAGGAACGCTACTCAAATAAGCGAATTCTAGTCAACGTACAACTAAAAAAATTATTGTCTCTCCCAACTACTAATCATGATACCGCCGAAAATATTAAAAGACTACTAGACAACATAACAGAAGCATTATTAGCATTAAAGAATTTAGATGTAGAAACAAACAATTGGGATCCAATTGTTATATACTTGACTGTACAGAAATTACACCCAGATACGCATCAATTATGGGAACAGAGCTTACATAGTAGCACTGAGTTACCAGAATTAAACACACTAAAAAAATTCCTAGAGTCTCGCTTTCGAACTCTGGAAATGATAGGAAATAAAAATACATTGTCGAACACGATACAAAGAAAACCTTCCTCACCTAAACCAATATATGGACTCTTGAACAATACTAAGAGTTCAACACGAACACACCCCCCCACAACAAAAACCTCTTGCAGTCATTGCAAAGGTAACCATATCATATTTCATTGTCCAACCTTTAGAACTCTGACCACGCGACAACGACACGAAGTTGTCTCGAATAAGCATTTATGTAAAAACTGCTTATCACCCAACCATTCAACCTTAAAATGCACCAGCAGTAAGAAGTGTTACCATTGCAAGAAAAATCATAACTCATTACTTCATTACGAGCAAAATCATTTGGTTTCAAAGTCACCTATTCAGATCTCCCAAAATTCCAATATGGAAGCAAAGCAATGCTCACCCACCGATAAAAATAATGAACTGCAAGTCCAAAATTTTCTAACCTCAAACTTGAAAAGGGCACTTCTTTCTACAGCTCTGATTAACATTATAGCACCATCCGGAATCACAATGACATTCCGAGCATTAGTAGATTCTGGGTCAGAAGTGTCCATTATGACCGAAAGAGCTCTTAAGCGATTACAGCTTAAAGGATCTCCGACCACCCATCAACTAATTGGACTTGGCACAACACTCACTAACACCGCTGTAAAACAAGCAACTGTCACAATTAACTCCTTATATACTAAATTCCAAATGGAGAGCAACATGCTCATTATCAAAAAAATTACCGAATTATTGCCAGCCCAGACAATTGCAGTGTCAAACTGGAAACACATCACCAATCTGACTTTAGCAGACCCCACCTTCTCAATCCCAGGAGAAATCGATGTTCTGCTTGGAGCAGACATCTACGCCGCCATTATTAAAAATGGAATAAAAAGAGGACCTGGCAATTCTCCAACAGCCCAAAACACAGAATTAGGATGGATTCTGGTTGGAGCAGTACCAGAAACAACGAGCACCATTACAACTGTGCTATCCACCCACACTACAATAAATACCGAGTGGGATAACCAGTTGAGAAAATTTTGGGAGCTCGAAGAATGCACCATCCGACCAACATTGTCACACGAAGATCAACTTTGTGAAACGTTGTATAAAAACACAACAAAACGCCTACCCTCTGGAAAATACGAGGTTCATTTGCCATTCAAGAACCGTAATGCACCACAGCTTGGACAATCTAGGAATATGGCTGTTAAACAATTCCTACAATTAGAGAAAAAATTGTCCAACAACCCAGCAATTGGCAAATTATATAAAGATTGCATAGATGAATACACTCAGCTTGGCCACATGAAGCCTATTCCACCAACACTAGTAGAAAACAAAATATACGAAAACATTCCTTTCTACTATCTACCACACCACGCTGTGCTCAAAGAGAGTTCTACCACAAAACTTCGAATAGTTTTCAATGCCTCAGCTCGTACATCAAATGGCAAATCATTAAATGAGCAACTGCTAGTTGGACCTACAATCCAACCAACACTTTGGACTACCTTACTAAGATGGCGTCTGTACAAGTTCTCTTTTACAGCAGATATAGAGAAAATGTACAGAATGATCCAGATGGCACCTCAACACCAAAATTTCCAGAGAATAGTTTGGAGAAATACTCCAAAAGAAGAGTTGAAAGATTATGCCTTGACTACGGTCACATTTGGAACAACACCAGCGCCATATCTTGCCATCAAAACGTTACAGCAATTAGCACAAGATGAAGCGACTAATTATCCCCTTGCAGCTAAGAGCATCATGAGAGAGTTCTATGTCGATGACTTAGTCTCAGGAGCCCATACTCTCAGTGAAGCAATACAACTGCAACGTGAACTTATCGAGGCCTTAGCAAAGGGAACATTCAACCTACGTAAATGGACTGCCAACCACAATGATCTTCTAAAAAATATACCATTGGATCATCGAGAATTAAAAACCAACTTGGAATTCTCTGATAACGAATCCATAAAAACTCTCGGAATACGTTGGTATCCAACAACAGACTTTTTCTCTTTTAAAGTCAGTGTCCCCGAACCAAAAACCACATACACCAAACGAATAATATTATTTGAAGTATCGTCTCTGTTCGATCCACTAGGCTGGTTAGCTCCATGCATAATTACAGCCAAAATCATAATTCAGAAACTCTGGCTCTCCAAATGTGACTGGGACGACCCGGTACCTAAAGAAATTTTAAAAGAGTGGAATTATTTCAAAGACCAGCTACATTCTATTCAGGACATTCAGATTCCACGTTGGCTAATCTACCAGCCTAACAAAAGCGAGATGGAACTACATGGATTTTGCGATGCCTCAAATAACGCCTATTCAGCGGTTCTGTATTTAAAAATACATCCTAATGAGAACTCCAGAGTACAAATTGTGACAGCAAAAACTAAAGTAGCTCCCATCAAACCAGTCTCACTACCTCGACTAGAGCTATGTGGTGCTGTCTTACTTTCTCGGCTTATTAAACAAGTTGTCAACGATTTAGAACTAGAGAAAGTTAAGGTTAGAGCGTGGACAGACTCTAATATAGTTTTAGCTTGGCTACGAAAACATCCATCCACCTGGAAAACGTTCGTGGCCAATCGCATCTCGGAAATACATGAAAACATACCACAAGCTACTTGGAATCACGTCCCCTCCAAATCCAATCCTGCAGATGTAGCGTCAAGAGGCATTCTGCCAAACACTCTAGTCACAATGTCTATGTGGTGGAATGGCCCAGACTGGCTGCATCAAGATGAGGAATATTGGCCTCAACAATCTTTGGAGGTACATACTCAACTAGAGTATAAAAAACCAAAAGTTCTCACTACTACTGTCGATGAACAAATAATTATACTGAATAAATATTCTTCATTTCAAAAAACCATAAGAATAACTGCATACTGTCTCAGGTTTATAAACAGCATGCGCAAAATACAGTCCGCTACGGAATATTTATCAGTATCTGAGTTAAAAAAGGCAGAATTATGCCTAATCAAATTGCTCCAGAATATCTCCTTTCCTACCGAAATCAACCAACTGCAGAAAAAATTGCCCCTTCCTAAAAAGAGTCGAATTCTGTCTCTCAATCCCACGATCGACTCTGAAAATATCCTACGAGTGGGAGGTCGTCTCACCAAGTCTCAGCTAAGTTACGACCAACAACATCCCATAATTCTTCCCAACAACCATCACTTAACTAACATTTTCATTGATCATATACATCATTATACATTACACGGAGGCACTCAAATCATACTAAGTACTATAAGAAACCACTATTGGTTAATAAACGCCCGCAATACGATTAGACATCGCATCCATAAATGTGTTGACTGTTTTCGATTCAATGCGAAGCCCAGCTCTCAGTTAATGAGTTCTCTGCCCTCAGCGAGAGTCAATATATCTTTACCCTTCCAACACACTGGGGTAGACTACGCAGGGCCGCTTGTTATGAAAACATCAACACTTAGAGGAGCAAAATTAACAAAAGCTTATATCTGTCTATTTGTTTGCTTGGCCACCAAGGCCATACACATAGAGCTTGTCTCTGACTTGTCAACACCAGCCTTCCTAGCTGCCCTCAAGCGCTTTGTTGCACGGAGAGGTCTTTGCTCACACATCTACTCGGATCAAGGAACAAATTTTGTAGGAGCAAATCGAATTTTACAATCCAATTTAAATAAATCAATGAGAGCAATTGAAGTCAATTTGGCCAAAGAATTCTCCAACCAAGGCATAACTTGGCACTTTAACCCTCCTGCAGCACCTCACTTTGGAGGCTTATGGGAATCTGGTGTAAAATCCACCAAACGCCATCTCTATAAAACAATCAAGGACGCAAAACTCACCTACGAAGAACTATATACAATTTTAGTTCAAATTGAGGCATGTTTAAACGCCAGACCTCTCTCTCCTCTGTCCAATGACCCAACAGACTACAATATTCTCACTCCCGGACACTTCCTTACTGGTCGACACAATCTCACCATAGTAGAACCTTCCCCTCTTAATCCACAACAACATCCTCTCAAAAGATGGCAGCACATCCAATCCCTCTCCCACAATTTTTGGAAGCAATAGTCAAGAGACTACCCGCATACATTGCACCAACGACATAAATGGCAGACTGAAAAGGAAAATTTAAAAATCGGAACTCTCGTCTTGATAAAAGAAGATCAAATCCCAATAGGAAAATGGCCATTAGGTCGAATAATTGAAATTCATACTGGCCATAACAACTTAGTGACAGCAGTCACGATAAAAACAGCAAAAAATATTCTCACCCGTCCTATCTCAAAAATTGGCCCTCTCCCTCTCACCAACATTTCCTGACAATCATCAATTATCCCCACCAAAGTCTATTGCTCTCTGGCAGCACCAAGTTCCAAAATACCCGTTATATTTGAATATATACGAATTCAGAACCCGCCAAAAATCACTTCAGTTCCAATAGTGACAAGTGAAAAGTGGTTCTTTAAAATCGTTAATTTTTTCAGTTTTAGTTTTTATTTTTTCTTTATTGAGTGCCATGGAAGAATTACTGGAAATATTCAGTTCAGAATCTCTAGATTCTGTGGACATAGGTCTTGCACCTACTCCTCCGGAACTCCTGGCTCCTCCAAAGCCTATCACGCCTATCAGTCCGCTCCCTTCAACTCCTACCAAAGGACAAAGGATGAAATCAGTCGTTATACGACCGCCACCACAAGAAATTTTGCCTGTAAAAAACATTTTTAGGCCATTCGAAGCTAGGGTAGCATCGCCCATTGTAAAAGAATTACAATGTCAAACAAAAGAAAACGCCAATTTGAAATTTCGACCAAGGTCACAGAAGCATCAACCAGGAGTCCGTGTTTCAACCCAGCCACGTTGCCTCACGCAACCAACTACTCAGCCACGTTGTATCACACAACTACCTGCAGCAAAACGAACCAGTCCACCCTTGGATTTGCAGTGCAAACCACTTGCTGACATGAAAAGGGCAGCACCCGCTAACGATTTTCCAGTTAAAAAACTAAATACAGGACCCAAAGCAGTTGACAACCCCAACAAGTCAAAAAAATCTCGTGCAAAGGTTATGGATTCGGTGCAAACAACAACAATCTTACAGCCACATTTCAACTGCAAGAACAATAAGGCAAAGCACCCCAAGCAAAGTTCCAACACTGCACTGCCGAGTCTACCTGGAGATTTACACCAAATAGTACCAGGCCCAGCAAGGAAAAAAACTTCAAGGCATCTACCAAGCACAAAGCCAGCTAAATGTGCTAAACTCGAGCCAGCTACATCAAATGTAGAAGTAACACCAACCACATCAGCAATACAAACGTCTAACGAGAGCACTACCATTGGAATTCCTGAGGATTTAAAACACGTAATATGGTCAACCCCAGACGTCATGCATATCCTACAGTCATCTATAATCCCGTGGAATATGATCCGAGAGGCAAAGATGTTTTTTAGATGTCCTCTTCCAGGCGGCCTAACACTGAAAATGAAAAAAAAGGGAACAAAACTACACTTCCTCATTCAAAAATCTGTAAGTAATTTTATTTTTTATTTTTATAATGATTTTTCCTTTTTTGAGGCGGTAGGATGTTTAGTCCACCTAAAGTCCAGCCTGGTTAATTTCTGAAATAAACAAAAAGGCACCACAAAGTATTAAGACTAAATTAAAATGTCACAGAATACTTATCTAAAAACTGACGAATTATTTATTTGCAAACTGCACATCCACAGCAAATGACCCTTATCAGGTTACCTCTTTAATCTGAAAATAATCCAAAGGAAATTATTTAAAAAAAAGGAATAATTAACAATAAATCACAAACTTACCAAATCATATGTACCTCTGTATTGTTGACAACTTTTTTCGTGATTTAATGACATTTACACAGTCAGCTGTCTTCGCCTTCGCCGCAGTCAGAATAAGAGCAATTGCAATAAACGTCGCTAGGGCAACACCGAGAGGCGAGAGCTAATAACTGGATGCGGCGGCTATAAAAGGCCGACGAGTTGCAATAGATGGCACCATTCTTTTATCAGAGTTCATCTGATTCAGAGTCTAATCTGAAAAATAAGAATCGTGTTCCTATCCTCCATACAGAAGTATAATTCTGTTCAGAGTTTAATCTGAAAAATATATTCCTATCCTCCATACAGAAGTATAATTCTGTTCAGAGTTTAATCTGAAAATATATTCCTATCCTCCATACAGAAGTGTAATTCTGTTCAGAGTTTAATCTGAAAAATATATTCCTATCCTCCATACAGAAGTATAATTCTGTTCAGAGTTTAATCTGAAAAACATATTCCCAACCTTACTACAGAAGTATAATTCTGTTCAGAGTTTAATCTGAAAATCAATTTTCATATTTATTCCAGAAGTATAATTCTGTTCAGAGTCTAATCTGAAAATTGTCGTCTCATTCTGTTTTGAACCAAACGTTGCAGCACGCTGCTGCACCCCCTTTTTCTGCTTATTCAGCTTCTCTGCCTGACAGGGCAGATTCATACAAAATTCTTGTGTGCGTCATTTTTACTGCCTTAGTGCCCACACGTATTAGCAGCATTACTATTCTAGTAGTTTTAGAAGGTGACAAAACTAATTCCGATCTTCTTCTTCTCCTTTTCAGAATTAAAAGAGACGGACAACGTTTTTGGACCACTTTCCTTTTATTATTGAATTACATTTTTTTGAATTGTTAATTTGAATTTATAGTTTTAAGCTCCTTTGAATTGTTTTGTGAATTTGTGATATTAGGTTAAGTACATGAATTAGTGAAATAAAATTTTATATTTGAATTTGGAAAACAACTGAGTTATCTTTTCAAAAACCGGCATCTCTCCCTTATTGTTTGAGACCAGCTCTCACATACATAATTAATCATCACTGATCTACCTCAATTATTTCAGTGAATGATGTGATAATACCGCTGCGCGCAAGAATTCGCACGTTGAAATACGACGACCTTGCACCAGAGGTAGAACATATGTTTGTAAGTAACTAAATTGTTTTTGTAATAAGCCGCAAAGTACTGAGTGTAATTCGAGTAGGAAAGAAATTAAAATAAACAATGAGTTGAAAACCCGCAACATGGATTGGGTAAGATATATGTATAAATTTATAAAAAGCAACGAGTGCCGTGACTTGCATACTTCCGTAAATAGTAAAATTAAGTAATAGTTGTTAATGAAATACTTCCGACTTACACTTTGTATGAATTATACGCTAAATAAATAAAGTGCTGGGTCAGAGGTATTTCATACATTATTCTGTGTAGTATTAGTAGTCTTAGAGTAAGACAATTTTTATATAAATATACTACAGAATAAAGTACAGTGAGTTCAGTCTTCAACAAGTCTTTCAGTAATTAAACAGGTGCAAAGCCTTATTTGGCTTCGCCTAGAGTTCAGTCTTCAACAAGTCTTTCAGTAATTAAACAGGTGCAAAGCCTTATTTGGCTTCGCCTAGAGTTCAGTCTTCAACAAGTCTTTCAGTAATTAAACAGGTGCAAAGCCTTATTTGGCTTCGCCTATTGTTCAGTCTTCAACCAGGTCTTCAGTAATTAAATAGGTGCAAAGCCTTATTTGGCTTCGCCTATTCTTCAGTTAACAACAAGTTGTACATTAAATAAATAGGTGCAAAGCCTTATTTGGCTTCGCCATTTATTAAACAACAAGTTGTACGTTAAATAAATAGGTGCAAAGCCTTATTTGCCTTCGCCATTTATTTAACAACAAAGCTTCGCCTATTCCGGAAGATACTCGTAAGACCACTCGAGAACACAACATTTTCCTCGTTTTCCCCTAAAAACCCTAAAAAGAAAAATAGAAAAATTATAATACTATGTGCGTATATATAATGTACACACACACAAAAGCTTGCATTCGGAAAAGTTTTCGTATGCTAATCATGCTTAAAAACCCAACTAGCTTATCGCTAAAAGAGTTTAAGAGATTGCATCAGCAATTTCTTCACATAATTTCACGAACAAAATATTTTTTCCCAAGCGAAACGGAAAAAACAAAAGTTTAATATTGCACTTGAAAAGTGCAAAATAAGCTTTGCCGATGATGAACACAAGAACGCTCATGCCTTTATATACGACGAAAATCTTATCAGCGGCGCACGGTATTAAATTACAATTTAAAAAGACGGTTGAACGGAACTCGTTTGGGTATGTATGGGCATGTCCAAACGAAGTGACATTTTTCTTGACGAAAAAATCCATAATAAGCACTTGTGGCCTGCTGAAAGAGACTCTTGGGGGCGAAAATAAGGAGTTGAGTCGGTCAGTGTTTTAGGTTTTTGAAGAACTAGTCGAATAGGAAAAATCGGCGGTCTGATTTTTTAAGAAGAAGTTTTTTGTGAATTGTAACGAATCAACATAATAAAAAGATCCGAAAGCATTTAGTTTGTAGTAGTTAAAAAAAGATATATTCTAATTCTCTCGGGCGTAAGTGTAAAAATAATCATAGTAACTATAGGTATTGTTAATAAAGAGTTACAACATATAAAAAAGTGTTAATATATGGAAACAAAAAGATAAAAGAGTTCGAAAGCATTTAGTTTGTAGTAGTTAAAAAAAGATATATTCTAATTCTCTCGGGCGTAAGTGTAAAAATAATCATAGTAACTAGGTCTTGTTAATAAAGAGTTACAACATATAAAAGAGTGTTAATATATGGAAACAAAAAGATAAAAAGGTTCAAAATAAAAAGAGTTAAACCAAATATAAGTGGCTATACATCTTAATCCGTGAAACAAAAAAAAAAGTAGAAAGGAACTGGAGTACCAGCGAAACAACTAAGGGCCGAAACCACGGTTAGTGTTATTAAAACAAAAAATATATACATATAGATATATAACACCAGCGATGAATTAATGGTGCAGGAATTGATTAACGATCGACGTAATTCATTTTCCATAGATTCTTCAACAATTTCAGACACAAACAATAATGACATTTCACTGAAGCTAGCCAGTTTTTTACAAATTATATTTTAAAACATGAAACAGTTGACAATATTCAATTTCTAAATTGACAGATTTAATCTTACCCACACGGTTTGTAAAATTTTCTCACCACTTCGACTTTATAACGAAAAGGTTCAAGAATACGAATGAGGCATTCGATTCGTTATCAACCATTCGTTATATAACGAATTCGTAAAAACCATTCGTAATTCAAGGATAGCCCCCTTTATGAAGAACCTAATGGCAAAGTTGATGAGGTGGATCAGGTTGACGTTGAACTCGAGTAGGTCTACTCTCTACTCTGCTTAATTTTGTCAGCTTTGACAGCTAATTTTTGTTATCGGGAAAAAGTGTACGGGAAATTTTTTGAAAAAAAATTTGGGAAGCATATTTAATGCGAAAAGTTGTTCCTACTGTAGCAAATTATTAAAAAAATTTGAATTTTTAAGCCAACAGCCAAATTAACTGCTATCATACAAAAGTTGTCAAAGCTCGCATTGTAAGTTGTAAAACTCGGCAGAGTTCACGGGCCGGATTCTGTAGCACGGAGAATTTGGGAATTTGGGAGATGAGAATTGTATTTTCTTAGAATTCTTAATTCCCTAATTCTCCATTCCCAATTCACTAACATGGTTGGAGAATTAGGGAAAACGTAAGAAATGTGAAAAAGTGCGAATCTCCTGGGACGATTAAGAGTATCAATTTTTGTTGTAGAGGGTTGGACTTTTTGTTATATGTGAGGTACATCTGCCTATTACCTTCCACTGTCGAAATAACTTTAAATTTCTTTTTTGTTGGGGTAGTTTTTGAGGGATGTAGGAGGGTAGGTTTTCTCGAGTTCTTCCGGGATAACGAGAGAATGGAGAGTAGAAGGAGAATGTATGTGGTATCAAAAAAAACGGGAGCTCAGCGCGAACAAGATAGGTTTAGTAAAAGGGGCGGGGAGAGTGCGGTGTAGAAATGGGAGCTGATTAATGGAAATTTAAAAAAAATTAATACAATATCAGGAGCTGCAATAATTCGCAGGGGTAAGCTCAGGATCTCTAAGCCCAATAAAAAAAAGTAAGAATTCACTTTGGTAACTAGGCATGCATGGGTATTATAGGCTATATTTTATTTCGATTAACGGTAATTTGCAGATTTGAGCGGCCTCGGTGGTAAATTTTGCTATCGCAATATTCACGGGCGCCTAACTCTATGTGGGAGGGCTGTAGAGTATTGGAATTTTTTTGATAGATTAAGGGTTTAGAGTACAAAAATATAGGTGAATAATTTTTGGGGCAGGGTGTTTTGGGGGTTGCTCAAACTACGTCATGTTTGGTACCAAATTAAAGAGGGAGGAGAGGGTAATCGAGTGGTGTAGTTTGTCTTTGATCGTTTTAACGTGATAGCTGACTTTTGACCGCCGAAAAACTATTTTTTTTCACTACGGCCATACACACCCCAGTTTCCATATTTTGCATATATTTCTTCCGTTCTTTGTTTCACATCCATTAGTACTCCTTTGTGAACATTTTTGTCATGGGAAGTAAATTTCCAGGACTTACCAGTTCTTCGCAATGATGAGATGAAAATATGTCAATTTTTGTACCAAAAACGGCCAATTTTTCATCTTAAAAAGGACTGCTACAATTCTTTTACAGTTATTTCCAAAACGGTTTATCGGATTCAAAAATTATTTACATATTTAATTAGGGGACAAAATGTAGATGCGATTTCATCCTACACACAAGCTTTACCGTGTATATTTAAAAAAATTACAGCATCTCTTCTGTACTGGACGACGACCAAATTGATCAATTTCGCGTGATTTGTAATTTTTAGCGGATACTTTGAGAGACAAAATCCTTGTTCCTCTGTTAGTATTGCATGGATTTAAATAATTTGTTTTTTACAATATAGCCAGGATACGCAGTGAATACATAACTCAATTTAAAATTCCTAGGTACCTAGATACCTTCACAAAACGCAACAAAAGTAGACAATACAATTTTTCCACTTACTTTTCCACTTGCAAAACACCGGAGAATTAACAAGTGGAATGGAGAATTTGGGAATTATCTACTTACTTTTCGTCTTACTTTTCCACAAGCAAACAGCGGAGAATTAATAAGTGGAATGGAGAATTCGGGAATTCCGTACTCACCTCTCAAATTCTCTCTCAATTGAAAATTTTTCGTCTTACTTTTCCACAAGCAAACACCGGAGAATTTGAGAAGTGAAAGTAAGACGAAAAATTCGGAAATTCTGTACTCGCTTCTCAAATCCTCTCAGTTGAGAATTTTTCGTCTTACTTTTTCACAAGCAAACACCGGAACAAGTGGAATGGGGAATTCGGGAATTCAGTACTCGCTTCTCAAATCCTCTCAGTTGAGAATTTTTCGTCTTACTTTTCCACAAGCAAACACCGGAGAACTTGAGAAGTGAAAGTAAGACGAAAAATTTTCAACTGAGAGAGAATTTGAGAAGTGAGTACGGAATTCCCAAATTCTCCATTCCACTTGTTAATTCCCAAATTCTCCATTCCACTTGTTAATTCTCCGGTGTTTTGCAAGTGGAAAAGTAAGTGGAAAAATTGTATTGTCTTCTTTTGTTGCGTACTGTGAAGGTATCTAGGTACCTAGGAATTTCAAATTGAGTTATGTATTCACTGCGTATCCTGGCTATATTGTAAAAAGCAAATTATTTAAATCCATGCAATACTAACAGAGGAACAAGGATTTTGTCTCTCAAAGTACCCGCTAAAAATTACAAATCACGCGAAATTGATCAATTTGGTCGTCGTCCGGTACAGAAGAGATGCTGTAAATTTTTTAAATATACACGGTAAAGCTTGTGTGTAGGATGAAATCGCATCTACATTTTGTCCCCTAATTAAATATGTAAATAATTTTTGAATCCGATAAACCGTTTTGGAAATAACTGTAAAAGAAGTGTAGCAGTCCTTTTTAAGATGAAAAATTGGCCGTTTTTGGTACAAAAATTGACATATTTTCATCTCATCATTGCGAAGAACTGGTAAGTCCTGGAAATTTACTTCTCATGACAGAAATGTTCACAACGGAGTACTAATGGATGTGAAACAAAGAACGGAAGAAATATATGCAAAATATGGAAACTGGGGTGTATATGACCGTAGTGTAAAAAAATCGTTTTTCGGCGGTCAAAAGTCAGCTATCACGTTAAAACGATCAAAGACAAACTACACCACTCGATTACCCTCTCCTCCCTCTTTAATTTGGTACCAAACATGACGTAGTTTGAGCAACCCCCAAAACACCCTGCCCCAAAAATTATTCACCTATATTTTTGTACTCTAAACCCTTAATCTATCAAAAAAATTCCAATACTCTACAGCCCTCCCACATAAAGTTAGGCGCACGTGAATATTGCGATAGCAAAATTTACCACCGAGGCCGCTCAAATCTGCAAATTACCGTTAATCGAAATAAAATATAGCCTATAATACCCATGCATGCCTAGTTACCAAAGTGAATTCTTACTTTTTTTTATTGGGCTTAGAGATCCTGAGCTTACCCCTGCGAATTATTGCAGCTCCTGATATTGTATTAATTTTTTTTAAATTTCCATTAATCAGCTCCCATTTCTACACCGCACTCTCCCCGCCCCTTTTACTAAACCTATCTTGTTCGCGCTGAGCTCCCGTTTTTTTTGATACCACATACATTCTCCTTCTACTCTGCATTCTCTCGTTATCCCGGAAGAACTCGAGAAAACCTACCCTCCTACATCCCTCAAAAACTACCCCAAAAAAAAAGAAATTTAAATTTATTTCGACAGTAAAAGATAATAGGCAGATGTACCTCACATATGAAAAAACGTCCAACCCTCTACAACAAAAATTGATACCCTTAATCGTCCCAGGCGATTCGCACTTTTTCACATTTCTTACGTTTTCCTTAATTCTCCAACCATGTTAGTGAATTGGGAATGGAGAATTAGGGAATTAAGAATTCTAAGAAAACGCAATTCTCATCTCCCAAATTCCCAAATTCTCCGTGCTACAGAATCCGGCCCCAGGAGTGCGTTCCAAAACACAACTGCAGCTATAGTTGTAGCTATGTCAGAGTTATGTCAGAGCTATGTCAAGTTGTCTGCAGTTAACTAAAGCTGTTTGAGGTTTTGGAACGATCTGAGTAAGCTACTGTCATTTATGCTAATTGTATAATTTTATTGATACTAAAAAGTAATCATTTATTACTGTGTGTTAATCCGAAATGAGCCAGAGAAAATTAAAAAAATAAATAAATTTCGCAAAACGTTTGTAAGAGCGCGCCAAACAAAATATTTCAATTGACAGCTCACGTCACGGTTTATATATTAGATAACTAGCAGTCTAGCTAGAGCACAGTCAGGGATAGTTGACTATTTTAGTCAACTTCAAATGTTTCGGAACGCTCCAAAGTCAACTCAGCTGACATAATTTAGTTGACTAATGGGTTTTAGAACGATTTAAGTCAACTGTAGCTATGTTTTGGAATGCACTCCAGGTTGAGGTTCTTAGTTTTACTGAGATCGAGGTTGGAAAAGTTTCCCGTTTAAAAGGCCTTAACGTGCCGGGTACAGCATGCAGTAAGAGCTTACTCTCACTGCTTTTTGTACAACGAGGTAAGAACTAAAGGAGATGCAAATGATAAAATATCGCGTACCCAATTCTAACACATTGACACTGATATTGTTTGTACACAAGCGCCGTAAAATTTGTACACCTGAACACAATTGTACAAGCTATACGCAATTTTAATCGCTTTTATTTTCATATACTCAAAAGTATTTACTGAATTGACAACCGTGAACGTAAAAAAGTTAATAATTAAGAAGAAAAGTTCAGTGGTATAAAGTTTGTGAGTAATATTTGCTTCGTGCCCCTACGGTTATTTCACGGGATTTCCTGCGTCAATGCACCAAGCCCAAAACCAACCACCAAACCTAAGTATGGATTTGACAGCGAAGACCAAAAATGGCGGAGTGAAACATACACAAATGCAGGTCAATTTTGGGTACGCTCATGTGCACGGATCGTATGTATGATTGCATCTCCTTTAGTTATTACCTCGTTGGTTTTGTATACCATTGAATAAATAACTAATAAGGAAACGGCATATCGGGTGAAAACCTAAAGGCACTTTCACATCAAAAACAAGAACAGAAAAATGTAAACCGAAAAACTCAATTTATTCCACTTTAAAACAAGAGTTTTATTCCAATGATTAATAAAATCCAAGGAAATGGGATAAAGTAAGAATTTTACTGAGAAAATAGTTATATTTATTTCAGATTTTGAAGAACAACACGACTTTTATGTTTTATCGGCCGAAAAACTTTTTCGGCGGAAAGATTCGGCCAATAAAACATCAAAGTTGTGTTTATCTTAAAAATCTGAAATATATATACTATTTTATTAGTAAAACTATTAGCTTATCCTATTTCCCATGATTTTATTAATCATTGGAGCAAGAATCTGGTTTCAAAGTGGAATAAATTGAGTTTTTCGGTTTACATTTTTTCGATTCTTGTGTTTGATGTGAAAGTGCCTTTAGGGCGAAACATAATTCCACAGTTTCGATCCTATTCGTACAAATGTCAAATTTGCTTATATATGAGACATAAGGCTGAAATACAATATAAGTATACGTAAGTACATTTACTTACGTAAAGCAAACGCGTCCTTTAATTTAACAGCCGTACACAAATTAACTTTAACTCGTGTGAGGGGAACTTTCGTTAAGTTTAAATATCAAATTTTCCGTAAGTATAGTGCTCTAAGAATCGCTCATTCCGTAAGAACGCGATGTGTCCAAACAATTACATTACTACTAAATGATTAAAAGAGCAATGTAAAAATTAAAATGGAATAAAAATGGTACTGCGAATTAATAGAAAGCACAAATCTTCAATTTAACAACTTCCACTTGTTAATTTTTTCACTTTTACCACTTTTTAAAATTTAATACAGAAAATGTCTTTAGGGCACTGGGAATTAATAGAAGGCACAAATCTTGTTGCGCGCCTGTTGGGCAACAGGACGAGGGAGTGCTTCTCGTAATCGAGGAAGATCACCTGCCCTTTCTGAGTTATAGGTAAAAGAAAACTATCGCTTCACTTTGTAGGTAATTCTTTCACTTTATTTGTCCACATTTAATTCTTCTTATTTGTACTACGAACTTATTCTTTTAAGAACTTAACACTTTGTTCTGTAAATTGTTTTACGTCTAGGTATACACTCTTGATTTCTTTTTTATCAAAATTACACTGTCCTACCACAACTTATTGGTTTCACTTTTGGTTTAGCTGATAGATTCCTTACCGTTGGTCGGGGGAATCTTATCAGTAGTTCTTATTTTTAAATTGTTGAAAATTGACTGCCCCGATCGTACAAAATGATCGGAAATTTATACTCTAGGGTTACGCCATCTTCTCATGATCAGTAGCCGAGTATTTCCTATTTACAAGAAACCACGCCCCTTTACTAGGTTTCAGCGAATCGCAGAAGCAGAAAGACATTTTGAGATTTCCCTTTTGGGAAATTCTTATAGGAATTGGCGAGTATCTCTTCGATACTCGTTCTTAATTTTTGTTTGTTCCTATCAGTTTTCAAGCTTTCCCCACTGAGAACGTTTGACAAGAAAGTTCTTGAGTACTTAATGCTTTCGTAAGACATTCCCCTCCGAGAATGCTTGAAATATTCTCATGTAAACAATTTCATGTATGTACATGGTACCTTAGTGGCCCAGTTGACCATATGTCGGGCTTTTTTGACTGAGGAAGAGAAATTGTTTACTGCAGTCATTTGTTATGCAATTTGTTTGTAATTGAGCGTTGGTATTTCCTTATGCTGTAGGAAATAGAACATTTGGTTGCTTCATGGCACACAATTGGATTTTAATGTTTTGTGTTGCTTCATGACAGCATTTCTGAGAGTTTTTCACGGCCGCCTTTTGGATGTTCTTTTGTTAATTTGGCTTGGCCCGTGTTTTAATGCCTTGCATGATACAGATGTGTCCTCTAGGGAAAGTATGTATCCTTTCTTAAAGAAAGTAATGAGTGGCCCTGGTATACTGTTAGTATATAAAAAAAATGGTGTTTTGGGGGCCGCCACTCATTACACCATCCCCCTAGGAAAAGAAAATTCAGAGAATTTTCGAAAAGAGGAGGCAAAAAAAAAAAAAAAATAATATAGGTGTGTTTCACCATTGGCATTGGCTAATTGATCAGAGAAGACGCTTCTTGTTTATTACATAGTTGTTTATTTACCTTCATAGTGGTAATTTCTTATCTTATTATTCTTATTAGTCTAACTATGCAATACTAAAAACAAATGGTAACTAGGCGCTAACTTAATGTATTCTACAGTCTTTAATTTTGGAGACAATTTTATATCTAAAAGTAAAATATCTTAAAAGGTTTTTAATTACGCTAATTTAGCCTTTAAATTACATTTGAAAAGAAAAAAAAAGGAAAACAAAATTAATTTCGCACTATCTGAATCTTAAATAAAAATTTTTATAATGTATGTATTTATCTTATGTTTGCATATACTTAGGCGTAAGGCCACATATTTCTATACAGAGCTAGGGGCATGTTAAAAAAGCTTTATTAGTGCTTTTATGCATTTTATCTTATTTGATTAACTAATTTAGTTTGATATTTATTATACTAATTATAATAAAAGATTTGCTTAGTATTATATAATCATTATTTCTTATTTTTTTTTTTTTTTTTTTTTGAACTCTTACATTTTTAATAAAAAAAAACTCTCTTTCTCTCTTCTTTATATGAACACCTTTGTGTACGAGCTTTTTGTGTTTATATTTTTTTTTGAGTGTGCTTTGGTTTGTGCTTTTGAATTGGCCTTAACCTTGTATGGTAATGCGGTAATCGGTATCAACATTGTCAAGTACAATAGACGGGCTTTCTGTATTAATTTGTTGTATTTTGCGTTTTTTTATAAGCTTGTAAGCGCTGAAGGTTAATATTATGGCTGCAAGTATGTATAGTACAGCGTAATGATGGATGATATGTGGAATTATTTTTTCGTGTTTAAATAGTTCTTGTTGTTTTTGCTCTTTTATAGCGGCACTGAGTTGTGATAACTCTTGATCGTCGTGGAATTTTATGACTCGGACTTTAGACTGTATGGGGGCTTGCTGTTGTGTGTATGTAGGTATTTCGTAGGTAAGATTAATAGATGGTAGGTAGTGGCTGTTTAGCTCAAGTTCTTTAATATTGTGGGCTTGGATTATCAGATCTTTGGTACGCAGGTAGCATCCTACTGATAATTCAATCACACCAGTGTTATTCAATTGATGGGGGATTATTTCACTGTTGCATACAGTATCGACTACTACCGGTTCTTTCATAGAGAACAGCCATTTGTTGGGTTGAGAAAGTTGGATCCAGAAATCCAGTTTTGGAACTGTTTGGATTTCACAGTGAGCAGGAATAAATTTTGAATGTTTCAGTAGGTCAATCTCACATAGATTATTGATTGAGTGCACATTAAATATCGGGTGTACGATGCGGCAAAGGTAGTGGGTTAAGTCTGATGTTTGGCAGTTTTGTAAATCGAAATTGTTTAACGAATAATAGTGCTCTCTGTTATAGTCTATTACTAGGTATTCGAGAGAAGGCTTTATGTAAGCGAAATTTTCTTTATGTGGTGTTGGAAATGGATATACCTTCAGTAATTGGTAGTTTTCTCTGAAAGGTAAGGGAAGTTTGAGGAGAAAAATTATTTTATTATTAACAACTGCTGTGCGTACGTTACTAACTTGGTAGATCTGTAAGAGATTGTTTTTCTCTTTATTGATGGGTAAGGTAAGGGAATTTGGTATTTCTTTTTGAATGGTCTCTAATGCATTTTTCATTTGCGAAGGAGTGATAATTGAAGGGTGTGCTTTACCATGCCGTACATCTGTGACTAGGTCGATAAGGATATTTTGTACATTTTGGTACCTAATCATCATTAAGGTTGTTAAAGAGACAAGTGTCTCCAGTTCTATCGTGATATTTTGTTTAATATTGTCGCTAGTTAAACGATAGCTTGCTGACATAAGACTCTCTAACTTTTTGTCTATGTGGATAAATTGTTCCTTTATGGCATAACGGGTTTTGTTAAATATATTTACTGTGGTATCTACGATTAGTGTTTGATTCTTGATCAATTCTAATAAATGATCCTCATTGTCTCGGAGATTTTCTATGTGTTGGTTAATTTGGATTGCATCATCTTCATCCAAAGTGCCGAAAAGAGTTTTACTGAGTGTACCTACACCATTGAACACCCCGCGTTTATATCTGTTGTTTTGTTCTGTTAATAATAGTGAATTTTGTCTAAGAACCCGTGTGAGTGTGTTTAATTGATGTGTGATATCGCCGCAGAGAGGGAGTTTGTTATGTTTGTATTCGATTAGGTTACAAAGTTTCTGAGCTGATTCTGTACAATTTGTTAGTTTCTCAAGCTCGAAATTGAAATCTTTTAGGTCGTAATACACTATTACCTGCCATTCGTTGCTATACAGACCCACGCGTCCTACTTCCTCAAAGTAGATTCCAGGATTCGATTCTAGTGGGGTGATTCTTAATGAGCAGTCTGCTGCTGGTACACAAGCACAAAGCACGAGAACGGTCATCAGGGAGATGGTCCTGAGACAAGAGTTTGGATTAAGTTTTATTCCAAAAATAGTTTTAGATTGTTATTATGTACAGTCTTAAGCTTATTCCCTATTTTAATTGTGGAATTTTCGGTAGAGTTCATTTTTACTATCTCGTAGGGGCCTGTCCATAATGGAGATAATTTATTTTTTCGCGTATGGTTTTTTAATAGAACTTTGTCATTGAGACAAAATGCTTTTTCTTTTGAGGTTTTGTCATACCATACCTTCGATTTGCCTTTGTATTTAATTAAGTTTTCTTTGGCAATCTTGTGACTATGCTGTAGTCGGGCCTTTAATTCGTTATTATAATTATCATAATTATAGCATAAACTAGGATCTAATTTTACTATTGAAGGTATTCTCGGTGGATATCCGTATATAAGTTCATATGGGGTGAAATGTGTACTGCTGTGAACGCTAGTGTTATATACATACATAGCATAAGGAATCCATGTATCCCATGTCAACGGGTCACGGTTTACGTAATGACGTAAATATTCTGCCAACGTCCTATGGCTTCTCTCTAAAGCACCATTAGTTTGCGGATGATAAGGCGTTGTTTGTAATTTCTTTATATGTAATAATTTACACATTTGTATGAACATTTCACTCAAAAAATTGGAACCTTGATCTGTTAGTATGGATTCCGGGATTCCGTGTCTACATACAATGTTTGTTACAAAAGCTTCGGCTACTGTACGAGCTTCTGCATTATGTAATGGTATAGCCTCTGTATATTTTGTGAGGTCATCCTGAAATGTTAGAAGGTATTTATTACCTTCATGACTCACTGGTAATGGACCTACAATATCTAGGGCGATTCTCTCGAATGGCTTAGAGCTGGTTGTAGTGATTTTCATTGGCATTCTGGGATTTTTGCTCAATTTATTAAGTTGACAAGAATCACACATTTTTATGTATGTTTCTACATCCCGTGTTATACTTGGCCAATTATACATTGTTTGGATCTTTTTTAATGTTCTAGTAACACCTTGGTGACCACCTATAGGCGTATCATGGCATAATTTTATTATTTCCTTTTGTTTTTCACTATCCGTGACAATGATAATTTGTGAAAGGTATAGAGTTACTTGGATTTTTTCAAATATCAACGAAATCAGTGTTTTAAGCTCGAAGTGTGTTCTACTATCAGCCTTAGGTATGTACATATTTATTTCCTTCTGTTCAGCACAATGGTTTCGTAGCTTTAACAACGACTCGATTAGTTCATTATAGTCTTTCCTATTTCGCATAGGAAAGGTAGTCTTGCACATGACAAAGGTTTGCTTCTTGTATAACTGTGCTGTTAAACCTGAGTTTGGTATATCTAATGAAGGGAAAATTTCCTTCAACTGATCTTCGATGTGGTTGTCTGTATTTGGTAATAGAAAGTACTTATAAGAGATACCTTTTTGTGTGATTAGATTTTCTATTTTTTCATACATGAAATCCATATTAGCGTGGGGTGAAGATACATATTTATTATAAATGTATTCCACAGGATCGGGTTTGTCTTCGGTTTTTTGTGGAAACTTTGCTTGGTTTCTGGTTATTACATTTATAACTCTCGGCTCGTCTTGCGTAGCTTCATCGGGAACTATGCGACTTAGAGCATCTGCATTTGCATTTAGCAATCCGGGTTTGTGGTGGATCTTGTAATCGTATTCCTCTAATTTGATTCTCCAGCGCATGAGGCGGGAGGAGGAATCCTTCAAATTCATAAGCCAGACCAATGGTTTATGATCCGTTATGATATTGAACTTCCTTCCATAGAGGTATGGCCGAAATTGTTCCACGGCATATACGATTGCTAGAAGCTCTTTCTCGATAGTCGAATACCTTGTTTCTGCCGGGTTTAAAGTCCGACTGGCGTAACAAATTGGTCGGTCTTTACCAATCTTACCCTGCGATAAGATAGCACCTAGAGCAACATCACTTGCATCCGTAGTGACGTTAAATTCTTGGTCGAATTCTGGATAAGCAAGGATAGGTGCGGCTATCAATTTACCCTTGAGGATTTTAAATGACTCGTCGCAAAAACTGTCCCATGTGAATGGTGTATCCTTCTTCAATAGAGCAGTTAAGGGTTTAGCCAGTTTAGAGAAGTTTGGAATAAAACGCCTGTAATAACCAACAAAACCTAGAAAGGCCTTAATATCCTTGGCTTTCTTAGGAGTTGGATAAGTTTTAACGGCTTTTATTTTCTCCGGGTCTGGGGATACGCCTTGCTCACTTACGACGTGACCAAGATAAGCTATTTCTTTCTGCAAGAAGTGGCATTTATCTGGCTGAAGCTTGAGTCTATGTTCTCTTAACCTCTCAAACACCCGTATAAGTTTGGCATTATGATCCTTTAAATCATAACCGTAGATGACTATATCGTCTAAATAAACAAAACAATGAATGCCTTGGAGACCAGTAAGGGCAGTATTCATTAGCCTTTGAAATGTCGCTGGGGCACCTTTTAAACCAAATGGCATCCTGTTGAAATGAAAATGCCCGAATGGTGTACTAAATGCCGTTTTATCTTTATCCTTACTATTCATAGGAATCTGGTGGAAACCGCTAGCTAAATCCAGTGTCGAGAAATACTTAGATCTTCCTAACTGATCCAATATCTCTGTTATATTGGGCAGAGGATAAGCATCTCCGACAGTAACTTCATTTAATCGTCTGAAATCAACGACAACTCGCCATCGCTTCTTGCCGGTTTCGTCTGGTTTCTTGGGAACCAGCAGAAGTGGGGAATTCCACGGGCTTCGACTTGAACTAATAATCTCCTTCTCGATCATGTCATTTATTTGGCGGTTTATTTCCTCCTTTTGAGATTCAGGCAAACGATATGGTTTCACGTATATCGGCCCAGTGTTGTTGAGGATAGGTATTTCATGGCTAGCAGCATCAGTATACGTAAGGTGGTCTCCTTCAAAGTAAAACAAGTCATTGAATTCTCGACAGATTTTAAGAACAGATCGCTGTTCTTCTTGGTTACAATGTTCCAATGATAGATGGGTTTCTAATTTATGTAATCGGTCTGCAACAGGGTCTTGCTCATAATTGATTTGGAGAACTTTGTAATCACTCAAATCCTCCAAATCAAGTTTAATCTCCTGAACATCTAATTTTACTGAATCCGATGTGGAATTTAATATTGATAAATTTGCAAGCATGTTTTTAGAGCTTAGCAGTGTGTTTCCTGTATAAACGCCTGGCTGTATTTCCTTCTTTGGGCAGAAAGCTTCTCCGTTTCTTTCTACGGGTATTGTGACAATTACTTCTGAACGAGGGGGGAGGTTAATTATATTCAGTGATGAGGGATTGTTGCTCGTTTCTGTACTACTGTTGGGATAATCCACTTCTTCGGCTTCCCTTTGTTTATTCATTATATTTTCTTGATCATCCATATTATCGTTATTCACTACATTGTCTGTAACTTTCCCTTCCTTGTGAGGGTTTTGTTTCTTCGAATAACCATTTCCACAGGTCACTGTCTTAGCATCGTGTACTTGTGGTGGATTCAGTTCATTTGACTGTTTCTTGATTCTATCTTCCTTTGAGGCATTCGATCCTGAGCAACTCACATAGGCAGTGGAATTCGTTGTAATTATTTCTGAATTCCCACATACCGAATTGTACTGGATCTTGGATGCTCTGGATAGATAATTTATCATTATTATAAAAAGATAATAAAATAATTGGATGATCTTTCCAAAATTCTGTTGATTGTTTTTGTCTACCTCTTCCATTTGAGGTTCCCTTTGTTCACTTTGTTTACTATTATTATTATATGTCCTTTCCTTCCCTTTTTCCTCTTTATTGTCTATCTGCTCAGTTTTTATTACATTCTTATCACCTTTACTTTCCTTTTCCCTAGGTATTTTACTCCTTAAACAAACCTCTAGACACATGTCTGAGTAGTTTATTGCGCAGTTGTATTCTTTCAGGAAGTCATTCCCTAGAATACCGTCGCAAGGTAGTTTACTGCCTTCCGGGACTATATGAAATGGGTGTTTCAGCTTAAACTCGCTACCTGGTGTGACAAATGTAATTGCACCATAAGTAATTCCGTAAGAAGGAAAACTATCTCCAGCCAAAGTAGTGATAAAACAGCGTTTATCCTCGTATACAAGTGCCTCGTCATGTGTAGACTCAGCTTTTATCAAACTGATTTCAGCGCCTGTATCGAGTAGAAAAGTGGCTGGGGTTTTTATTGAAAAATCTACTGGAATAGTCACTGTCAAGGAATGGTTAAGGGCTTTTATAGGTACCCTTAACTTTGTCAAATAACTTTGGTTATTTACTGGGGATGCTCGTGAACGATAGCTTGTGTAGTTATGAGGCGGGAAGGTTCGTCGTCCGATACCTCCCGCGTAAACTCGTTTTTCGGAAATTGATTCCGTACATCTGACCATCTGACTTGTCTGAAATTAGTCGGTTGGCTATGGGGAGTATTTCCTTGACGAGGAGTTTGCTGCCTTGATGAGAATTGTGGTCGATCTCTTTCGAAGTTTGATCGCCTTGTCCGTTCATCGTACAGCCGGCTCCGACATTCATTCTGTCTGTGATTTGGCTTATGGCAATAGCTACAGATCACTCTGTTTACTTCTCTTTTGATGTTGGGGGAGGTAGAGAGCATTGGGAGCTGTTTTCTCTTAAAACAGGTCTCTTTATTGTGACCCTTTTTACCACAATATTCACAAACATTGGGTGTATTCATGCGAGGCATACTTTGATGTGCCTCCTCGATTCTGTGCGAATGCTCACTAGCAAAAGTAATTAACTTCTGTAATTCGTTTTCAGATCGAGCTTTTATGATGGTTTTCAATTGCTCATTCCTGAGGCCATCTTCGAATGCGCGTATAGCATTTTGCTCATTTTCTTTAAGGAGATAATTTCGTGATGCGGTTTCCGTTGCTTCGTTAAAAGTTGCAGAATTTAAGTCGGATAACGCTTTTGTTACCCTGTTTGCAAATAATGTGAGATCTTCGCGAGTACCTTGCTTAAGGCGCATTAGCTCTCCTTGTATAGCTACTCGCGGTCTCTTTTCTTGGAACTGAGCGTTTAGCTCTATCTTTAGAGCATCCCATGAAGAGATGTCTTTAAATCTTAGCAAGTCGTAAGCTGGACCTGTGAGCTTTGTCTTTACTATGGTAAGAAATATATTTTTGTCTTGCACGGTTTTGGCTTGTGTGAGCAATAATTCACAGCAGGTGATGAAACGGTGTAAATCCTCGGTTCTGCCATCGAACTCGGGGATCATATTTCGTGCATCAGTGAGGGATATTCTAAGTGCCGTGGCTTCATTGGAATCAGTTCCAGGTGCCACTTTTGGAGTTTTTGTGGATTTTATGAATCGCGTAGCGCGAGCTAAACGATTTCCAGAAAGCCTGTTGCTATGAGTAGCTCGGGCTGAATAATTTTTCGCACGTGTCACTACAATTTTGACAGTAAAAGGACGGAACCTGCACTTAAACCTTTTTTCACTTCACTTATTATATTTAGGAAATAAGATAATAATAAAAAAGATTGAAATTTAACACGAGGGTTGGCTCGAAAGTGCCCTGTGTGAGTAAAAAAAAAATTTCTTTGAGAAAAAAAGGTTGATTGATTTTTTTTTTTTAATTTGTAAAAAATGAAAAAAAATTTTTATTAAAACGCGACGGAGAGAGAGAAAAAAAATTTTTTTTTTAAACTACCACTTTCACTACTTAATATGAGACATATATAAATGCAAAAAAAAATATATATATATATAAAAATTTAATTTATGTAATTAGAAAGTAAAATTTTAAAATATGCATTTGGAGGACTTACTGTTGTACTCCCATGATGAAAGTGGTCTTCCTTTTTTTCACTGGCACTGTTATTTGTATTACTTTTTTTTTTCGTACATATATTTTGCTTGCCTGCTGCTATTCTCCTGCTTATTGATCCAATACTGCGCGTACTTGCTCGTACGTGTCAAAGTCCCACGTTGCCTCGTCGTCGTCGTCAGGGTTGTTTCTTCTGTGGATGGCTGAATATATTTCTACTGCAGAGGCTTCGTTCTCTAACAGGAAATCCAGTTCTCTGTCGAAAGGATCTTCGTCTCCTGCGTCGCTGGTCCCGGACTCTATGTCGCTATTGCTGGCCTCGGACTCTATTTCGATATCCTCTTCGTATTCGCTGACGTCCTCTTCAAATTCTACGTCCTCGATGATCTGGGCGATGTTTTCTTCCGCTTCTGTCGCGGGTAAATCTTCCTGATGCCTAGGGTAGCACATTAGCACGTGGAGATCTTCTATATTTTGCCGTAATTTTTTTTTCGGGTTTTCACGTGGAAATCGGCACCGCTGCCACCAATTTTTGTTGCGCGCCTGTTGGGCAACAGGACGAGGGAGTGCTTCTCGTAATCGAGGAAGATCACCTGCCCTTTCTGAGTTATAGGTAAAAGAAAACTATCGCTTCACTTTGTAGGTAATTCTTTCACTTTATTTGTCCACATTTAATTCTTCTTATTTGTACTACGAACTTATTCTTTTAAGAACTTAACACTTTGTTCTGTAAATTGTTTTACGTCTAGGTATACACTCTTGATTTCTTTTTTATCAAAATTACACTGTCCTACCACAACTTATTGGTTTCACTTTTGGTTTAGCTGATAGATTCCTTACCGTTGGTCGGGGGAATCTTATCAGTAGTTCTTATTTTTAAATTGTTGAAAATTGACTGCCCCGATCGTACAAAATGATCGGAAATTTATACTCTAGGGTTACGCCATCTTCTCATGATCAGTAGCCGAGTATTTCCTATTTACAAGAAACCACGCCCCTTTACTAGGTTTCAGCGAATCGCAGAAGCAGAAAGACATTTTGAGATTTCCCTTTTGGGAAATTCTTATAGGAATTGGCGAGTATCTCTTCGATACTCGTTCTTAATTTTTGTTTGTTCCTATCAGTTTTCAAGCTTTCCCCACTGAGAACGTTTGACAAGAAAGTTCTTGAGTACTTAATGCTTTCGTAAGACATTCCCCTCCGAGAATGCTTGAAATATTCTCATGTAAACAATTTCATGTATGTACATGGTACCTTAGTGGCCCAGTTGACCATATGTCGGGCTTTTTTGACTGAGGAAGAGAAATTGTTTACTGCAGTCATTTGTTATGCAATTTGTTTGTAATTGAGCGTTGGTATTTCCTTATGCTGTAGGAAATAGAACATTTGGTTGCTTCATGGCACACAATTGGATTTTAATGTTTTGTGTTGCTTCATGACAGCATTTCTGAGAGTTTTTCACGGCCGCCTTTTGGATGTTCTTTTGTTAATTTGGCTTGGCCCGTGTTTTAATGCCTTGCATGATACAGATGTGTCCTCTAGGGAAAGTATGTATCCTTTCTTAAAGAAAGTAATGAGTGGCCCTGGTATACTGTTAGTATATAAAAAAAATGGTGTTTTGGGGGCCGCCACTCATTACAATCTTTAATTACATCAACTTCCATTTGTTAATTTTTTCACTTTCACCACTTTATAAAATTGAAAACATTAAAGATCAAAATAATAACTCTTATGGAATGTGATATATATTTAGGTTAAAAATATCAATTTTCCGTAAGTAAACCTCAGTCTCGTTTAATTTCGTAAAGTTATTTACTTCTATTGTAGTTCAGCCTATATGTATGTGTAATTGGACACATTACACCGAAATGGATCGAATCGAAACGGAGAAGTTGAGCAAATTTCAACTTTTTTACGGATGACATAACCTAGAAAAATCATCTATAAAGACTTCTTTATACTCAAAGATGCATGAAAAGGCATTTGTTGAGGAAATAAAAAAAGACATGAATTACATAACAAAAAAAGAATGTTTTCATGGATGAAAGACAAAATCTGGCAAAATTTTAAAGTCGAGTGTTTGAAACCGAACGGAACAATTGTGTTCATTGGATCGAAATGGATTGGATCGAATCGGATCGAAACGTCGGAATTGTGTTTGGCACTTAAGCCACTCAGTGAAATGGATTAGTGTGCTGTGTTTGGATTCGTTTCGCTGTTTTTATACCCTAGATGAAATCATAGGGGTATACTAAGTTTGTCATTCCGTTTGTAACACCTCGAAATAATGATGGTAGAGCAAAATGGATTGGACACCCATTCATAATATTAAAAGTTATTTCGATTTTTGCATGTCCGTCCGTCCGTCTGTCCGTCCGTCCGTCTGTCCGTCTGTGCGCACGATAACTCGAGAACGCGTATACTTAAAGAGCTGAAATTTTGTACACGGACTTTACAAAAAAAAGTAAAATTAAGTTCGAAAATGAGATAAATCGGGCAACTCCTTCGTGGGGTTGCCATATAAAAATTTCGTTTTCCGCTATATATTTGGACACTGCCTGAGGACACAACGACGTAGAGAGCTGAAATTTCGTACATGATGTTTTCACTACATTAGCAAATAAATTGTCAAAAATGGACTAAATCGGGCAACTCCTTCTTGGTGTTGCCATATAAAAATTTCGGTTTTTTACGTATACTTTGAAAACGATCAGTCCAAGACATTTTTATTGTACTAAGAACTTCTGCAGAATACGAAATCCTATAAAATTGGTTATTACCATTTTTTCTGTGCGACAAACTGTTCTAGAAAGATATGCGAAAAACAACTTCAAAATCAATACTTGAATAGATCGGTGCCATACGAAATTTAATACGGGCATTCATCTAGGGTATCATAAGAATTGGTTATAGACCAATTCTAGCTTTTTTACTTGTTTATAATCCAAATTGCTATGTAAAATAAACAAATTTTTGGCTCCGCCTTATCTTCAGATAATATTACTTGGCGTTGCCTATGATTATTTAAGTGACTTGTTAAGCAGATTTTTCAAATAAGTGACCAGCCCTCTTGTCCCGCTCCTTGAGCGTCATTGAATTGCCTACTCACGTACGGTGTTTGTACAAAACTCCGCTTCCTTATTAGTTATGTATTCAATGTTGTATACTCGTCATAGAGGAAAAACTAAAATTTCATCTTAAACAGGTCCTAAAGCCCAAAACTGTAGTCAGTGGCGTAGCTAGGTGGATAAGGGCCCCGGTGCATAGTGAAAAAATCAGGCCCCCACTGGGGGCCCCGCCCTCTTTTTTCACGTAGCTATAACTTATATTAGCCCTCAAACTTGCAGATAGGGAGAAGAAAAGAATACAGTGCACTTACCCCTAGTAGGATACACCTTCATAATGAGGGGAATACCTAAGTGTTTTAATAAAAGAAATTGGCAAAAAATAAACAACGATGCATATGACAATATAAAATATTTATTATACAGATGAGTTCAATAAACGGAAAAAGAAAAATTGTTACCAAAATCCTCAGTGAAATTCACAATCTCTTACGCGCTTTGATTTTTGCAAATTTGTCTATAACTTCGCTCAAATCCAAGTTCGATGCCGCCTTGTTTTCTATCGCAGTTAATGATAAATATCGGAGGCGATCTTGCCCCATATTGTTTCTTAAATAACTTTTAATAATCTTCAGTTTACTGAAAGATCTTTCTGCTGCCGCAGAAGTAACAGGAATTGTGTGAAATAGTAGCATTGCTGTATACACTTCCGTAAGGTCAAACTCAAGCACGCCAAATTTCGTTATAATTTCTTTACAAAATTGGCGAATGGACCACGTCTCCGTCAATTCAGGAAGGATCAGATGATACACATTAAGAAATTGAAGCGAAAAATTGGGTCCTATTATATCGGAATATTTCATATGAAACTGATCACATTTCGTGAGTAAAGTCGTTTCGTCCATGCTATGCAAATTTTTTGGAATTAAAAAGTCGAACGTTTTACAAACTGCTCTCATACCATTAAAACGCGCATCTAACTGATTGATTATTATGTCGAGTACATTGTTGAAAATGGTAATTTTAAAAATCTCTTCCTGGTTTTGAAACCGGTGATCAGAAGCCAATTCATCGAAATGCTTTTTAGTTTTTCTTCGTCGCTTTTCTGGAAAGGTGGAATCGATATCGTATTTTTTCGCGGTTTCGGTGGCCTTGCATTTAAAAGACTCGAAGTCATTTCTGTACCTTTTTATACCCTAGATGAAATCATAGGGGTATACTAAGTTTGTCATTCCGTTTGTAACACCTCGAAATAATGATGGTAGAGCAAAATGGATTGGATACCCATTCATAATATTAAAAGTTATTTCGATTTTTGCATGTCCGTCCGTCCATCCGTCCATCCGTCTGTCCGTCTGTGCGCACGATAACTCGAGAACGCGTTTACTTAAAGAGCTGAAATTTTGTACACGGACTTTAAAAAAAAAAGTAAAATTAAGTTAGAAAATGAGACAAATCGGGCAACTCCTTCGTGGGGTTGCCATATAAAAATTTCGTTTTCCGCTATATATTTGGACACTGCCTGAGAACGCATCGACGTAGAGAGCTGAAATTTCGTATATGATGTTTTTACTACATTAGCAAATAAAATGTCAAAAGTGGACTAAATCGGGCAAATCCTTCTTGGTGTTGCCATATAAAAATTTCGGTTTTTTACGTATACTTTGAAAACTATCAGTCCAAGACATTTTTATTGTACTAAGAACTTCTGCAGAATACGAAATCCTATAAAATTGGTTATTACCATTTTTCTGTGCGACAAACTGTTCTAGAAATACATGCGAAAAACAACTTCAAAATCAATACTTGAATAGATCGGTGACCATACGAAATTTAATACGGCCATTCATCTAGGGTATCATAAGAATTGGTCTTAGACCAATTCTAGCTTTTTTACTTGTTAATTTATCAGTTGTTTCGTCCAAAGCCTTACTCGCCCCGTCCAAAACGATATCACCGTTTTTGCAAGATTTTGGAAACATAATTGATGTTGTTTAATATGTATACTGTGCATGAATTCACAAAGAAATACAAACTTAAAATTGAGCATTTTTGATTTTATAATTTCTGCTTCACTACGTTCGTCTTTACTGGAACTCTTCAGCGTTATTTCGGACAATGCCTTGATAATATCGAAAAAACGAAGTTTGACTCCAGTTATTGTATTGACCCTGCTGGACCATCTTGACGGATTCAATTTTTACAAGGTAATTTCTGATTCGCCGGTGAATTTCGATAAAAGGTCCCAGCGCTTAATGCTGTTTCCAAAGAAGTTAAACAAGTCTTGCATCATTGCAAAGAATTTCTCAATTTCGACAGAACTTCGAACGGCATCGTTTATTACCAAATTTAAATTATGACTGGCGCAATGTATATACTCGGCGTTTGGCTGAATGTCTTTAATTTGTTTTTGTACACCATTATACACACCACTCATTACACTGGCCCCATCATAACCTTGACCGACACACTTTTTGAAATCAAGACCCTTTTTAGAGAACAACGTATGACTAAATCTGCAGCGCTGTGTTTGGTGACTGCATGGAAACCCAAAAAAATCTCTCTTACCTCGATATCGATCGGTTGCCCATTTTCCGATCTGGATATCACTGCATATCTTACAACAATACTCAGCTGATCCATTTTCGATATGTCCTGCGTGGTATCCATGATGATGGTGAAAAACGGTGACTCCATAATCTGATCCAATAGATGATTTTGGTGCCCAAACACTCGATTATTTCATTTTGAATTGTCTTATTGATCTTAAAAACATAAGGAATATTAGAAAAAATTAGATTATGAAAACATAAATTGTAAATTAATTAACAAGATCATTTCTTACCTTTAGGCATATCCAAAACTTGACGCAAGACGTGATCGTATCTAGCAACTTGTTGTACAATTGAAAGAAAATTTCCGTGGTTTCCTTCCTCACTGAAATCTTCTCGATGTCCTCTCAAAGTCAAGGAACTCTTCGCAAGAGTAATTATGATGTAAAATAATCTCCGAAGAACTTGTCTCCCAAATGATGCTTCTTTGCGAACTTCATCTTCAAGTTCTTTGTCAACAGTCGAACTTTTTTGCCACGCTTCATATACAGCACATGCCTCCGTGTGTGCTTTCGAGGAACTATGTTGCTTGACTCTATCTGATAAATGCCTCCAGTCCCGAATGCCTGTGCACCATACATTTATTTGCGAAGCAAATAACCAACAGGGTTGGCAGTAGGCAGCATCCAGTACTTTTGAGTAGCATATCCAAAAACGAGCAACTGGTCCGTATTTTGACGTAGAAACATCAACATCAAAACAATTCTTAGCAAAATGAGTTCTAGCAGAATATGGTGCCAGATGGATGAATGTACTTAATAGGATTAGTGGTGAAACTTGCTTCAACTATTACGGTACGTCCCAGAAAGTTGAAAACATCGCAATGAATATCATAAATGAGATCAGATGAAAGGTATAAAGCAAATGAAAGCTTAACTAAAAAGTTGATGGGTGGAATGGATCTCACGACCGTCAGCACGTGCACGTAAGCTTATCGCTGATCCAAATAACGGTGAAAAATAACGCATGTTTATTAAGGACGCTTCGCGCTTGTGTTGATGGTCTAGGAGTTCTCTTATTGTAAATGTTCATTTAACATCTCGAAAAAAAAATTTTTATTGAGCTGGCTCGAGGTTTTCTAGCTTCAAGAGCTCGCTGCTCCTCTTTTTTCAGAGCTTAGGGAGCCCTCTGAGTTTCGGGGCCCTGGTGCACTGCACCACCCAGCCCGACGATAGCTACGCCACTGACTGTAGCTCCCACAGCAAAATAAAGTTAAAACAAATTGCAGCCAAATATTTTCTTTCTAATGGTTAAAAAAAAATAGTATGTAGAACAAATTTATGGAAATTATAGCGGTTGAACAAAATACAATCAACTTTTATATGAAAAACTCCAGTAAGACAAGGCAAAAAGACTATGGTTGTCGCCTGCTGACCGGCCAGCTGTGTTATGGAATTATGTTGAGTGATTTGGCTTAGACGTAAGTCCCGACTGCCAGCATGAGCTGACAGATCACTCGGCGGACAGCGTTGACTGCAGGGCAGAACGCTAGCTCGCCTCGACTATTGGTGGAAAGTGTGGGGAGGTTCCACGAAAACCTGCCGCTGCCGCCTGCCACTTACAAAAAAATTCGTGCTTACATACAAAAAAAAAAAAAAAAACGTTGGCACACATTCGGTCCTGAAGGGACCGTTACATCACTTACCTACATCCCGTGGGAAGGCGCAGATGTTCTGCCTTCCATCGCCGTTGCCCCAACCACCCTGCGATACTGCGGGCGATATTGAACAGTATCCCTTGTTGTAGACCTGAAAAGAGAGAGCGTAGTGGACCTAGACGACCTTCATGTGAGAGGGCTCCAGGAAAGTGAAAGGAGAAATAAAAGCGTTCAGCACTTCATGTTTACGTTATAATTGAGAGTCCTAGACTACCATTCTTGCTCACGACATTTTCGATAAAAAATGTACACATAATTATGGATTCATTCTAAGCAACTAAATGTTAAATTAAAATTAATTCTAATGAAATTATTATGAATTTAATGTATATTTTCATAATTAAAGAAAATCTTAAAAGTATATTCGAAATAAGGAAAGTCATAAAGGAAAAACTACGAACAAAAAAAAAATCCCTAAGGCAGAGATATAGTAAATAAATCATTTGGTAAGAAGAAGTGATTTGCATACATCATAATTATAAGCGCTGAGATATTTCTTGAAACACCCTATGTTTGACAATGATGCAATATATAAATAATTTAAGATATGTGCTATTTTAATAAAAAGCTCGATAAAACACGATTGAAACGTATTAAGCCGTCTATCCAATATATAGAACTACTGATATATCGATATATCGCCCAGCTCATTATATCTAGATTATCTGGTAAGTTTCTAAATGTTTTCCTAATCTCATAGGGTAATTATAGCCTTGTCATTAAAAATATTCATAATTTAAAATGTATTATTAAATGTAATAGCATAGAACGATGTCATAATAATTCTGTAATGTTAAAAAATTCGCCAACTAGCACATGTTCTCAATTATCTCAATCATAAATCCATATGTATTTACAAAGAAAAAAAAACAAAATTGTGAGAAAAAAATGAACCTTGAACCGTTAAATCTAAAATCAAAGTGCAACTTGCCAGCCAAAAATATTAAGATTTAGTAGTATCATGACTACTATTAAAAATTGAATGAAGCTTTTTTATTCTTAAAGAAACAAACAAAAAAGAAGGATTATTATATAATTAGCAAACGTGTATACCTTTTAATAATAACTATTCCTGATTTAAATGAAAATTAGCAACCATCAGACAGCTTGATAGAAAAAATCTCTTGGATGTATTATATTCAAAAATGCATCAGATTTTCCATTACGAAGGATAAACATTAACCAAAAAGTTGAAGCACTGTGAGCTTACGGTTACTTAGTATTCAAGCTTAAACCTGTTCTCTTTTTACGCGCAGTCCTATTTTCCCTACACAGATCTTATGTCACCTCACTATACAGACCTTATCAATCAAGTTCGAAACCTTTGTGGTTTAATGTATCCTTTGTACCTTTTTGGTACTAATGTAAAACCCGAAAAATAAATTTATGGAAATTAATATACCCTACCTACATACATGTCACAATTCCAATAGTAAAAATTAACTAATTTCCTCTGAATATAAAGCATTAGTATTTGTAAATTAATCGAGGCTGACTTTCAAATAACTACCTTAAAACTTAATTAATGAAGTTTGATTTTTGATAGATCTTAAAGCAACTATAACCTACAACCTCTCCTTACTTTTCTACGTTACTCATTGCGTTCTTCTTCTGTTTACTTATTTCATTTATAGTGAACTAATTTCAACTATAATCTTTTTTTTTTATAATTATATATTTATATTATAATCTACGTTATAATGTACGTACCAAACACAATCTGCAAAACAGTTGACTGGAAGAGTTTAATTTGTGTACTGCACCCTGTTGCGTACCCTTTAGATTTTGCTGTATTCAAGAGTCAACGTAATGATGACATGTTTATATTTTAACTGTTTTTCCGCGAATTCTTCGTAATCGCAACATATGTATATTTTAGAACTTAGCCGACAATGCTACTTGCCCCACGTAATGCCAAGTAACCGGCAGTTAAATCCATCGGTAAATTCATTACAGTAATAAATTCTGCAGCATTATTATACTGCAATTTACTTTGCGGGTCTGTATACAACGCAATTAAGCCCGAAATGTCTGAATACTTTTTAGCTGGACGAAAAGAAGATGGTGGCTTACTTGAAGTAAATTACTGAATTTCAGGCCAAGGTAGACTCTTCTCTATTGCTAAAATGTAAAAGTGGTTTCCGTTAAGTGCTGATCAGTTATTGCAAAATATATAACCCAAAAAAGCAATTGTGAGGCAATTGAATTCTTTAGGGTATCGACCTATAAGGTATTGATTATTTATTTCGCAATACTTGATCAACTTTAAATTTCTAAAAATACGCTAATTCCGCTGATCCTACAATATAAAGCAACAAATGCAAGTAGGTCAGTATGAAAGCTTGAAGAAAGGTTTTTGAAAGAACTGACGGCGAGTGATTGAATACGGGCGATTGAAGACGGACGAAAAAAGATATATCGGGCAAGTGATAAAACGGAGAGGATTTAATTTGATATCGAAAGCGTGTAACGGGAATAGATCAAATAAGTGCATAAAGTTATGGAAAATATTAATGAATAAAACAAATAAGTGAACAAAGTTGTAAAAGATATTAATTAAATGGAAAAAAGCTTGTAGGAAAATAAAGTGATAAGATAGAAAAGTTGTTTGTTGTTGAGTGAATAGAATAAAATAAGTGAAAAAGCCTGATAAATACACTTATATGAAATTAAAAACTTTTCGGTTATTTTTTCTAAAACCATTCCCATCCTAAAAGAAATATACCTCTAAAAACTGGCGCAGCCGGTAGGATGGGAAAGTGAAAAAAATTAATATTTTATAAATGTGTATTTACCAAGTGAACTTAAAAAGAAAATAAATAGAAAAGAAAGAAAAAGAAAAAACAATACAGTGCATATATATATATATATATATAAAAAAAACAGCAACAAAAAATACAACAGCAACAACAAAGCATAAAAGTTTTGTATTTTCAAACAAAAAAGAAAAAAAACGTGAAAGTGAAAAAAGTGGAGAAACAAGACATCAGATCAAACCATCGTTTGTAAGTCAGCCAATTTTATCAATATATACATACATATATATATGTACCGATTATTTTATTCATATAACATTATAAACACAAAAACAAAAATCAGATTTTATTAACTACGCAGGTATATATGTAGTTACTTAATTGATAACGCAGAACAGGGTATAAAAAAAAAAAAATTTTTTTTAGCTATATGTATATATGTACGTAAGGGCATGAATAAAATCGAATCGATCTGTAATTATCGTGAAAAAAAAATGTTAAGAAAACTCAACTTATTTAATTCGTAATATGAGAAGACAGTAATTATCGTATAAGAAAAAAAAGAGATCATTTAATAAAAATTCTACTTACGTTTTTTCACATTTCGTAATATGAAAAAACAAGATAACCACTGTTCTGTAGAACACATATAAATGTCTTTTGCTTATTTTTTCCCAGATCTAGTCCGAATTCCTGTTGCTGCACTCGGCGATCAAGTCTCCCTCAAGAAATTCTGATAAAAGTACCATGATAGCACTGGAGCGAATAAGTAAGCTCGGCACTAACGTCGTCCCCATTTTTCAAGGTGACAGACGAAATAATCTCACCAATGACCTGCAAATATTTTTAGATTGCTGCAAGCAGGTAAATGATGCTTTACCTACAGATGAGGAGAAAGGCATTCTGATACCATTATTGAAAACTAAGTTGAGAGGGGAAGCCTACGACTTAGTAAAACATCTCAAAATAAAAAAAATCACTGAATTCGAGTCGCTTTTATTAAATTCATTCACCCCAGAAAAGTCCATTAATAACATAATAAGCGACATACGACGGTGTATGCAATTGCCGGGAGAAACTGTTAATGCGTTCGGAACCAAACTGAGTATGCTCTTGGTGGAATGCAAAATAGCTATTAATAACAAGTATCCCGGAAATAATCATAAATTGTGGAGGAAGCTTGTTATGTTTTTAAAACAGGTATCCTCAGCCTCATAATAAGACAAAGCTTGCTAGGTAATGCAGATAAACGTCTTGAGGAACTAATCAAAATAGCCCAAAGAATTGAAAAGACTGAAGATCGACAAATTCAGAGTCGACAAATTGGTTTTAGCTGGCAGACTTCTTCTATTACCTCCCCAAATATATTGAATGAAACAGAAATCATACAACTTAAGGATCTCTTGCGTGATACCGCGCGGAATCACAATTCCCGAGAGCCACTTATATCTTCAAAAAGTCAGCGCTCATCTTTTTCTTCTGCACTCAACTCTGCACGAGCAGAATCACACAATGATATAAGAATTGTGGACGTGAAGAGAAATCTGTCTACTCCTCAAGAAAACACACAGCTCCTGGGAAGCTCACATCACCCAATCGCCAATATCCCATATCAATAGAAGAAGTTACATCAAGAAGTGCAATTTCTGTGAGAAAGACGGCCACACTTATCAAGAGCGCCGGACCCGACGGCGCACTCCATACTGTACAATTTGTCGAAGCTTTGGTCATATTTTCCAAAACTGATCAGTAACAAAAGAAAGGAAACCCCAGGTAAAAGCAAATCCCATACCATACTACAACTATACTACCATACTATAACAGAGTGTCGAGCTAAAAAATCATGGGAACAAAAGCAGAACCAAATAAACCACAATCATTCGGGAAACTAAAGGGGGCTAGCCTACTGCGCCCTATGGCTAACCCTTCTGCAGATGGGTGCAATAAATTTAAGAACAATCAACTTACTACTAATACTCCCACTTTTACTACCATTCCTTTGCAAAATAATGCAAAAACTAAGAATGAAGCAGTAATCGAACTACCGCTAAATATTTCAAAAACAGGCACCGTTAAGCTTTTGGTCGATACGGGAGCTGAAGTAAGTATTTTAAAGAAAGACAGCTTGAGCAACAATACTGCCATAAATTCCCAAAAAATACTTCATCAGGATTATATGGTGGTAATGACACAACGCTTGGTTCTTGCATAGGAAATTTTCTTATAGGGAAGGTCTAAAATATGAGTTTAATATCTGTAATGCTAACAGTTCTGTTCCTTTCGATGGTATATTAGGCCGTAACTTTCTATTTCGAAATGCAAATATTCTCACAACTGAAGGCATTTTACACTTCCCGTACAACGATAGCAACTCAATCGACTTAAAAATCCCTAATGCAAAATATTCACTATCACCTGATCCTAATGCAAAAATTAGTAGTATACACTACTCCAACCATAGTAAAGGAAAACAATCAAACATTTCCAATTGTTCAGTCAAATTAGTATTGGTTTACATAAAAACTGCAACTTGCGGGGCAGGAGATAAGCTAAAACTGCCCCTTGCGGGGCAGGAGATAAGCTAAAACTGCCCTAGTAGAAATTGCTCACAGTTGTACCTTGTCTCCTGCCCCGCAAGGGGCAGTTTTTATGTAAACCAATACTAATTTGACTGAAAAGTATCAAGGTATTTGCAGTTCATAAAGAAACATATAGAAAATTAAATCCCGATGAGCCTCCTGATGAGTATTCATTATATCTCATCGTAGGGCTCATTGAATAGCATGAAACTGCTCCCTATTTACTAAACCAGCAATAAATAAATATTTATTAATGTCATCACCTTTTCAGATGATATTTCTATTAGGAAAATTTTAATGAATTTTTGCGATTTATTTATTTAAGTTTTTAAATTATTTATTTTAAATTAATTTTTTGATTTGTTTTCCGCGGAAAGACTGTCGCCGGTATGCTGAACAAGACGTTATGCCCAAATCCTTACGCCTCAGCATCTTATAGTTTGAATTCGGAAAAAAATATGAAATCAGTCGTAAATGCAGATTATCATTTATGAATTCATCATGACACTCATTGACATGCTCCTTAATAAACTCATCGTGACACTCAGTGCTACGCTCATTAATAAGCTCATCGTGACACTCATTGACATGATCATTAATAAGCTCATCGTGACCCTCATTGACATACTCATAAATAAGCTCATCATAACGCTCATTATGTACTCATCGAAGTGCTCATCTAATATTGTAAAATGCACAAAAGAGAAGCACAGCATACATTTCTAAATAAATTAAAAAGATGCAATTCTCATGCAAACTATCTGTGAATAAGAAAATAAATGAGTTTTTTCCCGGATTTGATTCAAACGCGAATAAATTTCATTAGTACGTTCATCTGATTGCTCATGAGGAGCTCATTGATGAGCTCATCATGATATATCTACCAGGGTCTTGTTAGTATGAAAAATTAAAGAAAACTAGTAACTCTATGGAAATGCTTAGCTATTGATTAAATATAATAATATAATAATAATATATCCTAATTCTAGGTGTTAGTAGGATGATGCTGCCTTGATGGAGTATGTGTAAATCCGTTTAATAATAAATTTATATGTAGTTGAGCTTTGTATACGTGTAGCTGACCTTGTACATGTGTAGCTAATTTTTGTGTATGTTTAGTTCCGAAGATGCTGAAGTTAACCAAGTGTGCTGACTTTAAAATTGTATGACGTGTGAATGTTGGCAAAGAAATGAAGCGAGTGATGTTTGCGTGTGGTGAATTTCTGGGCCATTATGGGTTTGTGTATGTTTAAGTGCAATTTCCCAGAGGTAGCTTTTGTCTTAAGTTTGATGAAAGATGTGACTTTATGTATATTTTCTTGAAATAATGTAAAACTCCAGCAGCATCAATAGTTCTACCAATATGCATTCACGATAAGATATATACACATAAAAACAGGTCGCACATCATTTGCAGGAAAATTCAGGAAATCCAAATGAAGAAATCGCTATTGCTTATCGCATACAGAGATTTTTACGTAGGCTTTACTCCAAATAGAAAACTTTGCACAAATAAAATGGAAATCTTTTTGACACACACCAGACTGTCCTTATACTCCTTATTGTACCATATCCACTCGTAATTCGCAGGAAAAATACCTTTTTTTTCTTTCACACCTGAAATTGGAAAAGTCACTGTCGCGAAACTGGAAGGTAACTGTTCTAAATTTCTGGAAAATGAGTTTTCACTGCCGAAACGACTTTTCGAATTTCTCTCGCCTCGATTGTGCTGAAAAATAGACCGACCAAAGAATCGATAACAAAGTAAAAAAAATAAAATAAACTAAATTATAAACTTCTCTCAGCTCAAGTCTGATTGTGCGCTCTCCGCTTTTTTCAAGAGTTGCCTATCTGGTACCAAAATTCAAAACCGACTGGCCGACTTCGCGCAGGTTGCCCACATCACAGCCATTCGTTTCGTCAGCCACCGGTAGGCGCACATTTTTGTTCTTTTCGATCGACTCCCGAAATCTATTCGGGAGGCAATATTCTCACTACGTACGGGTATGCGTGTATCGTTTTTCAGCAAAATCATCGCCACCGAACAATCGTTGTGAAGGCAAATTTTGTTGGAATTTTCGTTTGGGTTTGCTGTGATGCATTGCGTGGTGTATCGAGACCGCGTGATGTTTTACAGCTGGGCGAGTTGCCGTTTATTTATTGGAAGTTTTTTTGACAAACAGTATATGCCTCGAAATATTTGTGTGGCAGATAAGGCGACGATGCCAAATTTAGCCATTTTAACTTTTGCAGTCGGATTTGGGAGAGAAAGATTTTTGGTTGCGTTGCCAAATCATTTAATCAAATAAATTTTTACTTTTTACGGGATTTTTGCATTTTTTGTATTGTTTCTTCCTTTCAGGTTTTGCAAGATTTCTTTTCAGGGTTTTGTTATGCCTTCTTTTGGACTATTAAGAAAGATCATGATTTGTGCGTGTTCTGCACGGATTGGGATTTTTTTTTTTAGAACACTACCATTGTTTTTCTTTCCTTCGCAGGTTTTAATGACATGGGAAAGTAGCAGAGGGCTATCTTCCGAAATTAAATAACCTTTTTGCCCCTTTTCAGGAATTTAAAAGATAAACAAAAACATATCACATAAAAAAAAAATTTTTGGGGAACGAGATGAAGCATCAAATGCCGAAAAAAAAATTTTCAACAGAAGGGTTAAAAGGAGGGTAGCGTGAGGGCAGAACGCTACAGCATGGGGATGACCCACCGAGAAAGAGTCTCAAGCCGGGCAAACAAAAACAAAAGGAAATAAGGGCTAGGGAGATGAGTTCGGAGTGATTGTTCGCAACAGCGCCCAACGTGGGGACGACCCACAAGAGTGTCAAGCCGGGCATAATACAAGAACCTAGCTTTATCTAGACAGGGCACCGCATCAATAAAAGAACGAACACATTTTTATGGTCGTAGCATACTGCATATAGTAATATGCTACACGACGACTAGCCGCAGCAGCTAGCGTGAGCCACACGACGAACGTGCGATTGTCGAGACTCGACACACGTTTCGAGTCTGACTTGGACCGAGCACCGAAATCGAGTTCCGGAAAAAGGAAGAAGAAGAAAGAAAAAGAGCAGAGGTTGAAAAAGAAGAAAAAGGGGCTGGTAGAGATTGAAAAGTGAAATAAAAAAAAATTAAAAGAATTATCGTGAGGGACGCGTGAATCGGTCCCATAATTAGAACAAGGAAAAGAAGACCAATTAAGTGGAATAGAGAGTTTCCAGTTTTTTATTAGGCAGGCTCCTGATCCATTCGATCAGTATTCGGAACCCAAGAACGGAAAATCTGGATAATACGCAGATTACTTATTCGAAAAGCACAGATGAGATGTCTAAACGAAAAAATCTAGAATTGTCATAAAGTGGCGTACAGTGGCTTACGTATAGGGACCCCACTTCTTATCTGTTTAAATCATTTAATGCTGACATTTGGTTGATGGCTGAACCTACTTTGTGTAATCGTACACCAGACCAGAGCTTTGACTCAGTTTTTCAGACGACTTTAAGGAAATTGCAGCATTTTTAAGTGTAATCGTACTCCAGAACAGCGCTGTGACTCAGTCTTTCAGACGACTTCAGGCAAGTTGCCGCATTTTTTTAGTTATTTGTTACGAACTATTGTATATGTTTTATTACCTAGGATGAATACTTTTAGCAAGATACGTCTGCAGGACAAAGGCCATATGTAAATCTTGTTACATAATTTTACTTCTGAGCATTCATGTGCTCTCATGATCTCATGGTGTTGGAAAAAATATTACATGTATATATCTGCATATAGCTTAATCCTTTCCTCCATAAATAGCAGTTTCCAGCGTGGGAGAAGATCTTCTTCGCCGTCGGAAAAGGATACCGCAGTAAGTTCATTAGTATTCTTGTTTATAATCTATAATTTTCATATCTGAATATTTAAAAAAACAAAAAAAAAACAAAAAAAATAATTTTGATGTGAATATATTGAAATATAAAATAAAAGATATCCACGTGTGTATGGGTTGATATGTGGTATACATAAGACTACTTACCTATTTACTCATGCGTATAATCGTGAATGGTACCTGCGTGCAAAGATATATATATACCTTATGAGAAAGCGATTGAGGCGTTCCTCGCAATGGAGGCACAATTGAGCACATGAATGGTCCTTTTTCTGCGTTTCTCAAAAGATGACCTATTGTTTAAATAAATTATGGTACAATCGATTCGATTTTAATAAATTTCCGGCCTATCGCTCCATAGCAGGCATATCGGCTAAATTTGTAGTTTTCTGTTTGTAGCTAACTAATTTTAATCTAATAGTGTTAGCTTATTTTTTTGAATTAACGCAAAAGTTGTTTATGAATAGATATGTTAAGTGCCGAGTTTTCATCTTGCATTAAATTAATTTCCTTTTTTCTTTTAAATAGCAATTCATTACATTATCAATAGGCTTAGAACTGTCATTCATATGAAATAAAGTATTATTAGAATTACAGTATTATTCGGATTATGATTGCTTACTATGTGAACTAGGATCAGAGAATAACTGACTAGAAGTAGTATTAGAAACCAGCTAGTTAGAGTCAATAAAGTCTTATTTATAACGTAATGGCTCCACAAAGTTTTTTGTTTTCTCCTTCACTGTCCCAGAGCGCTCCCACATGAAAGTTAACATACGGGAAAAATGGGGAATGGGTGGGAAGATTAAGTCCTCATACCGAGGCTAATCCAGACGGGATTAGTGTGGATATATCTACTCAACTAATGTAGAGATGGGTTCTACTAGGATCATTGTCCATTTACAAAATGTTCGCTCAGTCACCGCAGATTAGGAAATAATGAAGAAGAGACAGGAAAGAAGAAAATCCTCATACCGAGGCTAATCCAGACGGGATTAGTGCGGAAACATCTGCTGAACTAAGGTAGAGATGGGTTCAACTAAGATCATTGTCCATTTAGAAAATTTTCCCTTAGCCACCACAGATTAGGAAATAATAAAGAAGAGACAGAGAAAAGTAAAATCCGCACATCGAGGCTAATCCAGAAGGGAATAGAGGGGAGACATCTACTCATTAAAGGTAGAGATCGGTTCTACTAGGATCATTGTCCATTTATAAAATTTTCGCTCAGCCACCGCAGATTAAGAAATAATGAAGAAGAGACAGAGAAAAGTAAAATCTTCATATCGAGGCTAATCCAGAAGGGAATAGAGGGGAGACATCTACTCATTAAAGGTAGATATGGGTTATACTAGTATCATCGTCCTTAGTTGTTTATTTGCTCAGCCACCACAGACCATGAGAAGGATGAAGAAGAAAGGCAGGGATTAAAATTGTGGAAAGAGAAACGAAATAAAAAAAATAAAAATAAAAGATAAAAAGGAGCTTACTAACAAGAGTTATACCGACCGCTAGGTTGAGCATGTCCTAAGTGCCGCATTGGTAACCTGTAGCTACCAGTTAAGCTGGTCGGACGTCTTTTTAGGGCTACCATGACTAACTTATCTCGGATTAGGTCTTAATATCTTGGGCATGATATACTCTGATCGGGAGACCCTTGTCATTCTTTAGACGATACGAAACACGGCCTATGCGCTCTACAACAACCGTCTTGATGAATTTTGGTGCCAGCTTAGCAGCAAACCGATCTATCGCGCTACTCTGCACGTGATTTCGTACGAAAACGATGTGCCCTGGCTGAAAGGTTCTCACGCGGGTTCGGAGATTGTAGCCTGCGGAGTATCTTTTGTACGCCTCTGCCAGGTGTGTTTTGATCTGGTCCCATAATTAGTGCACTCTTTGATTTACTGGGATTATTTGAGGTGCCCCAACCGTTTCGGTGGTCAGATCTCGCAATAATTTGCAGGAGTTCCCACTTGGTGGAGTCGTGCACTACGTTTCGGAGAGCGAATGCTGTTTCACTCAGGTGTTCGTCCCAATTCCGATAATCGTCTCCAATATACGCGCGGATTGCGGCGAGTAAGGATTGGTTGACTCGTTCTGACGCGTTAAACTGAAGAGAGTAGGATGGGCAAAGGCAGTGCTCGATCCCATACCTCTGCAGCGATTGGGTGATAAGTTTGGAAATAAATAGGCTTCCGGCAATTGGTGTGGAATGTCCTTACACATTAACTTGCACATCGTCTGAGGAGCGTTACATAGTCCGAAGGGGAGGACTGTGAACTGGTACAATGGCCCCCTGGGACGGCGTACGCTGTCTTATCGCGGGAAGGTCTTGCCAAAGGAATTTGCCAAAAGGCGTCTTGCAGGTCGATGGCTGAAATAAACTGAGTCTCTTGTAATCGACTCAGGAGCCCATCGATGAGAGTTAAGGGAAATGCGTCCTTTAGAGTCACAGAGTTTATCTGGCGAACGTCTAGGCATAAACGAACCTTCCCATTTGGTTTTCTCGCTAAGGTGACGGGAGAAGACCATGAACTCTGACTCTCCTCGATAACTCCGAGTGCTAGCATACGGTCGAGCTCGTCGTACATTGCTTTCTGTATCACTGGGGACACAACGTAGTAGCGTTGTTTAATGGGCTTTGCAGCATCGACATCTATCTCATGCTCAACGTAAGATGTGCGACCGAGGCCGTCTTTATTGAAGGATGGAAAGGATTCAACCACTGTTTGCAAGCGTTGGTTATATTCATAGGACAGGTCATGTTTCTGAGAGCACATGGGTGCGGGCTTAGGTAGAGTATAGCTCACTAACCATAACTGGAGCTAGGCCGAAAGCTCTTCAAAAATCGATCCCCAAATACAAGGACTGTTGTAGAGAGGGAACTATATGGAACCGCTCATGCGCGTTTTCTCCCCATACTGCTGTTGTTGCCCGTCTGCGGCCGATATGGTAGACGGTATGGAATGGAAGCAGATCGCTGCTCTTTTTAAAAATCGTTTGCCCCCGAAACCTAACACGCTCACGCTGGCACCACTGTCTAATAGACCTATGGTACTTCTTTCGGAAGAATATTGATGGTTTAGACAATCACATCGCGTGTGGTTGTTGGTGCCGTTGATGACTGTGCAGGTTTAGTAAATAATGAGAGCGGGTTATGCTCAGGTACGTCATTGAGTTCTGTTGCACATCCTATGGAGGTCCTTGTGTTCGGGCCTCTACTAGTTTACAGATTTCGTAATCTGTCTCCTGACCCCTAAACTCCCGAAAAATTGCGGCTTGTATTTCCGTCCAGGAATGATAACGGTGATCTCGCAGGTAGGTCCAGTACCAATTAGCGGATTTTCCAGTGACGAGCGAATGAAAGCCTGCGCAGAGCTCGAAATAAGGCACTTGTTCTAGCAGGGCTAGTGACTCCACCCGAAAAATAAATTCAGTCACATCTAGACCTGAGGTACCATCGAAGTATAGTTTCCATCTAAAGACAGGACTATTGGTTTTACTACCACGGTCTCTGACCGTACCCTGCTGATGATATGCTGACGTGTTCAGGGGTGATACTCCCGACCCTGATGGCCTGGGTGGTCGTGAATCGAAATAATCGTGACTCGTTGGGGGATCTGCTACTGCACCGCGAGTTGGTCCCGTGTACAAGGCCTTTAAACGTTCGTTCACCGAACGGAAGCGTGGTCTTCCCTCAAGAAAGGCCGTCTGCGGCCGCTGCTCAGGGTGATTTCCGGCAGGATTCTGTTGAACATTCCTCCCGTCTGGAAATGGAAAGCTAGGACCCGGCGTACCTGCATTGAAGCGGGGACTCCCTGTACCAACCTTGCGAGTACTCAAAGTTGTGTAGACTGTTCTAGTTGAAGTTCTGGAAGTGGCACCCGTTGGGGGAGCCCTTCCAAGGTTAGTTTCTGTTACGCTGATGGATGGAATTTCCAAGCCGCAGGCGCCCTCCTCATCTGGCACCCGAACCTGCAACGGAAGCCGGACTGTCTCGACCGATCTCAGGAGACCTTCCAATGCCGAAAGATGTTCTTGGATTTCTAAGCGCACAGGTGGAGAAGTATTGTGCAACCGTCGGTCTCTGTGAAGAGCGTGGATGAGCTGACTACGATAGCGAGAGCGATCCCCACCCGTCCGAATAGGATCCGTAGTGAGATCCTGCCTAAAGGCTTCCACTCGGCTGCTGACATAGTCGACTCGCACGAGGGATTCTTGTGAGCATGTGATCTTTGCGTTTCTCTGTAAGGATCTAACTGCTCGGCTTCAAAAGCCTTCTGCTGCCGAGTATCCTCGTGAGATGGATCGATTGTGCGCGTCTGGTGACAGATATGTGAAGTCCATATCCGGTCAGTTGAAAATGACCACTTGTAATAGATATTTAGGTTGACAATAGTACCAATATCCGGAAGCTAGGGAAGAAGTACTGGCTAGATGTGGAAGCCGAGAATAATTCAACGAAGTAATACTAGTATAATACAGCCAGAGATATGCTTAAGAGGAACGCATTTCAAAACGATGCCCTTATGGTACTCAACGAAACCCTTGAATTTCGCGTGGCTATGATGTTGATTAAATAATGCGGACTGTGTCGTGTATAGAGCGCGTATAGAGATCTATAAATTCCAACGAAAGGTCGGGATAATAATCTTATGATAAATTAAAAGAGGTAGATCTGTAAAATCGTGCGTATTAAATTTGTGGGCTTATGACTGTGCAAATTCAAAGAAACTCAAAATATTGACTTTATGATACTCCAACGAGGAACACCTATAATTTGTGCGTAATAAAAATATAAATTCAAAAGAAAATTCAAAATAATAGCTCTATTACAAATCCAAAGAAGAAGATCTGTGAAACTTGTGCGTGTTTTATAATTGTGCCTATATAAATATATATGTATATGATCGAAGGAAAATTCAGAACAATAACTTTAAAATAGATCTAAAGAGGAAGATCTATAAATTGTGCGTACTAAATTGTGTGTATATAAATATATAAATTCAAACAAAAATTCAGAGCAATAACTTTAAAATAGATCTAAAGAGGAAGATCTATAAATTGTGCGTAATTTACTATTTAAAGCGTGTAATCATACGAAGGAAGTGGTTTGGCCATGAAGCAGTCCACCCGAACACACACACACCAACATTACAGCAATCCAGTTCTGCAAACTGGAAACTCTACGAAAACAAATCGCTCTCAAGCTCTCTCTAACTCTCTCTGTCCAACTCTCGGACTGATTATAAACAGGGGCTAGTTAGCGAGGAAGGGACTGCGACAGATTTGTTGGCTCCATTGCCCAAGCAAAGACATGTGTCGTAAAGACGAACTTCGTTCAGCAATTTACCGGGACAATGGGACAACCCAAATCAGGAGCAGATGATCGGTTGTTCAGTGGATGCCAGTACTCGATAAGAAGCAGTAGCTGTTTTATAATGAGATATCAAAGAAAAGTACAAATAAAACACCACTAATCATGTCCCAAATGGACGATATACTACAATTACTGCCACAAATATAGGAAAATTCTGGCTTCTTCCTGGAACCAGCAGCTGTGAGCGGAGCCGAGGCTCGGAAAGTATGCTTCGCATACAACGTTCCATTTCCACTGATCAGCCGATCATCATGCATTGCCAGTGCCGATGTCTTACGGCAGTCACTGACGAAGGAAAACCAAAGTTTGAAATTTAGAAAAAAAAAAAACCGTGCAACAACTCTTCGATCGATATAAATGTGAGCCTTGCCAACTCAATCTCATCGTCAAGGATAAGACAGAATCAGGAGATGAACGCCGTTCACAAACTTGACGACGGAGTTGGGATATGGCCATGCCGCTTTAAATGTGGAAAACATCTTGTCGATGAATGATCATCTCCCCAGTGCTCACGGGCTGAAGCTTAGCCTCGGAGAGTACACCTTGCGCACAAAACCTGCCCACTACCGAGGAAAATGGATGCTTCATCATGAAAGCTTATAAAATTTAAAGAAAAATTTGGTTGCGATTCGAAGAGATTTACGTGGTTACACCAACGGAGCGAAGCCACAAGCCATCTCACCATCTACTAAGGCCAGACCTAACGAGAGCCAAAAGGGGCTATCACGAAAGCCGGGGCTTTGCGGAAGCAAAAAGGTAGCTCTACATAGGCCGAGCCATTGACATTTTAGCAAGGTAACTCGTCTTGGGAACTAAAAGTTGAAATTGTAAATAAAAAAAATAAAAAAAACTTTCATGTGAAATGAACTGAAATGAGCAAGATAAACTTATTCGCAAAATTGAAATGAGAAGAAAAAAAACTGAATAACTTGAAGACAAGGCAAAATTATATGAAACTGACGAAATGATTTTTAAGGCATAGTGTCGATAGATCTACAAAGAAAAGGTTTGACCAGATGTGAATATCGAAGTTAGAATTTTACTAAAATTCTTAAAACCGATAAAATATTGAGGAAAAGAGAAAGAAAAAAAAATACATTGTATCTTAGCCAAGAGAGGCTTGCCTAAGTACAAAAAGGAAAAAAAAAAAACATTTTGCCGCCATTGTAGCGAAAGAGCGCGCCCGTTGTCAGTCCTTCCTACACCCATCTTACCATGAATGCAGATAGGCGTTGCAACTGACAACTCACGCTGCAAAAACCACCTCGGGGATATATCTGGGTGGCCGCACAGCATGTTGCCGCTAGCGATCAGCCAGCTTGGGGTGTGGTTCTTGCCACCCACGTCCCCTTAGTGCTTGAAAAGATGTGCGAAATAAAACAAAACGAACAAAGGACTGGCTCGCCTTCAGGGGGACTTCAGACGGACGGACGGACAAGAAGAAAAAAACCTTCTTACGTCGCAGGATGACTCTCCTTCACTGGTGCAACCTGTAAAGCCTGAAAGAAATTATATTTAAATAATACCAGCGCTGCAGTTCTGAAATAAATCAAGTCGAAAGAAGGTCAACGCCGTACAAATGTTTTATTCTCCCGGAGAGAGTTCAACGCCGAGAGAGAGAGAGAGAGAACGTGGACCCCTGATGAAGGTGGAATCCTGACTGGACATGATTGGGCCCATCGCCCCCATCCACCCTGACTAAGATGTCAGTACAAAATTCTTAGCCCCATTAGTTGCGTGTGTGTGCTCCGGTGTCTCACTCCATGGCCCCACCACCACTCATGGAACGCCTACGCTAGCGTGTCGATCTTACGAACCGTGGAATATTGGCGAGAAACTCCGATCCAATTTGTGTCAGTGGTGAAACAAGTGTATCCTAAAAAAAAACAAAAAACAAAAGAATGAGAACGAGGGTCAGTAAAGTTTAGTTATATAATTCTTTTATTCGGTGCTCTCTTTACTTTTGTCGGGTTTGACCACGTCTCTTGCTGTTACATAAACCATTAGTATATCGTACATTCATGGGGCTAACTAGCTCGTTCACAAGGTCTTATCAACTAATAAAACAAAGCATAGATTATGTGACCTACATATTCACTCGAGCCCTATTCTATAGAAGCTTAAGACTGAGTTATATGATTGTACACAAATAATTCGGCAAGAATAAATAAAAAAAAACTTTAGTCATCCGTTGTATTGCATATTATTGTTAATATTAGAGAGTCATATTAAAGTAGTACCAGAAGGGTCCTCTCATGCATCTTAATCTAATAAACTTTACCTTACAGCTGCGACAGCGCCAGGCCGCGGTAAAATCCCAGTCTGCGCTGTTTACACCAATTTTCGCCCTTTTTTTCTTTCTTCCTTTGTTTTTCTGTTTTTCTTTTGCTTCAGGAAACTTTCATGCAGACTAATCACAAGTAAAATTTCACAAAAATCTGTTCATTGCTCGCTATGACACTATCAATTTTCTGTTTACTTTTCAGGAGATTTCCTCGCAAACTAATCGCAGGTAAGATTGCACAAAAAAAATCAAATTACTGCACACTTTTAAACTTTATTTATTATTATAAATTTTTTTTTTTCGGGAAATTCAGATGATGAAATCGCTATTACTTTATCGCATAATGAGAATTCCGTAAGCTCTTCGCCGAATATAGAAATTTTACATAAACAAAATAAAAATCTTTTGACTTTATTTCACAGATCGCACATCATTTGCTGGAAAATTTAGGAAATTCAAATGAACGAATCGCTATTGTTTATCGCATATTGAGATTTTCACGTAAGCTTTTCTCCGAACAAAGAAATTTTGCATAAACAAAATTAAAATCTTTTATTTTTATTTTACAGCTCGCACATCATTTGACGGACATTTCAGGAAATTCAAATGAAGAAATCGTTATTGTTTATCGCGTATTGAGGTTTTCTCATAAGCTTTTCTCAGATTAGTAAACTTTGCACAAATAAAATTAAAATCTTTTATCGTTATTTCACAGGTCGCACATCATTTGCAGGAAAATTCAGGAAATCCAAATGAAGAAATCGCTATTGCTTATCGCATATAGAGATTTTCACGTAGGCTTTACTCCAAATAGAAAACTTTGCACAAATAAAATGGAAATCTTTTTGACACACACCAGACTGTCCTTATACTCATTATTGTACCATATCCACTCGTAATTCGCAGGAAAAATACCTTTTTTTTTCTTTCACACCTGAAATTGGAAAAGTCACTGTCGCGAAACTGGAAGGTTACTGTTCTAAATTTCCGGTAAATAAGTTTATTCACCGCCGAAACGACTTTTCGAATTTCTCTCGCCTCGATTGTGTAGAAAAATCAACCGACCAAAGAATCGATAATAAAGTAAAAAAAATAAAATTAACTAAATTATAAACTTTTCTCAGCTCAAATCTGATTGTGCACGCTCCACTTTTTGCAAGAGTTACCTGGTACCTGGTACCAAAACTCAAAACCAACTGGCCGACTTCGCGCAGCTGCCTAGCCTACATCACAGCCGTTCGTTTCCGCAGCCACCGGTAGACGCACGTTTTTCTTCTTTTCGATCGACTCCCCAAATCTCTTCGAGCAGCAATCTTCTTACTACGTACGGGTGTGCGTGTATCGTTTTTCAGCAAAATCATCGCCATCGAACAATCGTTGAGAAGGTAAATTTTGTTGAAATTTTCGGTCGGGCTTGGTGTGATGCATTGCGTGGTGTATCGCGGCCAGTGCTGTCGTTTGGAAAATTTCAAGAGTAGTACATTTTGCTGCCAAAGCGGAGTACTTTCGGAAAAAACGGAGTACACGACTAACACAATTTAATAAATTCACATTAATTAGAATGGGATGTCCAGAAATCATATTAAAGTGAATAAAACTCATTTTCATTACAAAGATTCATATTTAGAATTGTAAATAATTCTTTATATGTCCCCTATTATTACATTATTTATATTTTTTTATATAGAAACAACTGGTTTTTATTATTTTATTTTTCCAACAGTAAGAATTTCTTAAGTTTAGTTGACAGCTGTTGATTTAAAAGATTCATTAATTAATAGCTTTGATTCAGATCATACTTACATGAAGTAAAAAGTTTCTGTTATGAAAAGCTATTCTTGTCATCGTGTTCTAAATCTGTCGTTATACTAGAAATTATTTATGTTTGTTTGAATTTCCAGGAATTGTTCTAGATTGCCTTTGATCTTCGGATACATTTGTGATATTCATATTGCTTGCACCACAACCACTACATTTAGAAACTTTAATACTGTGTCTGCAATATTGCCAAGAATTGACTTTAGTACTTTACCTATAGACATACATTTTGGATGCTTTGACACTTCTCCATTAGCGAAAGTGATTTTGATCACATTAGATTTTTACTCTGCACTTCACAGTTCTGTAAGAAGTTGCTATTTCCCCGATAAATATGGAATGTAGTTAGTAAACTATATATCTGAAAGAACTTTGAGGTCTAACGACCATTATTTATAATGTCGATACTCATTAGAATCATTCCACAGGAAATCTATAAAAATTCGCACTTCCCTACACTATACAAAATGTGCACAATTGTTGCCACAAAGCTCAGGTATTTTACTCTAAAATGTAAGGAATATTCCCTAAAATGTAGTGAATATTTCCTACATTTTTGAAAATATTCCCCACATTTTAAGGAATATTCCCTACATTTTAGGGAAAAATACCTAAGCTTTCTGGCAATAATTGGGCACATTTTTTACAGTTTTCGTTTTTGTTTTGCTGAAAGTTAAGTAGTTATGAGATAAGAATACAGCGTTTTATTTTAGTGCTGCGCCGCATGCTGGTTGAATTAAAGGACTTTGAAACCCTTAAAATTCTCCGATTTTTGGTCTGCTGAGTTATATTAAAAAATCATAACTTTGATTCTGATTATCATAGCCTTTAAATTATTTTAAAGATGAAAGTACAATCCTTGAGGGAAAATTATAAAAAAGATATGCCTTTTAGAAGAAAAAGTTAAGGATAATAAATATATCCTTCATCCTTGAATATCTTCAAATGCATTCCCTTAATTTTTCCTTGCTTTATTTTTAAATTAATGCTCATAATGTTGTTAGTAAATGGTTAAATTTTTAAATTAGGATATCAATGGGTTTGGAGTTTTTTTTTCGTTTGAGGTCTGCTTTTTTATGAAAAAATATCATACAAATCTAATTTGTTCTCCTTGATCCCATAAGAATTTTTCACTAGGGACATATTTTTTGTCTTCTCAAATGTAACCCATTAACAGTCCATTAAACAAAAAAAATATGATCTCGCCTCGAAACCCATTGAGATCTCAACTTGAAAATTTAATCTCTTACTAACAACATTGAGCATTAATTAAAAAAATATGGTGTTAGCTGTAAGTTCCTTGAAATTCGTAATTTGCAAAATTTGTGCTCTTGAATCAAATACCACTGTTTCTGTGGAATTGTCCACAAGAAGTCAAAAACCCTATCTCAATCAGATCATGCAAACTATATTAAATTAAATTTAAAAAAAAAAAAACTTATGCAAACAATCAGCTTTACTGACGAAATATTTCCTTAGTTTTTCCACAAAAGAAGAAAATCGTTCCTAAAATTTTACACAGTGATGATGTAAGATGTAAGTTCCTTGAATTTCGTATTTTGAAAATTGGTAACTACTCTCAAGTTTTTTCCTTTGTGTCACAGTTCACAAATTTTATTATTGTTTTATTACAAAAAATCAACGTTTTTACAATACTTGAATTAAAGTAAACAAATGATATAGTTAAATTAAATCACTAAATACCTTCGCCGAATCATAAACAAAAACCCAACTTTCCATGAAAAATTTACTGTTAATTGGACTTAACATTTGTGAGAAGGAAAATGAAGAAAATAGGAAAGACATAGGAAAAGGAAAAGAGCGATAAAAAAAACGTTTTCTGGACTAGAATAGAATTTTCTGGAGTTCTTCAGTAGAGAGCGTTCATTTTTCACTTAATAAACTCAATCACAGCATTTAACAAACGAATCATAATGGGTGTGTTCAGCTCAGCTCAACTGTTGAGTTGCTGAGTAAGCGGTGGCGTTCAATCGAATCGCTGTCCCTCCGCTGACTCTCAACTGTTGAGTATAGTAGTGGCGGCGATTATTTACGCTTAATTTGTAAGCTCTGTCAAATCTTTTAAATAAATATCATCATAGATGGCACAAGAACTAGATGTCGCATGCAGTACCAAAAAAGTATACAAAATTTATATGGCTGGGTGGTCCTTCCGGAATGGACTACAACATTTGAAATGATGTATATGTACGTCGAGTGATTCATATCTTTTTGTATCTGAAGTGTTGAGGAAGTCGATCAAATATATATAAAACTGCTATTATAAAAACATTTGCTTTCGGCATGCTCTAAAACATGTTATGGTCCATTCCAGAAAGCTCTACCCATTTCACAATCTGTATACTCTGCTCTAGTATGCCATGCGACATCTAGTTCTTGTGCCATCTATGATATCATACGATGGAAATGTTATTAAATATAGAGAACGGGTCCGTGCTTACAGATAAAGAAGGTCGTGTACTGTTACAAAGTCGACGGGGTAATAATATCTATTGCATCCTCTTCCAATAATTCTGCTATTATAGCATTATTTAATGACATTTTACTAACAAAAAGCTCAAAACAATATAGCCAAACTTGACAGCAACAAAACGTTTGCTGTTTTTGGTTATTTTGTCTTTGGTTATGTTATGATTACAGTCAGCAAAACGTTCAGATGAAACTCAACGGTTGATTTCCAGCATACTCAACATGTTTTGTGATTAGTGTCAACAGTTGAGATGAGCTGAACACACCCAATGACATGACTAGATAGGTGTAATAGGCTAAAACAAATCAGATTACACTTTAGTGCGCTGGACGCCAACGCTAAAAAAAAATATAAAACATGAATGTGTTAGCTCGTAATTGCTGTTTGGTATATTTCATCAAGTACAACGTAGTACCAAACCAACTTTTCAATCGGAGTCGTTAATAAATTTTATTACTAAAATGTACTACGAATGTATAGTTTTAAATGAAGCCGAATAAAGCCTTTTAAATTATACACATATATAGGAGTTTTAAGTATGAAGAAAAGAAAAACGGAGTACTTTTATAAAAGGAGTAGTACCGGAGTACGCTATCAGTTTTCGGAGTACAAATACTCCGATCGGAGTACAAACGACAGCACTGATCGCGACCGCGTGATGTTTTACAGTTGGGCGAGTTACCGTTTGTTGACAATCAGTATATGGCACGAAATATTTGTGTGGCAGATAAGGCGACGATGCCAAATTTAGCCATTTTAACTTTTGCAGGCGGATTTGGGAGAGAAAGATTTTTGGTTGCGTTGCCAAATCATTTAATCAAATAAATTTTTATGTTTTACAGGCTTTTTGCATTTTTTGTATTGTTTCTTCCTTTCAGGTTTTGTAAGATTTCTTTTCAGGGTTTTGTTATGCCTTCTTTTGGACTATTAAGAAAGATCATGTTTTGTGCATGTTCTGCACGGATTGGGATTTTTCTTTTTAGGAACACTATCATTGTTTTTCTTTCCTTCGCAGGTTTTTATGACATGGGAAAGTATCAGAGGGCTATCTTCCGATATTAAATAACCGTTTTGCCCCTTTTCAGGAATTTAGAAGATAAAATAAAACATATCACAACAAAAAAAAAACGAATGAAGCATAAAACGCTTAAAAAAAATTTAAAAAAAGGGTTAAAACTAGGGTAGCGTGAGGGCAGAACGCTACAATATGGACCTAAAAAATCAAGGTACAGCCTTTGCCAAGGGCTTTCTGTCAGAGACTGAGTTCCCGTTGATGGTCTAAGGAAACTATTAGGGATTTGGTATCTTTGCACACGGCACAAGCGCCTACGTAGTTTCGAACATCGACTGTTATTCGAGGCCAGCACAGATGTCGCCTCAATCGTTCCAGTGTTTTCCGGAGAAGCCAGTACGCCCTTGAAATAGCGTTGCAGGCAAGCCCTCGTAGAATCCAAAGCTTCCAAGCCTCTTCCTCCTGAATAGGATCGCCAGTTCTCGGAACTGTTCGAATATAAACGAAGTCATCCCTCACATAGATCTGGTAGTTTGTTAAAGGCTCATTTAACTTTCTGCCTCAGCTCCTCATATTCCAATGAGTTCAAATAGGAGAACTAAGGTCAACTTCGGAACCAGGATCTTCAGATGGTGAGAAGGAGTGGATCCGTGACAGGTTATCAGGGACGACGTTCAGGCTTCCTTTTCTGTATTCTATGGTGAAGTCGAAACCTTGAAGCTTTAAACTCCACCGGGCAAGTCTACCGCTGAGGTCCTTTTGAGACATCAACCGTTTCAAGCTCGCATGATCAGTCACTATTTTAAACGGCATGAGTTCGATGATAGACCAGAAGCTTTGTACGCTTAGTATTGCTGCTAAGCTTTCCAGCTCTGTGATGGTGCAGTTTCTTTGTGTTGAATTCAACTTTTTCGAGACGTAGGCTATCGGCTTCTCGTGGCCATCGTCATCTAGTTGCAACAACACTCCCTCACTACTTTGTTGTAAGCCGAGACGAGAACATTTTCACGAAGATCTAACGGGATGACTTTGTCCATATGTGGAGCGTTGCGTAGTCCGAATGGCATCACTGTATACTGATAGAGAGGATGACCAGTTAACGTAAAAGCAGTCAGTCTTCTCTTTGGAATCATGTCTAGTGGGATCTGCCAGAAAGCGTCTTTCAGGTCCAGGCGTGTAATATAGTGCAATGAGCATGCTTCTTATAAGAGAAGACTGGTAGGCAGAAGTGCCGATTTATCATAAAACTCAGGCTATTACGCCGACTTAGCTTTTGGCTATTACGCCGATAAAATATATAGGCTATTACGCCGATTTAACTTTTGGCTATTACGCCGATAAAATATATAGGCTATTACGCCGACTTATGAATAAATAACACTCCTGCTTAAGGTTCAGTTAATTATTGTTTTATTCAATCAATCACGCTAAATTTATACATAAATTTTACTTACGCTAGCAATTATGACTATCGATCATACAAATCCAATCATGAGAAAAGCGTCAACAATGAAAATCGGTCAGTCATTACACGTTATGCAATATTCATACATAACATGAATCACACTCTTGAATTTTATTTCATTCATTGTAACCTGACTCATGCTTTCTTTATTTTATTTTCTTTAAGTCATTCATTGTGAGTGACGATTTTCTTTCTTGACCCATGTCTTCCTTTGTTGATATGTTTCCCATGATTATGCCGTTATGGCGCTTAATTACATATAGCATGTCGTAAGCATGCTTGTGACTCAATTTGTATTTAGTGATATATCTTGGATTAAGATATATTACATCCATTCCCTTTAGGAGAAAAAAATATGTATGTGTATAAACATATATATATATATATATATTTGTGTATTTCTAAGTATACCTATCGTTTATCTTAAAATAGTAAATATAGTTATTTCTACTTTATCATATCTTATTTCTATGTGTGTACATATTGATTGTCTTAAGTTTCCTATGTATTATATTTACAGATATTTCTTTAATCGATTATTATGTATTTCTTTGATTTCTTTCCCAATTTTTATCTTTGTATTTACACCATTTACATCGATAACCTCATATGGGCCTTTGTATGGTGAATCTAATTTTTTACGATTTCCTACTTTAAGCCATACTGAGTCTCCTTTAGATATTTTTAGTGGATTTGACTTTTTATCTACTAGTTCTTTTCTATTAATTTTTGCTTTATCTAATAAAATTTTTGCTGTTGCGTTACTTTGTTGTAGTCGAAATTTAAGTTCTTGTATGTAATCATCAATGTTATATATCCGTGGTGGATTATCGGTTTTTGCGTCGGAGGGTAAACTTGCTTGTTTTCCGAACATTAATTCAAAAGGTGAAATATTGGTGTCCGAATGGGGTGTTGTATTGTAGCAAAATATGAAGTATGTTAACCATTCGTGCCAATTATCATGTGTTGCAAATGATAGCAAGTATTCATTTAGGACTCTATGGTTTCTTTCTATTGAGCCTAAACTTTCATGATGAAATAGCGTGGAAGTTTTATGTTCAATTTTAAAAATTTTACAAATATTTGCTATAATTCCGTTTACAAATTCTTAGAGGAAGAAGATTTCCCTGAAGACGAGCCAGACGATGTGGTTAACTTGATGCTAGTCCCAGGATTGGAACTGCTTACTTCACATATCGACATAGACGAACTGGAATTAATATTAACACCAACAAGCGAGCCGCTCTTCCGATACCTATTTACCCTCGTGGGATGTACTGAGGAAAGAATAAATCGGGCGATGTCGAGAGCCCTCAAACGAGGAGAACAACAACAAAATTTATATAATAATTAAGTAAGTCTAGATAAATTAACTTATATTCTAATCACAAATTTATATATTAGACAAATTATTATATTTATATGAGTTTCAAACTAAATTTTTTTTTTTTTTTGAACAAATCCTTTTTACTCATTGTCGTATCTTCTCTTGATGAATTTCTTTTTGTCGTATTTCCTCTTAACGGTAAAATCATTATTTTAAGTCTAGTGAAAACGTTTTTATCAAGTGCAGTTTTTTTTTTGTTGTGTGTGTGTTAAAAAGTGTACAAGTTCGTTTTTACTTCTCTATTCGCAAAACTTCTGCAATTTTTTCTCTTACTGGAAACTACGTTGAACTTCAAAAATTGAGGGAAATTCGCGCAAATATTTTCACACCCGATCTTCGAAACATCGTGGTGTACGCGCAACTCTTTTACCAGGTCTCGTTACACATAGGAAGAAATCTACTCCTAAACAAAAACGAACAATGCCTGATAACACTACAGAACAATTAACTCTTGATCATGCCAAGAGTCTTATCCCAGAATTCGATGGGAATCCAGAGAATCTCCACAGGTTCTTAAACATATGCAGCCTATTCCAAAAACAAGGTACAGCCGAATCAGATAAAGCGCTATACCTCCATATTATAAAGGCTAAACTTATTGGCAAACATACGATGTCATCAAATATAATGACATTCATTCTTGGAAAGAATTGCAAGCTGCTCTCCAAGAACAATTCATGGAAACTCGCTCTAGAATGTCTATTCAGAACAAAATCCTATCATTAAAACAACTGCTACTTCAAGTCTGACAAATGAACAGACTTTAAAAAATCTTCTATTTGAGGAAAATAAAAAGATGAGAGCTTTTGAAGATGGTTTAAGACATGACCATGTTCGTCTGCTAACCAAGGCTAAAGACTACACCGACCTAAAAGATTCGACAAAATTCGCCATAGAGCAATCTGAAAGAAATAGTTCTTTCAACGAAAACAATTCATCCTGCTCTAAATGTCACAAAAAGGGTAATTCTGCTGACTCTTGTTTAACATCCAGAATTAGAGTGGAAAACAAGCTTATATGCGCATATTGTAAAACACCGAATCATCACATTAGTCAGTGAAGAAAAAGGTTATTTTAACAGCAATCTTTTGCTCAACCTTCCACTAGCTTCGCACAAAGAAGCCCTCAATATTTTCAATCCAGTAGGATTCCTCAACAGCAGCAACCTGTAAGAGCTCCAAATCTTCGACAAATAGATAGGCAAGGACAATATTCACAAGGAAATATTTCAACCTACTAACTCATCACTTCCTACATATTCTCGTAATATTAGATCCGCTATTAAAGGTAGGAATCAAAAGGGTAACCCTGATATGCCTCAAGCTAATGCAAAAAGGGAAAATCCAAAAAACAGTCAGCGGCGTGACGAGATAGCGGAAACTCAATCTCGCCTAAATCAATTAATGATAACCGCCGATGTCCATCCGCAACCTCAAATTTAAAAGGAGAACTTTCTTTCTCCTTAATCACCGATCGCAAATCGCTAGTTGTGACGATCGAGAATTCTATTACTGCGTTTAAAACTAGTCACATTTTTATAGATACCGGAGCAGAAATATCTGTATTAAAAGCTACTAGGGCACTTGGAAATATAATCGTCACTACTTCAAAAAGCATAGAGCTATCTTCATTAGCAGGAACCCCCCTGCGTACACTAGGAACTGCAGAATGCAATTTCTAGGTTAAAATTACCACTTTTAAACATAATATACATATGGTCGATGGTAATCTACAATTAAAATATGACGGAATATTAGGTCATGATTTTTTAGACAAGTTTCTTTGCAAAATTAACTACGAAACTAAAATATTAACTCTTAAAATAAATAACGTATACCCAGATGACACAGACATACAAAATTCAATAACAGGAATAGTATCGAACATTGAGTATGGAGGTTTGAAAGCCCAAGCTCCGAATTATCTCCAGTTAGGTCAGGCGCAAGGTATGGAGGTTTGAAAGACCCAAGCCAACACGTCAGATCAAATTCTAAAAATGTCTCAAAAGAAGACAAAGTACAAAATACTAAAGCAAAGAAATAGAATAAAGGGAAGTGCGGTGCTGACAATATAAATATACCAGCACGTACACAGGTAATAGCTAGGATAGCCATGAATAAAAGAGGTACCTTTTTCTGCGAACACAAAGAATTGGAATCAGGAGTGATTATTGGGAATACGCTTATAAAACCAGACAAAAATGGTCATGCGAATATTCTTATCCTCAATTCCAATCAAACTGATGTTCATATTAGGAAAACGGACATAAGACCTCACTTACATGCAATTAATAAATTTAATATTATAAAACTAATTCCTCAAAGGGATCATATTCAAGAAAGGCTTGCTAGACTCGCATCCGAGCTAGACCTTTCACACTGCAATGCTGAAGAGTTCAGATCCATTTTAGATATATGCCGTAAGTACAACGACATATTCTACTTGGAAGGAGACTCCCTGACATTCACAGATGCAGCGACACATAACATTCCTATCTTACCTGAAAAACCTATCGTAAATGTCAAACCATATAGATTACCTGAAGCTCAGCGTAAAGAAATTAATAATCAAATTAATAAAATGTTAGAAGACGAAATTATTAGTCCCAGTTCAAGCCCTTGGAACTCACCTCTATTATTAGTTCCAGATGCCGATGGCAACAAAATATGGAGAGTAGTCATTGATTTCAGACGTCTCAATGATATAACTGTAGGAGAGGCATTTCCATTGCCAAACATAACGGACATCTTAGATCAATTGGGAAAAGCCAAATATTTTAGCACGTTGGACTTAGCCAACGGCTTTCATCAGATACCCATGAGTGAAAGCGACAAGGAAAAAACTGCATTTAGTACACCTTATGGTCATTACCACTATAACCGTATGCCATTTGATCTAAAGCGAGCTCCAGCCACTTTTCAAAGGCTGATGAATAATATTTTAGTCGGTCTCCAAGGCATAGAATGCTTTGTTTATATGGACGACATTATTATATACGGGTACAATCTGATAGAACACAATTCTAGACTCCAGAATATTTTTGACAGGCTTCGAGAACATAGTCTCAAGCTACAACCCGAGAAATGTCACTTTCTCAGTAAGCAGATAGCCTATCTGGGTCATCTTATAACCAAAAACGGAGTATCACCAGATCCCGCTAAGCTCGAAGCAGTTACTAAATATCCTATTCCTAAAAAGGAGAAAGACGTAAAATCCTTCTTAGGATTTGTCGGCTATTATAGGCGCCTCATTCCAAACTTTGCAAAGCTAGCCAAACCTTTAACAGTTCTTTTAAAAAAGGATGCTACTTTCAAATGGGATGCTTTTTGCGATGAAGCTTTCCAATCGTTAAAGAAAAAATTGATTAACGCTCCGATATTACAATTCCCATGTTTCGATAAAGAATTTTAAGTGACTTCAGACGCAGGCGACCACGCTGTAGGTAGTGTATTGTCTCAAGGAAAAATCGGCGAAGATAAACCCATCTGTTTTGCAAGTAGAACTCTCAATCAGTCCGAGACGAGGTATTCCACCACGTCGAGCAATTTCGCCCTTATCTGTATGGTCGAAAGTTCACTATCATCACAGATCATAAGCCCCTCACGTGGCTCATAAACCTGAAAGACCCCACTTCTCGCCTAATGCGGTGGAGAATAAGGTTAGAAGAGTATGATTACAAAATCATATACAAACCAGGAAAAGCAAATCTAAATCCCGACGCACTCAGCCGTGCGATCCCTGATACAAGTAAAGCTATACAGGTGGTAACTAGAAGTCAAAATAAGGTCCAAATCGAATCCCAAAAGGAAACAAACAATAATCCTACATCGACTTATGTAGAAGAAAACACGAAAGATCTTCTAAAGACTCGTGATATTAAGAAAAAATACTTCTTATTGCCAATTCATAACTCCATACAGGAAAATTCATTAAGTACGTATTTACCCGATAACTACGTAATACCCTTAGGAGAAGCTATTGAATTTAACAAAGGCAAAACTTCTTACATTGTTGGACGCGCTCCTATACCTATCAGAAATGAAACTGATCGAAATCAAATAATAAAAATTTTTCAAAAATTTAAGGCCTACTCAAAGAACGAGAAAACTATTTCTATAGCCATACCAATCACCGGTAATACTAGTTATCGCGAACTAAAGTTTCTATGTTCTAAAGAATTTGAAAAGTCAGGCACTAGACCAATTTTCTTTCTTAATAAAGTAATTAAACTAACGGATCCTGAAGATATGGCTCAAGTAATAAAAGAGTATCATATCTCTCCGTTAGGCGGTCATCAAGGTGAAGCCAAAACTATAAGCAAAATAAAAAGAATCTACAATTGGCAAGGCATGTTCAAAGATATTAGAGACTACATCAAGAAGTGTCCTTCTTGCCAGAAAAATAAGTGTAGCAAAAACAAAAGAATGCCTATGAAATACTAGTAATAAACCCTTTGAAAAAATATTCTTAGATATAGTAGGACCATTACCCACTAGTTATTTGGATAACAAATATATACTTACATTCCAAGATGATCTGACGAAATTTTCAGATGCTGTACCTTTACCAAATGCCGAAGCGCACACTGTAGTAGAACAGTTTACGAAACAAATCATATGTAAACACGGTCTACCTGAAACGATCTTAACTGATCAAGGAACCAATTTCTTAAGTTCTACATTTAATGAAGTATGTAAACTACTGAAAATTCATAAGCTTCAAACCACTCCTTATCACCCAGAAAAAAACGGAGCTTTAGAACGAAGCCACCGAACCTTAGCTGAATATCTTCAACACTATGTGTCAACAGATCCACTTACATGGGATACTTGGATCCCCTACGCTATGTTCGTTTACAACAATTCTGTTCATTCAAGCACAGGCTACACGCCGCATAACTTATTATATGGATTCCATGCCGAAATCCCAACGTCATTAAAAAAAGATCCTGAAGTTGCGTATAATTACGACAATTATGCCAGAACTAAAAGCCAGACTTCAACATTCTCATAAGATTGCTAGGGAAAATCTTATAAGAAATAAAGAAAAATCCAAGGCATATTATAACCAATCATCCAAACCCAAAAATTTTGTAATAGACGATAAAGTCTTAATCAAAAATCATACCCGAAAAAATAAGTTATCAAGGACCGTACGATATAGTAGAGACTCCTTCGTCCGAAAACTCTATCGTCAGAATTAAAAACAAAAATAAACGAATTCATAATAACCATTTGAAGTTATTCGTCGACTAATCACGAACTATTCATCCGTTTTTTCTATAGGTCGGGATAATCGGACCAATTATATTCTTCGCATTATTATGCACAACGACGAGCGCTACAAACGTGACGATTTTCGATTCTACCCCGGGTATATATTTTGTCAATGTGTTCAATAAAACCTCGGCCCAGATCCAAAAAGAATTCGGAAATATAAAAAGGAAACTCGCTAAAATCTCTCAAGTCGTCAATAATTTAACCTTTCAAATAAATGATAACCTCATAGAACTAGAACTAGAAAATGACATTTCCATTACAACACTCTGAGATACCAAAACACACAAAAGGCTATTTTGGAAATGTTGTTTGACATTAAACATGGAACATCAAATCCCCTTATAATAACGCCCTATCAACTCGAACATACCCTTACCATCATTAGGAAAAATCTTCCATCAGGAACGACATTACCTGTCCCCATTACACCAAACTTACTAATTGATTTGTATAGAGTTAGCCAAACGAGTACCTACTAATAAAATAAACAATCAAATTATTATTGAAACTAAAATCCCTCTACCCTCAAGTACTCAATTCCAAGTTTATAAAATTATACCATTCCCGATTGCCGTGAACGACTCCTTCGTTTATGTCAAACCCTCTACCGAATTTCTATTAGTCACTCTGAACCGAGAAAAACATTATCCTATGAATCACGAAGATTTTCATCAATGTTTACAAAATGTTCCTCATCATTATATATGTCAGACGACTCACCCTATCTTCAATATCTATTCTAGAGATAACCAATGCAAAATGGAATTGCTAAAACATACCCAAGATCTTCCACCTTATTGCACATTAAATACCCTAAAAGGCTCTTCCTTATGGATACCATAGGCAAATCCTAACAAATGGCTCTACAGTCTCAGAACACCCCTCACTTTAGATAATATATGCAATGGCGAAATTAAACCACTAACCTTAAAAGGTACCGGAATTTTAGAAATTCGACCCACCTGCTATATTTGAAGCGACTTTAGTAGTGTAGCTATGTGAGTTCTGGACCACTTTTTCCATACAAAAAGTGTCCGGAAAATTCCAACTATTAGTGGCTCTGGACTGGGGTTCTGGACCACCGTCTAATGGTATACTTCACAGAGCATGCCTGGGGAATTCCTTTCCTATCGTCTGGCTGACCAATGACGTCTGGTTGCCGATCCCCGTCAGCTGATCATGCTCTGTCATAGCTGATTTGAAAATTCAAACTGTTTTAGTCTACGCCTGCCTGAGGGAATTCCTTCCTACCGTCTGGCTGACCAGGGGGATGACGTCATCTGGTTGGCTGATCCCCGTAAAGCTGGTCAAGCTCTTGTCTTAGCTGATTTTTAATAAAATAATCCTGGCTTTTGCTGGAATCGAACCGAGAACGCTTGGTTTTGTAAAATCCGAGGCGCTCTACCATCAGGCCATGGGGGTGTTGTGTGAATGTTCTTTAAACTTGCTATATACGCTTAGAGTTGTGGGGACAGAGCCATCGGGACACTTGTGCAAGGCTGGACACACACACACACACCACACACACACACACACACACACACACACACACACACATATACAACACACACACACACACACACATACGTCATACCAAAAGGTTTTCTACCAGGCGATATTCAGTACCATGTTATTAAATTAGCAACAACAACAACTAACGTAGGTAGGTATATTGGCTTAGATAAGAAATTGCCTAATTTTTTGATCTTCAGGTGCAATGCTTCTAATTTGATTCATTGCATAAACAATTTGTACAGCAGGATAATAATGTAAACAAAATCGCAGTCGAATAATGTAAACAAAATTCGCACAGCAGCCGAGTAAAGTAAACAAATTGAGTGATTTATGTTTTTTAATGTGAGATTCCCAATTTCTTCAGCTGAAAACAACAACAATTCATATTGATCTGTAGGATATGATGTCTTAGATGAGTAGTGGAAGTTATAATTGAAAATTTCTTTTGCTGATAAAAAATCAACAACAACTATATATAACGTAAGTTGTGGTCTGTATATATCTTTTATAAACAAGAGTGATCATGATATTCGATATCTAAAAAAAGATCACTGCTGCTTGGGATGGTAAGAATGGAAATTAAAGCCTAGAAAATTTTCGTTGGGGTGTGCATGTACTGAAAAGTCTTATCAGAAATCCTCTACGGGCTATGGTTTTCGTGATATTAGCGATCATACCTTTTATGATGTAATTCATATTACTAATAATTCAAGTCTAGGCTATTTTTTTGAAAGCATTAAGTTGAGAATTGGTTAAATTAAAATCTTTGATGAGCTATAATATTAATGTAGGATGATGAGGCGACTTAGATGAGTAATGAAAATTGTATAGGTGCAGCCTTGTTAGAAAATTTTTAGTCTTCAAGTGCAATGGCATGACTGGTAATTTTATATCAAACAAACTCGCACAGCCGAGAAAAGTAAACAAGTTCAGCGATTTCCTTGTGTCTATTGGAAAGTCTTCTGCTCAGTAAAAATCTTATCAGCAATGCCGTTTCATATTTATATCCTCTAAAGTATTATAATCCGAAATGGTGTTGTATCAATAGTGCAATAGTGAAGACTGGGGTAATATAAGTTAAAAGCTTTGGTGGATGGTATTTAGCATCACATAATTCTAGTAGGATATAGAAGCTTTGGTTTAGACTGTGGTTATGGTCGAGAGCGGTTAGCGTTATTTGCTTATTTTTAAATTTTACCATGAAAGCATTAGGTTGGTTGAGAGTGGACTAAATTAAAAGTTTTGATGAAAGAAGGTGGTATGATTATATTAATTTAGTTTTGGATAAGTAGTGGAGTGCTGTAATATGTCTCGCTCTAACACATTAGGAAGCTTTAGTGAATACCGTACTTTGAAACCATCTCGCTCTCTCAAAACATCTTTCTTTCTCTAGCACACATGTTTGAGGTGGATTTGATCATATACATGCCCTCTTGGAGCTTGGTCGTCTGCTTTATATACTATGAGTATAATATGGTTGCCTGGAATTATCAGGCTTGTTGCTCAGCGGGGCTATATAACTTGTTGGCTGAGATCATTAGCGGCGGGTACCACACCTTTGTAGGAAGATATTGCTATGATATTAACATAGTATGATATGTGGACTTAGATGAGTAGTGGAAGTCGTATGGGTGAAGTAAAAACCTAATTTTAGGTGATCTGGTATAATGGAATGACCAGTGTTGTAATACGAAATCTTTCTAGAGTAACTTTTTCGCAAAGTTATCCTTTTCTGGTTAGGCGATGAGAGTTCGACATCAAAAATCTCATGATATTTCTTACGGAAGTCCAAATTTACTTTTGCAATTATCTCGCTTTAAGACATCATCATCATCTCTTTCTCTCTAATACATATGCTTGAGGTGGATTTGGTCATATACTAGCCCGCTTGGAGCTTGGTATTATCAGTTGTTTGCTTTATATGCTATGAGTATATACATGTTGGCTTTAGGTTGAGAGTGGGTTAAATTAAAAGCTTTGATAATAGAAGATAGTGCTATGATATTAAGTACTGGAAATTGTATGGGAGCAGTAAAAGAATAATTTTTTGTTGTCAGGTGTAATGACATGGCTTAGAAGGTAATTTGATATTACCTTTTACCAAGATCATGGCGGTTGAGATTGGGTTAAGTTTAGTAGTGCTCGAAGTTTATTTTATGGGCGGTGGGTGTGCATAATATAGTAGGAAGCTTTAGTGAATACCGTACTTTTCAACCATCTGACTCTATCATACACATCTGTGTCGCTCTAACATTAATCTGTTCATATTTGAGGCGGTTATAATAGCTTGAAATTATCTTATTCATATTGGTCAATGAGGAATTCCACAGGTTTTGTTTACAATTCGTTATGTTTTTTCGGGTCTGGGATTAACCAATATTTTGAGAATAAATTAAGTTTGGTGATGCTTGAAGTTTCTTTTTTGTGCGGTGGGTGCGTATAATCTAGTAGGAAGTTTTAGTGAATACCATACCTTTCAACCATCTCGCTCTAACACACAACATCTGCCTCGCTCTAACATACATGATTGAGGTAAACATGATCGTTTACATGCCAGCTTGGAGCTGTGTGTTATAAGTTGTTTGATTTATATGCTATGCCTGCCGGGAATTATCATGTTTGTGTTGGGCTGGTATGTATACTTGGTGGATGAGAGCTTTAGCGACAATATGCCATCGTTTACTTGCCAGCTTGGAACTTGGTGATATCAGTTTTTTGCTTTATATGCTCTGGCTGTCGGGGGTTATCATGTGTGTTTAGCTGGGCTGGGGTGAATATATATCTGAAAATAGATCATGTGAAACTGCTGCGATATTAAATGTTAAATTTAAAGCTTTGATGAAAGAATGCGATGTTCTAGATGGCAACAAAATGAAAGTTTATAAGAATTTGGTAAGATTATGTTCTATAAAAAAATCTAATAAGCAGAAGAAAATTGTATAATAATCTGGTAAGAGTATGTTCCATACAAAATCTAACAGGCAGATGAAATTTTATAAAAATCTGGGTGTCTCTATTGAACCACAAGAGACTTGATTTTCACAGGTTTACCTGGTAATCAGTCTTTTTAAAATTTCGAATGGGATCCTCAAATAAATGATAGTACTGCAGAGTTATCCATTTGAGAACCTTTTTCACATAGCTCATCAGCTGCTTCATTACTCTAGATATCCATATGTCCATGAACCTAGAATGGGGTGACCATATGCTATAGGCTATAGCTTTACAAATACATAGTGGTAAAACAAAATTTTGTAAGAATCTGGTAACAGTATGTTCTATCCAAAATCTAATAAGCAGGGAAAATTTTTATAAGAAATTGGTATGTTCTATACAAAATCTAAGTGGCAAAAAGAGAATTGCATGAGAATTTGGTTAGTGGTTAGTGTCTTCTTGAATGTGAGACTGTTAAGATGAATATTGAGGAGTTTATAAGAGAATATAATAACATGTTTCTCGATGAGCATAAGAAATAAATTCAAGATTGCTATAACTTTTTAAAATTATATAAAAATATTGAGAAAGTCGAATCAAAATTTTATGAGCACCATGTAAGCTGGGCTTGGGCAAGAGATGATTCAACGGATTCAACAGTGTGAGTTTATTGCCGAAAATATAAACAAATTTGATACAAATGATTACCCAGAAGATAATCAATTCAATTTACCGCTCATGAATAAAAAAGATTCCTGGTCTAATGAAGGATGAATTGAATAGGAAAATCATGAGCGAATTTGTAGGCTTGCGCTCGAAAATGTACAGTCTGCGTATAAACGATGGTAAAACTGTAAAGAAAGCAAAAGGAATAAAGACGAATGTAGTCCAGAGGCATATCAATTTCGAAGACTACATCGAATGTTTGAATAATAAACGAGTATTAACTGCTAATCAGAGCTCCATACGATCGCATATCCATAATGTCTACACGATCAGCCAAAAGAAGATTGCATTGAGTCCATACGATAACAAGCGGTATATTATGAGTGGGACAACGGATACTCTACCATGGGGACATTACTCTATTGAATCAGAACAGCAAGGAGCAGACGCAGAAAACATAGTCTAAGGCCAGCCTAAGATATAAATTGTAAATAAAACTTGTATTATAGCTAAAATACCATTTAATGAAATAGTTTGTTTTAATTGTATTATAGTGTAATATATACATTATAGTAAAATAAAAAAGTTAGAGGAAAACCGATTAAAGGAAGCCCAACCATTAAATGATACACTAAGAATTAAATGTTAATATTTTTCAATTTATAATAAATTATATTTTACATATGGTTACATATTTTATTCAATTTCCCTATTAAGTCCAGAGCTCCCGAATTACATTTGCCCACTACAGCGAGCTCCTAATCGGGTGGTTGAGCGTTTTACCCCAGAATGCTAGGATGGCTTGAGAAAAAACATTTACACGTGGGCTCGAACTTGACCCCTGACATCACCTTTGAAACCGGAAGGACATCAGGTCCTTCACCTTCATCCAAAAGTGTGTCTTGGACGCTACAACCTTGATTCCCTATAATCAAGCATTCCACAGGGGATTCGATATTGCTTTTCAAAATAGTTCTGATAACTGTTTAACAGCTATTCGAACAGGTCAGATAACAGCTTAACAGCTTTTCAAACAGGTCAGATAACAGCTTAACAGCTTTTTGAATAGCTCTTGTAACAGCTTAACAGCTTTCCAAACAGCTCTGATAACAGCTTAACAGCTTTTAAAATAGCTTAACAGATTTTCAGACAGGTCAGATAACAGCTTAACAGCTTTTAAACAGGTCTGATAACAGCTTAACAGCTTTTTAAACAGGTCTGATAACAGCTTAACAGCTTTTTAAACAGGACAGATAACAGCTTAACAGCTTTTTAACAGGTCTGATAACAGCTTAACAGCTTTTTAAACAGGACTGATAACAGCTTAACAGCTTTTTAAACAGGTCTGAAAACAGCTTAACAGCTTTTCTATAGGGAATCAAGGTTGTAGCCTCCAAGACACATTAAGTCAAACGCATTTGAATTAAAATGTATCTCTTTGTTTCCCAAAACTTTATTTAATTAAATCAAAGCACAACTGAAACTTAATTTTCGTAAAACAACTTGAACCAATTTTTCACCGAGGTCAGCACCTAATATTACCGGACACCGTCAAGTGAAACTATCCGCTAAGATAACCACTTCGTTATCGACGAGAGATACCCTTACTTTCCGTTCGACAAGTTGTATTCTACTCAAATCCGGCAAATTGTAGTTTATCAAAATCCTACAGCCTATATTGTATTAAAATTCGACAAAATACTTTTCGCGAGGTGATCATGTCAAAGTTTTAAAACCAACTCTACTTTCGACTTTTAATTTTTCATAAATTAAGTCACGACAGTCAGGATAGGAAAATGCTTAATTAGCATTCCCATCCTGAGAAAATTATTTATCGTTGGGCATGTTTAATCATGCCCACAAGAATTTCTCGCCGGACGGAGGTGATATCCGATCTTTTCATAAATATCGAGCACCACTCCGTCGCTTTATTGCCGTGCTACTTTGTTGCCCACTTGAATTTTCATTTTTTGCTGACAAATCTCACTGAGGGTAAAATTTTTCATTGAATTCGACTTTATTTGTCGTCTTTTCAAGTGGGCTATGCGTAGAAATTGCTGATGCAACTTCTTTCGCTTGTGAAAAGATAAGCTGGTCACGTTGTTAAAAATGTGATCAGCTTATTGAGACCTTTCATGATTTGATTTTAATTTTCTTGAATTTCTTTTAATGGTTTTAGAGTTTTTATGTAATTTTTGGTTGTTTTAGGGTCTGATGTTGTGTATACATCCTGTGAGGAAGAGAGCTATTCTTTGGAGAGGAATAGTTCTCATAAAAATAACAATAGAAAAGTTTCCCATGTGTTAGATGTTTCACTTATTCCGTTCTGATTTTTGCGAGGTGTTAGACCCGATCTTTGTTTTAATTACTTTGTTGTACCGTATTTTATGTGCAAAAGATAGGCACATTTTTTGGGCTTGATATGGTTCTAACCCTTTGTGAAAACTTGATCGTTTCAATTACTTATTATTATGCCGTATTTTACATGAACACTTTTTTTTTTCATATTATTATGTAATAAAAAAAACAAATTTAATAATATTCGTATATAATGTCTAACCTAGTGTTAGTTTTTGTTACGTTTTTTTTGTATACTAGATTAGTGTTGTTAGCTTAATATTATTTGATTAATATGTTTTGTTATTACTAATTCTCTAGTGAGAGCAATATCTTTATATACATATTTTGTTTTTTAACAAAGAAAATTTCTGTTGCTATGTATATACGTATGTGCTTTTAACACCATATCTATAATATGCTAGGAGCTATACACTGTCCTTAAATAAAAAAAAATCTTTTGCTTAATTAGGGTTATAGCATATAGTATACCCTATTCTATAGCTGGTTATAATTTATCTTACCTTTACTTACTAATAATAATCATATAATAATTTTTTTTTTTTTTTACAATTTATTTATTTGTTTGTATTTGCTCTCTCTATATTTATTTATTTATTTTGTTTTTCGTTCTTCTTCTTTTGTTTTTTTTTGTTTTATTCTCTCTCCTATTGGGATTCACATTATATTTTATGTTTTTCCTATTACTAGTGCCTTGTTTCTATCTATTTTAAGTGTCGGCTAGTGGTTGTTAGATAGTGACCTTTTAGAACGAGTGACCTTACGAAGTGGAAATTTTATACCACTTGCACCGACCTTGTGGCTGGTAGGGTGCGTGTCCTTTTGAGAGGGATAGGTTCGATTATTTCGATTTGTTCGATTTGTCCCTCCGCCTCTGGGTTTCTTTCAGATTTGCGTAAGCGGTAATTTTTAATAAATGGGACTAGCTATTTGGTGAGGAGGTATAGTACCATACATGTGATGACAACACCAGTTAGGGAAATTGAAGTGTGTAGGGTGGTGACTTAAGTGAGGCGTTATGTTTATTAATTTTTTGTCCAGCTCTTTTAATGACTGGGTACCTTTCAGGATAAGATTATTTGTATCATCTCCTGAATATAGTTCTGTTTTAATATTTTGTATTTTTGATTCATTAGTTATGTTTAGAAATTGGTTCACTATTCTTTCTAGTGAGGTTGTGTTTGGGAAGTAATTAGGTTGTCTGAGACTTAATTTTTGGATATTCTCTGCCTCATAGTGTAGGATTTGCGATCCCACTTGTAATTGACAGGGATGGTTGATGGTTATTATCCCTTGGTCTTCTATTTTCGAAGTTAGGAATTGTTGGGTACACTGAAGGTGTACTATGGTTGGCTCTATCAACGAGAATATCCAAGAATTTGGCTTGCTTAGTTTAATAAGTAGGTCTCTGGGAGGTATTTGTGCTCTGAATTGACACTGAGGCTCTTCCTTTAATGGATTAAAGAGCAGTTTTACTACTTCCTTAGACATCGTAGCCTTTGTTATGGGAATGTCGTACTTTGCGATGAAAGTGTCCTCCTTTGAGTTTTGGGTGATCTTTTTAAAGGTCCTAAGAGTTCGTGGTTTTAACAATAGAATATCCTGTGTCTGTACTTGGTGTGAAAATCGGAAGTTGTATTCGAATGACTAATTTGTCTTGGATGATGAGCTTTTGTCTCGGCTGTCTGATATAATAGAGATAGACAGTTTTATGCATCTGGACAAGTAGCATGGGATTTGTGGTATATTTCTAGTAACCTTTTGGGAGACACCACTAGCGGGTGCAGTTGATGATTTTTGCTGGCAACTATTATATCGAGTAAGGCTTGCTGTATATACTCAATCTCTACAATTGCAAAGTGAGGCTAGAGATTATTCCCTGCCTCAGTTATCTCATCAGCAATTCATCGGTGATATTTTGCATTGTATTTACCTGGTGAGTTATTTGGCGCTGTCTTTCCTGTAGGGATGTCAAGGGCTTTTGGATCTGCTGTATTGTAGTTTTGACTACACTGATCTGCTGTCTTTCCAGGTCGGCTAGTGCTTTGGTGTTTGTTTCGCGGTCCTCGAGTCGGCTATATACCTCTTGTTCATTAGTATTGTCCATGGTTCCGAATAGGTAGTGCATTGCATTCCCTATTCCATCGAAAATAGATCTTGTGGATCTCGACAGTGGAACCACTTCTCGAATGACACTTGTTCTTCTCTTGATATTTTCCAAGAGTGAATGAACGTGTTTTTGTTGAACCAGGCATAGCTCATCCGTTTGAGAACGATTTGAGCATAGTCGGTATACTAAATGTTCCGCCTGTTCTGCCATAAGCGTTTGGTTGTCCAGTTCCATCAGATTGATTTCCGTTAAAACATTCCATGCGCTGTGGTATACTCGTAGTTTTCCCAGATCTTCATACAATACTCCCGTGTTGTTTAGGGGGCTTATGGTATAGGGATCCGCTGATATTTGTCCCATTGTCAGATGGAGGCAGTACATTAACACAATTATGTGCTTCATGGCCTGCAGAAAGATGAAGGATAGGCTTCATTAGTCAGGTGATCATACTAAATAGCATGTAATATTTAGATATAGCATTGCTTAATTGGACGGTTGATAGTTTGTATAATGAGGGCTTACTTGCTATAAGGAAGTCGAGATAGAACAGAATAATTGAAACATAAAAATTCATGTTGAATCTTGTAAATGTATAGTAGGGTTTTAGTGTTAAGAGCTTCACAAAATTGTACTGGAAAAAATATTTAATTTACTCGTAACTACCAAAACAAGGTATGGGGAGTGCCAGTTAAACTAGGCGAAATTTTGTTTCAGTGGAACTTACTTTCTAAAGGTGTATGTACCGGTATCGGTATACTACTCGTAATGGGGTTTCAAACGGTTGTTGTGTACTACAACCTGCCGCTTACCTATTTTTATGGTAGTGTTTGTTGGACTGGGTACATTGGTTACCAGATATGGTCCAACCCAGATTTGAGACAGTTTCTGTTTCCTACTCTCACTTTTGAGGAGGACTTTGTCTCCTAAGTGGAAAGTGAGAGGCCTGACTGTTTTGTCGTAATATGCCTTCGAGCGTTGTTTGCTGGCTAGGAGTTTTTTACGAGCCGTGGCATACGATTTTTGAAATCTGTACTTTAGCATATGGTAATAACTTTCGTGGTTGTAAACGGGTTCAGGATCCCGTTTTAAGTTAGATGGAACATCCGCTGTGAAGCCGTAAAGGCAATCCAATGGGGTTAGTTTAGTACCCTCGTGTACACTGTTATTGTACACGAATGCCGCGGTTCGCAGGAATTGATCCCATGTTTTGGGATTTTCGTCTACGATTGTACGCAGATATTCGATTAATGGTCTATGGGCACGCTCTAGTGCTCCATTAGACTGTGGGTGGTATGCGGAAGTCTGTAACTTCTTTACCTTTAGCAGTTTCCAGACCTTCTTGAATAGCTCACTCAGAAAATTAGTTCCCTGATCGGTGACTATTCTCTTTGGAATGCGATAGCGCGTGACAATCTCATTGAAAAAGATTTGCGCCACCGTTACTGCTTCTCCATTTGGTATGGCATACCAATCGACAAATTTGGTAAGATTATCTTGAAAAGTTAAGATATATTTATTACCTGATATGGTCTCTTCTAGTGGACCTACTATATCGAGGTAAACCTTGTCGAAAGGTTGTTCTGCGATGTCCGTTATTACCATGGGCATCTTGAATTGTGGAGATGCTTTCATTGTTTGGCACTTAGTGCATTTTTTACGTATTTCTTTATATCGCTGAGCATGTGTCTCCACCAATACTTGGGTATAATTTTTTTATAAGTCTTAATGACACCCTGATGGCCGCCGAAAGGAGAGTCGTGGTAATCCTTTAGGATTGTTTGAACTTCCTTGGGGCTCGTGATTATCTCAGGTGCCTTCACTGGACTTGTATCTTGTTCAAGCTTAGCAGAGGGTTGTATTTCTGCCTTCGGGAGTTTGTTTTCTATGTTTTCCACTGCCGTGGGCTGTGTTTCAGCGCTGCAGCTGGTATTGGCCTCTTGGGCTTTCTGCTTTTGAGCTCTGGTCAAGGCGAAGCAATGAGCGGCTTTCTTGGTTTTCTTTTTATTTGGGGGTTTATTTTCCTCCACCTCAGAGTCCATAGTGTGGTGGACTTGGGCTTGTATCGTTAAAGTGTAATACTTGTAGCATGCGGCTTAATGCATCCGCATTGGTATTATACTTCCCTGGTTTATATTCGATGGTATAATCGAATTCTGATAATTTGTAGTGAAATCTCACCAACGGGAAGTCGGGTCTTTAACATTAAAGACACCTTTGAGAGGCTTGTGGTCAGTATAGACCGTAAATTTCCTGCCTTGGAGGTAGCATCGGAAATTTCTAGTTGCCCAGACTATAGCCAATAACTCCTTTTCAATAGTGGAGTAATTTCTCTCGGCTTTGTTTAGCGTTCGGCTTGCATAGGCGATAGGCTGGTCTTTTCCCACTTCTCCTTGGGAAAGCACGACGCCTAATGCTTCGTTGCTGGCGTCCGTTGTAAGGTTGAATGGTTTAGAAAAATCTGAATAGATTAAAAGTGGTGGTGAAATTAGAGCATTTTTAATGCTTTGAAATGCTTCTTGGCATTTCTCAGTCCAAAAAAATTTTACGTCCTTGCGGAGTAAATTCATAATTGGACGAACTATTTTAGAGAAGTCCGGAATGAACTTCCTGTAGTAATTGGCAAGTCCTAAAAAGGACTGAACTTGCCTGACTGTTCTAGGAACAGGGAATGTTTGGACGCAAGCCGTTTTTCTGGGGTCTGGTAATGCACCTTCGCTAGAGCATTTGTGCCCTAGGTAAACAACTTCTCGTCTCAAAAACTGGCACATCTCTGGCTGCAGTTTGAGGTTGTTCTCTCTCAATTTGTCGAAGACTTTGAGAAGTTTATCATTGTGGTCATTTAGGTTTTTACAATAAATAATGATGTCGTCAAGATAAACGAAACATTCGAGGCCCTGTAAGCCTGTCAGAACGAAGTTCATGAGGCGTTGGAATGTAGCGGGAGCCCTTTGAGTCCGAATGGCATACGCTTAAACTCATAGTGCCCGTAATTAGTACTAAAGCGGTCTTATGTCGATCTTTTTTGTCGACTAAGACTTGGTGATAGCCGTTGGCCAAATCGAGGGTGGTAAAGTACCTGGCAGCATGACCTAGTTGGTCAAGAATATCCTCGATTCGGTGTAGCGGAAATGCGTCGCCAATTGTCTTTTCGTTCAATTTGCGAAAATCAAAAACGACGCGCCACCTTTTTTCACCATCGGGTCCCGCTTTTTTGGGGACTACTAATAAGGGTGAATTCCAAGGGCTTTTGCTAGTTTGGACTATCCCGTTGTCTAGCATTTCTCGCATTTTCTCATTTATTACCTGTCTCTGGGTCTCTGGCAATCGATAGGCCTTTTGGTTTATGGGGGCCTGATCTTGTATTAATGGAATGTTATGGGTGATAGCGTTTGTATAAGTAAGCTTATCACCTTTAAGGTAAAAGATATCATTGTACTCATAACAGAGTTCGGATATCGAAGGTTTTTCTTCCGCATTTAGATTTGGGTCTAGGCTGAGCCCTTGGTCTAGCCTGTTGACTTGCGGAGTGTGTGTGGGATCTTCATGATCCGGAAATAAGTACCTTACGTGCTGTATGACAGCCGTATTTTCCGAAAAGCTTGCATTTCTTTCCTCATTTTGTGTAGTTGTGTACTTACTTTCTGGTTTACTTACATTACTAGATGGCAGGGAATGGGCTTCCTGCAGTTTTAATGGTTGAGTACCATGTTTTACAGGTACTTTCGATTGGTCCGAGTACTCGCACGCATTGACACTTTGGTTTATGGGCCGTGAGAAATTGGTATCTTTAACTATATTTGACGGTGGAGCCAATATTGCCTTTAATGAGGTCTTACGGATCTCACACGCATCTTTTGTAGGACTCTGGGGTCTATTTGGTTCTTAATATTAACTTTTTTAGGTGGTGGAGTCGGCTTTGCCTTTGAACAAGTACTTTTGATATCACACGCGCCTTTACTTGGGCTCTTATGCCTTGTAATTGTCTTAAATCTAGGTATATTGGCTGGAGGAGTCAGCTGCATTTTGCTTGTCGGCTTCTGGAGCTCGCTCGTATCTCTGATTTGACTCTGGGGCCATGTAAAATTTTTATAGCTTATTTTATTATACGGTGGAGTCATTTTTGCCTCTACTCGGGTCTTACTGAGCTCGCACGCGTCTTGTATAGGGCTCTTGGGCCGCGTTAGTAACTTATATCTAGGTATTTTTGAGAAAGAAGTCTTGCTTGACTTGTGTTCCGCCTTCAGAATGTGTTACTCGCTTGCGATTTATTCGGCTTGAGAACGTATTGTGTATTAGTGTCTTCTCTTGTTGGGATGACGGCGTAGTCATGTATAGGGAGCAGTTGTAATAATAAACTGTTGATGACTACTTGGAAGTTGTTAATGTTGAGTATGGCAACTAGCACTGTTTCTTTCCCAGTAGGGAGTAAACTGTTGGCCGGGAAGACTCCATCGCCTATCTCGTTTGATAGACAGAGCATTTTTTCCTTCACTCGCAACGGGACTGTGGTGATAATTTGTGACCTAGCAGGTATGCATATTGGTTCTTGTAAGGGAACTAGATGCTGCCCCCATTTCGCTGGTCTTTTGATCACACAGGCAGCTCTTTTCGCACTCCGTCGGCTCTTGTTGAACCTGGCAGCCAGCATTACTCTTTTGAGATGCCTTGGAGACACTGCATGTAGATAGCTTAACCTGTTTAAGTTCCATCTTTTCTGCCAGTGATCTCACTTCGACTGCTTTTCTGGAGTACAGCCTGTTCGTTTTGTATGACAAGGGCACAGTAAACTCTTCGGAATTGGTTTCCGTGCAAGGAAACATAAGTGCTTTATTTGGGCCTTCAACATTACAATGATTTGATAAGATTTGTACTACCTGAAATTTGCAGGGAATTTTATTTTTAAAATTGAAGTTGCCCTTGCAATTTCCCAGTGTTTTTCCGGTTCCAAAAGGGGTCTGTAGAGTGCATGCCTCACTTGAATTAATTATTTTAAGGTCTTTAATCGCTTTCTTCTTAATAATACTGACCTCAGCGCCAGTGTCCACTACTAGTTTTGTTTGACCGTTAAGGCTTATGTCCAGTGGAAGTTTCACTGTAGGGACACCGGATTCGGGCGCTTGAGGCGACCCTTTTGAACTTTTAGTTGGGTTTATAGTCGAGCCGGGGAGTTTTGGGCCGACTGCATGTCGTTTCCCTGACTCCGGGCTTCCCATTTTTTCTTTTGCCCGCAGTTTTCATCTGCGTGTCCACAAAAATTACACTTGAGTCTTATGTTAAAGACTTGGAGACCTTTTGTGCGTGTCGGGGAAGTTCGCACCCGAGCGAATTTCACCCTATAGGGGGGAAATTCGCACCGTCATTTTTTTTAACTGAAAAAGAACGTACAGTATAAAAACGTCGAAAAACTGATCGTATAGGGGGAAATTCGCACCGCTGTAAATTTTTTTACAGAAATCACAAATTTATTAAATTTATAACATAGCGTAAAGGAATATTACAAAATATGATTTTAGAGATCCGACGGGAATTCGATACCTTAAAGAATGCTCACATAAACAGAATGTTATCTTATAAGCAACTATACCTTCACTTCAAGCAGTTCAACTTATAATCGAGAAGATTAACCTGTGTGCGAATTTTACAAGAGCAATTATTATGGTGTGAGTTATGGCTGTAAATCAGAAGTTCTTTTACTCTGATGCAATGTAGATGAGCTCACGATACCTGTATCGTGAACGAATTTGTTGGAGCTGTGTCCGGTTCTTGTACCGACACAGCAAGTAATTTATTGTTCGTCGCAATGTAGATGGTGATAACAACGATGACACTTACGATGCTTGTATCGTAAGTTACTTATTGATTGTTTTCGGTTCTTGTACCAAGACAATCTTAATCGCGACTCACAAAAGCGATAGATACTGGTAAAAACAACACCTTGAATATGATAATGAAAACTGATATATTTAATTTATTTGCACGATATTTATACAAGATTACAAACAACTACAGTTACTTAAAGCTAGGGTCAATAATCATTACAGCACTAAATTATTGAGGTAAACGTATTGCTGACATACACAAATTAGTGCATTTACAAATTATTAAAGCGAATGACCTGTGCTGGTTGCGCGTTTTTATTTTCGTGTTACAAGCCAATTTATGTGTTGTCAGCGAATGCCTTTATGCTTTCTAAGAGAAGGTCAATGATTTGTGAAATGCATGCAAATGAATTGTCTTTGTTGATTTAATGAATATTAAGATTCAAAAAATGACTTAAGATTAAACATCCTCCACCGCCTTGAACATTGAGTTCAATATTATGTATATACTATTCTAATGTTAGGCATCGAAGGTTACGCTAAACTCAGGATGACTTGTTTTAGGCTCGGTCTCGAATCGTCTGATTGATTTTCTTGGTGATGGCTTTGGTGGGCTTTTGATTCGTTGACAGATAGTCGCTCTGAATTTCCAAACGATGACGGTGCTTAAAGCAGCCACGAGCAGCAGAGCAGCATATGCTATAGTGTATTGATGAACATCATGTGCTTGAAGATGGGTCTTAGGTGGTAATTCATTGTATAGTTGTTTAATCTGTTCCTTTATGGCATCTAGTCCTGCCCAATGTCTATGATAGTGATATGTCTCGTTGTCTTCTGATAGCCAATGTTGCGTGGCTATAACATCCGATAAATTTCCAGAGGGCGTATAGGAGAGTCGTGAAATTGATGGATAAATGCTATGTCCCTGTATTGTTATCAGTTCTTGTTTGATCATGCAATCGCCTTGAATTTTCAAAATTCCTGTTTTCTCCAGAATTGTTTGCGTGATGTTGTTTCCACAAACTACGTTAAGTGTGGTTTTGGACTTAAGAGCATAGATCCATTCATTTGGATGATTCAACTGTATCCAGTGGGGTCCGTCTCCAACCCTTGAGACTTGACAGGAGGGTGATTGCGGCAGGTGGTTAATTAGATCTACTTCACAGGAACTGATATTTGACCCTCTTCGATATATTGGGTGTTTTTGTTTGCAGAGGTGCTGACCTTCAGCTATGATGGGGCAAGATTGAAGTTCGTATTCCGTTATCGGATAATATTGATCCCGATGCATATTTATTACCAAATATGGGGTTGATGGATGAATGGTGAAGAAGGTGTTGTTGACCAATACTGGTACAGAGACAAGTTTGAATAATTCAAAGTCTTCAAGGGTCAGTAATGGTATTCTGAGGCGGAATATCAAGTGCCTTGTTGCTATTCTTGCTTCGATTGTCATCAAGTTGTAGAATTTTAATACTTCATCCTGGGTTACTGGCAGCCGTAACGACGATGACATGTGTTCCTTAATAGTTGTCAGCTCTCGTCTTAATTGAGGTGGTGAGATGAGCTGTGGACTGATTTTTCCATGGTGGGTGTCGACGAGTACATCTACAATCGAGGCTTGAATTTGCTGGAAGCGTATGGCGGATAAGGTAGCCTGCATTGTCAAAGATATGAATGCTTGTGACAGCCTTTCTTCTTTAAGTTCCTTTGTTAGACCGTTGACCTTTCTTGCGAGACTAGTGATATGCCCCTCTAAGTTTTGAAAATGCTTATCTATTATGTCCTGGTTTTTTTTCATCACATTTAATGTGGTATCTATCAGCGATGTTTGGTTCCTTATCAAAGCTGTCAGGTGCCCTTCATTTTGCTCTATGCCTTCAATGGTATCGGACATTTTATCTGCGTAGTTCGAGTCCAATACTCCGAAAAGTGCACTTGCGATGTTGCCCACAAAATTCAAGGCTCCTCTTTTTACTCTGGTGGTGGCATTACCTTTGGGCTGAAGTAGCTCATTGGTCTTTGAGATATCTTCAATGAGGTTTCGAAAGTGGTCGACTGTACGTAAACAGCTGTCCTTGTCTGTCATCAAATGACAGATGTAATTTAATGTCTGTGTTGCATTTGCAAGTATCTCGAACTCATTCCAATAGTGCTGGGTGTCGTAGTAAGCAATTACATTCCACTCACTTGAGATAATGTTTGTAACACCCAAATTTTCAAAGTATATTCCCGGCTGTGAGTGGAATGGACTCAATTCAACGGGACTGCCATGTGTCATTGGTAATAAAAGGCACGTTAGTAGTAATGTGGTTACCGCTGAGCCTAGTGATCGGCGAGCCTTTTTCTTCGGGGACGAGTCTGTGTCTGGTGACTGATAATTGCCATCGGTATGCTTCGAAGTAGATATAGTTTGTTGTTGTCGTTTATGGGTACTTGTCAATTTGTAGTGATCTAGATTCTTCAATTTAGTACTGTGCTTGTTTTTGACGTTGGACAACAGTTCTGTGGCTTTGTCTAAATCGTAGTCCTTTTCGATAGGTAATGGCGCAAGCTTATGTATGGGCCGGCGTAACACTCCACTGGAGGTTCTAATATCAGCTACTCGAACCAGGCCATCATTTCCATGGTGGATTTTAATTATTCGACCTAACGGCCATTTTAATGCCGGTATATTGTCTTCTTTTATAAGTGCCATAGTGCCAGGTTGAACATTTTGGCAGCGTTCCTTCCATTTATATCTGTGTTGCAACTGATTCAAATATTCGCCAGACCACCTTCTCCAGAACTCATTTTTGATATGTGTAACGAGTTTCCATCGTGTAATAAGGTTTATATTAAGTGGTTTGGTGTCGGCATCTATCATACCAACAAGGGGTTCTCCGATGAGGAAGTGTCCTGGAGTCAAGGCGTTGAGATCGTTAGGGTCAGAGGACATTGGTGTGATTGGTCTGGAGTTTAAGACTGCCTCAATTTCGACAATAGCTGTTTCGAGTACTTCATATCTTAGTGAAGCGGCTGCTAACGTGCGTTGGAGAAGATGTTTAGCTGACTTTACCGCAGCTTCCCAGAGCCCTCCAAAATGCGGTGCTCGAGGTGGAATGAAGTGAAAATCGATGTTCTTTGTACTACATATTCTTGTTATCTTTTCTATTGCAGTTTGAGATCCAATCATGTCCTTTACTTCTTCTAACTGGTTTTTGGCACCCACAAAGTTTGTCGCATTATCACAGTAAATGTTTGCGCAGTGACCTCGTCTACCCATAAAGCGTTTAAGTGCCCCAAGAAAGCCTTGTGTTGTTAAATCGGTGACTAGTTCAAGGTGAGTTGCCTTGGTAGCAAAACAACAGAATACTGCTATGTAAGACTTCTGTGGCCTTTTTCCTCTGATCTTATAGTGGGTCCATACTGGTCCGCAAAAATCTACTCCCGAATTGACGAACGGTCTTGCTGGCTGAACTCTATCTGCAGGCAAATTGCCCATTAACTGTGAAAGTAGTTTGGGCTCTGCCTTTACACATCGTACACAATTCTTTACTATGGATCGCACCAGAGTTTTGCCTTTTATTGGCCAAAATTTTTGTCTCGCGATTGACAACAGCGCCTGAGGTCCCACATGGTAGTTATCTTTATGTAGCTCGTCTAGCAGTAATTTTGTGAAAGGATGTGTGTATGGCAACAATATTTGATGTTTGGCGTCATATGAAAGATTTGAGGCTTCAAGTCGGCCTCCAACTCTGATGAGTCCTCGAGTGTCTATGAATGGGGTGAGACTGCTAAGAGAGCTGTTTTTGTTAACTTCTGCAAAGCGTTTTAGATGGTCGAGATCATCTTTGAACTCTTGCTCTTGCATGTGCCTTATTATAGCTACTTGAGCTTCATTGATTTCGTGTATGGAGAGTGATTTACCCGTATTACTTGCTTGTTGTTGATTGCGATGTCTCATGATATTTATAAAGCGTGCAATATAAGCGAGCGTATTACGTAACTTCCTGAACGAATTTCCATGATCGATTTTATCGATTATGGATGTTGAATCTTCGGCTGCTGAGGCTGATAACGTGAACCCCTTTTTCTCTAACTTGCATTCTTCTGTTTTCAGGTATGGTGGTGGCCAAAGGTCTTCAGTGCCATGTAGAAAGGTGGGTCCGTAAAACCAAAGTGTGGAACCTTCGAGTTTTTCTGGCTCGATTCCTCGCGAAAGAATGTCAGCAGGGTTGTCCTTAGAACCCACGTGGCGCCATTGCGTGGGAACGCTTACGTCCTGTATACTTGAGACTCTATTTGCAACGAAAGTATGAAAGTGTGAAGATGAAGAATTTAGCCATGCTAGGACTATTTCGGAATCAGACCATAGGAATACAAGCTCTTTCCTCATTCGTAAGTCCCTTTGGATGCGATTAGCCAGTTCCGCTGCCAATTTAGCTGCACAAAGCTCTAGTCGAGGTAATGTGGTTTGTTTCATTGGAGCTATCCTAGATTTAGCGCATAATAGGCGTACTACAATAATGTTGTCCTTATCTATGGATCTTATATATGCAGCTGCACCGTATGCTTTCTCTGAAGCATCTGCGAAGACATGAATTTGCACTACTTTGGGGATTCTATGAGAAAATACATGCCTTGGAAAATTTATGTTGCTCAGTAACTTTAGACCTGATCGAAATTTAATCCATGATGTATGTAATTCTTGGGGTAACGCTGCATCCCAATCAACTTTGAGTGTCCACAGCCTTTGAAGAAATAATTTAGCATTCACCACAACTGGAGCCATAATACCTAATGGGTCGTATAGGTGAGCAATATCCGAATACGTTGTTCGCTTTGTCACCTTACATGATTCAATTTGTGCAGTCTTTACACGGAAAGAGTCAGTCTTAGGAAGCCAGATCAGACCGACCGTTTTAATGTGCTCGTCCAATTTATTGTTGAAATCTAGTTGGAGCTCTTGATCTGTTGGAGGTATGCTCTGCAGCAAGCGCTGGTGATTTGCACACCATTTTCTTAATTTAAAGCCAGATGTGCTAAGTATTGATTGGAGCTGAGTTTGGATGTCAAGAGCTGCTGATAAGGTGTCTGCACCGGTGAGAACATCATCCATGTAGAAGTCACGTTTGAGTATTTCCGACCCCACAGGATAAGTATGAGCTTGATCCTCTGCCAATCTTTGAAGACATTTAGTGGCTAGGTATGGCGCACACGTCGTTCCGTATGTTACCGTTGACAGTTGATAGACTTTAAGCGATTCACTTGGATCAGGCCTCCACCAAATTAGCTGATATTTACTATCGGATTCTTCAACTTCTATTTGCCGATACATTTTCTCGATATCAGCAGTAAATACGAATCGTGGTAATCGAAAACGTAAAAGAATGGAAAAGACGTCATCCTGTATAGTTGGACCCGTGCATAGTATGTCATTTAAGGATATGTTCTTCGATGTTTTTGCTGAAGCGTCGAATACCACTCTAAGTTTTGTGGTGCTGCTATCCGGCTTCATGACACAATGATGAGGCAAGAAGTAGTATGGTGCCTTGATGATGTTGATGTTGACTTCCCGCATATGACCCAAGCGAAGATACTCCTCCATAAATTCCACATATTGTGTTTTAACCTTCTCGTTATTGGCTAACTTTCGTTCCAATGATCTAAATCTTTGCAAGGCAATGTCTTTTGATTCCCCTAATCTAGTAGGCTGAACTAGAAATGGGAGACTTACGATAAAACGTCCACTTAAACTTCTTCTTGTGTTTTGATTGAAGTGTATCTCACACCGTTTCTCTGCCGTGGTAAAATTCGTGGAAGACCCTTCAGTCTCTTCCAACTTCCAAAAACGCTCAATTTGCTGATCTAATCTTTCATCTTCGCTGCAAATTCCACAGATTGCGTCAGATTGAGACATATTATTGATCTTCCCTGCCACAGTCCAACCAAAAACAGTGTTTTGAAGTGTTGGTCACATTTCCCCCAACTTTATCTGGCCAATTGACAAGAGTGAATAGTAAATCTCTGCACCAATTAACAGATCAATAGATCCAGGTCGATCGAAGGTTGGATCAGCTAACGCGATGTTTTGAGGTAGCGGCCAAGCTGAAGTATCTATTGACTTAGTGGGTTGAACTGAAATGATTTTTGATAGCACATGGGCTTCCAGTCTTGTAGTGAAATTATTTATTCTAGATTGCAGCAGTACGTTCACTCGACTATGGGATTGTTGTCTCCGCAGACCAATGCCCTCAATGTGTAATTGCTCTGGAATCTCTGTTAATTCTAATTGTTTCGCCATCTTCTCGGTCATGAAGTTCAACTGAGAGCCTGAGTCTAAGATGGCTCTACATTCCACTTTTTTACCTCTGTTGTTAATTAGATTAACGACTGCTGTGCTGAGGAGAACATAGCCCTTCAATGACTGAGCTGTTTTTGTTGTTAAGGATATTGATTGCTCGTGTGCCTGATTGAAATGTGTTGATGATAATTTGTTGCTTGCTGGGTGTGCAGCAGTAACTTGACTCTGAAGATTTTTGCTTTGCGTATATGATGATCCGGATTTGGAAAAGGCGTTATCAGTATGCAATAAAGTGTTATGTCTTTTTGAACACTTGGTGCATGCTCGGGCTGTACAAGTATCGACCCGGTGACCTGCATTGAGACAGTTGAAGCACACATTGACTCCTTTCACATGAGCAATGCGCTTGAGTGGAGTTAATTCTTGAAATCTCCGACATGCAAACAGCTGATGATTACCTTTGCACATTGTGCAAACTGATCCGTTTGTCACTGTTGAGGTAAAAGCCCTTGAGACACCTATTCTACGGTTATAATCTTCAGTGGGTTTACCTTTGTTTCCTAGGGTCTCTAATGACTGGAAGCGCGTTTCTAAAAACACTAAGAAGCTCTTCATAGATTGCAGTGCTCTGGGCTGGGCCAAAGATTGCTCGTAAAGCGTGTGTGTAGTACGGTCCAGTCTCTTTATTAATAGATGATGTAAAAGTGGATCCCAATGGGTGATGTTTATTCCCAAGTTCTCTAAGCCGAGTAGGCATTCCTGGGTTGTGTCATGCAGGGCCTTTATGGCAGAAGAGCTTTCGTTGGTTATACTGGTCTGCGACAGCAGTCTATTTAGTAGTGCAGTTACCAATAACCTAGGGTTCTCGTACCTTTCAGTGATAATCTTCCACGCAGCAGAGTAATTTGTATCAGAAATAGTAAGATGTCGCACTAATTTCTCGGCTTCGCCTGATAAGCTGCTTTTGAGATACCACATCTTTTGGCACTCCGACATTGTCTGCTTGTGCACTACTTCAGTGAAAAGATCATGAAATTGACGCCATTTCAAGTAATCGCCATCGAAACGTTGCAGAACAATTTTAGGCAGCTTCATCACAGAATTTGTACTCACATCTGCTTTGTGGTCATTGCTCTTACTACCCACATAATTGTATAGTTGTGCCAAAGTATTTTGAGCTTCTTCCACTAAACTGAAGTATTCCTCTGCATCATAACTTATTATTGTGGGGTCATCGACACTATCCCAAATTTTGTAGTGGAGCCTTTGAACATCATGTAAGTATTGTTCTATTGTTTTGATCTTAAGCTGGCAGAATTGCTCTGTATAATTTTCCTTAATTGTAGCTAATCCTGCTACTGTTTTACGCAATACAGCTAAAACAGATCGTTGTTTATTTAAAGTTCCGGGGATGCTTGCACCAAAATTTTCATTCTTATTTTCTGTATGGGTGGATTGCGTTGTTGCTAGATTATCTTCTCTATTAATGTCTTTCAATGCCTTATCCGCTTTATCGATTGGCTCACGCTTCTCTTCTAAGGGTTGGGTGAACTGTTTAATTGCCTCAATCTTTTCATTCATATCATGGATTATCTGCTCATAGACCTTCTTTATCGCTTCATAATAACCAGTTGAGAGGAATGGATGCTCTGATATGTCTCCCGATTGCTTCATAATGACTGCGTTCGTTGAAGAAAATTCATTCCAGCAAGCATTTAGGGCATTCGATCTTGACTTTAAATAATCTAAAGTTTTCTTGTCCTCGGGATCCGTCTTATAGTTGGCGATTATTCTTTGAATTTCGCCTCCAATCTTCTTCTGCGAAGTTATACGGTCCTCTACACTCATGATCAAATCAAATTATCACGTCGGGGTCACCAAATGTAAATCAGAAGTTCTTTTACTCTGATGCAATGTAGATGAGCTCACGATACCTGTATCGTGAACGAATTTGTTGGAGCTGTGTCCGGTTCTTGTACCGACACAGCAAGTAATTTATTGTTCGTCGCAATGTAGATGGTGATAACAACGATGACACTTACGATGCTTGTATCGTAAGTTACTTATTGATTGTTTTCGGTTCTTGTACCAAGACAATCTTAATCGCGACTCACAAAAGCGATAGATACTGGTAAAAACAACACCTTGAATATGATAATGAAAACTGATATATTTAATTTATTTGCACGATATTTATACAAGATTACAAACAACTACAGTTACTTAAAGCTAGGGTCAATAATCATTACAGCACTAAATTATTGAGGTAAACGTATTGCTGACATACACAAATTAGTGCATTTACAAATTATTAAAGCGAATGACCTGTGCTGGTTGCGCGTTTTTATTTTCGTGTTACAAGCCAATTTATGTGTTGTCAGCGAATGCCTTTATGCTTTCTAAGAGAAGGTCAATGATTTGTGAAATGCATGCAAATGAATTGTCTTTGTTGATTTAATGAATATTAAGATTCAAAAAATGACTTAAGATTAAACAATGGCTTTGCATTTAAAACAGGGTGCGAATATCACAGGTGCAATTATTAAAAGAACAAATAAGAGCATTACAAATTAAACAGGGCACGAATGTCACAGATGCAATTTTTGGAAGCTCGAGTGAAAGCGGGCTTCTTTTAACAGGGTGCGAATCTTATACAAGTAGTTTATGGAAGTTTGAGTGAAAGGAATTTACTTTCAACAGGGTGCGAATATTGCAGGTAAAATTTTTGGTAGTTCGAGTGATAGCCTTCTATTTGAAATAGGGAGCGAATTTTACAGGCGCAATTCTCGGTAGTTCGAATGAAAGCCTTCTACTTTAAACAGGGTGCGAATCTTAAACATGCAATTTTTGGGAGTTCGAGTAATAGCCTTTTACTTTAAACAGGGTGCGAATCTTATACATGCAATTTTTGGCAATTGAAGTAATAGCCTTCTGCTTTAAACAGGGCGTGAATGTTACAGGTAAGATTTTTGCCAGTTCGAGTGATAGCATTCTACTATAAATAGGGTGCGAATGTTACAGGTGCAATTTTTGAAAATTCGAGTAATAGCCTTCTACTTTAATCAGGGTGCGAATCTTATACATGCAATTTTTGGCAGTTCAAGTAATAGCCTTCTACTTTAAACAGGGTGCGAATATTGCTGGTACAATTTTTTGAAGTTTGAGTGATAGCATTCTATTTTAAATAGGGTGCAACTTTTACAGGTGCAGTTTTTGGAAGTTCGAGTAATAGCTTTCTACTTTAAACAGGGTGCGAATCTTATACATGCAATATTTGGCTGTTCGAGTAATAGCCTTCTACTTTAAATAGGGGGCGAATGTTACAGGTGCAATTTTTGGCAGTTCGAGTAATAGCCTTTTACTTTAAACAGGGTGCGAATCTTATACATGCAATTTTTGGCAGTTGAAGTAATAGCCTTCTGCTTTAAACAGGGCGTGAATGTTACAGGTAAGATTTTTGCCAGTTCGAGTGATAGCATTCTACTATAAATAGGGTGCGAATGTTACAGGTGCAATTTTTGAAAATTCGAGTAATAGCCTTCTACTTTAATCAGGGTGCGAATCTTATACATGCAATTTTCGGCAGTTCAAGTAATAGCCTTCTACTTTTAACAGGGTGCGAATATTGCTGGTACAATTTTTTGAAGTTTGAGTGATAGCATTCTATTTTAAATAGGGTGCAACTTTTACAGGTGCAGTTTTTGGAAGTTCGAGTAATAGCTTTCTACTTTAAACAGGGTGCGAATCTTATACATGCAATATTTGGCTGTTCGAGTAATAGCCTTCTACTTTAAATAGGGTGCGAATGTTACAGGTACAATTTTTGCCAGTTAGAGTGATAGCCTTCTACTACAAATAGGGTGCGAATGTTACAGGTGCAATTTTTGAAAATTCGAGCGAAAGCATTTTAATTTAAACAGGGTGCGAATCGTATACGTGCAATTTTTGCCAGTTCGAGTAATAGCCTTCTCCTTTAAACAGGACGTGAATGTTACAGGTACAATTTTTCAAAATTCGAGTGATAGCCTTTTACTTTAAATAGGGTGCGAATGTTACAGGTACAATTTTTGCCAGTTAGAGTGATAGCCTTCTACTACAAATACGGTGCGGATGTTACAGGTGCAATTTTTGAAAATTCGAGTGATAGCCTTTTAATTTAAACAAGGTGCGAATCGTATACGAGCAATTTTTGCCAGTTCGAGTAATAGCCTTCTCCTTTAAACAGGACGTGCTGCATTTTTGAAACTATGGCAGGCATATGGCGGCAGTGTTCCGAAGCAAATACATTTTACGTTAATGCGGCGATGTTAGATTCGGAATTATTTCTGAAAATTCTCGTCATATATTTTCCGGTATGCATATTTATTATTTACTCTTGTGACTCAGAGCAGTGTGAATATCTTTTTTAATGCAACTAATAGTGGATTTATTCGTGAATTTTTTAAACTTGACAAAATGAGAGTTCCGGAAAAGTTTAAGTCAGAGAGAATTGAAAAACTTACAGTAGAATTTTATAAAATTATTGGTGAATTAGAGCTTAGTAAAAACTATACAGTTAGTGATTTAGAGCTGACAACTTTTGATAAATATATTCAAGAATGTGAAAGTGAAACGGCTGTGTCCGCAGCTATTTTAGGTGGCATCCGAAGGTATACGTTAATATTAAAGGATATGTCCAAAAATGTGGTTGGGCCCTCTAAACAAGTACATGCTTCCGAATCTGATAATTTACAAGAAGAAAATCATCAGATTGGTTCCCGAGAATTCCCAGAGCTAATTCAAAATTCTACTACAGTTCCGGAAATTCAAAGCCTGGCTGAAGAATCTATAGAACGACCTTACTTGGAGCCGCAGGTAATACTTGATAGTGATAGTTAGGATATTACTGATGACGTCGAAATATTTCTTACAAATTCATATTTATCGAACGAATTGGAGGTGATTGAGGTAAGCCTAACAACCCAACGTGAGAGCAAAGCAACATTTGTTAAATATGATACAATTAATGGAATTAGTTATGGATGTCAGTTTACAGTAAAAAGAAAAAACAAAGGAAGCATACGATTTGAATGCAAATCATGTCGAAAAATAATTGATAAAAGAAGCCGCATAGTTAAGCATCAAATCCTGTCAGAAGAAGAAGAACGTAGTCCAGCTTCATTTTTATATGCTGAACGGAAAATTTCAGAATGGAGGAAAATAAAGCACCACGATCAATGTAAATTAGAACCTATTGGAACCTCCGTGGCTAGATCTAAGAAAAACCAGGCTGTTATATTTCGAAGTAAGCACACTGGAACAGCAAAACAGGTTTATGATAATCATGCCAGAATATTAGCTGTTGAGGCAGAAACATTAAAAATTACTGCCACTGATTTTGCAGATGGCTTTAAAACGTTCAAAGTAGCTCAGTCTGCATTAAAAAAAGCTCGTTTACGTAAAAATGCCCTTAATTCAACAAAAATGGCTGGATTATAAAAGATGGCACACAAATAACAAAATCTCTTCCGGAGGAAAATAATGATTACTTTTTAATAAAAGAAGATAAAGAAACAGGCACCGTAGTTCTTGGTACATTATTTATGATCAAACGTTTCTTTTCTTCAAAAAAAGTTATGTCCGATGGCATTTTTAAAATTGCACCTACTGGTTACAAACAGTGCTATATATTATGGTATATAAATAATAGAAGTTGAAGTCCAAAATGAACCTGCAAATAGATCAAAGGCTATCCCAGCTATTTATATTCTATTAAAAGGAAAAACAGAAAATTTGTATCAGAATGCATTTGATATAATAGAGCAATATAGGATGGACAACTTTATTAGCGACCCAGAGTGGACCGAATATATTATAGATGACGAAAGGGCAGTTCAAAATGTTCTAAGGAATTGCTACCCAAATGTTAATATATCATTCTGCCTTTTTCATATAAATAAAAATGTTGTTAAATGTCTTTCTGAGAACAAACTTACAAATTATGTCCGGAATTGTTCTACGGATGAACAATTGTGGTTTTATGGAAAACTAAAATTGATATTAGCTCTACCGCTGCTTCAAAGTTTCCAAATACCAGAAGTGTTTAGAGAACTTAAGCGAAAGGTATTCGATGTAATATCGGCTAAATTCAACCGATTTCAAAATGAGCAATTTGAATCTTTTTTCTCAGCTATTGGTAGAAGATATTATGAGTCAAGTACTGAAAAACTTAAAAAAATTTCGAAATATAAGAAAACAATTCGTACTACAAACCTTATAGAATCAGCACATTCAGCATTTAATAAGTCAACAATATTACCGCGACACGGATCAAAATCATAAATTGTGCAAGCATTTCAGCAAATTGATCTACAATATAGATGTATTGCTTTAGAATTTAATAAAAAAGGGATTGACGCACTGTCCAGAAAAAAAATTGCATATCAAAATAAAGAAAGCATATTACATGACCTTTATAATGATATTCAAAATGGCACTATTAATATTGAACAATTTTTGGAAAAAGCTCCCGGATCAATGACACATCAAAATTATTATAAAATTGTTCAAGAGGCAATTTCAAGATTAATGAACATTAGTGAACAAAATGAACCAGGCCAAGACATCGACGATTTAATTGAAGCAGTTTTTCTTGGAGAGAATTCTAATAAGCGGACTCGAGCTCTTAGCTCTAAGTATTTTGGCAAAGAATGGGTCAACTCATGGTGAAAATTAAATAAAAATAAAAAATTTATATACAAAAAATGCAATATATAATCTCACCTATAGACTTCTGTCAGCAGTCGTATGATCTACAGATAATTTTGTCCATGTCATTTAAACTAATTATATTAATCTCTCTGTTTTAGATTATGCATTATGCCGTTCATACATATATTTAATTATAGCTACTCTAATTTACAAATAAAGTTTATTTTCAAAACAAAACGATACATAACTTAACTAAATTCAAAGTTAATCACTCACATAAGCATTGCTTGTACGTAAGAATTGTGACAGAAAAAAATATATTTTAATAACTCTACATTATAAAAATATAAGTGAAAAAGACAGAAAATAACTCGATTTGATACTAGTGATTTTCTTTTTTTAATTCTTAATTTTGCACTAAAAAAAACTGAAAAAATACTCCTTTAATTTTATTTTTAATTTAATGAATGCAGAATAATCTTAAGATCATTAGGAAGTCTACTGTACAAATTTGGTCTAATGTAGTTAACGCGTGTGTGCATTAAATTTTTGTCAATTTTTTTCTTTCTTAGAGCTTGCCTCCGGGCATTGTGACTTGACTGATGAAGAGGAAATCTTGTTACATTTTAATAAAAAATTTAAGACTAGCAAAGGTATAAATTTGACGCATTGTCATTACTTTAAACTCTTTAAACGCCTGTGTAGTGGAGTAGAATTTAGATTTTTTTATATACATCTGAACTATCTTCCCTTGTAGGTTTGCTTATCAGGGGCATAAGACTTGCTGCATAAGTGGCACTCCACTTCATGCTATTTTTTCATATTGAATGATTGACTGCGTTAAGGTAAAATACACGATTCGCATAAATTATATATCTATAAATCCATGATAGTCAGTATCTTATACAGTGCAGACATATATAGCACATGCCTATCCTATTTAAAATTTTCGTCCATTATGGCACCAAGGCATCACCACGGCATTTAACTACATATGTACTGACTTGAGCGTATATATTTTATGAGAACTATTTTTTCGCAGTTCGATCTTAATTCTAGGTGGAGACTTTTTGGCTCCAAATATTACAAAACTAATTTTCTTTTATTGAGATAATTTATTTAGACTTAGCCAACGTTGAATAATACCCAGGAATTCATGAGCCGAGGAAGTTACTGACTGAGTCCCATTTTGTAGTGTGTTCTGTGTTCTGCATGTTGAGCTAGTATTCCGTTCTTCAAAAATTTATAGCAATTACCTGACAGTCATTAAAAGTAGTTCCCGATTTAGATTTTATTCCTTATACAGTTTTACCAAACTTTTTCTTATACGTTATATTTTTTTCCTATAACTTCTTTGGATCATGTCTGGAATTTTAATTTAATTTGATATATAAAAACCTAAAGCTATCTTATCAACTAAAAAGGCAACAATGTGTCTCATTTTTGCCTAGTTTGAGCTTTATTTTATTTTTATTATTATTAATTAATTATTTTTGTCTATTAAGTATATATAAATACTTTACAATAAAGCTCTAATCTAATATTAAATTCAATGTGCTCACTCATGCTCTTCTGTTAATTTACTAAACTATATTTAATCGAGAACTTGTAAATCTGTCAAAACATGACGTAGTTCTGAGCTGAGGTTATTAATAAAATATTTCTGAATTTGAATTTGAATTTGACAGGCTGTTCGGTAAATTAGTAGATTGGAGTATGCCAATGGATTGCTTAAAGATTCTTCCCTCTGAAAATCACGTTTGAAAATTTTTCAATTTTCAAATGGAGTGCAGTCATTTCAATGTTCAGAAATCCTTTCAGGTATATCGCAGGATCAAACTAGAGCCCATTGAGGACATTTCATTCTTTTTAACAATAACCAACATCGAGGAAATTGAGTTCTTGAAATTCTTATCCCTATATATGTATATGCAATGTTTTAATTGTAAATTACTTTTACATCAAACTCGGGAAACAAATATCTTCTCTTTGGAATGGGATATATTCAAAGGTTAAGAAAGAAGGTTTGCACTTAATTATAATTGATATATAGAGGCTATATCTCTCAAGCGGCCAAATATTGCATCTATAAGATTCGTACCCTGTTAAAAGTAGAAGGCTATCACTCAAACTACCCAAACTAATACCTGTAATACTCACAGCCTATTTATAGTAAAAGGCTATCACTCGAATTTTCAAAAATTGCACCTGTAACATCCGCACCCTATTTGTAGTAGAAGGCTATTACTCTAACTGGCAAAAATTGTACCTGTAACATTCGCACCCTATTTAAAGTAAAAGGCTATCACTCGAATTTTGAAAAATTGTACCTGTAACATTCACGTCCTGTTTAAAGGAGAAGGCTATTACTCGAACTGGCAAAAATTGCACGTATACGATTCGCACCCTGTTTAAATTAAAAGGCTTTCGTTCGAATTTTCAAAAATTGCACCTGTAACATTCGCACCCTATTTGTAGTAGAAGGCTATCACTCTAACTGGCAAAAATTGTACTTGTAACATTCGCACCCTATTTAAAGTAGAAGGCTATTACTCGAACTGGCAACAACTGCTCGTATACGATTCGCACCCTGTTTAAATTAAAAGGCTATCACTCGAATTTTCAAAAATTGCACCTGTAACATCCGCACCCTATTTGTAGTAGAAGGCTATCACTCTAACTGGCAAAAATTGTACCTGTAACATTCACGCCCTGTTTAAAGCAGAAGGCTATTACTTCAACTGCCAAAAATTGCATGTATAAGATTCGCACCCTGTTTAAAGTAGAAGGCTTTCATTCGAACTACCGAAAATTGCACCTGTAAAATTCGCACCCTATTTCAAATAGAAGGCTATCACTCGAACTACCAAAAATTTTACCTGCAATATTCGCACCCTGTTGAAAGTAAATTGCTTTCACTCAAACTTCCATGAACTACTTGTATAAGATTCGCACCCTGTTAAAAAAAAGCCCGCTTTCACTCGAACTTCCAAAAATTGCATCTGTGACATTCGTACCCTGTTTAATTTGTAATGCTCTTATTTGTTCTTCTAATAATTGCACCTGTGATATACGCACCCTGTTTTAAATGCAAAGCCATGACTCACACCATAATAATTGCTCTTGTAAAATTCGCACACAGGTTAATCTTCTCGATTATAAGTTGAACTGCTTGAAGTGAAGGTATAGTTGCTTACAAGATAACATTCTGTTTATGTGAGCATTTTTTAAGGTATAGAATTCCCGTCGGATCTCTAAAATCATATTTTGTAATATTCCTTTACGCTATGTTATAAATTTAATAAATTTGTGATTCCTGTAAAAAAATTTACATCGGTGCGAATTTCCCCCTATAGGGGGAAATTCGCACGATCATTTTTTCGATGTTTTTATACTGTACGTGCTTTTTCAATTAAAAAAAATGACAGTGCGAATTTCACTTTTACTAGGCGTGCAGGGGAAATTCGCACTATGGGGTGCGAAATTCCCCCCAGTCCTTTTGTGTTATGCTGTTCTGTTGGTGGTCTGCTGGGGAGGCGTTGAGGAACATTTTGTTGAGGCTGAGTGAGGTCTTGGTGTGTCTGTCTATTTGTTCTCCAATCACGTACGTCGTGTCCATATTTTTTGCAGTTCGAGCAGAAAGGGGTGTTTTTGCGCTTTAGGCAATCTGTATATGTGTGGCCTTTTCGCTGACAGTAGCTACACGTGATGTTACGGACCAGTGCATCTGTGTCCGATCTTTTAGTTTCAGAGTATATAGGTACTCGGTGGTGTGGCTGTGATATTGTATTGTTTGTGTGGCGTGAGAAATGGTTTGGGTTCGGTGCTCGAGGTGCTGTGAACATAGGTGTTGATGGCCTTTGATAATATGGGGATCTGTAGAATGCTCTCACCCGTAAATCTGGGTCCACTGGAGCCACTGGAGGAGCTTGTGCCAGAGGACTCTGGACGAATGTAGCACCTTGCTGTAGTTTCTCCATGTCCAGGGCTTTTTGTATGAGAGCTTCTATGTCGCCTTCTCCCTGCGTGAGTAAATATTGACACAAATGTGGATTAGTCACTCCACTTTTAAGAGCATTTTTGGCGAAGTCCATCAGCTGTGTTTTCACAGCCGGGACTGCCTCAGCTCCATACTTTTGTGTCGCAACTTCATTGCAGATCGTCAACAGCTGCTTCAACCTTGTAGCAAACGCAGTGAGAGATTCCAATGGGTTCTGGCGTGTGGTGATCAATCTATTCACCAATTCCTGATAAGTCTCACGGGGAAGGTATGTTCTGTTCAAACGTTCCTCTACCTCAGTAAATGAAGTAGGGATGTCTGAAGCGAATAGCTGATATGCATCACCTCTTAGTCTTGTGGGGAGAACCTGAAGGAAAGCCACATTTTCTTCATCGTTAAGGCACTGCATAGTTTTCTTGCAGCAGCCGATGAAGGTCTGTAGCTCACGTCCCATTTGTGGGGTATTTTCACCCGAAAATAAGGGGACGAGCTGAGCTGTCAGTTTTGCGACCTTGGCGTAGTCCACCATATTTAATAGCCTCTTGGCTGAATATTTAAAATTAGGTGAACTAATGGGACTACCTTCTGAACTGGTTTCCGTTAAGGATTCTTCCAGCCAATCTATTAAAAGGTCTTCTGTTGTTGGGTCTGTCACTTCACTATTGCTGTCACCATCACTACCACTATCACTTAATCTATCACTGGTATCTTTATTTAAATTTAAATCAAGTGAGCGCGAGGGTTCGGACAGCTGTTCGAGTTCCTTTCTGAACTGAACTGTATTCTCTTTTACTTCTTTTATTCTAGCGAGTCTGATCTCGCGTTCTTTACTTAATTTTTTGTCTAAAGCCTCACAGTGAGTAATTGTGAGCTTGTCCGAATCCCGTGCTCTTGTGTACAATTTTTGTAAAAAATTATTAAGACTTACTTGGCTATTTGGACCTGACAATACCGTTCCACTACGGAGTCGAGGTCCTGTTGGAGTTGGTGTTGGTTGTTGATCTGCAGCTGATGATGTACCTTTCCGGAGGTGTGTAGTATTGGCACCTGGGGCTGATCCCGCGTCGTCTAAAGGTGGAGGATTTATCCTCTTTTCTTCTGGTTCCTGTTGGATTGGATTAGAGCTGTTGTCTTCTGAATTGAATTGTCGGTTGAAAGGGGGGCTCCGGCCTGCTGATTTCCCTTTGATGTATTTTGGAGAGGGGTTTCCTTAACCGTCTTCGTATTCCCTCTGAGTACTTTTGTCCGCTGTCGTCTGATTTATTTGCTGCCGGGGGGGCCTTGAGCCGTCTTAACTTCCCCTGGTGTTAGTTGAAAGGGAGGCTATGAAAGCCGCCTTCGAATTCCCCTTCAACTCTGGATCGAACTCGTCTAATGGGCGAGCTGACTGCTGTTTTGTCAGCACTTCGGGATTTCGTATTCGTCCTTCTGGATGCCTTTTTGTAGTCTTGATTTCCCTCGGTGGTGCTTGTGCACTGACTGGGGTGAACGCGTGCTCGCCTGGAGCAGAGGCGCCTACAGATGAAATCTACCCGAGTTTTGGGGGAGACTTGGCTTGAATAGCGTCGTCAAAGGTTCCCCTTTTTGTTCGCAGGATCAAGGAATTTAAGCTTTTGATTATTTGTCGAAATCAAGCTACCTTGATCCTACCGGCTGCGCCAATTTTGTTGCGTATTAGGGGCAACTTACAACACGACGCTTCCTTGCTGTTTAACACCGACCAGTTACACTCCGCAAAGCTGACGAAGGATTCATTAAGTCAAACGCACTTGAATTAAAATGTATCTCTTTGTTTCCCAAAACTTTATTTAATTAAATCAAAGCACAACTGAAACTTAATTTTCGTAAAACAACTTGAACCAAGTTTTCACCGAGGTCAACACCTAATATTACCGGCCACCGTCAAGTGAAACTATCCGTTCGACAAGTTGTATTCTACTCAAATCCGACAAACTGTAGTTTATCAAAATCCTACAGCCTATATCGTATTAAAATCTTTTTATTAAAATTCGACAAAATACTTTTCGCGAGGCGATCATGTCAAAGTTTTAAAACCAACTCTACTTTTGACTTTTAATTTTTCATAAATTAAGTCACGACAGTCAGGATAGGAAAATGCTTAATTAGCATTCCCATCCTGAGAAAATTATTTATCTTTGGGCATGTTTAATCATGCCCACAAGAATTTCTCGCCGGACGGAGGTGATATCCGATCTTTTCATAAATATCGAGCACCACTCCGTCGCTTTATCACCGGGCTACTTTGTTGCGCACTTGAATTTTCATTTTTTGCTGACAAATCTCACTGAGGGTAAAATTTGTCATTGAATTCGACTTTATTTGTCGTCTTTTCAAGTGGGCTATGCGTAGAAATTGCTGATGCAACTCCTTTCGCTTGTGAAAAGATAAGCTGGTCACGCTGTTAAAAATGTGAACAGCTTCTTGAGCCCTTTTATGATTTGATTTTAATTTTCTTGAATTTCTTTTAATGGTTTTAGGGTTTTTATGTCATTTTTGGTTGTTTTAGGGTCTGATGTTGTGTATACAACAGCGTGCACATAGACCCCTGATAAAATACCTGCGAACAATCGTAGATGAAAATCCCAAAACATGGGACCAATACCTACGAACCGCTGCATTCGTGTACAACAACAGTGTACACGAGGGTACTAAACTTACTCCAATGGACTGCCTATACGGCTTCACAGCGGATGTCCCATCAAATTTAAAACGGGATCCCGAACCCGTTTACAATCATGAGAGCTACTATCACATATTGAAGTATAAGCTCCAAAAATCATATGCCACGGCAAGAAAGAACTTATTGGCAAGTAAACAGCGCTCAAAGGGGTACTACGATAAGACAGTACGGCCCCTAACTTTCCATGTAGGAGACAAGGTCCTCATCAAGAATGAAAGCAGAAAACATAAGCTTTCTCAAATCTGGGTGGGACCTTATCAGGTAATCGCAATACCAAGCGATGTGAATACCACAATCAAAATTGGTAAGCGAATAGTAACGGTACATAATAACGGTTTGAAACCATACTTCGAATAGAAATATACCGCACACAAATGAACCAGGTTAACTTAAAACTCCTACCTTGTTAGTTTCCAATAAACCCCATTTCAATACCCCATAAACATTTGCGGTGGAGTCACTCCACTGCCCAGTTAAAAACGGCACTATGCAAGTACAAATATGCTTAAAGGATTGTTTTCTTCTTCTGAATTGTCCACAGAAATGGCGCTAAAATTCATCATAGTTGCCCTCTTCATCCAGTACACAACTGGAGCAATCGCTGACAAACCTTATGTAATGACCCAGCTAAATGACTCGGGTATACTTTTCGAGGACCTGGGCAATTTCATGGTATATCATGACACTTGGAATGTCCTCACCGAGATAGATTTCGATGAATTAAATACCCAGATAAAGCCAGCAGAACAGGCAGAGCGCTTAGTTCATAAACTCTGCCTAAATACAACAAACCCAGGAGGTCTGTGTAACATACATCAGCAACACATACATTCTATAATAGACAGCGTACGAAAGCGCACGGAAACTATAAAGGAACTAGTAACAGGAAAACGCAAGGCCAGATTGCTATTTGATGGAATAGGCCATGCACTATTTGTTTGGCACTATGGACAGCAATATCGAGAAAAAAATTTACAGCAGGTTAGAAGAACTTGAATCGAATAAACAACAAATTAGTGTTGTAAAAACTACTTTGGAAAAAATTCAAAAACCGCTGGCTATGTTAATAGACAAACAACAAAAAATAGCACACAGAAAAACGATCTCCACCATGTGGCCGATGATTTAACTAGGAGGCAACTAAGACAAAAGATTATATCAAGCTTATTGCTCCAAATCATCGAAGTCGAATATCGACAACAAGCCCTCCTGGATATAATAATGGCATATCTAGTAGAACCAATCATATTCATCCACTCCTAATGTCTCCAAAAAATCTGCTGGAGATATACCGCAAGACGACCTCGAATTGCCCAAATGACCAAAATTGTCTATCTGTCCTATATCAGACAGCAGGAGCACATAGTCACTCCTTATGCAGAACAAATTGGTGGTGAGAATTACTCTCCCAATTTTTAATCTGCCAAAAATGAGGCTACAACAGATTCAATGCTATCCTGTACCCAAGTCAGCAAATTATTCATTAATTCCAGACCCTGGTTATTCATACATAGCCAATAGCGCAAAAACTCAGGAATTCCTCTTATTAAAAGGCGAGGACATGAAAATTTTCAAGAAAATAACAAGTAATTTGGAAGAAAACACGTATGTAGGTCGGCTGACCACGCCCATAATCAAAGTTGCAACATCCGACGAATGTGCCATTAAATTACTATATAATCCTTTAAACGACGTGCCCAAATGCAGGACCAGAGTACAAGCTCCCCAGAAGGACATTTTCATTTATCACCTCCACGGTGCTACACATCACATGTCCAGATCACTTTGTGATTTCGAAACTGGAAGGACAAGGGATACTTGAAATAACGCAGCAATGTCAAGTTCAAATAGGTGACAAAGTGTTATATGGGCACCTATTCACTGGAAGAAATCCAAAGAAAAATCAACAAATAGCAAGAGAAGGTATCAAGTAGAAACTACCATATCCTGTCCACAACCTCTCTATCATTTACGACCCTACTAGTTCTGGCCATAATGATCGTTGTGGCAGTAAAATATCTACACCGTTGTCATCAAGATGAGACAACAGAGAAATCAACCACAAGGTAACCCCGAAATTTCATCAGAGGGAATTCCTTTAGAAGAACGAACCCCTGCGCCCCAACCCAGTTTAAAGCGAGCTCGATCACTTCCTAGAACCAAGTCTGTTCAATTAGTTTAAGGTGGCCCAAAAGAACACTGATACTGTCAACATGAGCCACTTAATCAAAGTGGAATTTATAGAAAATAGTAGACCTGGTAAAATATGTATAAAAGTACATAGAAATGAAAATGTACCAAAAAAAAACAAAGTGTATTGAAAAACAAAATAGATAGAGTAATAAGATTAAAGAAACATTGCATTAGAGTTAATGCTGAAAAATAAAAATAATAAAAATTGCTTTTAATGCTTTTAAAAATAAAATAATAAACTTAGAAAGAAAGGCATAAAATAAATAAATTAAAACTAGAAATATAAATGAATTAAAATAGAATGCCCTAGAATTAAATATAAATATAAAATAGGAAAAATAAAATAGCATACAGTACCTACTCGAACAGTAGAGGCAATCGAAAAAGAAAAATAATTTAAAATCAGGTAAATAAAAAGGCATTAGATTTAATTATTAAATAGTCGATGAATTAATAGCTTTAAAAGGAGTTAGTTAAACATAAATAAACAAATAAATAAATATGAAAATAAATAGAAAAAATATATAACACAAAATTATATTAAAACTAGAATAGAAATAAAGTGATAAAGTAACGGTAGAAATAATAAAAATAGATAGAGTAGTAAAAAATTAAAATGCATTAAATAATAAACTAAACTTAAAAGGAATAAATGAAAGAAAAACATTATTATATATATTGAACTTTAGATTAAAAAACAAAAAGTTAGTAAATTATAAATAGAAATAATAAATAAATACCATAAAGAACAATGTCAGAAAACATAGATATAAATAATACATAAATAAGTAAAAAAAAAATACCTAATACCAGGCTACTTCTCATTATAATAATGATAAAAGATTAAAAAATTATTGTATACCTATTCATACATGTATTATAGACAATTAGCCAAGATAAAATATGCTAAAACAAGGATAAAGGCAAGAGCCTTTAAAACAAAAACAAAATGTAAAGCCTAGCCGAACCGACCGGAATCAGAGCGAACAAAATTGCACCAACAACTTCCCCTGAGAATTATTCCTCTTCAAAGAATAATTCTCTTTTTCTCAGGGGGAAGGATTGTTATATATCTAAAATATGCCTGAAAAGGAAATCTGAAAAAGGCAATAAATAAATAAAATAAATATTTCATCCATAAAATTTTCACATAAGCTAATCATGCCTAAAACATGGTTAGCTTATCTATTTAATCAGTGAAGAAAATTGCGTCAGCAATTTTCTTCACATTACATGAATTAAAACAAAATTATTCCCATGGCAAATTTTGCCTTCAGCAAAATTTGCCAGTAGAAATAATTACTTTAAAAATATAAAGCAAAAGACAAATCGTACCTTCAATACGATTTGTCGTGAAAATTACAATATGTATGTACATACGTACATACATATCGTCAAAAAAGCTTTCGCGATAAGAAGTGCGCGCCGCTAAAATACATTATATGTATACGCGCGCCGCAATTTCAATCGACGGGACGGTGGCTGATGTTTATAAAAACATCAAATTTCAAGCCTCCGTCCAAAGAAAAATATTCTGGACTTGTTTAAACAAGTCCAGAATAAATGAAAATTTTTCTCAGGGTAGAAATGCAACTATGCATTTTCTACCCTGACCGACGGCTCTTGATCGCGATAAAAATGATCAAGAGCGCAGTCGATTTTTAACACGAAAGCAGAGTTGTTTTTTGAATCTGGTTGAGAACGTCGCGGTCTAATTTTGAAAGAAAAAGGTTGAAGTTGTAAGAGAAATAAAAAACAAGTAAAAAAGCTAGAATTGGTCTAAGACCAATTCTTATGATACCCTAGATGAATGCCGCCCGTATTAAATTTCGTATGGTCACCGATCTATGCGAGTTTGATTTTTGAAGTTGTTTTTCGCATATATTTCTAGAACAGTTTGTCGCACAGAAAAAATGGTAATTAACAATTTTATAGGATTTCGTATTCTGCAGAAGTTTTTAGTACAATAAAAATGTCTTGGACTGATCGTTTTCAAAGTATACGTAAAAAACCGAAATTTTTATATGGCAACACCAAGAAGGAGTTTCTCGATTTAGTCCATTTTTGACAATTTATTTGCTAATGTAGTAAAAACATCATGTACGAAATTTCAGCTCTCTACGTCGATGCGTTCTCAGGCAGGGTCCAAATATATAGCGGAAAACGAAATTTTTATATGGCAACCCCACGAAGGAGTTGCCCGATTTGTCTCATTTTCGAACTTAATTTTACTTTTTTTTTTTAAGTCCGTGTACAAAATTTCAGCTCTTTAAGTATACGCGTTCTCGAGTTATCGTGCGCACAGACGGACGGACGGACATGCAAAAATCGAAATAACTTTTAATATTATGAATGGGTATCCAATCCATTTTGCTCTACCATCATTATTTCGAGGTGTTACAAACGGAATGACAAACTTAGTATACCCCTATGATTTCATCTAGGGTATAAAAAGGGATATATTTTTTGGGAAGTGGATTCTGCTCGGTTTTCGGTCGGAGGAAAGTTGATTAAAAAGAAAGAGTTTATACGAAAAAGTGTACCATGGAAAAAAAAGGAAGTTTAATTAATTTACAGTAAAGTGTATTAAGAGCACAGTTAAAAAAGGAAAAGAAATTAATAAAGAGAAGTAAAGTTCCAAGTGAAGTGTTTTAAAATTACCCTGCAACACAATTAGGTGAAAAGGCTATCAGTGAACCCACAACGGAGTGATCAAGAAGTAAGTACGCCCCTTCCCGACGTACATTGAAAAAAGATTTTCTTCAAGAAAGAATTTTTGGGATATCTCCGGTATATAGCAAAAGCTAAAAAATGTTCTAATTTGTTATTTCATCACACAATCCATTAATTTTTGGTGACAAGTTTCAAGTCTTGGTTTGACTCATCAACAGGTCCCAAATAGCGAAATTGGGTGATTAGAAAAACAAATGAAAAAATGAAAAAAGAAGAAAGAAATGAAAAGTTTAAGAAAAATAGAAAAAAACAATTTTTTTATTTATTAAAAAAATTTAAAAAATTTTAAAGAAACAGATTCATTCGAAGCGAATCGAACCTGTATACGCCACGCAGTGGGCTGAAAAATGAAGAAGAAAAAGGAAGAAGAAGAAGCGTTTCGTGTCAGCAGAAAACCTTCCACTCATCGGTGCAGCTTGGTTTTCTGCCTGCTGCAGACGCTTGAAAATAGATCAAACCGATCTCTTCTCATATAAACTCAGAATAAATTCTGGGTGTGAATTATATGACGAAAAAACACTCCTATACAAGCCCAGGAGGAAAATAAATAAAAAGAGATTACTCTTTTGGACTTTTTACCGGGTTAAACTTAATTTTCTTCAAGAAAGAATTTTTGGGATATCTCCGGTATATAGCAAAAGCTAAAAAATGTTCTAATTTGTTATTTCATCACACAATCCATTAATTTTTGGTGACAAGTTTCAAGTCTTGGTTTGACTCATCAACAGGTCCCAAATAGCGAAATTGGGTGATTAGAAAAACAAATGAAAAAATGAAAAAAGAAGAAAGAAATGAAAAGTTTAAGAAAAATAGAAAAAAAAAAAATTAATGGATTGTGTGATGAAATAACAAATTAGAACATTTTTTAGCTTTTGCTATAATCTCTTTTTATTTATTTTCCTCCTGGGCTTGTATAGGAGTGTTTTTTCCTCATATAATTCACACCCAGAATTTATTCTGAGTTTATATGAGAAGAGATCGGTTTGATCTATTTTCAAGCGTCTGCAGCAGGCAGAAAACCAAGCTGCACCGATGAGTGGAAGGTTTTCTGCTGACACGAAACGCTTCTTCTTCTTCCTTTTTCTTCTTCATTTTTCAGCCCACTGCGTGGCGTATACAGGTTCGATTCGCTTCGAATGAATCTGTTTCTTTAAAATTTTTTAAATTTTTTTAATAAATAAAAAAATTGTTTTTTTCTATTTTTCTTAAACTTTTCATTTCTTTCTTCTTTTTTCATTTTTTCATTTGTTTTTCTAATCACCCAATTTCGCTATTTGGGACCTGTTGATGAGTCAAACCAAGACTTGAAACTTGTCACCAAAAATTAATGGATTGTGTGATGAAATAACAAATTAGAACATTTTTTAGCTTTTGCTATATACCGGAGATATCCCAAAAATTCTTTCTTGAAGAAAATTAAGTTTAACCCGGTAAAAAGTCCAAAAGAGTAATCTCTTTTTATTTATTGAAAAAAGAATATAACAAAGCCTACCTGCTCAGCTGCGGAATAAGAGGAGGGCTTATTTTTCGCGTTTGTATCACGAATAGAACTTGTTTTTCGCCTTCAGGTTGAGATCAACACACGTGCTCGAAGTTTTGTTTACACTCGGTCCTCGTTGGGGGGCCCATGAGGGTAAGTTGGGGCAACGCTTTTTTTTTACACTACGTCCTCGTTGGGGGCCATGGGGGAATTGGAGGCAAAATTTTTGTTTATACTTTGTGTTGAAAGCGAAAGTGGTTGGCTGTAAAGAAGCGGAATATAAATGTTGGGTAAGATAAGTTTTGCGGCATTTCGAATTAATGTGATGCGATGATCTGAAAAAAGGTAAGGCGAAGAAATAAAAGACGTGGTTAATAGCAGCCAAATATTTTTATTACAATCGATTAAAATTTTTAATAGTTTGTTTGAAGAATTCGTAAAAATAATAAATTTCACACAATTACCCACTAAAAACTTCAAAGTGTTGAAAGCTTAAAGTAAGGTCTTTGATGGAGCGGGTTTGGTGAGTGGTTTATTGTATAGTCCACATACATTTCGACCATTGGCGATGAATGTGTTCTGCTTCAACGTATTCCGCAAAATTCATAGCATACATTTCCAGGGAGCAAAAGTAACATTTTATTTTATCTTTAAGATTTGTGTAAAAGAAGCCAGTTTGCAACACTTACTGTCATCTAAAGCAAGATTATGGAAAGTTTTAATTAGGCAGATTCCCTCTTCAAGAGTAACATGATGACTATGTTTAAAAATATTACATTTATATCAATATTTATAAAAATCCAGGCGTTCCGTTTAGGTGAAAATCCTAACCATTTAAATAATACTTTATTTCCGTGTCTTTTTAAAACTTTTTTTTTACAAGATTAAGATATACATATTTCAGAACGAAAGGTCTCCCATACTTTGTTCAAAACCTTCATGAACTGTCTTGCAGCTGTATGCGAAGACCTGACATTAGGGCCTCCGTTGATAAGTAAAGGACTGTTGGCTTGCGGAAGGCAGACCCAAAGATAATGAGCTGTGACGTTTATGTGGTATTGACGGTGGTGCCAGACTAGGCAATAACTGTGGAACAGAGTCCATGTTTCCATGCCGAGTTGGATACCTCTTAGGGCGGTCCCATTGTAAGGCGAGAAGTCTTGTTGTGATAGTGCATAGCGACAATTTGGACAACTTCTAAACTTATAAACTTTCTCTTTTACTGCTCCCCAGTAAAAGAAATCTAATGGATTTAGATCAGGTGAACGGGCTGGCCACGAGATCGTACCAGACCGCCCTATCCATCTGTCCGGATATTCTTCATTGAGATATTCTCTAATTGAAAGGGCTGCAGTTTATTTAGATTTTTTGCAAAACCATTTACCTAATTTACTGGAAGACATGCCACTAAGTATTTACAGAGAGATGTGGTATCAGCAAGACGGCTGCCCAGTGCACTATGCCCTTTCAGTTAGAGAATATCTCAATGAAGAATATCCGGAAAGATGGATAGGGCGGTCTGGTACGATCTCGTGCCCAGCCCGTTCACCTGATCTAAATCCATTAGATTTCTTTTACTGGGGAGCAGTAAAAGAGAAAGTTTATAAGAAGTCAATTGAAAATTTAGCTGAGCTTCGGCAAAGAATTACGGAAGCAGTTGAATTTGTTAACAACGGAAGAATTACCCGTCTGATAACCCGATCTTTTTTAAGAAGATGTCGAGCTTGTATTGGAGCTGAAGGAAGGCAGTTTGAACATCTTTTGTAAATCATAAATCTTAGCATCCAAATAATTGGTATTTAATTTTAAAATTAAGGAAAATTTGTCCTAAATTTAACAAAAAGTTAGCATCTCTAACTTGAAAGCGTCACTATCTGTCTCACTCACACTTCATGGAATGACTGTCCGTCTGACTCAAGCTAGAATCTTAAAGTTACGCTCTTAAGGCAAGCTTTAGGTACACTAGAATCAATTTTAGTAGGTGAAAAGAAATTTTTCGAAACTGGGTTTCTTGAAGAAAAAAAAAATTTTTCCGTAATCTAAGAAATAATGTAGCAAGTGTTGTACCATTTTAGAATCCTTATTAAATGCGTCAACTTTTAACGTTACTTGCCAGACTGCCGTAGTACATTTTTTTTTTCAGTACAGTCAGTTAAAGTTCATCGAATTATTAATTTTATATTGTTGGTTCGGCAAAATGTGACATTTTCTTCCAAGCTGGAGCAGTTGGCTTAGAACTTAAAGCAACAGGTTACATAAGCATTATTCGGGATTACATAAGAAAAATAAAATTGAAAAAAAGTAAAGATTTGTAGAAACAGGAGCTAAAAAACCATCACAAGGTGTACATTTTCTCGAAAACAAAAGAAATGCCTATAATTTGAAAAATAATTGACTTAGATTTTTTTTTATATTTTTCTGGTAACTGTTACGATTTGGTCTATCACCCGGTTCCGACTTGACGTCGACTTACGGGACACCCTGTATATGTATATATATACAGCAACAACTTACGGTTTTAACTTGTTTCGTGGATCCATCGAAGAGGCGCCTCCTTGATACTCCGCTTGACACTATTGCGATATACAGGGTGTCCCGTATGTGGTCTGGCACCCGAAGGCTACGGATAGGTCATGCTTAGACAAATAAAAAATTGTATGGATGGGGGCGAATCGTAACGGTTCGTGATAACGCGACTTTAAAATATTTGGGTATGTTTTTATAGATCACCCTGTAACTTCTCAACGTTACACCCTATGTATATAAATATTGAAAATTCTCATTATTCATTGTTTTGAAAGCGTACTATAGATAACTGAAATTCATTCGGCGGAAATATAAAAATAATCGATGTGTTTTTCTGAGAAATATAAAGGGGCTGAGGTCGTTTTTAATAGCGTGAATGGAAAATTCCAAAAAAATTTTCATGGAAAATTTACAATGTTTTTCGTAATTTTTACAAATTTGTAGTTTCTAGTAATATCTATACCAAATATGGTGTGGACACTTTTGACCAATTGTGTCAAGAAAGATACGCCAGTGGCCAATGTGTATATTTTACGGCGTCTTAAATGCTGTTGGAATAAATGCGTGATTACATTTACGTCTTTCAAACTCAAGCAACAAAAAATCTCGTGAAATAAGACGCGCTTATTTAAAAAATTTAGCATTAAGACTTTTAAGACTATATTTAGAGGAACGTTTTGAACGCCGCACTTCGCCTACTTGTCCCAAGAACAGAATTTCTGGAATAATTGAAAAGGAGAGTTGGAATTTCCTTGTGGAAAGAGAGCAAGGTGCGTTTCGTATCAACGATCAAAAGATAGAACAATCAACTCGCAATGCCACAGCTGCCAGCGATAATCTGCTCAATACATTATAAAAAAATGTGTTTTAACTGTCTTCATAAATAATATAAAATGCATAATTAGATATGTACAATATTATTCCTAACTTATTAAAATTTTCATACATAAAAAAAACTTTTGCATTTTCTAGTAAAATCGGCTAATTTTACAGTCTTTTTCTACCCCAGGGTAGGAAAATCAAGGTTGAAGCTATGGATAGAAAAAAGGTTTCAATTTACTTTTTTAAAGCCCGTGTGCAAAATTTCAGCTTGGGTGTCCCATCCATTTTGGTCTACCATCATTATTTCTATGCGTTACGAACGGAATGACAAACTTAGTAGACCCTATGATTTCATCATCTAGGTACAATAAATATTCCCAGTTCATTTGATGTTTTTAACCCTAGATAGATAACCTACGTCGAATCGACGTAATCGATTTTGAAAAATCTTTATAACTCGTAGAAGTACCGCGTTTTGTTCTTTTAATTTTTCCAATAAAAATTAAATAAACTTTAATTTTTTTCGTTTACCCACAATACAATTACATAATATTTTGGTATATTACCACATTCATAAACCTAGTGTATACATAATCCAAAATATGCCCGCTCAAACATGCGCACGTCGAATCGACGTATGGTTATCTTTAGTGTATAGTGAAATATGGTTATCTATCTAGGGTTAAAAACTGTATCTTAAATTTGAAATAAAAAGTAAGTACACCAATCTCTTATCAAATAGAAATACATCACATACTTAGCCATATGTATATTATTAATAAGTAGCAAAAGCAATTATTGGATATTTTTAGACATTTCTATTAAAACTTGTTCATGTCTTTCATAAGCCCTTTTAGTTTTTAAAGATCGTGCCTTCAGATTTTTCTTTAAATCTATTTTTGAAGTTATATTTTTAAGATAGTTATTCAGCACAGCAGAAATATCACCTAAATCGGGAAGATGTATTTGTCTTATCATTCTTGTTGGCACCATAAATTCGTCAAATTTATATTGCAAGCCTCTTTGATCGATGAACACAACTTCCTCTAGATTTATATTCATATACCCATCGACATTCACTATGCGACCGGCAATGGATGTTTCATTCCTTAAGTCGATCAGAACGCCTTTACCAGTCAGCATCATTGGAACCATGGTTAAGGTGTTATATACTTGAAATTTTTCTCTGCGGTTCATGGCAATAGTCTAAAAATTCGAAAACAAAAACATTTTAAAATCAACTAAAACTAATATAAGCAATTACGGGGATGACCCGCTATATTCAAATCAAATGCATTAAATTATGACGTTGGATACATAAATTGTTGAATTAAATATAAGAATAAACTAAAATACGTCATACTTAAATTAAGGTCAAGATTAAGAATATAATATGTCTGTAATTTATGTTATTTTGGGATGATAATAATTCTTCTTCATAAAATGAAAATATTTTAAAAAATCGTATTCTATCGTGGTTTTATAATATTATGGATTCTTTTACGAACACGTCCCAATAAGCAAAAATTCCAGATGTGGAATTTTCGCACGGAATTCCAGAGGAAAATGTGACGGCATTCTCACACACATAGGCGCTGTTTTTACACGCTTACAGGACGCCATTTTCAGCTGTTATTTATTCGCATTTTGTTTGGCTGCAGTATTTTTTCGTTGCGATTTATTGGCGGAAAGCGTATATTAATATAAATTCGGAAAGTTTTTTTAGTGTTGTGTGAATTAAACAATTGTCGAAAGTTTTTTTAGGTGAATTAAATATTATTCCCGGCAACTTTTTTTAGTGGATTATTGGCTTGCATTTGGTTGCAGTATTTTTTCTTTGGAAAGCGTGTTTAGTTTACTAAATATTATTGCCGGAAGGTTCGTTTAGTGTTGTGTGGAATATATATTATAAAAGTTTATAATTGTAAGTTATACTGTTATTGTTGTTTCCCGGCTTAAAAACCATGTGAACCAAATCTAAAAACTTATTTATGTGCCCTGCTTTGGCTCTGCACCACAATTCAATTTAGCATTCTCTTTGCTTCAGAGGGGTGTAAGAAAAATATAGAAAAAAATCGCAAACAAAATCTTCTATTTCTGCTACGGTAATTTTTTCTGCCAGGATTTCCAATTCTTCCGCACTGCTGGAGAAATTGTAAGCCATATTAAGATTCATAATCAGCAATAATAATTCCTTATCCCTCAGCAATTTACTTTTAACACTGCGGTTTGTATTATAGAAAAGGAATTGTTACTATACCAATTTTTATTTCTTACTTGTCTGTGGTCTTATCCCAATAATTGGAAATCTAGATATATGTCACGAAGTAATAAAAACAGGAAAATTAAAAATGAGGTGGAAATGCTCCTATCTTTTGCGTCTCCCGTGGAAAAGAACACTAGCATAGACGGAAGTCCAATAAGTTTTAACTTTGACGACCTAAATGAGGCAAATCCCGCTACCAGTTTGGATTCGTCAGCTTCAGAAGGCACTTCTGTAGAAAGCAACTGTTTTAGTTCAGATGAGTCTGTAACCGGCATTGAAGAATACTCGAAAAGTTTACAGAGTGATTTGGCGGAGTGGTGTGCCAAGTTTAATCCAACAAATGAGGCAACGAATGATTTGTTAAAAGTTTTAAGAAATCATAATTTAAATCTACCAAAAGATTGCAGAACTCTAAAAGAAACTGCACAAAAAACTAATTTATTATCAGTGTCTAATGGTTCATATCTGCACATCGGTATTGCTTTTCAATTGCAAAACTTTTTTAAAGTGAACAAATATTTAGGTTCAAATATTGAACTGGATATTGGAATAGATGGTCTTCCCTTATCCAAAAGTTCAAATAGTCAATTGTGGCCAATATTGGGAAACGTTAAGGGATACAGTGAGGTCTTTTTAATCGGAGCATTCCATGGGCATAGTAAACCCTGTAATATAGATGTTTTTCTGAAGGAATTCGTCAATGAAATGAACGAATTACAAATACAGGGAATTAGGAACAACAATAATTTAGTAAATGTAAGCATACGTGCATTCATATGTGACGCTCCAGCTAAATCCTTATTGTTGCAAGTTAAAGGACATACTGGTTACTATGGTTGCCTGAAATGTGAAATCGAGGGTCATTATATCGAACATAGAGTCACTTACCCGGAAATAGACAAACCTTTACGAACAGACGTTGGATTCCGTAGTCGAAACCAACCGCAACACCACAAAAATATGAACCGGATCATATTAGAAACTCTTGATATAGGTTGCGTATCACAGTTCCCTGTGGACTATATGCATTGCGTCCTTCTTGGTGTTATGCGACAAAAAATTAAGTATTGGGTCTATATAAAAAAACAAAAATTCTCTCTTTCAAAGAAACAAATCAGTTCTTTAGATGAACAGTTAAATGCTTTAAAGACATGTATCACTTCAGAGTTTTCTAGAAAGCCAAGATCACTTTACGAATTGGACAGGTGGAAAGCCACCGAGCTGCGGTTATTTCTTTGTTATACTGGTATTTTTGTCCTAAAAGGAATACTACCAGAACCCTATTACAACCATTTCTTATTATTATTTTCTGCCGTGCGAATTTTATGTGACGAAAAAGAGTGCATTCGCAATAATCAATGTGCCTCCGAACTAATACAAGAATATGTAAAAAAATTTCCGCAACTCTATGGAATTAGTTCGGTGTCCTATAATGTCCACAATTTGATACATTTATCCAATGACGTTTTAAGATTTGGGAACTTAGACAATTTTAGTGCATTTAAATTTGAGAACTATATGCAGGGTATAAAAAAATTAATCAAAAAGAAATCTCAGCCTCTACAGCAATTACACAATAGGCTTTTGGAAATACAGGCACATATTTCTCCAAAAGAAGAAATTTCACCATATGCTACCCTTAAATGGCAATTAAGTGGATCTCTTTATCGTGAAATATTTCATAGGAATTGGAAATTTTCAATTTCACCACCAAATAATTTTTGTTGCGTTAATGACAAAATATTTAAAATTGTACAAATCAGAGCAAGAAATTGTGATGTATATATATCTGGGTATTTTGTTCTTAATTTGCATAATTTATTTGATTCACCAATCAAATCTTCCGATTTAAAAATTTATTATGCCTGTGTAGATAAATTCAGCAATTTGCTTGAAGAATTTGAATTAACCTCAATTAAATGCAAAATTATGGAATTGAAAAGCTCATCAAAAAGAATTTACGTCCCTGTTATGCACTAGATATTTTCCTTTCCAGATTTCTGCAATGTCACTGTCGCAGGGAAAATTTGTGTTTAATAAATCAGGTAGATATAAATTATGTCTACAATAACAAAAATTTATTTTGGAATTGTAATTTCAGATGCATCTACTAAGAAAGACTCTAGAGAAGAAAATGATGACGATGGCAGCTTTATTTGGTCTGATGAAGAGTTAGGTTATATTAATTTTCTTAAAATTAAAAAAAATATGCCACATACTTCTACACAGCGACCGCCAAAAGCCAGACGAACTTCTTCTGAAGACTATATGTCTAAAGAAAACATAACTCCATGTAGCTCTTTAACCAGCGGTAAGCTATTATTTGCATGCACTTGTGTTTTGCTTTTTTATGCAGGAACTAGGAATACTTAAATTTTACACTACGTTGTATTTTTAACGCTAAAGGGTATGTTGCCTTGTAATTTCGTTGTACTGCACTGCTTTCCATTCCTCCACTAATTTACCACTACAGACCTCCCTGCCAAAAAAGCGTAGAAACAGAAACACAGTTTTGAGGAAATAGCATTTTTATGTTCACCAGAATATTGGTTGATGATGCGTGGAAGTGCAATTTTTTGGATATGACATTCAACTATCGTATAACAAATATCAATGCAAATTAACCTTCGAAGAGGAGCAGAGAAGCCAATTGTTGACTAATGCTTTTGGCGGAAGAGAATTGTTATCAGATAACTTCTTTCTACTTATAGATTCTGAAAAACACGACCGAATGGAAATTAAAATGATTGCTCTGCAAAATATTTGAATGTTTGAACAGGTGGTAACACTGGTGTAAATGACAGGTCGATAAAAATTAGCTCCGCGAACTTTATAATTTTTCAATAGTATTCCGGATACTTTAATTATTTATAATTAGTAAAAACTAGTGCCTAAACTCACTCGGTTAAAACCTCACGGAAATAAGTTGGAGTACTGTAGTTAAAGGCCAATTGGTGGAATTTGTAAGTTTGCGGTGGCACAGACGCCGCCTCATCTATCCCGCCGCCATTTTGGAAGTTTGGAAGAATTGTAAAATCTGTGAAATTATCTGATATATTTCACTGATACACATCACACGGAGCTCTGATATAATTATCAGCGTTTTTATTGGGCGTATGTACGCATGCCTGCAGTCTGAGGAAGATTTCATAGTCAACTGCTGGATACGCAGATACTCCCAGATCGCGCAAAGACTGGGTGGCTCAGTATCATTTCGGAAAATATAAGCATCCTAAGGAGTTCATCATTGAATACGCCACGAAGGCTCTGTTCAGTCAACGCCGTTCCTTGTGGACCCTGGAAGGAAACTGGGGCATCCAGCAGCACTGGCGTCAATTCAATTGCTAACACGAACGTCAAATCAAATCATTCAACATTTCGCAGCATCCTGGTCTGAACACATACGGCACAATTAAGGACTGTCTGCTGTATTAATTGTTGTAGTCATACATCAATTCTGAGGAATATTCAGCGGGCGGCGTGTTCCTGTTTGGTTTGTGCTATGAGGAGTCGTCTAATGGTTCACATTTTTCTCATTTATATATATATATTCATCGAAATTTAAATTTCAACTCTTATAGTTTTAGCGTTTAGATGTACATCGGTGCCATCTGTATTTGTTGATCTTTGGATTTAAAGTGTTTTCATATAACCATCTAATGGTTCACACTAGTCTCGTATATTTTCAATGGATATACTCATCTAAATTTAAATTTAAATTACAATCCCTATACTGTTGGCATTTGAATGTGTATCTCGATGCTATCTATATTCACAAATTTTTAGTTCGACAGCAGCTGAAGAGGGTGAGTCAGGCAAGTACAATAGAACAAAAAAGAAAACCCCAATTTGGTGGCTCTACTGTGCAGGTTGCGATAGGTGTTTCCATATCCAATGCTGCAAGGTTGAATTGCACATATTCCTGGCGCATTATAACGAAACAGAAGTCAAGTGGTTCTGTAGGGATTGCCAAGAATTCCTCAAAGCAAATACAAAATCTAAACAAAAAAGCAACAATAAGGCTCAAGATCCCAGAGTATTAATTCAAAGCTCTTCTAGCAACGCTTCGATAAACGAGGTACTTGGCAAAGTCGAAGCTGCGTCAAGGGATATTTGTTCTATGCTTGCGGTAAGCTCTAAACTAAGCAAGGACATCACTCTGATAAGGGACAGAGTTCAGAAAGCTGAAAAAAAAAGAACACTCATAGCTACAAACTTACCTAAAGCTGCTTATAGCAAAAAGGATTTGTTGCTTCCTGCCCTCTGCAGCAGTATCGGACTGGACAAATCATTTGCGCAGAATATTGAAGTCGCAGCTCCCTTCAGCAGCAACTGCAATAGCGAAAAGGCACTCCAGAGCAAGTCTAAGTCCTTCATCAGGTTCCTCAGTGACCAGCACTGCAAGACATTTTTCAGTGCATATATAAGTCAACTTAAAAAGGAACCTATAACAATCGAATCAATAATCCCTGGCTCAATCTCAGAACGGGTTTATATTAACGAGGATTTAGATAAAGCGGAACTTGACTTGTTACATAAAGCCCTCCTTCTTAAGCGTGACAATATATTAGCGGGGGTAGCCACCAGAAATAGAAAAATCTTTGTCAAACGACAGTCCCCAGACTGCTCAATCAACATCATCTGTGAGAGATTCACACAAGAGTTGGCTGAGAAACTTTCCTACTCTGTCGCTAACAGTCATCAAAATGCATCATAATTTACATTCGCGCTCTGCCCTCCAGGATCTTCTACCCTCGGGCAGCTTCAATATTATTTCTCTTAATGCTCGGTCCACCCTGAAAAACTTCGCAGATATCAAGCTAGTAGCCTCGTTATGCAGTGTGAGCGCCTTCATGATCTGTGAAACGTGGACGAAACTATATCACTCCGACAAACTGTTGGAAATCCCAGGTTACCGTCTGCACAGACTGGACCGTCGGGATAGTAGAGGGGGTGGGGTTGCTATCTATACATCTAATTCGATCAGATCAAAAGTGCTGCTCCACCAAATGGATAACAGCTGGGAGATTCTAGCAGTAAAGACTTGGGACGCAGGCTCCAGACTTATTCCTACTACACTAATAGTAACTTACAGGCGCGAAGCAACATTCTCAGACAATCAGCTCTCCTCCATCAATGCTACACTGGATACAGTGTTGGGGCAGTCGATGGGAGTGGTGTTGGGGGGAGATCTCAATATCGACATGAATGTCGATTCCACACTCAAGAGAAATCTTGAGGACCTGCTCTTAGAGCGAGGGCTGCAACTAATAAATCACGAGGCAACAAGGCATGGTGCGTCTTCTGCAACCACGCTTGACCTACTGATTTCATCTCCGAGCCTACCCTTATTATTCTCGGGACAGTGCCCAGGCGTCTCAGATCATGAAATTGTTTTCGCTGCTTTCGACGTAAAGTGCGCACCTCCGAACAGGTGGCGCACATTTCGAAACTTCTCAGCAATCCACCTGGAGGCGCTGGTGGCGGAGGTAGAAAGCACTGACTGGACGAACCTATACTCTAATGCAGATGTCGAGACGGCAGTCTCAAGCTTCTCGGAAAAAATTAGATCACTGTACTACAGACATGTCCCTCGCAAAACCATTAAAATCAAAGACAATAGCATCAACATTCTCAAAAAACCAGAAGTGGCACTTTTGTGCGAGCTTAGGGATATAGCATACTCAAGGTGGAAAAGGTCTAAGTCACCGGCCAATTACTCAGAATACCACAAGTGGAGAAGGAAGTGCGATTATACCATCAGAGCTATGAGGAGAGCAGATACCCTGCGAAATTTTGAGGGTCCACTCAACTGGAAAAGGGTCAAAGAACTCGGAATTGGTTCAAAGAATAAAGTGCAATCCGACATCAATCCAGACGAGTACGCTGACTATTTGGCCTCCACCATTGTCACTCTACAGACGGCCAGCAGCACTGTGGAACCACTTGCTACTATTAATCCATTAGCACTGTCATCTACTCACATCTCATCCAATCTTCGCCCACAAACTTCTACACCACTCCCCTCTGAACATCCATCTCCGGAACTTGATGAGACGTCATCTAACAGCTATGAAGGTTTTGCATTTAGGAACTGTAGTGAGATGGAAATTGTGGAAGCTTTCAATCAAGTAAAATCTAACGCCATAGGTAACGATGACATTCCAATTAAGTTTCTGAGGCTTGTCTTGCCACACACATTACCCATAATTACTCACCTATTCAATAGGCTATTTACGAGCTCGACCTTTCCTAAGTGCTGGAAGACGGGGCTTGTCACACCGATCCCTAAGGTTGCAATGCCAGCTTCTCCTTCCGATTGGAGACCGATCTCGATAATGCCGGCAATCTCCAAAGTCTTCGAAATATTGGCCAGGGATCAAATCATAGAACATCTAAACCAAGAAGAGCTACTCACAGATCACCAGTCGGGCTTCAGACGAAACCATTCCACAAGCACTGCACTGGTAAAAGTGGTAACAGACATTCGGACGCTTTGTGACGAGGGGAAAAAAGTAATCCACATACTGCTGGACTTGAAGAAAGCCTTTGACACGGTTCCACATGCTCTGTTCATCCACAAACTTAAAACCAAATTTGGTTTCTCTAACTCAGCAGGAGAGTTAGTGTCTAGCTACTTAAGTGATAGAGCCCAAATCATACAGAGTGATGGTCGTAGCTCCGTTTCGCGAGAAGTGACTATGGGCTTCCCGCAGGGGGCCGTACTAGCACCTCTCTTTTTTTCGATTTTTATAAATGACATCTCCACATCAATCATAAATGTTGGTTTCCACCTTTATGCGGATGATCTGCAGTTTTACGCTGGTTCCATGGACTCAGACCTTCACGCACTTATCGCAAATCTAAATGAAAACTTGCAAAGTATCAACACCTGGTGCACAGATAATGGACTTGCACTAAACCCTACAAAAACTCAGGCAATTATATACTGCTCCAATGGCAGTAGCCGAGTTGCTCTAGACACACTTCCCCCGGTCCGCCTCCAGGATCACATCATATCACTAGATTCATCCTACGTCAAAAACTTGGGTCTACTCATGGACGCATGCCTCAGCTGGCAAGCACATGTCAATCTGTTATGCTCAAGGGTCTATTTTGGGCTACGCTCCTTATACGCAGTATCACATCACTTGCTCCCGCGGGTTAGGTCTCGTCTGGTTTCCACGCTGGTCCTACCATTGTTCTTTTATGCGGATGTGGCAATGTATCCACTGAACTGTACAGCCTTAGCAAAAGTAGAGCGTGCGTTCAAGGCCTGTCTGCGCTATGCTTTCAGACTAGGACGCCAATCTCATGTGGCAGCACTCACTGATTTATTGCTGCCGGGACCAATGGACAAGATGTACGAGCTCAATGCTATGACATTTATATTCAGGAGCAGGAACGGCTCATTACCCAATTATATCCAAGAAAAAATGACCTGGAGTAATCACGACAATTCCAGGCTAGTCCTGCCCAGGTTCAGGACACACTTCGGAGCTAGGCATATATACCAAGTTGGAGCGAGCCTCTGGAATTCCCTGCCTAGACAAGTCAGATTGGCTGGCTCAATTGAGATGTTCAAAGAGCTAGTAATGCAGCACATTACTAATTAAAAAAAAAAAAAAAAAAAAAAAAAAAAAAAAAAAAAAAAAAAAAAAAAAAAAAAAAAAAAAAAACATGAATATTATATATGTACTTTTTCACAAATGACTGTGATACTGACTTCTGTGATGTTGGGTTGCACATCTCGGTATTTTGGAGACTATCCGAGCCATTCAACCCGCCCAATTTGCCTTCCATTACTTTTTATTTTGTTTTATTTTTACAGACACGTTAAGCAAAGTTAAGGTCTTAGCTATACATGTTTGCCGTTGGGATTTTCTTTTCTCCAGTTGCTAGTCATCCGGTTATCTTTTGTTTAGTTAGTAATTGCTGGTATAACATTCCTGATATTCACTTGTGCATATGTTTTTGAATTAATTACGCTCAATGTATCAGGGTATATCGCATTGTAATTGTTTAGGGAACCTTGTTATTTTACATGTATCTCATATATTTTTTTTTCAACATAATTATTCCAGCCTAGTTCGGCAGTATCTATATCTATATTTATTGTATCTACTAATACAACTAATTTCTTTGTCTATATGCTATCGTTAATCTTAACATTTATTTTTGTATTCATTCTAATTAAGACTCGTGAAATGTAAATCTATGTAAAATCGAAATACCCAACGTCTGAGGACGTGGCCAAGCGGCCGGGGTTGAAAATAAATGACTTTTCTATTCTATTCTATTCTAAATACATGTGACGGTCTGTTACGAAACCAAAAAACAATACTAAGGGAGCTGGTCTTACTGAGACAAAGAATTTCTAATACCATTCAAGAAGATGATGATAATTTACTTGACCTCCCATGCAAAACCGCAAATTGCTTTAAAGAATTGGAAGCAGATTGTAAATCTGACAATAAGGTGGAAAATTATTTGGTAAGATACTAAAACTTTTTGATTATCGATTACAATACATAAGTTATTTTATCTTTTAACCAGAAACAAATGTATAGCTCATGCAGAGAAAATAATATATCTAAATTCATTAATTTGAATTTAAGAAAATTATTGGAGGACGAAGTCGCTGTAAGTTTTTCCTGGCATGGTCAGCAAAACAACGCCGCAGTCAAAGGATTTTTAACCATGAAATTATTAAAAGGTAATACACCTATTGTGCACTTGTAAATACTTCATTTATAGTTGCCTTATTTAAATAATTAGTTTTAGTATCCATAACAGAGTATTAGACATTTCATCAATGGTTCTAGTGGTTATAAAGAAAACAAAACTAAAATTTATTAAAAATAACATATTTCAGGCAGCTGATGACTGCTGTCACTTTACTCGAAAATTAAAATGTCAACAAAAAAATAAAAAACAGCGTGTTGAAGTTTGTGACAATTGAAATTAAATTCAGCATTGCATTAAGCGTGAAACACAATTGGAGCGTTTCAAGCAGCTTTATCGCCAGCTTTCTGCTAAACTCGACTGGAAAAGCCGAATTGAACACAATTGATGATTTTGGCATTTGCAGCTTTAACTTGTTTATGGTGAGAACTTTTATTCATAAGTGGCCTTAAAGAAAAATAGAAATGAATCCGATTTTCCAAAACTACGATAAATTAATGCTTTTTTGGAAAGTTTTCGAAATGTACCAGTTATATGCAAAAATAATAGCCATCCGCATATGATATTTAACGTTCGCACAGTTGGCAACATTAAAAATTCCCTCAAGTTGGCAGTCATTGGGCTTGAAATTTGAAATTTGATCAAATCTCAAGCCAGCTTGAATCTGGCAAAAAAGCTAAAGCTCCAATTGTGTGCTTCTACATTGATTTACATAGTCAACAAATCTCAAGCTGGCTGAAACGCTCCAATTGTGTTTCACGCATTAAGGTAAAAATACTGACTGTTATCAGAGTTCATCAGCACTGAGCAATGTAAAAATGAATAAAATGCGTAGAAACAATATATATATATATAGATATATACATATAATATAATATATAAGAATAGACCATATTCCTATTCTGGGTGAATGATCTCCGGCTTTTTTGACAGTTCTCTTTAATCAAGCTACAATTAATGTTATATAAATAATAATAAATAATCTAAAGTTACTTTTCTTCAATATTCAGTGGTCTTAATTCTAAAACCTATATATAAGGAAAACTTGAGTACAATGTGCGCGAGAAAAAATAAAGAATTTGTTTTTTAATTTTTTCCAGATGCTGCCATTGTAAAATTTAAATCTGCGACCGAAGAGGAAGTCATAACATCCATAAAGAGATGGTTTCAACTTGCTAGAGACAGGAAGAGAAAACACAACAGTGCAAAGGCCAGAAAATAGTTTAATTATAGGATTTTTTTTTTTACTTCGGGAACGATGTGCTTTACGCCGAAAATATAATTTGTTTTTTATAAATTTAGTACTTTGTGGCAATAAGTCTTATATTTATTTAATCTTATACTATTAGTTATTTTTGATCAATGAAAAGATCTTTGTTTTAATGTCAGGGAGACATGTTTTTTATTTAATTTAATATTTTGTGACAATAAGTCTTATTTTTATTTAATCTTATACTATTAGTTATTTTTGATCAATGAAAAGATCTTTGTTTTAATGTCAAGGAGACATGTTTTTTATTTTATTTAGTATTTTGCGGCAATAAGTCTTATTTTTATTTAATCTTATACTATTAGTTATTTTTGATCAATGAAAAGATCTTTGTTTTAATGTCAAGAAGGCATTTTTTTTTATTTTATTTAATATTTTGTGACAATAAGTCTTATTTTTATTTAATCTTATACTATTAGTTATTTTTGATCAATGAAAAGATCTTTGTTTTAATGTCAAGGAAACATGTTTTTTATTTAATTTAATATTTTGTGACAATAAGTTTTATTTTTATTTAATCTTATACTATTAGTTATTTTTGATCAATGAAAAGATCTTTGTTTTAATGTCAAGAAGACATGTTTTTTATTTTATTTAATATTTTGTGACAATAAGTCTTATTTTTATTTAATCTTATACTATTAGTTATTTTTGATCAATGAAAAGATCTTTGTTTTAATGGCAAGGAGACATGTTTTTTATTTTATTTAGTATTTTGCGGCAATAAGTCTTATTTTTATTTAATCTTATACTATTAGTTATTTTTGATCAATGAAAAGATCTTTGTTTTAATGTCAAGAAGACATGTTTTTTATTTTATTTAATATTTTGTGACAATAAGTCTTATTTTTATTTAATCTTATACTATTAGTTATTTTTGATCAATGAAAAGATCTTTGTTTTAATGTCAAGGAAACATGTTTTTTATTTTATTTAGTATTTTGCGGCAATAAGTCTTATTTTTATTTAATCTTATACTATTAGTTATTTTTGAACAATGAAAAGATCTTTGTTTTAATGTCAAGAAGACATGTTTTTTATTTTATTTAATATTTTGTGACAATAAGTCTTATTTTTATTTAATCTTATACTATTAGTTATTTTTGATCAATGAAAAGATCTTTGTTATAATGTCAAGGAGACATGTTTTTTATTTTATTTAATATTTTGTGACAATAAGTCTTATTTTTATTTAATCTTATACTATTACTCTTAATATATCTGACCAATCTTTGTTTTAATGTAACATATTTTAGCCGTTATATATGTTATACATATATGTATACAATTAAGTCCTCTGTAAAAACTGTCAAGTAAGTAGGGCAATTAATAAAAAATGTCATGTGATATTGATATAATTATATTTTAATAAACTTCTTACATATTGAGTTGAAATTTTTTTTCTTTATTCAATACTTATACGCCTGACTGCTGCAGCTTCAAGAAATTTAGGTAAGTAAATAATTTGTAAATTTATTGGAATTCATAGCAAATTAGCAGGAGCACTTGGATATCCCTACGAATTCCGTATCTAAATCGGACGGAAAACATCTGGAATTCTGTTAGATTTCCTTAAATAAAAATTGCAGAAAAAGCATTGAAATCCATAGGAATTCCATGTAGAAATTGCATGGAAAAGTCTTGGAATTCTCTTTAATTTCCATGCGAAAATAACAAGGAAATAACATGGAAATCCGATAGATTTCCACGTTTATTTCCATCTACCAATACATTCAAAGACTTGGAATCTCGGCGCAGTTCCCTTCGGCCAGAGAAGCGGAATTCCGTGCGCAAATAGTACGGATTTCCAGGTAAACTCGTCAAAAATGACAAGGAAAACGACCGGAATTCCGTGCGAATTGCTTATTGGGCGTAATATAAATATTTAGTACATTCTGCCATGGTTTCTATTACTTTTTGAACAGCTGGTCGATTGACATTTGCCAAGGTATATAGAAGACAACCCAATAAGCAAAAATTCCAGATGTGGAATTTTCTCACGGAATTCCGGCGGAAAAAAGTGACGGCATTCTCACACACACAACTGGTTTTACACGCTACAGCGAACGCCATTTTCAGCTTTACAGATGTGTTAGAGGTATACCAAAAATTGTTAATGGCTATACCAGTGGGCTATACTAGCTGTGTTCTTTTAGTTCCGTGTAGTGTTCTGCAAAACACAGGCGATTGCGAATTAAATTGATGTGTAGAGTGCATAGCAGTAGAAAAAGTTTTGAAAGTATACAGAAAATAATCAAGGTGCCATGACTTCAATTCTTACAAAACGCTAAACCTGTCAAACTGTGTTGCGAATTTATGAAGCTCTATTTTAACATTTTGCAAGGATTCAAGTCATGGCAGTTTGATTATTTTCTCTATACTTTCGAAACTTTTTCTACTGCTTTGCATCCTACAAATTATTTATGCTCCCTTGTTTAATTACAAAATTTAGAAAAAGCTTTGAAATCCCTAGGAATTCCATATAGAAATGCCATGGAAAAGTCTGGGAATTCCATGCGAAAATAATAAGGAAATAACATGGAAATCCGATAGATTTCCACGTTTAGTTCCATCTACCAATACAATCAAAGACTTGGAATCTCGGCGCAGTTCCCTTCGGCCAAAGAAGCGGAATTCCGTGCGCAAATAGTACGGATTTCCAGGTAAACTCGTCAAAAATGACAAGGAAAACGACCGGAATTCCGTTCGAATTGCTTATTGGGAAGTATTCCCATTACGAACCACGTTCCGCCATTTGTGTCCGAACGTATAGGAAAGTACAATACAGAGAACACAATATAATCCCTCATCTCTCTGTCTTTTCAATAGAAATGTATATACGAAACTCGTCACAGTTCTGTACAAAATTTTTAATGAGAATACTTGTCTTCTATATACCTTGGACATTTGCGTGAAACTCTAATGTCGATTTCACTGACATGTATAACATAGACAATGACTACTGAAATCGCGTACATTATCATGGGACCACTTTTCTATAGTTATCTCCTTTTGGTTTAAGTACTGTATTCCGCTGAACTGCAAATAACAAATTCTGTACGTAAAGCATAGTTTTTACAAGCGAAGTTACTGTCCCAAGTAACCTCGTTTTCAGTCCCTCACCTCCTCTTGACAACTAGTTCACTTGCGCCAGTACGAAAATGAGTTCCTTCAACTTTTTAGCGAAGTGGAACCCGGGAAATAGTCAAATTGTGTACATTTTCTGCAACTGGTACATATTTTGCTTTAAGTAGTCTTTAATAATATCAGCTGGTGTGGAACTTGTAAAATGTCAACACATTTGTGTTTGGGTTTTTATACAAAGGGAGTGTTTTTTATTTTTCAATAAGAAATTTCGTAAATTTAAAAGATAATTATATAAGCAAAAATATTATTCCTTAGCAATCAATCTGCAAGGAACGTACTCACCTTTTTTCTTAGAATTTTTTCTCCGAAATTGTCATTAATTACATTGCTGCACAATTTATGACCTTTTCAATATTTAATTTTTCACTTGAAACCATTTTCTCTAAAAAACAAATATGTTTACATTTCGCAAGTTCTACGCCAGATGATATTATAAATGACTACATATATCAAAACGTGTACCAATTGCAGAAAATACACTCAATTTGAATTTCTCAGGTTCCATTTCGCTAAGAAGTTGAAGGAACTAATTTTCGTACTGGCGCAAATAAACTAGTGGGTATGTCAAGAGGAGGTGAGGGACTGAAAACAAGGTTCTTGGGACAGTAACTTCGCTTGTGAAAACTATGCTTAATCCACCATAGTTCAGTTTCAGTTCAGTTGATTTTCCAAATGAATATACAGAATAGAAATAGATGGCAATACAAAATTTGTAATCTTTTCTCTGTCCCCCATAACTACTTTGATGGATAAGCAGATAAAAATTGCTTAATTTTATTTCCTTAAAAATCGATTTTAAGGAATATTTGATGTTATATAAAAATAAAAATTTTGAATCAAGATACCTTCCGGTATACCACGCGATTCCTTGAGGTAAGTTGATGAAAAAATTGTTGTTTTGAAATAATTCACATATTTAATTTATATAAATCTTCGCTTCTATTAACAAAAGATATATTTTACATAGAGCACTAGCCTTGTTATGGTCGTAGCATACTGCATGTAGCAATATGCTACACTGAGATGAGTTGCGTGCATACGGCCAGCAAGGCGGGCAGAAGACCGACGGAGAAAAAGAAGAAGAAAAAGGTACACATCTGTTTTGTGCTTGTCATAAAAGTTGCGCTCGTGTAAAGACGTAGCAAAGGTGCACGTGCTCAAAGTTGGATATATTCAAGTGAATTTCAATAATGTTCTAACATCTAAATAATTTACCTATTTTTTTTTTTTGATATATTCAGCAATTGTGAAAAAAGACCTGATAAGCCGAGCAAGGTGGAAGGTCAAGGTAATCATCGAGATAATTCAGGATACACGGCTCTTCAGTATGTAGCTAGAAGTAAAAATCTAGAAATTTGTCATTTACTAATAGATAGAAGTGCTGATGTAAATTCGGAACAACTGCTTGGTGGCTTCAAGACGTCGCACAATTTTACGACTGGTGTATCCAGTCCTGGGACAATAATAAATTTTACATTTTTACTTCACCCAATTTTGCGACTGGTATATCCATTCATGGTTCAATAACAAATTCTGCATTTTCTACATCCAAATTACATCAAGAGCATACATTATCGGACATCCAGTCATCACCTAATCACCATGGATTACTGAGATCTGCGATACCCAGTAGTAGCTTATTTTTGTTGTTGCAATAATAGAATTTACGTTAACTGGTAGTCGGTAAACTTCAGGCGATTTGTTCTTGTGAGCCTTGACACCACATTGTACGTTCGTACTTTAAATATTTTTTGTGTATAATAGTCCAGCGGAACATCCAATGAGGCGCCTCGTCGGTGGATCCCAGCAATAAAATCATGTAAGTTTTCTTTTTAACGTATTTATGCATACTCTGTTAATTAGCTTGTTAATATAATTTTATGAAGTAAATTGGCGATATAATGGGGCTGTCAAGGAGATGTAATAACGAACGTTATCTGTGAAGAAATTTGCGATGGATTACATACTTAGCATTACGATTCTCAATCTGAGGATTGATTTCCTTTGCATATCATATTATTCGTAGGAAGATACATCAGAGTCATGAACAGATCTCTTAGCTATTTCTAGTTCAAGCAACAATGTTAGGATACAGTCCTAGAACTGCATTTATTGAATAGCTTTCTATATCTCAGCACTCAGCAAAAGTCAATTGTATGGAATAAAAACTTTCATAACAATTTTCTGAGAACTATTATCTAATTTTATTTAATACTGCACATAAAATAAGTCAAATAAATAATTGTTGAAGCATTTACATTTTTGGATTTTTTCGTTTTATGATTTTGTAATTTCTTTTTCTTTTATACGATTTTTTTATTTTTAATCTACACGACACGGCAGAGTGCAATTTAAAAACCAGGCTCCTCCACCTGGTTTTTAAATAACACTCTGCCGTGTCGTGTAAATTAAAAATTTACTATTTTTAAATGGATCAGCAACTAGAGCTGACTTTATCCGATATCTTCCCCTGTTAAATTATTAGTATTAAGCTCCCAACGCATAAAATAATCGCATTCAAGGCATCGGTTCATTCAATAAAATTAATATGGTCCACATTTCACTTTCAGCTCACAGTTCAAGTTTACCAAATCGTCAAGGTAACACCAAAACCGGTTTTTCCGAAGCCAAAGTGACCCATTACCTACCACTGTGGGAATGGGAGAGAGAGGCAAAGAGAGCATAGTATATCATGCTATCTCTTTCTATCAATTTTTGAGAATTTAGAAGCCCCCTTTAAAAATACACAGGAAATTGCGCCAGAACCGGCATTGCAAACTACTGACAGGAAATTTTGCTTGCTCCGAAATTGTTTCCGAATCTATTCTCTCCTAGCGCAAACATTTAGGGCCATATTATAGTAACGAGCTGACAAGTTGAGCATTCTGAAAAAAGTCGAAAAGATAATTTTAAAAATCAGTAAAGGAAAAGTGGAAACGAATATATAAATACCACTCGAATAAGGTAGCGTAACTTCTATATAAAATATTTGTTAAATTGCAGTAGGTGCTATTGGTTTCGGCCAAGATTTTTAGTCATTTTTCTATGCATATACGTTATCGAATAGAATAACTTAGTTTTATCATAGCATTTTATCTATATATATACTGCCTTGATTTAAATCATAATTTTCCTACGTACGTACGAATTACATCAACGAAAAATGATAGTAACCATGAAAACGGTGAAGTTGTAAATACCATGCACTTAACCGAAACAAGACAAAACAAAGGATCGCATTACATCTCATGTGTATACTAGAGAGTCATCATCAACAAAATTCAAGAACCGGCACTGGACGTAGTTCCTACCTTAGGCATAACAAACGCAACTTGGAATGAAATAAAATCAACTCTAATAAACAACTTAGGCGTAAAGGAAACATACCACCAATTATATCAGAACGCTTTGTAACTTAGGAATTATCAAGTAAGCGAGTATTTTATTAAATTAAGAGAGATATTCTTGCAAAATTAAACGAAAAATACGAATGCGACACCGGAAAACTTATCGAATTTTCCCCTAAAGTAAGTCAGTCGATTATATTAAAAACATTTTTAAATAATATAGATGCTAATTTAGCTTCAATGATACGATTTATTAGATAATTGTGGTTTAATTAGAAACAAGATAAAAGATAATTATAATAGAAGTCAGAACGATCGTACACGTAGAAACAATCGTGATCAGTTTAATTACAACAGTAATCTTAAACTCGCAATAATTTTTACAATAATAGCAATGGTTTCAACAGCAGATAAAACTAAAACAACGAATACAGACAAAACTTAGGACAATTTAGACAGATCCAACAACCTCAAAACAGACAAGAACGAACTTATTCAGGTCAACATAGAAATTAATATAGTTCAGGACAATCTAGAAATTACTATAATTCAAACCAATCTAGAACTCATCATAACAATTTTTCTAATAATTCCCAAAATCCGATACAAATCAGACCAAAACCAATGGATCACATCCAAGAGGCAGAACATGAAGCAAACTTTTTATTAACGCCTTAAAAGTACACCTATCAATAGTAGAATTGACTGTTGGTAATGATAAATCAAATGCCTTATCGATACCGGATCCTCCAGCTTTTTATTGGATGAAGAGAAACTACCCCAGTAAAAGAAACAATATTTAAGACTACTAAGACAATTTATAAATAAAAAAATAAAAACTGACCTTCCAGTTGAGTTCAAAGAAGATGCCTACATGCTATGGAAACTAACTAAGTTCCATAACAAATTATTTGATGCCATAATAGGCCAAAACCTATTAAAACCTCTAGGTGCCGTTATTAATATGGAAGAGGGAAACTTAAGCATAAATAACATGCAAAAAAAATTTCTAACGAATTTCCCATATAGGGGTGAAGAAATTCATCAATTAGTATATTCACAAATCAATGAGTGTCAAAGAAAATCTTCTCAAAGGCTTAAACTCTCAAGAGAAAACACTGCTTGAAGATTTACTGAAGTTACGCAAAGATTTATTTTTCAAAGAGGGGGGAAACGTTAACATGTATCCACAACATAACCCACCAACTACGACAAACAGGCCAATTTACGCTAAAAATTGCAGATACCCAAGAATCCATGAATAGGAAACTACCACCCAGATACGAGAAATGCTAAATAATGGAATTATTCAGGAAAGCAATTCCCCATATAAAAGTTCATTGTGGATAGTTCCAAAGAAACTAGATAACTCAGGGAAGAAAAAATGGAGAATCGTCGTAAACTATCGTAAATTAAACGAAATTACGATAGACGATAAATTTCCAGTCCCAAACATTGACAGTATACTGGATAAATAGGGAGGAGCCCAATATTTTATACAATCGACCTGGCAAAAGTCTTTCATCAGATATTGGTCAAGGAAAATGACCGCCCTAAAACGGCCTTTTCAATCCCCCACGGTCATTATGAAATTATTCGAATGCAGTTTGGTTTCAAAAATGTCCCAGCGGCGTTCCAGCGATTGATGAATTCAATCTTAAGAGATCTCATCAATAAAACATGCGTTGTCTACCTTGATGACATATTAATTTTTTCTACTTCCCTAACGGAACAAATCGATGCTTAATAAACTGAGGGAAGCAAACCTAAAAATCCAAGTGGACAAATGTAAATTCTTGTAAAAAACAGAGAAACAGAATATTTGGGTCGTATTTTGACACCCGAAGGAGTCACACCCAACCCAAAAAGAAAATCAATGACATTTTAAAATTAAAGCTTTCAGAAACACAAGCAGATAAAATCCTTCCTCGGAATTACAGGCTACTACAGGAAATTTATTAAAGACTACGCCAGAGCCCAGTCAATGACTAAATATTTGAAAAAGGATGCCAAGATCAACCGTAATGATCCAAACTACATAAATTCGATCGAAAAACTAAAAAGATTTATCACGGAAACCCCGTACTAAAGTACCCTGACTTCAATAAAAATTTCAAACTTGTTACAGACGCCAGCACTTTTGCCATAAGAGCGAGCAGTTCTCCAAAAGGAAAAACATGCTACGCTAGCAGAACTTCAAACGAACATGAACGGAACCACTCAACAACGGAAAAGGAACTCCTTGCAATTGTGTGGGGTACAGGCTATTTTAGGCCTTATCTTTATGACAGCAATTTCGATTTGCTAACCGACCATCAACCGCTTAAGTGGTTATACACCAAAACAAGGGGCAATAATGTCAATCCTAGACTGTAGATGGTTGCTTAAATTAGGTGAATATAACATGAACATCGAATATATTAAGAGAAGAGATAATAAAGCGGCAGATTTCCTAAATCGTATAAGAACCGAAACCAACGGGATAAACACGATCGACTGGATGGAACAAAGTAGTGTGAAGGAAATGATCGGGACGTCCACTCCAGTAGAGGAAGGGTACATATATTCAAACGGAATCGACGCAGCTGAGGCAAACGAAGAGGACGAAAACTTGTCTCAAGTCTCAATGCAGAATAATGCGGAAACCATTGAAACAATCCATTCTCAAGAGGAGAACTTAAATAATCATATCCCCATCTTAGACAAAATAGTCAATAGATTCAAAACCCAAATCATTTTACAAATAATAAAACAAAAGGAGTTCGAAATAATACATAAAAATTGGGTAATATACATAGACACAGAAGACCTAGAAAACAATTTGCCAGATATCTTACACAGAGTTAAGTGATAATGAATACAACAGATTACAACTCAAGATCAAAGAGCTCTTTGACAATATTAGTAATAGTCGTAATGATTTTTTATTGCAAACATAAAAATTTAAATATAAGATTTCAAAATGTAACTCTGAAGAGTCTCAAACCCAAGGAGGGAGGAATTACATCAACAAAAAATGATAGTAACCTTGAAAACGGTGAAGTTGTAAATACCATGCACTTAACAGAAACAAGACATTACATCTCATACGACGTTTGAGAGAATGCAAAATAGAATCATCCCACACAATTCTAGCTACCGACAATAAAAAGAAAAAACAAGTAATTGCAACGATAAAAAATGTAAAGTAGAAATTGTTTTTAGATTGAGTTAAGGAGTTCAAGTTTGTTTTCGAATGTTTTAAGACCGTCGTGAACAGTGGATAAATTTGTTTAGAAATTAAAATTTCTGGCATTTTTCATTTCCAATTTTATAATTTTTATAACTTTTGTGTTTTTTTTTCTGAAGAAGTAATACTAAAACCATAACATATTATCGAATTACATAACCTAGTTTTAAATTAAGACGCTTCAGGGTTACACAATTTTTTATTATCCTTTTAACGGTCCCCAGGCTCACCGCTATCTCAACAAACGCTGCTAACTGTCTTGATCGAGTTTTAATTTTTTTATTTTCAACTTTGAGGTTTTTGGTCGTGAAGCTGAGTTCATTGAACTGAAATAGCGCCCGATATATTGAATGTATTATGGAACCTCTCTTCGAATTTAGGAAGTTTAATTTATTTTCATGAATTTCTCTCTTTTGAAAGTGAAAATTGTTTTTAATGAAATCAGATCCCTATCGTTATTGAATTCCCTAAATACGTATTACCTTAAAGGAGTCAAAGCATTTGACCGAAAGTTTTGAATTTCAAAAACGTGTAGGTAGGTACTTTATGTAAATCTTGTAAGTAATATTTGGAAAAATTAAATATTTATTGTTCAGGTGTGATGTAGAAATAAATTTCCTGATTCAATAATGTCATAAAGTTGAGGGCTGATTTAACTGCTTTTGATATTATTATTCTGTTATCTTTTATCAGTGAATACATTCGTTACTTGAATAATTGTTTAAGAATTAGATTCTTAGCGAAATATCTTTTACTTAAAGTTTTTTCTTTCGAATACAAAAACGAATAAACAACGGACACTAAGGCGACCCAATGTATTGCTCTCATTTGAGTCTCCTGGTACCCTTTACGTAGAGAAAAAGTTAGAAAAAAAAAACAAATTTCTTATTACATTTTTTAACAGGAAGTGCAGATCAAATAATTTCTGCACGTGATGAAGAAATCCACAGGAAGTGCTTAGTCCTTTTTAGCCATTTATTTCACGCAGGACAGACATTGGGGATTATAAACGTAATGCATTTATCAATAAAGACAATGATCACAGCTCTGCATTTACTCCTTCGTACCCCAAAAGAAAGTCCCTGAAATTTGTTTATTAGCTAGACAAGTTTTGTATCTATAAACTTTTATATTCGTCCAACTTTCCTTATGTTTCCTGCAAAAATTTGCTTTGATAATGGACTCAATTTCTGAGGCAAGGCTTATGTAGTCTTTGGCCGAAGAAAAGGACTGTATGAACTGAATCTGGGAAGCACTTCATCTCTTTCATTCTTTATAATTAAATGTTTCCTAGAAATCTATGAAGATAATGTATTGTAACTACAGAGTCTATCTCAATATCTTCTTGCCAACCTTCAGGTTCTCTGAGAGCAACTTAGAAGCATTACTGTGGCTTCGCTATCTGAGAGGATATAGATAGGCTTGTTTTATAATACTCATGTGTATATAGTTTTGCTGCTAGTATCATTGTAATAGTGAAAGCTACTAAAATCAAACTGTGAGAACCCATCCACAAAAATGGTCAGAGTTGACAGGGATCCCAAAGGGTGTTGTGTATTAAGTCATCATTGCAGATTCCTTTCATCCGGGCCCTTTTGTTTTTCAAACCACTGATATTTTGCGGCATCTCTAAAACAATGTATTTGTAGTAATAATAATTAACAAAGGATTCTGAATAATTATTCTCCTTTAATCTCTTGTTGAATATTGGATGAAAATGGGTTATTGCAGCTTGTGTTAAGTCAATAAAGCGTCTTGCATTTTTATCTTATATACTTCATTTGGTGAATTTTGACTCTTTCGCCATAATACTTTTAGAACTTGTTATTCTATTTGTCCTTTCGAGTTTCCAGTTGAAACAATGTTTCACAATATTGCCTTTGCATTATGGTAACGTATCGCGTGACTAATTCACATTCATTTTTTTTTCTTTCAATGCCAAACCTGTATCTCCAGATTTGTTTGTTTGAAACCCTGTATTTTCAAAGAATTTTCACACATGCGTTCTATCCATCACATCATATAGATGTATATAGACCGTTGAGATACACCTTTCGGAACACAAGAAAGAGACTTGTTTTTTAGAATAATGTATTTAAATCAGATGTATTTGTTAGTCCCATTATTTTTATTTGTAAGATAATCGTTTCTTTCCTAGAGGCTTCTATTCTGTTTTTATTTCTCTGCCACTACAGTTTCGTTTTAAGTAGGTTGCGACAGCAGTAAGTTTCAAATTACTTCATTTAATTTGAAAAAAAAAAATTGTTTTCTCCAATTGACTTGTTTCGTTTTTTTCCCTTAATTAAGTTTAACCGCATTTAAGTTTTCTGTTAACAAGAACAAGTTACAAATAAAAGTTGCAACTTAAATTAACTACATAAATGCGTGTGTCTCTTTAAAAAAAACCTCCATTCTATACCAATTTTCATAAAAACGACATCTCGTTATTACTTAGTTAATAAATGAAATTATCAAGAAATTTTATGCTACGCTAATTAGTTTTTAAGAAGCATTTACTCACAACAATCCCGTTTTTACCAATTTTGGGAGCTGCACGCATTCAACTCTGATCTGTGCAATTTGCACGTTTTTTTTCTATATACTCACATTCATACATACACAGTTATCTTGAGCTGTCCACTTCCAGCCATTAAATAATTCACCTGATCTGAAGCGCATGACTTGCGTGTTATGTGGAAATACTCCTCCACTGTCGTACTGGACTGTGCCGGGGCTGTGTCTTGTCCTGTCTTGTCTTAGCCTGATCTTCCGCAGCACTGAACATATTTTTCCCATAAACTGCCAAATGGACACATAATGGTAGTAGCGAGAGAACGCTTAGGAATTCCAAGATCTTGTGTTTCAATTAAACGCAATTTGTTGGCTCTGCAGCCTGACTTAAGAGTGATCGAAATTGAATTGGACATAAATAAAACGAGATCAATCAATTGATTTATTTTGACGTCCGAATGGAAGTTGCTTTGAACTAATGTCACGAAACTTGCTGATGGCTTTTAGGGCTGCTTACACTCTGTGTTTATAAGGCCTCATTAGCTATGAGAGATCGGTGGGCTGGCTGATATGTGTGCGTGTGTGTATATGTGTCATAGATAGACGAGTCGACAAATAATATGCTAATTGCACTCGAATGTCAACTAAGTGTAGAGTGTATAGTCCGATGTTAGATGGTTCTTGCTGTGCAAGTTGGGAGGTATGTAGACAAGAAGTTATCTCAGGATTAATGTATAATTGCATACGGATAAATTTGTGGAAGTGGTATAGAAAATGAACTGTAAAAAGAAAATGCGTTTTAATTTCACCTTGAGTTGACCTAATGTTTGATAAAGAAAAAAATGTTGATGATTGAGAATTCAAAAGTCAAACATCATCTTGGGTTAGGTTAGCTAAGAGGGATGCCGCTGGAATTGTCTAGCCTACTTCACTTAGACCACTAGTGGGTCCATTGTGCCACTTATCCTCATGGAATAACCTAAAAGAAATCACCCTAGATTCATCCTGCTTTACTTGGGAAACTCAGCATACATCTGAACTCTTTTCTTTGTAGTTCCTCCAGACTAGAAAAGAAGTAGGCACCTAATAGCCTGCCTCTTTTTTTCCTCAGAGCGAGGCACTAACAAAGTATGTGTTGGACGAATAGGGTCTCCTCTGAGTCCTTACAGATCCTGCAGAAATCGTCTCGATGTTTGCAGACTGTTGGATGTCAGTCATAATAAACTTATCTAACGCGCTTTGTTGTGGCGTATTTTACACCTCCAGAATAATTTTGTCCATAATTCTCCGGATTCTTAAAAAAAAAATCCTTATTTCCTTAGAACTCCTCTTCAACTATCGCTATTCGCTTTATTGGCCAATTATGTACTTTATAAGCTTTAATTTGCCCACTTTCGCTAGTAAAGTTAAACACTTACAGTTATATAAAAACAAACGTGCCACACACTTCTAAGCTCTAATAATAAATGGGGTGCTAACCAGTAGTCATGCTTTCAGAAGTGTACAAAATGCACAAAGATTAAATTGATAAGTACCGTTAGGAGACTTTGAACTTTGAAAATCCTCCTAAGAAAAACTCATCTATCACTCTACCATCTCTTAAAAGTCTTGATTGAAATCATATAACTTTTCTATACAGGGTGTTGCAAAAGTATGGTCACATATGCTAAACTTAGGTAGTTGGGATCGAGTTAAGAAAAAAATTCTTATCTAGTTTTTCTGCACATTGCGTTGTTTCCAAGTTATGCTGCTGGCAACAATGTTTTGTGTAACGGAAAGTGTAGACTTTTGAATTTTAATGTATATCTCAGAAAGTAAATGGCTTAGACAGCTGAAATAAGTTTTGTTTAACTTCAATATCTTTCACTTTCTGGAAACATAGTGCCCATTCACCCAGTATCCATACTTTCGAAATAGCAAAATGTCAAAGTGGAATTTATGTCTTTTGTTTTACAAAGTTCTTACTTTGGGAGCGATTTATTCAAAATTTCGTTTTGTTTCTTTAATTATTCGGTAGCTTATACCATTCCCTTTCCAATGATATGTACCTCAATGATGTATCTAGAGAGTAAAATAATATCGAATAATATTTCAAGCTGGACTCAGAAATGATTCATTTTAGAGTTTATTTAACTGGTCACTTGGTGTCATAAAACAAGCTTTCAGATGATCACGCCCATTAACCTATTCAGAGTACACAAAACTTTGCATTATAGGAATATCCTATTTGTGCACCGGTAATAAATTAATATAAAACTTCAACATTATGTACAGAAACAGATTACTAAGTTTTTAAGAAATTTATTTGATCACAACAAATTTTAAATATGTTGTCTTTCTTTTATTTTCAAACACGCCGCTTCAATACGCTGCCTCAAAATATCATCGTTGTCAACTACGGCGGAATAAGCTTGTTCTGTCAAATAACTCCATATGAAATAGTCCATCAGAGTATGGTCTGGTCATCTCGCTGACCATGTTAGTGGTCCACCTCACCCTATCCATTTGTCAGGAAAAATTAAATTCCGCCTTATGCTTTAAGGCACGTCTTCCAACAATTCCGGTAGCACATCCTCCAAGAAATTGAGATAAACCTCTCCTGATAAATTATGGCGAAAGATATAAGGCCCAATGAAATTCTGACTCAAGATTCCTGCACAAGCAAGCATTTAGCCCGAATCTATGCTGGGAGTGATCCCCAGTTTGCGTGAGGGTTACTTTCAGCCTATCTATGTATATTGTGGAAGTTAATCCCTCCATCCTTTGTGAAGTTGGACTCACCAGTCCACAGCACATTGCTTAGAAAGATGGGATCAATCCTATCCTTTTCTAACATAAGCTTGCAGAAGTCAACGCGGCTTTGAAGGTCCGTTGACAGAAGTTCCTGTACGGACGTCAAATGATAGGGATGAAGACGTTCATTGCTCAAAGTCTGCCACACATGATCTAAATTAAGTTCTACTGCCAGGGCCCTAGTACATAACAAGTCGTCTTGCCGAATCCTGTCCATAATGTTCTCGATGTCCTCCACTCTCTAAAAGTAAAACTCTATTTATCAGGAACTTTACTATGAAGATACACGTCTAGGCCTGCCTGAAGTTTCTCGTCGACTAACAAGGGATCCTTCCAGTGACGTGGCGTAGACTTGGGGCGAGGAGAAGCAATCAATTATAATTTTACACAAGCGTTAAATAACCATGCGCTCAATTGTTATTGCAACGGTTCTAATAAATTATCTATACCCCTCTCCATAGCTGTTTCTTAAGAACTCCAGGAGTTAATTTTTGAAGAAAATAGAGAACTGCAACAGTGAACTGCCGCGACTGTGCGAAGAGGAAAATGAAGCCATGAAACATATCGTATGTGAGTATCACGCGCATGCATGTTTAAGGTTGAAAATCATTGGAGAAACATCTCTCCAAATAAGTTTTGCAAGCTATTCCCAAGGGCAATATCGAGCTCGTAAAAGTGATATATATAACTTAACCACTCTAGAGGAGGACACAATACATCAACTCTGGTTGATGTGTCCGCTGTATCTTAGTGGGCTATTCTCCCCTACTATTAACCTTAAGCTTAAGCACCCACGATCGAGGACGTAAGAGTAGACATGAATTGCAGTTTTTAGTTCCTTGCTTTCAAATTAAAATAAAATAAATTAAATGAATGATTATAGTGAGGTCACCATGTACCTACTTGAATATTATATATACTCTGTTTCAATCAAAGCTGTAAACGAATTTGAAGTTTTCCGTTTTCTCGAAAACGAAGGGAATGATAAATGGTTCTCAGAATATAAAAAAACAACTGTTCTAATTCAAAGCTCTATAAGCGAATTTGTAAAATACGAAAATAGAAAATTTCAAATTCGTTTATAACAGAGTGTCTTATGAAATAGTGTATTATTCGTCGCCTTCATGAAACTGAGAAATTAATCTTTTGAGATGTAGCAATGTTAGGAGTAAACGTTTTTCGAGTATCTGAGCTCAATATTCAAAACGAGGACCTGGAATATGTTATTTACATTGGTAAAATATTATATTATATATATTATTTTCACAGAATAACATAATATATATTTGATTTTCCTGAGTTACATATAAGCCCGGCATATCAAAATAGCCAAAAAAGCAGATTCGTGATTATGGCATGACAGAGACAAATAAATTCTAAATAAGTTAAATTATAATATCAGTAATTGCTCATTTCCTTATTTGCCTCCAGGTGTACGATTTTGTCATCAATATCATATTTCAAGACGTCTCTGCTCTAAAATAATGTTCCCCTAGCCAACTTGAATTTCCCCCCAAGAATTTACAATTTTGCAGGCCCGCAACCGAAATGCTTCCTAACCGACCTACCTACATGAAATTGATGGAGTAAAATATATCCATATGAATGAAATTAATCTAATCCATGCTACCGGTATAGCTAATTGAGTGTAACTACACTATAAGTGGCGAACGAGGAACAGAGATGTGTGACGTCAAAGGTAGATTCCTGACGAGGATACATTTTGTTGGTTGTTGTGCGATTACTGATGGAAGCAGAACTGCAAACTACCTCCTCAGGCAGTGATGTCGGCTGTGATATCATAGACAGATCCCAGACATATTTGACTGCTACACTTTTCGTTGCATGTTGTTCGATTGTTTTGTTTTTTATTTTTTGGGAGGTGATTTTATTATTGTTTCTCTTTGATAATTAATAGCGAAGGACAAATAACAAGGCTTTAGGGAAAATATTTTGAACAAATTTTTCGTCGTAATTTTTTAATTTCTTTCATTTTTATTTCTTTTAATTAAATTAAATCGGTAAAACCTAAGGGAAGCAATGCTTCCCTTGCTTCCAAAGACGCCACGCCACTGGATCCTTCCGTGATTAAACTATTAAAAAGAATAGAAAAAAAAACATTGAAGGACGAGGTCTCTCAGGGAATCTTCTAACATATTCCATCCTTGCTGCACATGTATTTCCACGACAATACCCATAAAAATACACCATATGCGTTAAGTCGCGTAATTCATGTCTATCTTCTACTGGACTATAATTGATGAAACATTATCTATCAATAAAGCGCTACAACTAGGGAAATTTCATTTTATGCAAAATTTTCATGTAAAATTGACTTCTTATTGCATGCAAGAATAGAATCTTTTGTTTGGTTCCCATAATACGTCAGATAACCTGCTTTAATGGATTACTTTCGTGCATCTGCTGACACTGAATCGAGTGTCTAAGTACGAAAACATAATCTTTTGTTAACTTCTGTATAATATCTGCAGTTTGCACACACTTAACATTCTTGAATACACTCCAATGCTGTCGTTCTATATTATTTTATTACCTGAGTACAAATACAATATTTTTGCAAAGCAAATGCGCAGTTTGGTATACTCTGAATAGGTTAATGGGCACTCATCAGAAAACTTGTTTAATGTCACCAAGTAACCGGCATAAAAGCCAGTCAAATAAACCCTAAAATGAATAGATACATCATTGAGGTACATATCATTGGAAAGGGAATCGTATAAGCTACCAAATAATTAAAAACACAAAACAAAATTATTAGTAATTTGAATAAATCGCTCCCAAAGTAAGAAATTTGCAAAATAAAAGATACAAATTCCACTTTGACTTTTTACTATTTCAAGAGTATAGATACTGGGTGAATGGGCAATACCTATGTTTTCTTAAAGCGAAAGATATTGTAAGTTAAACAAAATTTATTTCAGCTTTCTAGGCCATTTACTTCCTGAGATATACATTAAAATTCAAAAGTCTACACTTTCTAGTACACAAAACAGTGTTACCAGCATTGGTAGGACGGAGCCATTTAACACTACTGGTGGAACATCAAGCAAATCAAATGAATTATTGTAGAAGCTTATACACTGAGACTTACTAGGGTTTAATTGTAACCTATTATACCTAGACCATGCGTGGATTCTATCTAAATCCGAGTTAATACGTTCTATACAATCTTCAATAAGCCCAATTGGACGACTTAAGTACAATTGAACATCATCTGCGTAGAGGTGAATGCTCACATCGCGAACCATTACTGGCAAGTCATTAATGAATAGGCTGAACAACAATGGACCCATGATAGAACCTTGAGGCACTCCTCGTACTAGCGGCAGCGGAATGGATATTCTATCATTGAGCTTGACTTGTTGACTGCGATCAGATAGAAAACTACTGATCATCGATACTGCTGTACTACTAAATTTAAAAGAGGCATAGAGCTTCTGCAAGAGAATGCTATGATCAACGGTATCAAAAGCTTTTGAAAAATCCAAAAGCACCAAGGTGGTAAATTTGTCCTGATCCATAGCACTTCTTATGTCAGTGGATATCTTTAAGATAGCAGTTTCACAACTGTGGTGCGTCCTAAATCCGGATTGCCAATAGGTTAATAAATTATTTTTGTCTACGTGTTCAGAAACCTGTCGGTACATTAATTTTTCAACCACTTTAGATAGAAAGCATAGTATGCTAATTGGACGAAAATCTGCTGGAGATTCTGGAGAAGATTTCTTTGGAATTGGAAGAATATTAGCAACTTTCCAATTGGAGGGAAAGGAGGATGAAGACAAGCATGAATTAACTATATGAAGAATAAATGTACAGATGATTGGAAGCAGTATTTTGATAAAGCGCGGTGAGAGGTCATCAGGTCCAGTAGCATCAGATTTTATTGAATTAAGGGCCGAAATAAGTTCAACCATGTTAACGCACCGGAAAGAAAATAGATCACTGGAATCATGCGAGATACTGCTTACTGAATTGGATAATAAACTAGCCAGATGTGGAGCAGACGTTTCATCAGGGGAGTTACTGATCGAGGTAAAAACGGCATTCAATTCTTCAGGTTGGAAACTGGAGTAGCTCTTGTCCTTACCATATACTCCGATTTCCCGCAGATTCCTCCACAACTTTTTTGAATCAAGGTTAGTATTAATTTTGGAACTATAATACTGACGTTTAGCCAGTTTAATCGCTGCGGTGGTTCTATTTCGAGCAGTTTTGTACAAGGACCTGGCTTCGTAAGTTTTGAGCCGCCTATACCGTTGATATAGATACTCACGCTCTATAATAAGCGTGCGGACTCTTGTAGTAAACCATGGGCAGCAATTCGCATCAGTATATTTCACCCGAACAGGTACATATTTATTATACAGATAGGAGATCAACGTCGTACAGATGTCGACTTGGTCATCCACTAATACATAATCATATATCCGCTGCCACGGCAAAACCATGCACTCATCAAATAAGGAATCAGTATCTATATTTTTATAATCTCGGAAAGAATACTTAATAGGAGAGTGATTCATGCCTAGCATAAGGTCATAGCTGAGAAAAATGATATCATGGTCGAGTGTACTAGGAGGGCTGATTTGATCGTGTATAATGATCTTTCCATTATCTGTCACAAGAATCAGGTCAAGAATAGAAGGATTAGACGTGTTGTAGTAGGTTGGATAGAAATTAACAAAATCAAAGTGAAGGGACTGGAGTAAGTGTGTGAATTGATTTGCTAAGGTGTCTTGCCTTAGCAAATTGACATTAAAATCACCACCAGTAATGACGTTCGTATAGCGTTGTGTTATGTATGACATTTTATTTTCAAATTCACGGGCATTATCATAGTTAAAGCAATTCGGGGGACAATATACGGAGCAAAAAACGCACTTTTCATTACCGGTACCAGCCTCTACACATAGAAATTCAATTGCTCCATCAACTGAAAATGCGATTTGCTTGGCATTGATCCAGTCCCTAATATAAATCGCTACACCACCACCCAGCCGTCCCTTGCGATCGTTACGAAATAAATTAAATCCAGGAATCGACACGAGTGATGATGGAATATCCTCGTTTAGCCAAGTTTCACTTACAAAGATAGCATGCAAATTAATATTGGAAAGCATATAATTAAATTCATCCATTTTATTGCGGATGCTTCGAGCATTCATCGAACAAACATTCAACCCAGAGGAACGATTACATAAAATATTAAGAAGTATTCGCACCCTGTCCAGATCAGCATAAATATTGCTATCCGCACTCATAAATGAGAGCAACACCGTCAGTGAAGTAAGTTAAAACAGATCGAAAAATACCCATTAGATGAAGGTTAATGTAATTATTGAATCTTCGCAGTAGGAGTAGCATAATTAGAGTTAAAGATCACTAGCCGCAGCTTTTGCACAAAAACTAAGAAAGCTTAATTACGAATAAAAGCTATAAATTATTAATACTATTACTTCTTCAAAATTTGTAATTAATTAATCAATAAAAATATAAAAGTAAAATAAACAAAAGCAAAATTTTAAGAAATTAAAAAACGAAAAAACCAAAAAACAAAACAATGTATGCATCATTATCAGCTCCAGCGATATTGGCGGTAGTTATAAAGCAACAGCCTTCAGTTAACAGATATGGAATTTCGGAGTTGCTCTTGGTTTAAAATTCTAATCTCTTTATCACCTACCATTCTCTTTATGTGAATAAAGCCATTTAACGATCGTGCAGAAGTAATTTTCCCCAATTTACGTAACTTGAGCGCTTCTCGAAGAAGAGAGTTATTATGTGCTGTCAAACTTTCATTTACATATATAGGGCTCATAGAGGAGAAACCATCCAAATCTGATAGCTGAATTCCCTTACGTCTACGAAAGGCGGATAGAAAACCTTTTTGCTCCACATTTGAGGAGAAGCGTACAATAATCGGTGCAGCCAGTGCAGATGGCGATGATGAAGACCTGGACTTTAAGCGAAAGGCATCAATATAGGGTGACACTGGAAACTCGATCACTGCAGCAATATTTTTAATCACATTAAGTATATTCTCCTTCGCTAGTTTAGGTATGCCCCTAACAACAAGATCACTTAAGCGCTGGATGCGATGGATGTCCTCAACTTGTGCTTGCAAGAGATCATTCTTCTGCTGAAGAGCAGCTACCGAGATCTCGCATGCTGCAATTTTGTTATTGAGCGAACGGATTGCATCATCAATTTTTGTTGATATCCGAGCCTCCACCTGTTGCATAAGGCCATCGATTTTACTTAAAAGACGAGATTCCAGGGATTCTACCAGTTGGTCAAGAGTGTCAAACGTTGAACCAAGATTAGCTGATTGCGCTTTACTGCTGCGGGTTATAACATTAAGAGCGTCATCTGAGGTAGAAGTTGATGGTAACTTCTCTTTTCTTCCTCCCTTAGTTGACATTTTAAAATTTTTAAATTGAAGAGAAGAATCACACTAACACAAGGAACCAGGACAGTTATTCAGTCTACGAGTGCAACACCCGCTAACTCAAATTCACATTTAGCAATTACGATATTTAAAGATATATTTTCGTGAAATATCACCAAGGCACTAGGTTGCAAAAAATACCAATACGGTTAAGAAAACGATATGGAAAATTTATTCACTATAGTAGGTAATATTCGGAGGCACTAAACATTAATTATTAATAAAAAACGCGGGAGCCGATTAGAAAACACGTCTACTCTCTAGCTATCATACTGACTAAGTACTCACTAAGCAAACAAAAAATTGTATGGCAGGGGGTGGGGCATATCAACCGTTCCGTCGGAGTTGCAGGGTGATTTAAAAAAAAGCTAGTTTTTCACAAAACACTCTGTATCTTAAAAAGTATAGGGCGTACCGTCACAGTTAGAGCTCATTGTATGCATGGCCTTTCCAACGACTGCCCGAACATAACTCCCAAAGGAGTTATGGTTGTCAAAACTAAAAATTTCGGATTCTCTTGCCTTTTTTTCTTACTTTGACATCTATTTTTTTTATAAATATTACACCCTATGTGCTATCTGTAGCCGATAAGGAGTTATTAGCTCTCAACATATTCAGGTCATACCGAAATTAAGAAGATTTTTTTTAAAATGACGTGCTTTCAGTCACTAGGGGAACAAATTATCTCCCAGAATAGGTTTGAGAATAGGTGTAAAAGGTCAAAATAAAGAGTAGAGTCTACAGTTGACAGCTTTTATTAAAAAAAATATGTAATGGCATTTTTGAAAAAGAAATAGAGGTCAAAGTGAAAAAAATGTATAAAAATACGAAATCTTTATTTTAAACCACAATAACTGCTGAGAGGAGAAGAGCACGGGGCTGGTTGAGCAATTGTTGGAAAGACCTTGAAGTTCTGCATACAATGAGCTTTTAAGTGTGACCGTATGCCCTGTAATTTTTTAGATACTGTGAAAACAAGCATTTTTTCTTAATCACCCTGTAACTCTGAAAAGGTTAATATGCCCCCCCCCCCCACCTTGCCATACATACCCTGCTCTATTGACCACATAGACGGAAAGGTGTTATTGAATAGCATAGCCTAATTTTTACCATAGCAGCTCTACATATACTGCACTGATTAAAATCGCATAATTTGTATCCTCTTTCGCTATACATATATGTAATTGTAGCAGTAATAGAACGTACTGTTTACCACATTTTCATCTCCCATACTAATTAACAGCATACAATGCTTATATACAGGGTGTTTCCTCGTAGGAGGTTAATAGAGCAGCAAAATTTTCTTATCTTTTTTTTTAATTTAACCTCTATTGTTTTTGCAAAAAGGTCGTTAACATAGCTCTCTTTATAGAAACTGTAAACTGTAGACTCTCCTCTTTAATTTGACCTATTACACCCTATGTGCTATATGTAGCCCTTTAATATTTATTAGCTCTTAACCTATTCTCAAACCTATTCTCAACGATCATTTGTTTCCTCAGTACGTCATTTTAAACAAGTAAAAAAGCTAGAATTGTTCTAAGACCAATTCTTATGATACCCTAGATGAATGCCGGTATAAAATTTCGTATGGTGAACGATCTATGCAAGTTTGATTTGTGAAGTGGTTTTTCGCATTTATTTCTGGACCGGTTTGTCGGACAGAAAAAATGATTACAACCAATTTTATAGGATTTCGTATTCTAAAGAAGGTTTTAGTACAATAAAAATGTCTAGGACTGATCGTTTTCACAGTATATGTAAAAAACCTAAATTTTTATATGGCAACACCAAATTTCAGCTCTCTATATCGACGCGCTCTCAGGCAGTGTACAAATATATAGTGGAAACCGAAATTTTAGAATGCAACCCCACGAAGGAGTTGCCCGATTTGTCTGTTTTTCGAATTTAATTTTACGTTTTTTTTTTAAAGACTATACAAAATTTCAGCTTTCTAAGTGAAGGCGTTCTCGAGTTATCGTGCGCACGGACGGACGGACGGGCATGCACAAATCAAAATAAATTTTAATATTATGCGTGGGTGTCCAATCCATTTTTCTCTACCATCATTATTTATGTGCGTTACAAACGAAATGACAAAATGACGGACATGCACAAATCAAAATAACTTTTAATATTATGCGTAGGTGTCCAATCCATTTTTCTCTACCATCATTATTTCTGTGCGTTACAAACGAAATGACAAACTTAGTATACCCTATAGATTTCATTTAGGGTTTAAAAATATCGTCTAATTTCGGTGTGACCTGAATAGGTTATGAGTTAATAACTGTTTAACGGCTACAGTTAACGCATAGGATGTAATAGGTAAAATTAAAGATGAGAGTACAGTTATAAAAAAAAGTCATGTTAATGACCTTTTTCAAAAATAATACAGGTTAAATTAAAAAAAAAAGGTAAGAAAATCCGTTTTTAGTTTTTAGTTTAGACAACCATAATTCTTAAAGGGAAAGGGGTACGGGCCTGGTTGAGCAGTCAATAAGTTCTGCAAACAATGAGCTCTTAACTGTAACTGTACGCCCTTTAGTTTTTAAGATACAGCGTGTTTTGTGAAAAAACTAGATTTTTTTCTTAATCACCCTGTAACTCCTAAACGGTTGGTATTACCTCCCCCTGCCATACAATTGTTGGTTCATCTAGGTGAGTACTATCACCTCCTGCTCTATTGACCTCCTACGGGGAAACAGCTTGTATATCATAACTTTTGTCATTTCTGTATATATATATGTATTTACAGGCACTATGTAGTTTAAGCATACTTTTCAATATTTGGAGTTCATATCAGGACAAAGCATGGGTGTGTCATAATGTACAGGGAATCCCAGTCGGACATTGGAGCGGCTGCTTTAAAATGTTGGTACAACTTTCTTTACACGACTGTGATGGCTCCAGAAGGCCTTCTTGGAGGGAATGTTCTCGTCAGGTAATTGTAAGTAACTCCATCTGGGGTTTAGCTCCTAATATTCCTGGCGCATATTGTTTGTATGTAGGCAGTAAATAAGATTCTTTGAATTTTTGAAATAAGTCATATTCGTATGTAACTAAGTAACTTATTACAGGGATGAACCAAAGTTAAATAATGTATTAATTAATAGCGAAAACTAGAATTATTTTTTTTTGCCTAAGTGAAGGCATTAGTGTTATGAAAATAAAGCGATCATTATAACGTAGCGAAATCATATCTTTTTCCTTCACTCTTCCGGATCAGGAACGATGGTCGATTAAGGTCCGCTCCTTCAGGTTGGTAAAAGGGACATTGCACAAATTCCATGGCTGCAAAGGGTAGAAGGGGATATGACAGCAGAGGACATTACAGCTAAGTCCTCGTACTATCTATAAGGGAAGTGGTGTAAGGGTCCTTTAAGGACCGGGTGAGTGTGTTGCATCGTTTGAAAGGCACGATATCTTTTGTTCAATTGTATGTGACAGCGGCAGGCTTTTGAGATACCCACGCCACATATCTCCCGCAATGGCCGAGGTGTTTGCGTGACGCCCTGCACTCAACATTGCTCACAGCGTGAGCTATCAGTTTCGGCTGATAGTCTGGACTGTACGTCCAATGATACTCGTACTCACTCACCTTCTACCATTACCTTATTTCCGTTTATTTATATTTGATACAAATCTAACTCAAGTTTTATTCGTTGCTTTTGATATGTAAGCATAGACGAATTTTCGGTGTGGCACGGTTTTCGTTCGTTTTCCTTTTCCGATATGTAAGCGGCTTTAGAGAGGGCTGGGGCCCACTTGAATTTGAATTAAAGTTATATGTATATATGTTGTTATTACATAAAATAACAAAAATTAAATTTTAATTTCAATCGCAAAAATTCTCAGAAAGGACCGTTGTTCAACTGGAGGTGGGGTCGCTCTTCTCATTAAGGACAGCCTGCAGTACAATAATTTATCTCTCCTAACTCGCAACTCTGCAGCAGAACTTGTTGCGAAAATCCTTCTTATATACATTCCTCCTCGGGTCAATTTTAGTGTCGAGGACCTAAAACACATTATTGGCCAACTCCCGCCCACAATACATTCTGCGGTAACCAACATTCAGACCATAAAGGTCACGAAATTCTAAAGTTACTCCACGCCAATAATCTAATATTATGAAACGACCATTCATCCACCTTCGTCTCTCCATCCACCACTTCAGCCATAGATCTCACTGTTGTCTCTTCAGATCTCGCCCTGATAGCAGACTAGTCTACCTTCAATGACACTCTGGGTAGTGTACATATGCCCTGCATTACACAACTCGTTACCCCCAACGAAGTTGCCTTACGGGCACTCAGAGAGTTTATTCCCAGAAGCTATAATTGAAACCATACACAACTCCACTCTTGAAATTCGTTCTGCTGCAGCACGCAAAAGGCCTCCCAGTCCTTGGTGGAACATATACTGCTCTAAAGCAGTTGCTCTTCGTAGATCTGCCCTTCGGAAATTCACGCGACAACCTATTAGACTGAACTACGAAGCATTAAAACAAAACAGGAAAAAGAAACTACTCGTATCCTAAAACGGAAAAGATCAGGATTTTTAGAAGCACTCACAAGCGTAAACAGTGCAAAATTCGACTGGAAATCATAACGAGGAATATAGCTGGTCCTACATGCCCACACTGGGAACACCACACCTCTGACTCTAACCTCACGAACTACACACACCATTGTCTAGTTCAGCCGATAACCTACAATGAACTAGAAATCTCTCCTACTAATAAGAAAGACTCCGCCTCCAGACTCGTCTTGTAGCTAGCTTTTCCACTTTTGCTAAACCCACACTTCTTACTCTATTCAACTCCTTTCTCACTAAAAGTACCAATCCTACTGACTGAAATCAAGTAACCATCATTCCTGCACTTAAAAAAGGTAAAAACCCAAAGGACCTTGACTCATACATACCCATAGTGCTCACTTCGGTATTCAAAAAAATTTTTGAGGGTATCTTGAAACATAGAATAGAACATTTCTTGGAATCAAAAAGCATACGTCTGTCACATCAATTTCGCTTCCGAAAAAACAGATCCTCTGCAGACTGTGCCCTCACACTGTGGATGCACCTCCACTAGGGCATAAAACAGGGAAAGACTACGGTAGTGACATGCCTTGACATCCAAAATGCGTTTGATAAAGTGTGTCCTAATATTCCGGTGGCAAAAATGCATGCAGAAAATCTACCCGAACAACTTGTACCAATTATAAGCCGACTCTTTGCCTACAAACCACAAAAATGACTGTAGTGAGCGGAAATATCAGCAATAGCGCCTATCATTCGCACCTAGGCTTGCATCAGGGCACTCAGTCGTAACTCCCGGAAGATACAAGCCATTAAGTCGGCGATGACACCGACATATTAAAAGGCCTTAACAGGCCGGCGCACTCTCACTTGTTTTGTACACTCATTGTAGAGAAAGAGCCAAGATTTCATCTTAAACAGGTCCTAAAGCCTAAAACTATCGCATCCACAGAAAAATGAAGTTAAAACAAATTGCAGCCAAATATGTTTTCTTTCTAATGGTTGTAAAAAAATAGCATGTAGAACAAATTTATGGAAATTACAGCGTTTGAACAAAATACAAGCTACTTTTATATGAAAAACTGCTGCAGTAAGACAAGGCAAGAGGACTGTGATGTTCGCATGCTAACCGGCCCGCTACTCTCTTTCTTCGACTTTGTACATGGCTTGTATATCCCGGGGTTACGACTCAGTCCAATCCTTTTCAACTTCTACACCAAGACATCGGTGCCGCTTTAGCCGATAATATCTCTCTAATCGCCTACGCCGATGATATATGCATTTTTTCATCTTGCCCTTCTTTGGTTCTTTAGACACGATCCAATATGGCATAACTATTATAACTATCAAATTTTGCAAAAATTGGATTTGAAATATCTCCTAATAAATCACGCATACTTAAGGTGAAACTATATGGTAAGAGACTTTGGCCTCCAGAGACCCGTGTATGCACTTCGGAGACGCAAAACATTTCTAAAGAGACTTAGCCTCTAGAGAATTTTTTGGTCTCCGGTCTCCTATCGTGTGTTTTAAAGCAAACAGGTCTCCAGGTTCGGTCTCCGAAGTTTGTTCATTTGTCATATCCAGAAACTATTTGTGCGTTCTGGTCAGTTAAGTGTAGGTTAAGCCCTGATCATACCCCATTTTTCTAATGGAAGTTTTATTTATCCACTACTCGATTCATGTTGTCGTCGCAGAATTAATGTTGCCTTTAACGACTGCATTAGATTTGTATTCGGTCTTCGCAGGTTTGATCACATCTCCACGTTTAGTAAAGATCTTCTCAGCTGTTCTTTGGAGTTGTATCTCAGGCGCAAGGCACTTGTCATTTTTTTTATAAGTTAGTGCGCAGGGGTGTCCCGGATTACTGACTACATTTCTTTCATTCAATCGTCGCGGCATCGTAACGTTTTGATCATGCGATTTAATAGGCGAGTATTGGAAGGCTCTTACTTTGTTTATATTGCTCGTAGTTGGAATAATTTGCCAAATAGAGTGAAGAGTGCGGGTACAGTTGGAGAGTTCAGAACGCTGCTTTACTCCCATATACCTTAGTGGTGGTGGAATTGCTTCTTATGATTAGTAGGTAATATGTATTAGTTATTTTATTTTATAAGTTTTTTTTTTCTTTTTCTTTTGTTTTGGAATTTTTATTATTACTACCATTGTATACCGATTGAACTCTGTTTTTATTTCTTTATTTTCTTCTTTTTTTTTTATTTTGAACTCACGCTTTTCACTTTTTATTTTCCAATTTATAATGTCCTTTAAAAGATTAATAATCTTGTGTACTTTCCGAAATAAAATGAAATAATAATAAATAATAACAATAAAACAATACTCGGAAAAGAAACAGGAATAAAGTGCAGTGAGTTTGACAAATTGTTACAAAGAAATTAATAAAAAAATTAAGAATTAATATAATGGACTTAGGGCAGAAAACTTGTTTCATTAATATGTAAAGTTCTGGTTATTTTTGAAAAAAAAAATCACAAATTTGTTGTGCTTATCTCGTGTACTCCAAGGATATATTTTTTTAAAGCTTTTTCACTTTTCCCATAACATAAAAATATTAATAACCTTTTGAGATAATTCTTTCTAATAATCTCTTGCTTGACAATTAACACAGTTCTCTGTAGATCTCTAGAGACCAAGCTTTAAATTTCGTATATACACTTCGGAGAGTGTCTCTAGAGACTTTTTTTATTATGAACTCCGGAAACATAATTTTTTTATCTACAGAGACAAAAGTCTTTTGTCGTATAAACATTTCGGAGATTTTAGTCTGTGTAAACATTTCGGAAATTTTAGCCTCTGTAAACCGGAGACTATCTTTACCTTTATTGTTCAGAAACGTTTACGTAGGCGTGATAATTTCCCTAACATTCTCTTAAACTCCCACTTGATTCCATTCGTCTCTGAGACTACCATTCTTGGTTTCACTCTGGAATTCAAGCTTTCTGGAAGGCATCACATATTGAAAACAAGGAAAAAATGTTTTCGGCTGACAAACATAGTCAAATCCCTTTGCAGAATCAGATGGGGAGCCAGCCCCGAAGGCCTGCTAAATATCTATAAAGGTCTAATAAAACCAGTGCTAGACTACATGTCTCCTTTTTTTATGGATGCACCTAGAGCTGTCTCCTACCACTGCATAGAATTCAATACATGTACAAAGTAATTATAACCTCTTTAGGTGCGCAGATCTCTACTTATGTTATGTCCTTTGAAGTTGAATCCAACATAATGCCACATAAGGAAAGCTGGAAACTCAACGCAGATAAGCTTGTCTTAAACATAATGCGAGGAACCCCGCATCCAGCTCACATCCTGCTTCAGAAATTCATGGATTCAAACCACCGCCTGATTTATTCTAAAGTCACATATATCATCCAATAATACCAGCCCTAATTAAAAAGGAAAACCTCACCCCCGCATCTGCAGCCCGCCTATTAACAAATTAGTTAATGCGCGTTGGAAAACATTTACCAACATCTTTACAGACGGCTCTAACACTAGCTGCAAAATGTCGGCAGCGTTTTGGATTCCCAACGTGTAAGCTTAAACACAATTGCGACGACAGATGACAAACGACGACGATATATCGCTGTCAAACTTCTAAAAGCACAGCATCTTACCCGGGGGTTACACCTGCAAGTACAGCTTGCATGGAAGCTACACTGCCATACTTCTTGCACGTGTAACCTCTACTGCCATGCTGGCAGTACAGCTTTCAGCGAACTTGCATGCTGAAAAACCATGGCAGCTGGGAGATAGTAATTTGACATTTATACAGTTTTCAAAATGGCGGAAACGAAATGCTTGAGAGAAATTCATAAATTTATACCGGGAAAATGAAATTTTCTGGGATTATTTGCAATACATCATTTACCAACACCTTCATTTTCCTTTTTTCTTGGGTTTTTATCATTGTGATGCTTCCATAATTTTCCAATATACGCAAGAGTTTACGTCTCAATGCCATTTTTTAAATGAACTTGCATGCAACCTGATAAGACATCAACCGAACTGCCTTCCGCTGTCAAGTTAAAAATCGTGTTGGAAGGGAGGCTTGCATGCAAGCTGTACTTGCAGGTGTAACCGTGGGGTTATGCGAATGCACCAAATTCGACGAGCGACGTTGAGCGATCGACGACATTATCGTCGGGATTGATCAGTTTCTAATTTTGCCGTCGTCGCTGCAGTCCTACCAACAAAATTAATCGAATGAAATGGTTGTGGCATTCACTTTTGTCTTTTTTAGGTGGTAGCATGCCGCGGTAATTTTAAAATAATGAGCTTTCAGGAAAAATTGATCGAGGAAATGCGAAATCCATAAAATAATTTATAGTTTACAAGACAGGCAAGGCAAGTGGACAAAAACGACGTGGATTGGATGGATATTTCAAAGTGTTTAATTTACTTAATTTCCGCATTTTCAGTTTTTTCCACACTTTGGTTCATTGCATTTCTCTCAATATAATATAAAATATTCTTTAAATCTCCTTTTAAAACACTCGAAACATTTAACAAATGAAATTTCAATATCTTCTTGTTTCACAATCGTCGCTCATCGCCTGTCGTTGCAATTGTGTTCCAAATTTTTCGACTGCCTGTTTCGTAGCGAATTTTTCGTTTGTGTTTAAGCCTTTAGTCTTGCTCCTTGCGTGTGCCGCGAAAGAAACGGAAAACGCGCCGGGTGCGACGCATTCATTACGCCTTTATTTATTTAATGCTGAAGTACCATTAACGCAACGCAACGGAACGGAGAGAAATGCCAAACCTGTCGCTTTCTGGGAGACTGCTCTTACCCCACGGTTACACCTGCAAGTACAGCTTGCATGCAAGCCTCCCTTCCAACACGATTTTTAACTTGACAGCGGAAGGCAGTTCGGTTGATGTCTTATCAGCTTGCATGCAAGTTCATTTAAAAAATGGCATTGAGATGTAAACTCTTGCGTATATTGGAAAATTATGGCAATAAGGAAGCATCACAATGATAAAAACCCAAGAAAAAAGGAAAATGAAGGTGTTGGTAAATGATGTATTGCAAATAATCCCAGAAAATTTCATTTTCCCGGTATAAATTTATGAATTTCTCTCAAACATTTCGTTTCCGCCATTTTGAAAACTGTATAAATGTCAAATTACTATCTCCCAGCTGCCATGGTTTTTCAGCATGCAAGTTCGCTGAAAGCTGTACTGCCAGCATGGCAGGAGAGGTTACACGTGCAAGAAGTATGGCAGTGCAAGTTGCATGCAAGCTGTACTTGCAGGTGTAACCTCGGGGTTACCTCTTAGCTAACGAGACAGGATGTTTTTACCTCTTATATTTATTAATTAGTCTAGCCTATTACCTCACATTTGCTTTTACCTGGCAGCAACCAGTAACAATGAAAGCACACAAATAAATTGTCCCGGCTTCTCTTGTATTTAATAATTTGATTTAGAATAGTAAAAATAATAAGTTTTTCTAAAAATTGTTCTTTTCCATCTGACCGATTCTAAAAATTGTGAGTTCGAGTCCCGTATGGGACAAGATTAAATAAAACAAGTAAAAAAGTTAGAATTGATCTAAGACCAATTTTTATGATACCCTAATGATGGTCACCCACCTGTGCAATTTTGAAGTGGTTTGTTGCATATATTTCTAGAACGATTCGTCGGACAGAAAAAATTATTATAACCAATTTCATAGGATTTCTTATTCTGAAAAATTTCTCAGTAAAATAAAAACGTCTACGGCTTATAGTTTTCACAGTACACATAAAAATCCTAAATTTGTATATGACAACACCAAGGGGTTGCCCGATTTAGCCCATTTTTGGAATTATATGTACTATTTTTATGAAAACACCACGCACCAAATTTCAGCTCTCTAGATCAATCGTTCTCACGCAGTGTCCAAATGTATGTATAGTGAAAAATGAAATTTTTGTATGGCAACCCTACGAAAGAGTTACCCGATTTTTCCATTTTCGAACTGTCCAAAATTTTAGCTCTCTAGGTACACGAGTTCTCGAGTTATCGTGCGAACGGACAGACGTACCGACATGCAAAGTTCAAAATAACTTTTAATATTATTCGTTGGTGTCCAATCCATTTTTCTATACCATTATTATTTCTATGTGTTACAAACGGAATGACATTTAGGGTACAAAAAACATATACAGGGTGTTTCCGTCTAGGTGGTCCATAGAGCAGGAGGTGATAATACTCACCTAGACGAGCAAAAAATGTATGGCAGGGGTCCACATTAACCTTTTTGGAAGATACAGGGTGATTAAGAAATTTTGCTAGTTTTTCACAAAACAACCTGTATCTTAAAACGTACGTCGCTATCAAGAATTCAGTGTATGTAGAACTTCTGCTCAGTCAGCCACTCCTCTCTTCTCCGGAGTTCTGCTGTCTAAGGGAAAAAATTTTGCTATTCTTACCATTTTTTTTACTTTTGACCTCTATTTTATTTTGTAAAACTGCGGTTAAAATAACTTTTTTTTTTTATAAAAACTGTAAACTGTGGACTCTTCTTAATTTGACCTATTACACCCTATGTACTATCTGCACCCGTTAAAGAGTTAACTCAGTTAACAATACAACGCTAACTCAATCCTAACTCAATTGTGGGTGATGGAAACATAGTAAATGGTAATTATTATAAATTATCCAATACCACATCATTACAGTTCAATTTTGGGAGAGATTCTGATCGAACCAGTTAACGCCGAGTCTTCAAACTGACAGCATTAATTGTAACGGAGTATAAAGATTTAAATAAAATCCTTACTTTATTGAACCCGGTATAATTTCACCTTTAAAGTGTATCGAATCTGCGCATTCTCCACATCAAGACGAGTGATTTGAAACAAATATCCGTCCATGGACATTAATTTTTAAGAATGTTTTTTTTTTTTTTTTTAATTCTGTCAAAACTGCCACGATTGTCCGAATTGGCAGAATATTAATTTTCAATCACTTTTGGATCATCCAAATGTAATTTTCGCCATGGAAACAAGACCACTACGACCGGACAATTTGGTAGAAACTCTAAAGGGAGTACAAAAACACGAATTAAAATAAATTTCAATTAAATGGCTTGGTGAATATGGCCCTAAGACTACCCGCGTGTTAGGGGCCTGTCTGAATCCAAGCCTTCGTTTTGTTATTACAGCTAATGACGTACCATCGAATGAAGCTCTATACGAATCCAGTACTATATTTCCATGTGAGTTCAATTGGAATTGAATCCGAATTAGTGCTTATGGAAACGAGAATTGAGTTGAGTTTCGTTCAATTCATGTTAACTCCACGAAACCAGTCGAGTTGAGTTGGATTTCGTGTAAGTATTAGTTAGAATAATGCGGATGGGTGTTTTATCTAACACAAATCTGGCTACTTTGTATAAAATACTTCATCTGTCAACTCAACTCAACCCGTTCAAGGAAACAGCATCGAGTTAACTCAGCCAGCAAAACTGAATGCTAACTCAATCTAATTCAACTCTGGCTAATGGAAGCATAGTATTTGTCTATGCCACAGAGCTTTGCTACTTTGTATAACAGTTAAACATCTGGTAACCCCCAGGGTAACACCTGCAAGTACAGCTTGCATGCAACTTGCACTGCCATACTTCTTGCACGTGTAACCTCTACTGCCATGCTGGCAGTACAGCTTTCAGCGAACTTGCATGCTGAAAAACCATGGCAGCTGGGAGATAGTAATTTGACATTTATACAGATTTCAAAATGGCGGAAATGAAATGCTTGAGAGAAATTCATAAATTTATACCGGGAAAATGAAATTTGCTGGGATTATTTGCAATACATCATTTACCAACACCTTCATTTTCCTTTTTTCTTGGGTTTTTATCATTGTGATGCTTCCTTTATTGCCATAATTTTCCAATATACGCAAGAGTTTACGTCTCAATGCCATTTTTTAAATGAACTTGCATGCAAGCTGATAAGACATCAACCGAACTGCCTTCCGCTGTCAAGTTAAAAATCGTGTTGGAAGGGAGGCTTGCATGCAAGCTGTACTTGCAGGTGTAACCGTGGGGTTAGCTTGATCACCGAGTCAAGAGTCTAATCTTCGAATATAGAGAACAGGAAGTGTTGATATCTATAAAATAAGGAAGTGTGTGCGAGGTGCTCAGAGGAGCATGACACACGGAGTTGTAAGAAAGACGTTGCACAAAAATGTGCTAAATGCTCAAGGCCTAATATACAATTCGAATGAAATGGAAGTTGTTTTTAATCAAGGTAGCTATGATTTATAATGGTGTTAGCAACTCATGTCAGGGATGGTATTGAGGACAGCAAAATTCACTTAGATTGTTACAATATAATAAGATGTCAGACGGAATCAACCAGAACAGGAAGTGTTATATTATGTAGTTATAAGGAATGAATGGCAGTATGAAGTAGTACAAGATTTCAAGTCTGGATTGGATATTTGGTGGTTAGTTGTTAAATGTTGCAGAGAGAATAAAAGCATGTTTATTGTAATCACGTATAGGTCACCTAGTTCATCCGAGGGCCAGTTTTGTGAATATTTTAAGGAATGGATGGACAGTTTAGGTTCAGCTGAAGAGCTATGCATAGTGGGGGATTTTAATATAAACTGGGGAATACAATACATACAAACGAAAATTTCAACGAATATTAAACGATAACGGTTGTAAACAAAAAGTGAATGAATTTGCAAAACTTACGGCAACGACTAAAAGTATTATTGATTCCGGAATTACCGATATGAATAATTTAAGTGTGCAAGTAAATAATACTTTAAAAATTAGTGATCACAAATCATTAGAAATTAAAATTGAATATAGTGAAGTCAATGTATTTAGAGTAGAGAAATGGATAGAAGTCATGTTCTATGATAAAAGGAAATTTAATTTTACGATTAATGAAGTTAATATAGAAATTTTAGCTGAAATTGAGGATACGGACATACGTAAAAAAGATTAAAGAGGTAATATCAAAGCTAGTGAAAACGAAGTATTTTAGTAGGGTAAATATGTGGTATAATAGAGAATTAGCAATCTTAAGAGAACGTAAGATTAATACTTATCAAAGAGCTACATTAACTAATGATGAGAGGGAATGGAAAAATTACAAAACAATACGGATTAAATATAAAAAAAAAAACAAATTAGGTGTTCTAAAACGAACTATATAATAAGGATCAATGGAGTCAAAGATAAAAAGGAGATGTAGTGTCATAAAAGAAACTGTATTAAAGAAATCAAAAGCATATATATCTTAATGAAGTCCATTTTGACGATTATAAAAGCACAAGCAGTAAGAGCATAGCGAATAAATTCAATAAGTATGTAGAGAAAATTAATAGTGAGATACCAACCGGGCAGATCTTTTGTATCACACAGATAAAAATATTAAATGGTGAAGAAATAAATATTTGTAGGGTAATAAACCAAAAAAGAGACTATAACAATTTAAGTGCTAAAATGATAATAGAACAGTCGTTAATAACTAGAGACTTTCCCCGGGAAAAATGTCACTCTATCGAGTTACAGGGTGACTAGTAAAATATTCTTTTTCATTAAACACCCTATACTGCAAAAGTACAGAATGTACAGTCTATTTTAAGACGGCATTGTATGCACAACCTAGGCGTACTTCCTATGAATGCTCAACCACCCCCGTATTCCTCCCCACTCCAAATTTATGACGCTTCAAATTAAAAATTTCGTTTTTTTAAATACCCCCACTAACATACACTTTTTTTGCAAAATTTCGAAAGGCCAGTCTCCTTTTTAATTTAACATATTACACTTATGTTGTATCTGTGACGGTTAAGGAGATATTAGCTCTTAACCTATTCAGATCACAGATAATTTGTTCCCTTAGTAACTGAAAACAAGTCATTTTAAAAAAATATCGCCTAATTTCGGTATGACCTGAATAGGAGATAAATTAATAACACCTTAAAAGCTGCAGTTAGTTATAGGTTAAATTAAATAGAAAACTCTGGGGGTATTTAAAAAAAATGGAAAAATTAAAAAAAAATAAACGAACTTTTGAATTTGAAGCTTCATAACTCTGGAGTGGGGTACGGGGGTGGTTGAGCATTCATAGGAAAGACCTTTAGATTGTGAATACAATGTCATCTTAAAATAGACCGTACTCCCTGTACTTTTAAAGATACAGGGTGCTTAATGAAAAAAGAGCATATTTTACTAATCACCCTGTAACTCGGCAGGATGACGTTTCGCCCCTTCCCCCTGCCATACAATTTTTTACTTCTCTGGACGAGAGAAATCATTTGGCAAAATATAACCATATTATATTATAACTTGAGAGGAGCGGATGTAATTATTCGATTGGGCTTATACAGAGTGTCCCGTGTTACGAATTATCTTCTGTTTTCTTTCGTCCGTAACTTGGACTAGGAGTGCTTGCTTATGCGAAGATCACTAGCCCAATTTTCTATGTGGACATTTTGGTACGTTAAATAAAACATAAAACTTCGTGACGTTATCTTGCACTTGTACTTTTTTATTGCTTACATTTCTTAGTAACTTTACAACTTTACTGAATATACTAATATACTTTAAGCTTGCACTTTTACGACTTAGTAACTAGTAACTTTATTGAATTTTCTTTAAGCTTGGAATAACAAGGTTCTTAGTTGACAATAGGTTGCTTTTCACTGGTGGGGGGTCAACCTATTCTAGGAAGATTTCAAAAATTGACTGCCTCGTACCTTTGAACCATCGGGTTTTTATTTTGGAGTTCCTCATCATTTCCTAGCAGGTCAGCAAAATAACTGTCATTTGGTAGTGGGGCGAAAAATTTAACAGTGATATAGGAATTGCTAGAATTCAAAAATCGGGAACGCCTTCCCAATATATTGGATATAGCCAATATTGCCTATGCAAGCAATATTTGGACATTTCATCAGATCATTTCCCCTGCGTTAAAAGAAATTCTCTCCAGCCATTGGCTCATTTCTAAATACATAAAAATAAGCAAACCCAAAGAAGCTCACTTATAAGTACCTAGGAAATAAGCAACAGAACGACAAGAAAAAAAGCACAACGTGCATTACCCAATAAGTGGGTCAACCTCCATACACTTTATATACATGGGACTTCCAAATTATGTACAAGTAAACGGAGTAAACAAACAGCATGGGGTAGGTCAGTGCCGTAGCAATTCTTAAAGTCGTTCTCATGCTGTGACGTTTGCATTCTTCCTTGTAGTGCAGAGTATTACCGCAAAAATGTTGAGACAGCAATTTGATTTATTTACTAATTGCCGGCTAGCTGTGAAAAGACAACAGAAAAAGTTGTTCTAAAAACAAGAATTGGTTAGCTGTATGAATGTAATTTGAGATGCATGGGTTTTTAGATTTTTTTTGTATGACGGCGTTAGGGTGAAAGCGTGAAATTGATAATCCTCTTCTATTTTTGGATGTGCGTATTATCATGAATGCATGTACGTATGTAAGTATAATACAGTACGTATGCATGATATTGAGAGGCGTTTTGCATATTAAAATATGGATAAATGGGGTAATGAATTGGGTAATGAATGGCGCTTCATTACACCATCCTCCTTAGAAAAAGAAAGTTCCGGTAAAGAAGTGAGAGGAACTTTCTGCAAATGTGAGTATTGTGAAAATCTCTGTTTTTGCCGATGATTCGAGGTACTTTACATTGCTTTTATTCTTAATATGTAATACTTTTATCGTTAATGAATAATAATATCTTTTATCGTTAATATAATATAATATAATACATATATATGTATATAAAAGAGAAGAATAAAAAAGAAAAAATATAAAGGTTTATCCTATAACCTTAAGATTTCTAGGTTAGGTTACAAATTACATTACTATGTGTAAAAATTTATCACTTATAGGTACATTGATTCCTAGATTAATACATATAAAATGTTTTTTAACCTACGTATAAAATATAATGTCTTCCATGAGTATGTTTAGAAAATTATCGCACATTAAATGCTTTAAAAGTCTTTTGATTTTTCCTCGCTTGGTGTTCTTTTGCATTATTCTAGGTTGATATTAAGCCTTTATCATTTATTATATTTTTAATACCAGGTGAGTGGCTTTGATTATATAAAAAAATTTCATATTTTTAGGTGTAATAAGAAAATTTCTTTTTTTTTTGCAATTTAAATGTTTTTTTTTGTAAGGTGTGTAAATGGTTTTGCTTTTGTGTATTCATAAAAAGAAATTTCATGATCAAGGTAACATCGTCAATTGATAAGATGACTTTGGGTTGTCGTTTTCTTGGTTTTGCTTTGGTTGTGTGCTTTTATCGGTGCTGAGCTTTTTAGCTTTAACCTTTTTGCATATTTGGACAATAATAACCATCAGAATTACCGTAAATAAAACATAAGATATGACGTAGTGTTTGTGTGTTGTGTTGTGTGTGTTCAATGTAGGAAAACTTAAATTTTCACTTTGCTTAAGCCGACCTAAAGCTTTTCTGATTGACTCTAATTCCTCGTTATCATGGAATTTAATTACATGCACTTGGGCATTAGTGGAATTAATTTCTTCAGGACGGGGTAGATTGGAGGTTAAGTTTAACAATGAGAGATAGTGATTACTAAGCTCTGATGTTTGTTATGGTCGTAGCGTATTGCATATAGCAATATGCTACATTGATAAGACTGCAGCGTGTATGCCGGCGGCTGTCAATCAGAATATTCGAATGCACCCAGACCGAGAGAAGTGCGTTACGATATCATAAGGTCCTGTCCACAGCGGAGATAATTTATTTTTCCTTGTGTGGTTCTTTAAAAAGACTTTATCTCCTAAGTTAAAAGTTCTCGCTTTCGAGTTTTTGTCGTAAAATTGTTTTAATTTCTTTTTTTATTTAGGATAGATTCCCTTGGTATCCGGTGACTATGTTGCAATCTTGCTTTTCGCTCGTTGCTGTAATTATCGTAATTGTAATTTACCGTTGGGTTTGCTTTTATTATAGCTGGGATATTGGGTGGAAAACCGTATATCAACTCGTATGGACTATACTTTGTACTGGAGTGTAAGCTTGTATTATACGTGAACATAGCATATGGTATCCAATATCCTATGTTTACGGTTCCTATAATGCCGTAAATATTCAGTTGAGTTCTATGACTCCTTTCCAGAACTCCATTGGTCTGTGGATGATATGGGGTTGTTTGCAGTTTCTTGATTTTTAATAGTTTACACATTTGTGCAAACATTTCGCTCAGAAAGTTAGAACCCTGGTCTGTCAGTATTGATTCCGGTATACCGTGCCTACAGACTATATTTAGAATGAAAGCTTCAGCAATGCTGCAAGCTTCTCCATTCTGTAGAGGTATAGCCTCAGTGTATTTCGTGAGGTCATCCTCGAAGGTGAGAAGAAACTTGTTACCGTAGTAGTTTATTGGCAAGGGCCCGACTATGTCCAAAGCTATTCTCTCGAAGGATCTCGTACTAGTCGAGATAATTTTCATAGGCACTCTAGGGTTCCTAAAAGTTTATTCATCTGCCAGGATTGGCATTTCTTTACAAAGTTCTCGACATCTTTGTTTAATTCGGGCCAATTATATGTGGTTTGGATTCTTTTAATAGTCCGAGTTATACCTGGGTGTCCTTGGTGTTTTGTGAAAAGATTCCATTATGTGCTCTTGTTCCTTTTGACCAGACACTATTAACATTTGGGTTATATAAGTTTTTATTCCGCTACTGATGTTTTTTAAAGCAAACTTTATCATATTTTTCCATTCTGCGTGAGCTACTATGTCCAATTTAGGGATAACAAGTAAAAAAGCTAGAATTGGTCTAAGACCAATTCTTAGGATGAATGCCCGTATTAAATTTCGTATGGTCACCGATCTATTCAAGTATTGATTTTGAAGTTGTTTTTCGCATATATTTCTAGAACGGTTTGTCGCACAGACAAAATGATTATAACCAATTTTATAGGATTTCGTATTCTGCAGAAGTTTTTGGTACCATAAAAATGTCTTGGACTGATCGTTTTCAAAGTATACGTAAAAACCCGAAATTTTTATATGGCAACACCAAGAAAGAGTTGCCCGATTTAGTCCATTTTTGACATTTTATTTGCTAATGTAGTAAAAACATCATGTGCGAAATTTCAGCTCTCTACGTCGACGCGTTCTCAGGCAGTGACCAAATATATAGCGGTAAACGAAATTTTTATATGGCAACCCCACGAAGGAGTTGCCCGATTTGGCTCATTTTCGAACTTAATTTTACTTTTTTTTTTTAAAGTCTGTGTACAAAATTTCAGCTCTCTAAGTGTACGCGTTCTCAAGTTATCGTGCGCACAGACGGACGGACGGACGGACGGACAGACGGACATGCAAAAATCGAAATAACTTTTAATATTATGATTGGGTGTCCAATCCATTTTGCTCTACCATCATTATTTCAAGGTGTTACAAACGGAATGACAAACTTAGTATACCCCTATGATTTCATCTAGGGTATAAAAATGTAGATTTCTGCGAGATCTTTTTCTTTTCCATAATCTTTTATTTTTGCTAGTATATGTAATACTTGTTTGTAATTGCTTACTGTTTTCATGGGTAACGGTGCCCTAGCAATTATGTATGTTTGTTTTGCATTTACGTACGCGTATAAGTGTGTATTTTGCAAGGCATTGTCTAAGGTTGGAGTCAATTCTTTCATGTAACAGTAGGATCATCCGTTTTAGATAATATGAAGAATTTATATGGTAAATTTTTATGGCATATGCCCTTAGATTTCAGAGTAATTATCCGTATGAAGAGATGAGATGTACTCATTATATATTTTATCCAAGTGTAGTGTATCATGATTTAAATTAGGGGAGTTCACTCTACTACGAGTCATTACCTTGACTGATTTTTGAACCGAGATTTCAGGTTCTTCTGTTTTAATCCGGCTTAAAGCGTCAGCGTTTGCATTTAATTTACCCGGTTTATGTATTATAGTATAATCATATTCCTCTAGCTTTATTCTCCATCTCTTAAGACGAGAGGTTGAGTCTTTCAAACTCATAATCCACACGAGAGGTTTGTGACCAGTGACTATATTGAATTCCATGAACCCTTACTAGGGCTTATGATATTCTGATCTATCATGTCATTAATCTGCCTATTAATCTCAGTTCGTTGGGATTCCGGTAGTCGGTATGGCTTGACATAAATGGGTGTCGTATCTGTCTTAACTGGAATCGTATGAATCGTAGCTTCGGTATGTGTTAACACGTCTCCTTCCAGGTAGAACAGGTCATTAATTTGTCTACAGATATTCATAAGCGACGCCTTCTCTTCCTGATTGCAATGCTCTAGTTTTAAGCTATTTTTCAATATTTTGAGACAGTTTTCAATTGGGTCCGACTTGTAATTTGGCTGAATCATCTCGTAATTTTGTACATAATCCCAAGTGAGCTGGATTTCATGAATGGGAATTTCCACGTTGCTTTCGTTGTTATTCATCATTAATACCTTAACCATATTGTGACTTGTTCCTGACAAAGTGTTTCCTATATACATGTATACCTGGCTTACTTCATTGTGGTTTTATAATATTTCATCCTCTTTTCCTTGTGATGGGAGTGAAATGACTACTTCTGAGCGTGCAGGTAGTACCACTTTATTGTCCTTTATTTCAACTTCATTAGGCTTTTCTTCAGTTTCGTCTTTATTGCCTGACTGATATCGATTGGGAGTTTTTACCCTTGATTCTACGTGGTTCATCAAATTTACTAGTTGAATACAGATCAGTCGTAGCGTCGTGATTCTGTATTAATTTTTCGATTAGCTGTTTCCAGATCACAGACGTAGCGTCGTGAAATTGTATGAACTTTTCGATTAGCTGTATATAGATCACAGTCGTAGCGTCGTGAATCTGTATTAACTTTTCGACTAGCTGTATACAGATCACAGTCGTAGCGTCGTGAATCTGTATTAACCTTTCGATTAGCTGTATACAGTTCACTATCATAGCGTCGTGAATCTGTATCAACTTTATGGTTTAATGAACTCGCTGGCTGCTTAAGAATTAGTATAATAAAATAATAGAGTATTTGAAAGAAGGTTACTATTATATTTGGGTTATTGATTTGATTTGTATTTCATTCAGTGGATTTTTATACTCTTGAGTTGAGCAAGTATTCAATATTAGGATATTTTTTCAATAATCTATAACGCATTTGTATCTAACTAGGAAATCGTTCCCAATAATTCCGTCATAGGATAAATTATTATCATTTGGTATGATATGGAAGGTATGTTCTATTTGGACTCCAAATGAAGGAAAGCAATTTCCAGACAGAGTACTTATGGTGCATTTTTCTTTCTCATATATGAGCGCTGAATCGACAGTGACCTCAGCTTTAAGTATGCTAATTTCAGCACCTGTATCTATCATAAGATTTACTTTATATTTCGGGGATATATTTATACTAACTGAAATTAATATGGCACTATTTTGCACCTTCATTGGAGTGTCAACTAGGGAAGTTTCGCCGTCTGAATACACCCGCGTGTAATCGTTTCCCAAAGAAACGTTTTCTGGAGTTGCCCATCGTACATGTTTCACGTGACGAGCTTGACCTCTGGTCTTGGTTGAGCTCCAAATTGAGTATGCCTGTTTGGATACTGAATGCGGCGCTCGTCCAATTGTCTTTGCCTGCAGTCTCGAGCATTGTGGTTTGGCTTACGGCAGTAATCGCACGTAATCCTGTTTATTTCCCATTTAATATTCGGGTAAGAATGCATTTAGGGTAACTGTTTCCTTTTGAAGCAGTTGTCCCTGGTATGGCCTCTCTTAATACAGAGCTCGCACATTGGTATATTTGGTGTGGTTTTCTGGATGTTGGGTTGCGATTCCTCGATACGTTGAGCATGTTCGGAAGCGAAGGTTATAAGCTTCGTTAATGATCCGATCGTGCCTTTATGATAACCTTAAGTTGCTCGTTATTATGACCATCTTCAAATGCTGAAATGAGGTATGCCCGCGCTGACGACTCAGTGGCTTCATTAACTGTGGCGCTATTCAAATCAGCTAGCTGTTTTGAAATACGCGAAGCAAAATCGTAGATACTTTCTCGTGGAGATTGCTTAAGTCGCAATAGTTCTCCTTGTATCGCTACGCGTGATCTTTGCTCCTGAAACTGGTCAACAAGTTCAGTTTTCAATTCTTCCCAGCTTGAGACTTCTTTCTATTTAAAGATGTCGTAAGCTGGACCAGTTAGTTTGGATTTCAGGATTCTAAGCAATATTTTCCTGTCGGCATCGTTCTTAGCAGTTGAAAACAGCATTTCGCAACAAGCGAGATACCGATGCAGGTCACCTGAGTTGCCATCGAACTCTGGGATCATATTTCGTGCATCAGTTAAGGTTATTTTGAGGTCAGATGACCCTGAAACGTAACACGTGGGCTGTCATTCTGTTTTGATTTGAGGCTCGTAGCAACTATTTTGTTGAGGCACACACACTTTTCAGAAGGAAAGCAAAAATATCAGAAGGGAAAATTAGCAAAAAAATTAGCACAAAAAAAATTGTTTGACCAATTAAACTGAACGTAAATATCCTCTTTGGGATAAAAAGAGGCAATTTTGCGCAAAACCAGTTACTTCCACGTTAAAGATTTTTTTTAAAGAAGATTCACATATTTCATTTAAAGATTGATTTTTCACTTTTCAATATATAGACAAATTTTGCCTAATAAAAAATTTTTACTTTCAAAAGGAAAATTGTGTAACTAGATTTTGTTCACCTTTCGATTTGTCACTTTTCAATATAGTTAAGAAAAAATTCTGCGTTTAAAATTTTTTTCAAACTTTTCCACCTTAAAATTTTTAATGATTTTGTCACTTTTTAATATATATATATATATATGTATGTATAGAAAAAATGTTGAAGTGTTATAAAAATTTGTGTATATTTATATATATTATAATATAATTAATCAAAGAACTTATCGTACTTCCGAAGGCTTTTAATGCGTTGGAGCCTTGCGATGATTTCCTCAAATTCGTCAAAATCCATAGTGTCCTCGTCGGTTTCCGCTGGTCTTGGTACTCCATGATTTGTTCCTGGATTTGTTTGTCATATTTTCCCTTCTGAGGCCCACTTGTTCCATTGTTGCTTGTTGCTGATTTTTGATCTGTTATTTATATATTTCACAATCCCAGAGCGCCTGGCTGGGATTGGGTTGTGTAAACACAACTTTGAAACGCCTTTACCTTAGGTTACCTTGGCTTAGGTTACCTTTTATACATACACATTGGGTAGATATTGGATATTTTAATCGATCCGTAACGCTGCCACCAATTTTTTGTTACGGATTATCTTCTCTCTCTTTCGTCCGTAACTTGGACTAGGAGTGCTTGTACTTTTTTATTGCTTACATTTCTTAGTAACTTTACAACTTTACTGAATATACTAATATACTTTAAGCTTGCATTTTTACGACTTAGTAACTAGTAACTTTATTGAATTTTCTTTAAGCTTGGAGTAGCAACGTACTTAGTTGACAACAGGTTACCACTGGTGGGGGGTCAACCTATTCTAGGAAGATTTCAAAAATTGACTGCCTCGTACCTTTGAAGCACCGGCTTTTTATTTTAGAGTTCCTCATCATTTCCTACCAGATCAGCAAAATAACTGTCATTTGGTAGTGGGGCGAAAATTTTAACAGTGATATAGGAATTACTAGAATTCAAATATCGGGAACGCCTTCCCAATATATTGGATGTAGCCAATATTGCCTATGCAAGCAATATTGGGACATTTCATCAGATCATTTCCCCTGCGTTAAAAGAAATTCTCTTCAGCCATTGGCTCATTTCTAAATACATAAAAATAAGCAAACCCAAAGAAGTTCATCGGAATTAAGCAACAGAAAGAAGAAGAAAAAAAATACGTACATTACCCAATAATTGGGTCAACCTCCATGCATTTTTTACGCATGGGATTTCCCAATTATGTACAAGTAAACGAAGTAAACAAACAGCACGTACTATCCGTTGGGTAGGTCAGTGCCGCAGAAATGCTTAAATTCGGTCTCATGCCGTGACGTTTGCATTCTTCGATCTAGTGCGGTGTATTACCGCAAAAATGTTGAGACAGCAATTTAATTTATTTATTAATTGCAGGCTAGCTGTGAAAAGAGAACAGAGAAAGTTTTTCTAAAAACAAGAATTGGTTAGCCGTATGAATGTAATTTGAGATGCATGGGTTTTTAGATTTTTTTTGTATGACGGCGTTAGGGTGAAAGCGTGAAATTGATAATCCTCTTCTATTTTTGGATGTGCGTATTATCATGAATGCATGTACGTATGTAAGTATAATACAGTACGTATGCATGATATTGAGAGGCGTTTTGCATATTAAAATATGGATAAATGGGGTAATGAATTGGGTAATGAATGGCACTTCATTACACCCGTAAGTCGACGTCAACCCGGAATCGGGTGATAGACCAAATCATAATAGTTATCAGAAAAAATTAAAAAAAAAATCTAAGTCATGTATTTTTTAAATTATATACATTTCTTTTGTTTTCGAGAAAATGTATGTATACCCGTGATGGGATTTTAGCTCCTGTTGCTACAAATCTTTACTTTTTTCAATTTTATTTTTCTTATGTAATCCCGAATAGTGGTTATGTAACCTGTTGCTTTAAATTTTAAGCAAACTGCTCCAGCTTGGAAGAAAATGTCACATTTTGCCGAGCCGAGAATAGAAAATCAATACTTCACCCAACTATAACTGCCTGTACTGGAAAAAAAAGTACTACGCCAGTTTAGCAAGTAACTTTAAAAGTCGACGCATTTAATAAGGATTCTAAAATGGTATAGCACTTGCTACATTATTTCTTATATTACGGGAACAAAACTTTCTTCAAGAAACCAAGTTTCGAAAAATCTCTTTTCATCTACTAAAAATGATTCTAGTGTACCCAAAACTTGCCTTAAGACCGTAACTTTAAGATTCTAGTTTGAATGAGACGGAGAGTCATTGCATGAAATGTGAGTGACCCAGATAGTGACGCTAGCGAGTCAACTCATCGAGTTTTTACAAATTTGCACAGTCTACTCTCCACAGAGGGCCGACTTCCAAACCAAGTACATGGTGAATGAAGAAGTTCCATACCTTACGAGGACGTAGTACTTCAAGCAGTTGAAGAAGACCCAAGTACTTCGATACGTGCAATTCAGGAAAGTGCTTAAAAGTATAGCTCACCGAATTTTACAAAAACATGAGCACCGGAATTACGGAGGCAGTTGAATTTGTCAACAACCTAAGATTTGCCCGTCTGATAATCCGATCTTTTTAAAGATTTCGAACTTGTATTGCAGCTGAAGGAAAGCAGCTTGAACATATCTTGGAAATAATAAATCTTAGCATCCAAATAATTGGTGTTTAATTTTAAACTTAAGGAAAATTTGTCCTAAATTTAAAAAAAGTTAGCATCTCTAACTTGAAAGCGTCACCATCTTTCTCACTCACACTTCATGTAATGACTCTCCGTCTCACTCAAACCAAAATCTTAAAGTTACGGCCTTACGGCAAGCTTTGGATACACTAGAATCATTTTTAATTAATAAGAAGATATTTTTCGAAACTGGGTTTCTTGAAGAAAAACATTTTTCTCCGTAATCTAAGAAATAATGTAGCAAGTGTTGTACCATTTTAGAATCCTTATTAAATGCATCAACTTTTAAAGTTACTTGCCAAACTGGCGTAGTACATTTTTTCCAGTACAGTCAGTTAAAGTTGGGTGGAGTATTAATTTTCTATTCTTGGTTCCGTAAAATGTGACATTTTCTTCCAAGCTGATGCAGTTGGCTTAGAATTTAAAGCAACAGGTTACATAAGTAAAACAAAATTGAAAAAAGTAATGATTTGTAGCAACAGGAGCTAAAAAACCATCACAGGGTGTACATTTTCTCGAAAACAAAAGAAATGTCTATAATTTAAAAAATACATGATTTAGATTTTTTATTTTGTTCTGGTAACTATTATAATTTGGTCTTTCACACGATTCCGACTTGACGTCGACGTACGGGACACCCTGTATAATAGAAGTAGGACACAAAATTCACTCATATATAAAGGATTTCAAAAATTTAACGAACTACCATTAGAATTACAAAGAGAAATTAAAGATTTTTAAGAAAAAATGTGTGCAATATGAAAAGGATAGAGCTGTTTAAGGAATTAGATTGTAACTTAGGGATTATGTTTATAAAAGTATTATTTGTCCTAATAAATAATTATCTTATCTAAACTTCGTGTAAATGAGCGTGGCTTTTCTTAGTGGTGTTTGAAGTTGGGGAAATTAGAGAAATGTATATTCAGCTGCCTACATTTGAAACAGCTGAGAAACTCCTGAAGTGCTTGGCGTAGAGACAGCGACTAAGAGCAAGCGCAATATTTTCAACCATATATCTTATTGTCCTGTTCTGTTGATGTTGACTCTACTACACGCCTGTACTGAGCGCTCACACAGCCGCAACAACACAACTACACTTAATTTGACTTCATGTACACTCTATATTCGAAGAGTCGAATGGACTTCAAAATGAAGCATAAATATAGCGCAGGCTTTTTACTATTTTAATTCCTTTAAAAACAAAATTATTAATGACGTTGAGTATTCATAAAGCAGTCATAATTTGTTGCTAATGAAATTAGTCTTTAGTCTTTGCATTATAGCTTATCGTAATAAGTACAATATAATTAATGTCACCAACAATTTATAATTTTTTCGTGAATTTAACGGCATTTATGATGGTCAAGAAATATAAATGTAAATAGATATAACCCTAACTAATTTTGCATTTCAAAGATAAGAGAGCTTATTTTCAAGTTGATTAATGCATGGCGGGAAGTATACAAGTATCAAGTAAAACAAAATAAGCTTTTAACAAAACGTCATATATCAAGCTATCAATAACTAACTATTATTTATTCATTGTAAGTATACGAATTCAGACAGGTTAGCTTAGTTTTCGTCTAACTATTATAATTGCTGAGCTTTTTGTGTCATGTCACTAGCTGTAATAACAAGACTTGGATTCGAACTTTGCTATAGAATTGAACTAGACAAAATCTGATGTTAATCTTTAGTTTCAGACTATTTCATTCATGCCATATTTCAGTCTCAACTCAAATTCCGACTTTCACTAGACACGCTCATGCAAATAGTAAGACTTGGCCATGCACAAATCGTACATGATTTGCTTGAGAGTTTGTAGTGGTGATTGCTTGATTTTATATAAGCTCTTTACCTTCCCAAGGTTTTTTTTTAGGCAATGGGACAGGAGATACCATCCCAAGCACGGAGGCCAAGCGGCCCATTGTGCTGTCCTGCTAGAAGCCCATTCACCAAAACCTTCCTGTCCTCTTAATGAAGCGCATCAAATCTTGGTGAGGAAAGTTTTTTAGCTCATCCACAGATTGAAGGGCAGACACCCTAGAGTATCCCGTCTGCTCCGGGTGTTCGGTTGTCACGGGCTCTCCCTGCAGGCAGTACAGACACTCAGGGCTGTCAACAACTCCCATCCTTGTTAGATGAGCGTGAAATGAGTTGTGGCCAGTGATTCTGCCAACCAGTTCTACATTGTTTCCCTTCGAGCCCCACCCCATGAGAAAATCTGAGATATTCCCATTGGGTCTATTATGAAACAGTTTTGTACACCTGCAAGTACTCAGGTTCGCCCATCTTTTCTGATGCTTTCTATGAACATCCGCTTTGATGAGAGACCTAATACCGTACTTATGAAAAGAAAAAAAAAAGTTGTGAAAAAAGGAACCTCAACCTTACCATTTAAGCTCGAATGATTCTTAACTGTGTAATAGCTGCACGTGCGTATGTGCGGCCGGAGTCTGAATCGGCAGACTGATTCGATTTCATCAGCCCACGACAAAGCGTCATATACTATTATTACTCAGCTGAGTTTTTGTTTGAGGAATCGTATTCATTTGGTTAAGATACATTTTTTAAATAATTTTGTTCGGAAAGGTATAAAATCTTTTTTTTCTTCAGTTCGGAAGATAAGAAAGTTTAAGATTATCAGATAGCGGATCAAATCTCTCTACACATGTGGATACTAAAAATCTAATGTCAGACCGACAATCTGGATTCAGGCGACATCATTCAACCAGCACCGCTCTGCTGGAGGTTGCCACAGACATCCGTGATCTCTGCGACAAAGGTAACTGCGTCATTCATGTGTTGCTAGACTACAGCAAGGCTTTCGATTCAGTTCCACACACTCTACTGATTGAAAAGCTACGTACGCGTTTTGCGTTCTCTACATCAGCGTGTTCATTGATCAAATGCTATCAAAGGCAATTCATGGTAAAGTGCAATGACTCTTACTCTGCGATGAGATCGGTATCGGATGGTGCCACAGGGAGCGGTGCTGGACCCAATCTTGTTTTCGCTCTTCATAGACGATGTCTGTACAGTTCTGAACAGAGTGCGTTTCCACATATATGCAGACGATCTCCAGATATACTCTGGTGCACCCGGGGACAATATTAGTGAGGCTGCGGAAACTATTAACTCAACTCTGGCCGGGATTGCGGAGTGGTCTGCTAACAACAGTCTATCCCTCAATCCCTCCAAGACCCCCCACAGTTTCTTGAGATGCTTCTTCCTTGTCCACTTGCTAACATGTACGAATTTAACACCCTAAAGCTGATATTCAAGGCCAGACACGGTCTACTACCAAACTACATTACTAGACGTTTCACTTGGAGCACCCTTAACAATCATAGAATTGTCCTTCCCAGGGTACGTACGCAGTTTGGTGGGAAAACCGTGTTCCTGAGTGGAGCTGTATATTGGAACCGTATGTCTGATGAGGCTAGACGTAGTGCCTCACTAAATTCATTTAAATCTGAAGCTCTGGACTTCCTGACAGCAGCTATCTAATGACCTTCTGCCTTCTATCCTATCAATAATCTCTGTGTCAATATGGTCTCCAGTTTTCCATAATTTATTCTTCAGTTGCCTCACATCCTCCGGTCCCGGGCTTGGATTGTTTACCAGATATCCATCATTCGGAAGCTTCAACTATCTGTGCTGCACCTTTGCACTTTGCACTGGACTATGCTGTACATTAAGCTACTAATTCAATATTGTTATATTGTTATATTTTTATATTCTATATTTTATACTGTACTATATATTAAGTCTAATGTTATTTGAATTATTTTATTATTATTTGTTTTGCTAATATGTAAATCTACTATGTAACTTTCTAAGATGTGCCCAGCGCTATGCGTGCCTTTGGCAGGGGTACTCAAATAAATAAATGTTTATGTTTATGTTTATCAGACCATCAGAGGCAGAGGAGCTATCCAAATTAAACTTTTGTCAATTTTACATAACACTAATATTTTTGCGGCCGCGAGAGAGTCTGTTTCATTGTTTCTGAAATATTCTCGAGGGCCAGGATGTGTAAGAAGCAAATTTAGAATTTGAATTCGATAGACTTTTTATTGGGATGTTATACATGTTTGTGGTTAACATGGCTAAGCTCAGATTTTTATGAAATATTTATTTATTTAATTTAATGACAATATAGCCTGATTCAGATTGCTCGACAGCGACAGCAACAACGGCAGCGGCAGCAACGCAAAAAACAATTTTACTGTCGAGTGTATCAGATTGCATTACAGCAGCACAAGCGAGCGAGTAGAATATTATGACATTTCTTTAAACGTTAATTGTTGTTTTTGGAATTTATGGTTGTTTGATTCAACAACAAAATGATAAGTAAATACGATTATTTTAATAAATTGATACTTGTAATGACTACCTATTTCGTTTATTGCAAGTATATAAGACTATTTAATATTAGGACGAGGATATGGATAAGATAAATATTTTTGGAAAATGAGCATTGAGCGCGAAATGTGCGGGTTCTATTCGAAATTATTTACTATTATGAAAAACATTCCTTTCAATTTGCGAATTAGATACCGCGTTAGTTTCCATTTTAGTGGATTCAATACTTACCTAAGAAAAGTAAGAAGACCGCCAGTGATATAATGAATTAAGGAGATTACAATTTGTGAGAACATTGAAATTCGTAAACACATACCACGAAATGTCACCAAAGCTTATCAGAAAAAAAAATGGAATGACGTGGGAAATGGTCCAAATCAGAAAATCTTAAGGCAGAAACACATCCAGGCCTCGAGGCTTCCTCGAGGTGTTGTCAAAATTTCCAACACGGGTTGTTAAATGATGCAACACAAAACCAAGCCAGCAGCTAGCCTCAAGGCCTAGCCGCAAAGCTCGCTTTGCTCAATGTTCGAAATTTTTCTCTCTCAGGCCTACTTCTGTCAACAGATGTACTAACAAAATTAAAATGGCAGCACCGAGCCATGTATATTCTACGGAGCCCGGTGGTATCATTTTGTTTTCATTTTTCTGAGGCAAGCCTTGAGGCGAGCTGCGAGGAAGCCTGAGAGAGGCCAGGCCTGAGGCTTGCTTGGATGTGTTTCTGCCTTTAGGCCGGGCGCCCATTGGAGTGGTGTGTGAGCAATGTGGCAGTGGCGTGGCGATTAAATGGTAAGTGAAAAAATTTAGTCCCGTAAAAACAAATAGAATAGCGCACATTGAAATAGAGTGGCGATGGCGTGGCATTTGACAAGTGGCTTGGCACCACTTGATTGCCACTAGTTTTCGACAAGTTTAATTTTCGAGTGGTAAGTGGCAGTGGATGTCACTTCTCCTTAGTTATTACTGCTGATGTTGAATTACTTAATCGATACGCTACTTGCCATTTTGATGCGCGCTTAATAATATTAATACCAATCCGCCACCATTCTACTGCCACACCACTTTGTTGCCACATCGCACGCCAAAACCATGCCACTGCCACATTGCTCACACACCACTCCAGTGGGCACCCGGCCTTAAACGTCAACTTATCAGGAAGAATGAAATGACGGTAAATGGTACAAAAACGGAAATCTTTTAATATTTATTTACGTATTTATAATTGTTATAAGTGTACTTTAAAATATAATAGAGCTTGATAATTTAATAATTGAGTTTTTTTCTTTTCCAGATTCCCAATATGGTGCAACTTAATACACTTTTAGCCTTGTCAAAGATAATTTACATACTCGAAAATGTTGATCGTCAAGATGGTTTTGTATTTCTACTGCTTGTTGTTGAATAGAACATTTTAGTCAATTAAATTTATCTGCAATAACGCGCATGTCTATAGACCGAACTACAATAGAAGTATACGTAAGTACATTTACTTACGTAAAGCGAACGCGCCCTTTAATTTAACAGGCGTACACAAATTAACTTCAACTCGTGTGAGGGGAACTTTCGTTAAGTTTAAATATCCAATTTTCAGTAAGTATAGTGCGCTAAGAATCGCACATTCCGTAAGAACGCGATGTGTCAAACAGTTAAATTATTACTAAATGTTAAAAGTGCAATGTAAAACTTAAAATGGAATAAAAATGATACTGTGAATTAATAGAAAGTACAAATCTTCAATTAAATCAACTTCCAATTGTTAATTTGTTCACTTAGAAATAGAAATGGAAATAGAAAAATACTTTATTAAAGAACCTCAGCTTACGCTACGTTACAACGTTAGGTACATCGAGTAAGTAATAAGGCTGAACCACAATAGAAGTAAATAACTTTACGAAATTAAACGAGACTGAGGTTTACGTACAAAAAATTGATACTTTTAGCCTAAATTTATATCACATTCCGTAAGAGCTATTATCTTGATATTTAATGTTTTCAATTTTGAAAAGTGGTAAAAGTGAAAAAATTAACAAATGGAAGTTGATGTAATTGAAGATTTGTGCTTTCTATTAATTCGCAGTGCCCGAATGACATTTTGTGTTAAATTTTAAAAAGTGGTAAAAGTGAAAAAATTAACAATTGGAAGTTGATTTAATTGAAGATTTGTGCTTTCTATTAATTCACAGTACCATTTTTATTCCATTTTAAGTTTTACATTGCACTTTTAATCATTTAGTAATAATTTAACAGTTTGACACTTCATTTTCTTACGGAATGAGCGATTCTTACCGCTCCTTTACTGACTGCAATTCACTGACATATAATAAGAATGGACTGAGCGTTCTTGCTTCAAAAATGGCACAAATATTGGACAGGCTGCGAAAACCCTTTATTTCGTACAATTGCACACCGATTTATAATTAATTATTATTTGTCAATTGGAAACACTAAAGATGTTATAAAATAGTATTGTATTAAACTAAAATTATTTAGAAAGTTAAACTTGTTTTAATTAACACAAAAATTAATTTTTAATATTACTGAAAAATGTGTTCCTCTGCAGATTTGATGTCAAACCTCCTTGAGCTTGTAAGAGATAGACATACAATAAGCAATATATCTGTCTGAATTTTATGTCAATTAAATAAAGTAAGAGCTGCCAAAATACGAAAAATTTATGAGTTACAAAAGGCGCTAAAATTTGAAGTTTCAAAGGAATTGTAATTTTCATTACATTAAAATTAAAGGTAAAGATTTTATTTATGTGCCCCAGCTTATAGCTACGTACAAAACTGAGCACCTCTAAAATTAAAGAATAGGACCATAACAAACAAATAATAATATTAATAAATATATTGCGAGGAAAAAAAACTAAAATGAAAAAGTGCATTATAAAAAACTGTGTTAATAACAGTGAAAATGATAACGAACAAATTGTATTTTTCAGGTATATTTTGATATTTTCCAGATTTCTTTAAATAACTTCTTAAATATAAAAAATTAAAGGTTCCCTTCCAATTATATTGATATAATTAAGTGGTGTGAAACTTTAGATTTAAGTATTGAACAGGTTTTAAAAGAAAAAGAACGATTTATATGTGCTTTACATTTTGATGAATGCGATATCAACAGAAGTACGTTTAAAACTTGTATAAAACGAAATTGTACTCCAATGGCGATAGAATTTCTAGAGGTAATTAAAAAATTTATAATGTTCTAAGTGATTACTGCTTTTTGTGATCGTTTTTATATAAAGTAGCACAACTTTTTCGTGTATTTGAAATTAGGTTTAGTGGATATATTAGCTCGAGAGCTATTTACAGAAACACAGGTTAAACAGAAACTCTTTCGACAACTTTATTATTTTTATATATTAAAGGCACTTTCACATCAAAAACAAGAACAGAAAAACGTAAACCGAAGAACTCAATTTATTCCACTTTAAAACAAGATTTTTATTCTAATGATTAATAAAATACAAGGAAATAGGATAAACTAAGAATTTTACTGAGAAAGTAGTTATAAATATTTATTTCAGATTTTGAAGAAAAACACAACGGCCGATAAAACATCAAAGTTGTGTTTATCTTAAAAATGTGAAATCTATATACTATTTTATTAGTAAAACTTAGCTTATCCTATTTCCCATGATTTTATTAATCATTGAAGCAAAAATCTTGTTCCAAAGTGGACTAAATTGAGTTTTTCGGTTTACATTATTTCGATTCTTGTGTTTGATGTGAAAGTGCCTTAAGTCCTGTCCCAGATATCCACAGCTAACGCCTTTCAGTAGAAATAATTTCATTCATTCCTACCTTTATTTTTTTTTAAAAGACCGCACATAAGGCAATGCACGTACGGACATGCGAAAATTAAAATAACTTTTAATAATATGCGTGGGTGTCCAATCCAGTATGTCCAGTTTACTCTACCATAATTATTTCTAAGGTTTACAAACAGAATGACAAACTTAGCATACCCTATGTGGTTTCATCTAGGGTATAACAAGTCAAATTAACCCTGATATGATCTACCTTTCGATCCCGTTATGTATGAAAAACTATAGCGTGTAGCATAAGCATTGTGGGATTGTATAGTCAGTCAAAGATATACACAGTATGCGTATGGACATCTGAAAATAGAGCAAAATTAATACAAATTTCTCGAATTTTAACAGCATTGAGTTAAGGACTGTTTTGTATATTGTTGCTGTTTAAATTCATGGAGTTTTGTTTAATTATTCAATCATCTCTATAGTTTTTTTGTACACACTCGGCATCTTCTGATCGAATCGAGTTCCCTTATACGGTCCAAGCTCCCATATGGATGGAAAAGGCATTAAATGTTGAACGTTGCAGAGTTGTGGTCCGCAATATAAAACCACAATATGCATTTGATTGGCAAATAATATGGCTAATATCCTTAAGGTGCAAAACAAGATAATAACTCAAGGATCTTGTCATTGCAATTTGTGAACTTTAATTCTTTTGTAACCTTATTCTAACTGGAAGCTGCTTCTGAAAATACCTACAAATTAATGGAGTAAAAATAAAAAACACAACAATAAAAAATTCTTTATTAAATATTAGTGCTTTAAAAAAATAGTTCATAGATTGGCTTAGTTATATTTGGCTTTAGTAAGTAAGTACGAAAAATTTGCATGTTTTTACTTGCTAGCAAACGCTTAACATACATCTACTTTTTTTTAAAGATAGAATTTTTGAATTTTTTAAATTTATATAGGAAAATGATAATATTATTGAAGATTTGGAATTGGAACACCCTACAGCCACTGGACTAAACTCCGATTTTGATTCGTATAATAATCATCAGGAGTTGGATGTAGCACGTCAAGATAATAGGCTTGAGAGCATTGAATTAACCGAAGATTATTTGGAATCAGATTTTACATTTGAGGCAGATTTGGATATGCATATCAATTTTATGGAGTGTGATGTAGCACCTCAATCGAATAGGTTTGAGAGTAATAATTTAGCAGAAGAATATTTGGAATCCGATTTTTCATTTGAGGCAGAAATTAGTGACCTCAATAACATTGCTGGGAATGTGACGGCAAAAAACAAGAATGTACATATTATGTACAAAAAATATAAAAACGCAATAAATAAAAAGAACAATCAAATACGGAATTTAAAAAAGAAGATGTGCCGAAAAGTAGTAAAGATTACTAATATGAAGAGTTTGCTGAAAATCCTGAAAGATAAAAATTATATAAATGATAGGATATCTAATAGTCTGGAAAAAATGGAAATACCAAATTCAGTCTTCAACCGATTGATATCAGGAAAGAAATGCAAGTATTCCAGAAATTTACAAATATTTGCAACAACAGTGCACTTCTATTCACCAAAAGCATACAACTACATAAGACAAACGTTCAACAAATCATTGCCACATCCAGCTACAATAAGAAAATGGTACTCTAACGTCAATTGTGAGCCCGGTTTTATACAACAAAGTTTCAATTCATTGGAAGTTAAAGCTCGATTAATGAAAAGCCAGAAAAAAAAGTGTTTGTGTACTCTCGTAGTAGATGAAATGTCTATTATGAAAAGAATAGAGCTAGTGGGAAACAAAATAAGAGGATATGTTGATTTTGGCTTAAATAATGAGGAAAATGTTGAGGATGAGGCCATGGAGGCCTACGTATTCATGGTAGTGTCTATAAATGCCCACTGGAAAATTCCTGTCGCCTACTTTTTCACTCATAATTTAGACGGAAATGAGCGAGCTAATCTGGTAAGTGATGCAATATCTCGCTTACAAGCTGTAGGTGTGGAAGTTGTATGTTTGACCTGTGATGGCCCACCTTCTAATAAAGCAATGCTGCGAATCTTAGGCAGCAATATTAATCTTCCAAATCCAGCACCTTATTTCACAACAGCTGAACGGCCGAATGATAGAATATATACAATGCTGGACGCCTGTCATTGTCTAAAACTTATAAGGAATAATTTTGCCTCGAAAAAAGTATTTCATTCCGAAACAGGAGCAGTTAAATGGACTTATATAGAAAAGTTGTACAAGCTGCAGGAAAAAGAAGATATGAAACTTGCCAACAAGCTCTCCAAGACGCATATAGAGTGGAAAAAAAACATAATGAAAGTTAAATATGCAGCTCAAACGCTAAGCGCAAGTGTAGCTGATGCAATTGAATTTTGCAATATACATTTGAAACTACCAGAATTCGCTGGTAGTGAAGCTACTGTGGAGTTTATTCGAAAAGTTGACATTGCCTTTGATCTTTTAAACTCCAGGAACCCTTATTCACAAGGTTCTAAAGCTCCAATAAATGAAAGAAATTATTTGGATCGAATAAAAGAAATTGCGTCAATACAAAGCTATATTCTAGAATTGAAAAATGAACAGGGCACCAATATTTACAAAACCAATATATCTACCGGATTCCAAGGTTTAGTCATAGGTTTAGAAATATTGAAACTTACGTATGAAGAACTTTGTATTACAAAGAACGCTCTTAAATATATATTATCATACAAGTTCAGCCAAGATCACTTGGAATTGTTTTTCTGTGCTATAAGAAGCAGATCTGGATGGAATAATAATCCCACTGTACGACAGTTTATTGCAGCATTTAAAGGCTTATTAACACATGCCCAGATTAAATGTTCTGGAGGAAATGTTGAAGAATTGGACTCTTGCAGTATTCTAAATATTTCATCGAACTCAGTTACAGTAAGAAGAGACGACATGTATATGGTTTTAGACTCCTCAGATGATTTGCACCTGAGGAATGTCTCGACATTTGAAGATGATTTTAGCAGTAAAGATGCGGAGAACTTAATCGACATCTTTTGCAATGGTCTCTCCGAATTTCAAGTAAATGTCGTGGGATATATAGGAGGTTATGTTGTGAAGATGGTTAATAGAATAATTAAGTGTTATGAATGCAAGAAAGCATTACTGGCAGAAAACGCAGGAGCGGCACCAACTGTCAATCACTTGATTTTTCAAAAAACTCGTGGAGCACTTATTATACCATCGGCGGATGTCACGTACATCTGCTTACAAACGGAAAAGATATTAAGAGAATACATAGAGTTAACTGACATAAAGAACCTTACGGAGAAAGTTGCACTCAGTGTATTAAGGAGTATATACAATAGAAATTTATTCCCAACTTTGGGAGATCATATTAAGGATTTGGAAGCAGATAACAATCACATTTATAAGCTCACGAAAAGTGTGATCTACGCATATTTGAAAATAAAGATTTCATACATAATAAAAAAGAAAAATTTGGAAAAGAATTATTTGATTAGAAATCAACTTTCTCGATACATTATTTTCAAAAATCAATAGACCCTTTCCGGGGGCTAAAGAGTATTGGAGCCAGCGTGGAACTGAATAACGGCTGGAGAGATTTAAATTTGATTAATTTTAATCACATCTGCATATGTTGCAAGGGAATTAAATGAAGCGAGACGGGATTAATATAAGGGAGGTATCATTACAGAAAATAAAGAATTAGTGAAGGAAAGAAGTGAAAAAGAATCAATGGAAGCAAGAATTAGGCAAAAAAAAATTAAAAGGAACAAAGCACCAATCAAGCAATGATTAAACAAAGGAAACATTTGAAGAACTGGAGAAAGGATTACATGTACGAAAAACGGAGTAAAGCTATAAGCATACGGATGTAACAAACTATGTAACAAAACTAGAGGAAGGAAGAATCAAGGGAGCGATTGCACAAAGGAAGAACTAGAGGAAGGAACGAAGGATACAATAGGGGAAGGAAACGAAGGATACAACAGGAGAAGGGAACGGGATACAATAGGGGAAGGAAGCAAAGGATACAAGGGAAAGGAAACGAAGGATACAACAGGAGAAGGGAACGGAATACAATAGGGGAAGGAAGCGAAGGATACAATAAAAGAAGGCAAAGAAGAGTACAATAAGGGAAGGTAAGGAAGTATACAATAAGGAAACAGCGAAGAATACAAGTGGAGAAGGGAACGAAGAATACAAAAGGGAAAGGAAGAGAAGGATACAAGAGAAGGGAACGGATTGAGAGAAAGAAGGCCGGATTATGTGAAGGCAGATTTTAATTGAAAATCGTTTTTATATAAAACCTTTATAAAAAGCGACTCTCAATTGAATATTTTTTTAGATGAATTAATTTTATATTTTTTTAGTTTCAGATGGGTCCAAAAAGGATGTGGATGCGATTACATAGCCTCTCCCATCCAAGCGCCATCCTTACCTTCCCGTGGTGGATCTGTTAATACAAACAAGGCTCTGGCGATGCGTTGACACTGAAGACAGGACATGTGGGTTCCGAACCACGCTTTTTTTAATAAACTTCTCATTGGTAGGTAACAAATGGGCCTCGATTCCAACCCCATAAAATCGTAAGAGAATGTGTTATCATTACACCTAACACAGGTTTCAATATTTGTTATCAAAAGAGACTTTGCAAATATGTTATATATAGTGGTGGAATTGAACACCAATGGTAACGATATTCTATTGACAACAGATGATTTACTATAAAACTGGCGCGGCAAGACCACTCTAAGTAGAATAAAATGTCAATTTGGATTGTCTATCTTAGAATATATAACACAACACAACAACAGACTTCGAACACAAATATGTTAAGTGGCAAATTGGAGATGCTGAATGAAATCGCTCTTAATCGTATTGTGTGTATCAAGTATGTCTAATAACCCTCGTATAAGAGATCTAAAAACTCTAAATGAGGCTATCTGTATTGCAATTATCGAAGAAAAGGTTCAAAGTATGTATGGTAGGCATGCACCAACATATTGTACCAAACACAAAAAATCGTCACACCGTACAAACAATTGTCGTTCTAAAAAATAATAACATGTGCACACTTCAATCCTAACCTCGACCTCAAATAATACACAGGATCACTCACATAATAACAATGGACTGAGCGTTTCTGCTTAAAAAATGGCACAAATTTTGAACAGGCTGTGAAAACGCTAAATTTCGTACAATTATACACCGATTCATAATTTATTGTTATTTGTCCACTAGAAATACCAAAGATGTTATAAAATAGTATTGCATTAAATAAATATTGTTTAGGAAGTTAAACTTGTTTTAATTAGCACAAGAATCAATTTTTAATATTAATGAAAAATATGTTCCTCTGCAGATTTTATGTTCAACATTATTGAGCTTGAGAGTGATAGACATACAATAAGCAATATATTTGTCTGAATTTTATGTCAATACAACCGTACTGTTTCCAAGATTGGTACACTTCAACGTACATTTTGAGCTTAGTAGAGCCAGTAAACCGAACCGAATCAAACAGAAATACTATAGAGAGAATTTTTGGCTATTGTATGGTCAATGAATAATTTTAAACCAAATTTATATGGGCGTCACGAACCATTAATATGATTACAATGGTTACATATTGTAAAAGACCCTGGTTCTAAGCACATTCGATGGAGTCTAAAGCTGGAAGAATATGACTACTACTATAATTAATTCCCAACGTGTATGCTTTTAATGAAAGAAATGAAGAGGTTCTCACTTCAAGGGATAGTATTGCCTATTTTACTGCGCTCAATATCGACAATTAAAACCCTCACACAGAAGATATTTTAGAAGGTTTCACTAACTCTGAGGTCACAAAAAACACACCTCACGAAATTTGTCCAAACTACACGAGACAAGGAATAGAAGTAACCAAACATTTTAACATTGTTTTCTTAAAAATTACTTTTATGACAAAACTATTTATTCGAATTTCTTCTATACGGTGCAAAACCTTCATATGCAGCTTGAAAAAGATTATTTTAACTCTAACTTTAACAGCTAACCCGGTTAATGAATGCAACCACTTCAAATATGAAAAATGCAAGGATATAATATTGTTTGTTTCAGAATTTTAAAAGCCACTGTATACAATAATATGATAATTATCCTTTCTTCGGAACAAATCCCTCCCATATGATAGGAGAAATACGATTCCCCTGTATCTGGTCCTTGCGGTTACTACTGAATGCGTAGGCGTATATTACAAGAGTATATCTAATATATCTAATCAGACTATTAGGAATTAATCAGTAAGTTGCTACTCGTACAGAAAATTTACGACAATACCAATAAGTTTTGGAAAGACTTAAAATCGAATGCACATCTTTGATCTCAAACACTCAACCTTATAGATATGCACAGTGAACCGTCCAGATAAGCCTGATCTGTCTAGAAGATCAAGACCGAGAGACCCAAAATCAGGCTGGTGCACTTTCTGACTATAAAACAACACCTGTTTAAAAGGCAACCAAAACCTTCCTGCACCTTCTGCGGGAGCACGCCGCTCACTGCGCAGCACATTTTTAACGACCAACTGAACTCTTAAAGTATTCCTAAGAACAGACTAATCTCTGCCCTGAAACAATACTAAATACAAACGAACTAACAACGCGACTCACACACGAAATACTGAATTTAAATCTGATCTGAATAAAATCCTAGCTACCTCCACAATTAAGCTACAATTTTTTTAACAGAATAGATTAGCATAAGTAGGTATAGCACGCAGGTTTATAATTATCATGAATTTCACCGAATTTTGAATTATAATGCTTTAAGCTGTTATATCTATATATTTTGAACTAAACTAAAATTGAATTATAGCACCTTTATGAATTTAGAAATTCCAAAATATCTGGAATGAAATAGTATAATCTGAAGAAATATTGTTAGTCAAGATAAAACATATAGTATAACATATTTTTAGTAATAGCCGTACTTCTAAAAATCAATAAACTCTTTCACTTAATTAGTTAAGTGAATTCTAAACCAATATAGCAATAATAGTAGCAAATACAAATTAAAATTAGGATTTTGAAAATAGTTTAAAATGTTGAAACTTGGTTTTCGTCTCCCGATTAATTGAGACAATTACTATCATGGAATTTCGTAAGGTTAAAAGTTATATTGAGATCATAGAATTAAAAGTTGTAAAGATAAAATTATATTAAACTAAGCAAATTACTTATACTAGTTTGAAAACTTAATATAAATAACTAACTGCAACATAAGACTACTGACATAATCCGGCTTTTCTAATAGTGCGTCCAAAATTTGTACTCCAGGTTCAATTCAAACAAGTACATGTTACTAAAAACAATAAAAACGCATTAGAATTAGTTTTTCTAATGGCCACTTAGAAAAAGAATACCTTTTTGGGTAATATTGTAAAATAGGTCCAGTAGATCTGTTCCATCTTCTAGCGGTTAATACCATATGATGCAAAAATATGCCCAGTAGATTTGATACATATACACAAATACAAAACAGCTATTAACCTGGAAAATAAACAAAATTTCAGAGCATACTCATGTAAAGAAAATTGACTTTGTCAAAAGAACTGAATACTTAACTAGCTCTTAGCCTCGTGCCAGACAGACTTCAAGATTACGAGCAAAATCCAAATCAGGAAAATATGGTGCATTTTAAAGATATACAATCCAAATACAGCCAGAATTGTAAAGCTTAAGCTTGTAAAGAAAGAAAAAAAAATACATTAGTTTATAGCCAACCTATTATAAATTTTTTCTATTGATGGAGCATCCAGCAAACATGTCGTCACACTAACGCACTAGATCTAGTTTAATTAGCTGTTAAAATGCAGATGGCCTCGATGCCGTATTGTCATAGGGTTGGGTAACTATTATTTTCAATAAAGAACTTTTTGAATATGAATTTGATTTTACCTCCCCTATCCTGGCAATGTTAAATAATAAACTTTCTTATATACAAATAAAATCACTGGATTCTTGCAAAAAGCTACTGGAGCCAAATTTTCAATTAACAAATCCCCGTCTGCGAAGTTTCTATCCAAACCATCACCAACATAACAACATACTTACTATATAAGCAACTAATTTTTATCTGTATAAGCTGTTTATTTAGGCTAACTGATTCTTCTTTAATAATATATTGTTTATTTTGCTATATTTTATATAAACTGTTTGTCATACTCTGTAATATCGTAGAACCCAGCGTTATACGCTGCTTTAAGCAGGGGTTTATAAATAAATACACTTTGATTTGACATAACAACTACTAGCCAGAAACACTTTGTTAAGGAAAATTTTGAGATATGGGAGCCGCTAAAATTTAACTAATGGACCACGTTAAGCTACCGGAATGTTTACTCTGGGCGAAGGAAGCCGTGCTTGTTGAAATCTTAACCAGCTTTCGGCCTCTTCGAAGATCAAAGTAAAAGTGATTTATTTATGAAACCCTGCTTAAAGCAACGTATAGCGTTGGGCTCTACGACAATATATAGTTTATGTAGCATTTAGCTTAATCAATTAAACAGCAAAATAAACAATAAATCAAATTAAATTAACACTACATACAGTTCTATAAACTTAACTTACAGCATTAAAAAGATTAAAATAGCTAGATCTAGAGATATTGCGACGAAATACACAAACATAATCCCATAAATAGAATGGAAAGCGACTGCTGCATGGAATTTAACACAACAAAATATGGCGATAACATATTTCTCACGCCAATAAATTAATAGAATTTAAAACTGAATAACTTAAAGCAAGCGTCACAAAAATTGAAAATGTCGAAACTCTTCTTGCTAAAACTATAATTAACAAATTAAGGTGAGCAAAGTTTTCCTGCACAATTGTCACTGTCACTCAATCTGACAATTCTCGATGCTGTCTGCTTAAGTTGGCATTCGTTTTAATGCAACTGAACTGTTTTAAAATTAGTAACAGTTCAATTACAGTTCAACGTACATTTTGAGCTTGAAAGAGACAAACAGATTTTACCAAAAATTTGTGCCATTTTTAACTATAGGAATTACATAGGATGGCTCAGTCCATTCTTATTATATGTCAGTCACTGACATATAATAAGAATGGACAGAGCGTTCTTGCTTAAAAAATGGCACAGATATTGAACAGGCTGTGAAAACCCTTTATTTCGTACAATTGCACACCGATTCATAATTTATTATTATTTGTCGATTGGAAACACTAAAGATGTTATGAAATAGTATTGCATTAAATTAAAATTACTTAGAAAGATAAATTTGTTTTAATTAACCCAAAAACTCATTTGTAATATTACTGAAAAATGTGCTCCTCTCCATATTTGTTGTCAAATTTCCTTGAGCTTGTAAGAGATAGACGTATAAAAACAATATATTTGTCTGAATTTTTATGTCAATTCCAATGCATTCCAATTAACACAGCCGTACTGTTTCCAAAATTGGTTACAGTTCAGTGTACATTTTGAGCTTGAAAGAGACAAATAGATTTTAGCAAAAATTTGTGCCATTTTTAACTATAGGAATTAGATAGGATGGCTCAGTCCATTCTTATTATATGTCAGTGATGTCAGTGCTGCAATTTGACTTATAAATTTAACGAAAGTTCCCCTCACTCAAGTTAATTTGTGTACGCCTGTTAAATTAAAGGGCGCGTTCGCTTTACGTAAGTAAATATACTTACGTTTACTTCTATTGTGGTTCAGCCTATAGCTAGCTGGTATAATCGGATACATACTAAGGGCCTGTCCGGATCCAAGTCTTCGTCTTCGTCTTGTTATTACAGCTAGTGACGTTACATCGAGACAAGCTCTATCCGAATCCATGTCTATGCCACCGAGCTTTGCTAGTTTGTATAACAGTTTTGACGTTTGGTTAGCTTGATCACCGAGTCAAGGTTCGAGTTGACTTATTTAAATAGACAACGTATTGTGAGGTTATGTTTGTTTGCTGTCTGTGAAATCAAGCTGAGCAAACGAACGAATTCGGACAGGTTAGCTTCGTCTTCGTCTAACTATAATAATAGCTGAGCTTGTTGTGTTACGTCACTAGCTGTAATAACAAGACGAAGACGAAGACTAAGACTTGGATCCGGACAGGCCCTAAGTAATTAGAAAACTAAAAAAGGAGCAATGAACAGACTCATTGCGGTAGAAAGCAATTAAAGTAATATAGTCAGACACAGTCCAACAATAGAAAGCCTAAGGCACAGAAAGTATAACAGTAGAAAGGCAAATAACAATAACAACAAATGAAATAAAATGACATAAAATATAAAGAAAAGTTAAGCAACAGTAGATGGCTTTAACTTAAAACTAAATAGTAAATAAATAAATAAAAATACTACTCAAAAATAACAGTCCATTTTTATACATAAATGATGTGAAGTGTGATGGTGAGATAGCTATGCCGTGCACTAAGCACGCATGAGGTGACCCAGGGCCAGCTCTTTAAATTCATTGTATGTGCCAGCTCTTCTAATATGGTCAGGGAGAGAGTTCCAAAGACAGGCTCCTTGCACAAAGAGGTCATTGGACCCAAATCGAGTACGTGTTCTGTGCAGGACAATTCTGCTATCGTTAAGGTTGCCCCATGAGAGCGATTGGTTAATGTAGGCTGGTAGTGAGCACCATCTAGCTTTGTGTATGAAGCATAGCACTCTGAGTTCCAAGAGCTTATCCAGGGGTTCAGGCATGAACAACTGGACCAGAGCGGAGATGTGCGAGTGCCGGTTAAGACGAAAAATGTATCTTACGCATGCTTTCAAAGCCCTATTTAATTTAGTTATATCCGAGGCATGCAGAGGGTACATAACCACATCAGCATAATAGAAATGAGGCATAATGAGGGACATAATAAGGGATTGTCTGATGGTCTGATCAAGATGATGTGACACCGCGTACAAAGAGCGCAGGCCAAAGTATATACGGGAGCAAACCCTGCTGATCTGTGGTCACCATGTGAGATGGGGGTCCATGAGAAGACCAAGGTTTTTAACGTGTCTGTCAGAGAGAGGGATGATGAGATTTTGTATAAGCAGGTTAGGGAGCGTGTCATTAGTGCTGGAAGGGTTGTCGCGGATGGAGTATCTGATTGCTTGCGTTTTCACGGGGTTGAGGGTTAGACCATTAGAATGACACCATTCAGAGATGCTGTCGAGCGTTGCATTGAGCGCCCCAATCAGGGACGGAAGCTCATCAACACTGGCCGCACCATAAATTTGCAGATCATCCGCGTAGAGATGGAATTTATGACCACCCAGTACTTCCGTGACGTCATTGATATAGATGGTGAACAAGAGTGGAGCAAGAACCGCCCCCTGCGGGACACCTGAGGTAATATCTCTGGGTGAGGAGAATCTGTCCTACTATTGACGATTAGTGTCCTGCTGGTCAGATAACTGTGTATAAGCCTACCTGCAGAAGGCCCAAGACCAAAAGTGTTCACAAGTTTGGCCGTGAGTAGATTATGAGGGACAGAGTCGAAAGCCCTACTGAAGTCAAGCAGTACATGTACTACGTGCTTGCCTTCATCACATAGTTTGCGGATGTCAGAAGTTACCTTGACAAGGGCAGAAGTCGTGGAGTGCCCATGCCTAAAGCCGGACTGAAACATTGATAGCAGTCGACTGTCTTCAATGTGTTCACCGATCTGATCAGAGACAAGGACTTCAAAGACTTTCGAGATAGAGGGGAGGATAGAGATGGGACGCCAGTCACCGGGGATGTGACTTTTGGAATGGGAGAGATTATGCCGGTTTTCCAGCATTTGGGGAAGAGAGAACAGGTGATAAATCTGTTAAAAAGATGTGTGACTAAGGGTAAAATGGAAGGGAGAATGATTCTGAGGAATTTAATTGGAATCCCATCATGTCCTACAGCATTAAATTTAATGCGTTGGAAAGCATCCAATACTTCAGCCTCACTGACGTTGCGGAAAGAGAAGCCATCAGCCGGGCGAAAGGGGCTGTCCATAGTAGGTTGGCTAGGAGTACTGGAGACATGGGATGGGGGGTTAAATTTGTAGTTGACGAGGACCGGAGTAATCGGAGGAGGTGCGGTAGACTGCGCAAGGCAGAAGTGATTAGCGAAATCTTCAGGGTCAATACTTGTCTGAGATCTGGCTTTGGATCCTAGCCCCATATTCCGAACCTTGTGCCAGTTAACACCATCATTAAAATTATTCAAGGTGTTATCCCTGATTAGTTTCCGAATAAAATGTTCAGCAGCCCTGCGTGCAAGTCTAAAGGCTTTGAGATTATCGGAGTTCTTGTATCTTTTCCAATGTGTGTAGGCAATGTCTCGGACCTGACACAACAAGGACACATCAGGTCTACTGAGTATCTTCTCACTAGCGCCCCAGGTCCGAATGTTTTTGAGGGGGACATTGTTGTGGAAAATAGACTTGACAGTGCACATGAATTGCTGTGCTGCATCCTCGGGGTCAGCTGCATTGTGGATGAAGGACCAGCCCCTATTGTCAAGATCAGCCTGTAAAGCGTCTGACTGTATAGCGGAAAGGTTACGGTAAGTACGTATAGTACGGGGGAGGGGGGCAGATTGGTTGAATGTTGCAAAAAGAATGGCGTGGTCAGAGACACCAGGACATTGACCGGAAAGCAAAGGTGCGGAAAGAGGGGATGTGATTATGAGATCTAGAGTGGTGGTGGAGGAGGTACCATGGCGCGTGGGAGAATGAGTCCCAACTCATCAAGGAGTTCTCTAAGACAGCTACCAAGATGGGAATCAGCATTAATATCGATGTTGAGGTCTCCCGCAATGATCACCCTGGAGAATTGACTGGCAATAAGGCTCACGGCATTACCAAGACTGGACAGATCATGATCAGTGAAGGAGGCCACACGTCTGTATAGCACTATCAGGACAGTAGGGTCATTTATGCTGTCTGAACTCCATGTTTTGACAGCAAGCAACTCCCAGCTGTTGGTGATTTCTTGGAAAACAACTCCGGATAGCAGTGTGTTAGACAAATAAATGGCAGTGCCACCACCTCTATTTTCTGTGCGATCGAGTCTGTGCAATTTATAGCCTGGTATTTCAAGCATTTTAGAAGTGTGAAATGGCTTGGTCCAAGTTTCGCAGACAAGTAGGGCGCTGGCCCTGCCGAGCCGAGCAATGTGCCGTATCTCAGCAAGGTTCTTGAGGGTTGATCTAGCATTGAGGGAGATGATATTGAGCTTGTTGGGGGGAAGAAAATTGGAGAGTGCTTCACGTGCTGGAAGCAGGTGATGCATCGGAGGAAATATTTACTGACAGGTTGGTTGAGGCGACTATTGTGAGCAGCTGTTGCCCGAGGACAGATGTGAAGCATTCAAATATGAGATCAGTTGCGATGATAGGAGATTGCCTGCAGATGTATGTATGTCTTCCTTCTTTTACCACTTTTTAAAATTTAACACATAAAATGTCATTCGGGCACTGCGAATTAACAGAAGGCACAATTCTTCAATTACATCAACTTCCATTTGTTCATTTTTTCACTTTTACCACTTTTCAATATTGAAAACATTAAATATCAAGATAATAACTCTTACGGAATGTGATATATATTTAGGCTAAAAGTATCCATTTTTTGTAAGTAAACCTCAGTCTCGTTTAATTTCGAAAAGTTATTTACTTCTATTGTGGTTCAGCCTTATTTCATATTAGGTCTGTTAACGTACTCGAATTTGTGTGAATGCATTACAGCTTTTTCACCCAAAAGCACCTGTGGCGACATGACTCGACGCAAACAAAGTTGTGCCTTTTTCTGCCGCTGCTCACTGCGATTTCTCTGTTTGTCATTTAGTAGGTTTTCGAACATGTTTTTTTTTTTTTTTTTTTTACATTCGCCTACTCAACATATATTTGGATATCCTGCAAGTACTTTCGATATTTCATTTCCGAAAACCTACTAAATGACAAACAGATAACTCGCAGGGAGCAGCGGCAGAAAAAGGCACAACTTTGTTTGCGTCGCGACATGTACCACACACTGACATGTATATAAATGGACTGCTTGTTGAACCAAAAATGCATGGAAGCAAATGGCACCACTTTCATATTCCTGTCTCTTTCCGTGAGAGCATACTTTCCCACTGAACTGTAACGATTAGGAACGAGAAACTGCTTGTAAAAATCCTTGTAAAAAACACTTCCTTCGACTCATAATTAAAATTTAACCATACAAATAGTCCCAAATACTTTTGTGGTAAATTCGGTAAATCACACGGACATGCATATAAGTAAATTCGCAAATAATTTAAATATAGCGCTAATTTACGACAGTTGGTAGCATTGACAGTGAGAGCATACTTTCTGAAATCAAAATTGGTGCCACATGAAACAGGAGATCAAGCAGTCCATTTATATATGTCAGTGGTACCACGCACCCAAAATCAGTTCACTTCCCCTTCAAGAAAGCTTTAGCCAAATCCACCCAAGAAAAATCTCGGGGTAAATATCTTAGGGCTTGTTCACGAGCGGGATTTTTCGCATGCGACAGAGCTCTGATTGGCTGCAGCAATGTTGTTGTCGCTGAACATGCTTACTCTTTCTACGTTTCGTGCGATACCAAAATTTATCGATTAGAATATATAGCAAACACGAATGGTTGAATCGTGTAAAATTCGTGTACATGAGCGTAATTTGTCAAGAGCAGGAGACTACACATAGGAGTAAGTGAGGATGCTGGATGGAGAAATTGTCAAATCTGTAGATTAATTGTCATATGTGCTTTTGTTTTGTGAGCAGATTTGGTCAACTTAAAGTTCTTTTGTGAAATTTAACAAAAATACCGGATCAATTCTTTTCAAAACTATTTATCTTTGAACTTTATTTACTGCAAAGCTTTATAGTGCCACTAGTGCCTGTAAAAATCTTCATATCAATTAAAAAAATAGAAATGAAGTGTTCGGTCAGTGCTTGCAAATATAAATTGGATTATAAACTAGGGAATCCTGTTTGAGGCAACTGCACTACCTAAATTATCTTTTTTGTTAATAGAAGCAAAGATTTATATAAATTAATTATGTGAATTGTTTCAGAATAAAGTAGAAAAAGAACATTTTTTACCACAGATGCTCCGCACAAAACCTTTGTTTACTTTTTGCAAATTACAAGTAGTTTAGAATAGGGATGGCGTGTAAATACATGTAAAAATGGACTACCAACACAACCAGAAATTCATTACGCAAAATCTGGCTTATCACCATTCCTGTTTGCTCTATATTCTAAGCTCTGTACAATATACTGTGGCTCGGTGCTGTCATTTTAATTTTGTTAGTACATCTGTTGACAGAAGTAGGCCTGAGAGAGAAAAATTTCGAACATTGAGCAAAGCGAGCTTTTGACAACACCTCGAGGAAGCCTCGAGGCCTGGATGTGTTTCTGCCTTAAGAATCGCTCATTCCGTAAGAAAATGAAGTGTCAAACTGTTAAATTATTACTAAATGATTAAAAGTGCAATGTAAAACTTAAAATGGAATAAAAATGGTACTGTGAATTAATAGAAAGCACAAATCTTCAATTAAATCAACTTCCAATTGTTAATTTTTTCACTTTTACCACTTTTTAAAATTTAACACATAAAATGTCATTCGGGCACTGCGAATTAATAGAAAGCACAAATCTTCAATTACATCAACTTCCATTTGTAAATTTTTTCACTTTTACCACTTTTCAAAATTGAAAACATTAAATATCAAGATAATAGCTCTTACGGAATGTGATATAAATTTAGGCTAAAAGTATCAATTTTTTGTAAGTAAACCTCAGGCTCGTTTAATTTCGTAAAGTTATTTACTTCTATTGTGGTTCAGCCTTTTGTTTGAGGAATTTGTCGCCAAAGGCTTATCACAAAACCCTCGAGAATACTTCACAAGCCATGAAAGAGACTCCCTCCCTACCACATGCGAGGCCAAAATATTCCTTACATTCTAAAATATTTGCAGTGTTCTCATGTAAAACTGACAAAAGTTTGATTTGAATAGCTCCTCCGCCCTAAACTACTATTCACACCGAAAAATGGTGTTCTGATAATCTTAGCTTGCTTTCTTATCTTGCGAACTGTAATAAAATTTTCATACCTTTCCTAACAAAATTATTTAAAAAAATTTATCTTAGCCAAATGACTACGATTTCACAAACAAAAATTCTCAGCTGAGTAATCATTGTAATGTCGCTGTGCCGTCATGCGATGCCGGGATGCCGTGGGCTGGTGATATCGAATCCAAATATCCAGATTCGAACTCCGGCTGCACAATCACACATGCACAGCTGAGAGGTATTGAGCGTAAAATGGTAAGTTACTTTGTAATCAAAACTATTTTATTATTTTGTTAAGGAAGGTATGTAGTAAGTGCAGCCTTTGGGAAGATAAGGAACCAAGCTGTAAATTACTAGAAGACTATTTTCCTGTATGGATAGTAGTTTGGGCTCTATAGCATTTATAAAATCAATGTTTGGTACTTTTCCATAAGTATCAATATAGAACAGTTTAGAGAACGGACTCCGAACGCACACATATAGCCCTCTAAACATTTGAGAGTATACACCTAAAGTGAAACGAAAACGTGAACTTTACGAACCGCGTTTTACTAATACACCCACGGCCCTATAGTACATGAACACTATATTCACAGCGTAACAAAAACGTAATGAAAACGTACCTCTCCTAAGCATTTGAGAGTGTACACCTAAAGTGAAACGAAAACGTACTGAAAAGTACTTCTGGATTTATTGACCTGTGTCATAGAACCTGACAGCAGACAGCTGTGTTTGTGAATAACAAAACGCCGCGTTAATTTTTATTTTATTAAAACTTTGGAGTGTCAACAAATTTGAATAGGTACACTTATATTGTTATTACTGAACTTTTGTCAGTTTACTAAGCTATTTTGTAGTCTATCGATAATTCCAATTATCTATACCCTACTCGATGTATCTAATAACATTGTAACGTAGTGTAAGCTAAGGTTCCTTAATAAACTTTTTTTGCTCTATTCTTATTAAGGTTTGTGATGCTATTTTTATCGAATAAATTAAAATAGAAAAATCTGTTGTTTTCTTCAAAAGCCACATGCAAAACGTTTCGTAAAATAAACGTAATTTTCATTCCGAAAACGTAACACTTTAGAGTACAGTTTGCGAAATATAATGTCAATTACCACTACATTGACAATCTACGCTTTTCAGTTTCACTTCTCTTTGGCCTGATGATTCGTTTCTGTTACGCATTCACAACACCAAAACGTTTGTTTTGCGTACACTTCTATGCAAGCCTTAGAATATATAGCAAACAGGAATGGTTGAATCGTGTAAAATTCGTGTACATGAGGGTAATTTGTCAAGAGCAGGAGACTATACATAGGAGTAAGTGAGATGCTGGATAGAGAAATTGTCAAAGCTGTAGATTAATTGTCAAATGTGCTTTTGTTTTGTGAGCAGATTTGGTAAACATAAAGTTCTTTTGTGAAATTTAACAAAAATACTGAATCAATTCTTTTCAAAACTATTTATCTTTGAACTTTAAATAGTGCAAAGTTTTATAGTGCCACTAGTGCCTGTAAAACTCTTCATATCAATTAAAAAAACAGAAATGAAGTGTTCGGTTAGTGCTTGCAAATATAAATGGGATTATAAACTAGGGAATCCTGTTTGAGGCAACTGCACTACTTAAATTATCTTTTTTGTTAATAGAAGCAAAGATTTATATAAATTAATTATGTGAATTGTTTTAGAATAAAGTAGAAAAAGAACATTTTTTACCACAGATGCTCCGCACAAAGCCTTTGTTTACTTTTTGCAAATTGACAAGTTGTTTAGAATAGGGATGGCCTGTAAATACATGTAAAAATGGACTACCAACACAACCAGGAATTCATTACGCAAAATCTGGCTTATCACCATTCCTGTTTGCTCTATATTCTAAGGTAAATATGTAAAAACTGTCAAACACATTAAAATTTGAAATCGAGAATTGTCAGAAGTTTAAATTGTCAAAAGAAGAATGGAAAACACGGCAGAATTTGCAAATGATGTTTACTGTTTGCCCAGGTAGTATAAAAATCTACAAAATAGTAAGTAAAATGAATAGATATGTTTTGTTTGGCATTTTATTTTCAAATTAAAGCTTGACAGTTTGTAGTTGGCACTTTCGCTTTCTACCCAAGAACACACAAAAGTTGTTAATGTACTTTCCAGATTTGACAGCTTCCCCTCCTGCACATTTTCACACAAAAAAGCCCAAGAACGAAAACACCCGAGAAGTACGTGAACAGAGTAACAGACCTATTATTTTCCAGCTAAAGCCTAGTACGCTGTTCAAGCGAAAATTTCATTTCCTATACAAAATCTATGGGCGAAAAGTGCCACGAAAATTTCGGTTTGGGATTTCGTAAAGTAAGTATGCTGTTCGAAAGAAAAAATCAATGTTTAGAGCATGGAATGCAGATGGCGCTAATATGAAATGGAGACATTTTACCGCAGCAATTTATATATCCAGACATATATTTCGCACGGAAAAGTTGATAGGTATACCCTTTGATGTTTGGCGCTTTGGGCACATATATGTAATTTGTGATTTTACGTGTATTACTTCAATCAGTTTAATGTTATTTAATTTGTGATTTTACATTTTCTCCACAACTTTTTTCCGTGCAGAATTATATGCCCATAATGCAGGCGAAATTTTCGCTTGAATAGCGTACTAGGCTTAAGATGCCTACTGTCATTTCCAGCGAATTTGTTTTTAGTTTTTCGTATTTTACTGACTGAAATATGTTTTGAATATATTATAATATTTAACAAAATATTAGTTTCTTCGTTTAAATCACTTCGGGAAAAGTAATTATGTGCTAGTGGGAGAGCAAAGAAATTTAAAAATAGGAAATTTTTTTCACTGTGAAAGGACGATTGATTTAATTTAACGCTCTAATATTAATGTTTTTTCCACACACAAAAATAATAAAAATCAAAGCAAATGCTCTAAGACTGTTTTTTTTTTCAAACCTAAATTATAATAAACTAAAACAAAACCGATGTAATTAATTTTTCCACAACAAATAACACAAAAATTCCGCTCAATCAAAACAATAAAACATAACCTCAAACCCCAGTCAACACCCGACACCGGAAATAATTTGGGTGTAGAAATTTGCAACCAGGGCACCAGAGCATAAATAAAGGGTTTTCACATCCTGTTCAATATTTGTGCCATTTTTGTAGCAGAAAGCTCAGTCCATTCTTATTACATGTCAGTGTAACAGAGGTAGAAAAGATTGCGCGTTTGGTTTTTGCTACTGGTGTGGTGGGAAGAAAATAACACGAAAATGACAGATTCGGTGGCAGTGCTTACACCGAGTAGCAGAAAAGAATTCATTATTAGTTTCATAAACTCTGGGTGCGCGTTTTAGGTGCTGCGCTTCCTGTTATAGAGATTTTTGTTTAAAAACGAGGTGTCATCCACGGCCACAGTGACTTTTCCTTCCTTATTTTTACTTTCAGTTATACTCGGGATCCCGATTTTCTGGCTACTTTAATCCAAAAGACTTTCCATATCCCCGCTTTTCTTGTATTTTTGGCGATCCAGTTGGATTTCGCTACCCTGACACTTTTTTCTTTTTATGAGGAATTAAAATTCCGTTGCCGATGCTTTTAGTAATTTCAGATTTTTCTTTTCCGGTAGGCCGTGCACTTTGCGGGATGAAGACAACGAGGTAATAACTAAAGGAGATGCAATCATATGTACGATCCGTGTGCATGAGCGTACCCAAAATTGCCCTGCATTTGTGTATGTTTCACTCCGCCATTTTTGGTCTTCGCTGTCAAATCCATACTTAGGTTTGGATGGTTTTGGGCTTGGTGCATTGACGCAGGAAAACCCGTGAAATAACCGTAGGGGCCACGAAGCAAATATTACTCACAAACTTTTTACCACTGAACTTTTCTTCAAAATTATTAACTTTTTTACGTTCACGTTTGCAAATTCAGTAAAGACTTTTGAGTATATGAAAATAAAAGCGATTAAAATTGCGCATAGGTTGTACAATTGTGTACAGGTGTACAAATTTTACGGCGCTTATGTACAAACAACATCAGTGTCATATGGCCGGTTTCACAGTCCAGGCTTAAGCCAGAGCTTAGTTAAGTCACGGGTCTGGCTTAAGCCCAGAACTTAAGCCTACTCGGTTTCACAGTACTCAGTAAGCTGAGGCTTAGTTAAGCCACGGATGAACATTTTTAAGTTGTCAGCACTGCGGTAATTGTGAATTTTTTAAAGAAAAATTGCCATTGTGGATTAAAAACTAAGCGAAAAGAAGAAGACCTTTTTATTTACCAGTTTGTTGTGGTTTTTTTCTGGAAGGATATCAAATCCAAATTGTTGCAGAATGTTTCGGCAACGTAAACCATCAAAGCCGAATGTATCTACAGCCGGAACCGAGAATAAAAATCAACGTCATCCCATCTCTCGAAATGTTGCGGGCGACTCTTTATAATTTTTTCACGGGTCACACCTTGCTATATTATATTATACATTTCTTGATCTCTTATATCCTCTGCATCAGACATATAACTCATTTTTGTCCTAAACTGTTTGGTTTCTTCTTAAAACGTCAAATGGAATGCTGACACCAAGGTATATAGAAGAAATAAGGTATGCCCATTAAAATTTTGACATATCACAGCTGATCAAACAGCTGATAGTCTGTGACGTACTTCAGTGAATGAATAAAAAAGAAAAAGGAAATCTGACAGTGGCAGTACAAGCGCAAAGAATTTTGACACATTACAGCTGATGCCCTGTGACGTACTTCAGTGAATGAAGAAAAAGGGAAAAAGAGTTTTAACAAAAATGGCGGAACGTGGTTCGAGTCGGGAATATCTTGTCTTCTATATACCTTGGCTGACACTAGCTGCCAGACAGTACTCAAAACTACTAATTAGATAACTATTTTTCGCTTGGAAAATTTCAATTTAGTTTTAAAATATAACTTTTGAAATATGCACGTTCATTTAATAACAAAAATTATAATATTTAGGCAAAATATATATTTAGCAATAATTTCTTATGTTTCACAGCAAAATCTCAGGCTTAAGCCTTCGAGATGACGGGCCTAAGTTAAGCTTTCATTAAACCAGTGATTTCACTTAAGCCTTGACTGTGAAACCGAAATATTTATTAAGCCTTGGCTTAAGCCATCGCTGTGGCTTAAGCCTTCACTGTGAAACCGGCCAATAGTGTTAGAATTGGATACGCGATATTTTCTCATTTGCATCTCCTTTAGTTCTTACCTCGTTGGATGAAGATGAACAATCAGACAAATGTCTATATTCTTCTTCTTTATCGAGTCGCGAGTTGCGACGTAGATCTTTGCCCCTCAGGTGGGTAAGGGCTGGCATAGACGTGCGCTTCGCTCAGTGTAACATATTGCTACATACACTACGCTACGACCATAACAAGATAAGGAAGAAAAATTCTTCAAAAACAAATTATCTAATTACATTAATTAGGTTGAAGCTGTTGGGAAAAATAATCCCCAACTTATTTTCTGTGCGATGGTGGATTTAAAGATGATCAATTACATGGTACTTTCGAGCACCCACCAGGAAATAAAAATCGGATTGACTTAAGCTCAAGTAAACAACGATCGAGATCATTGTATATAATTATTGCACAGCCTAACGCTATGATGCCAGCACACCTGCTACAGCACATTTTCACAAAAAATGTATAGGGCCACTTGTATAAGCTCAAAACTTCCATCGATGGTGTTATGGCCGTAGTGTACTGAATGCAGCAATATGCTACACTGAGCTGAGGACACGTATACGCCGGCATCATGAGTGGTGAAGAAATGACGGACGAGATGCGACGAGAGAAAAGGAAGAAGAATAATGTAGACATCTGTCTTGTTGTTCAAGTGAATCACGCGAGTGCAAAATCAGACTGGAAAAAATCTGAAATTTTCTTGTGGCATCAACGACGGAATTATAAATATTTACGTAAGTTTCGAATGTACTAATATTTAAATAATTTACCCTACTAATTGTTGGAATATTCACGCAATACAGGGAATTCGCTTTGAGCAATCACTTTTTGGAGTGACTACAAAATACGCAAGGCATGAATTTATTGCGGCGGATTTGAAAAAGTTTGTAGCTACCGTATGGAAGAAATATTATTCCAAGCGAAGAATCCATCGATTGGTCCTTTGAAATTGCAGTTTGTGAAAGGTGTGCTGATAAAAATTCAAGTAAGTATCATGCTTGGTCGCATCGTCAATGGATTTTAGAAAAATTTTCACATCTACTCAAGTCCGAAGTGATATTAACAGAGAAATTCATAAAGAAGCACATTAGCGACTATAGCTGTTACCATCATCGTCAATTTGAATTGCAGAAATTATTTGAAACCTGCTACAGTGACAAGGAAGAAATCGAGTTGATATATTTGAAGGATTTAATAAATTTTCATCTTATCAATGGAGTGGATACAGTAGATGATACTGTTCGTACCTTCTTTCCGCGTATCAGTATCAATACAATAGGAGAGGAAAAACTTAAATCGTTTCTTTATTGCTGTAATTTAGCATCGTATGATATAAAATTTGATGATGAACTGAAAAATCTCTTCGGCGATCGAAAATCATTTGAATATCATCGTGGAGCCTCTCTAAAATTCATCGTTGATAATTGTATCAAATTGAATAGCAGAGGGACTTTGAAAATTATCTGCCCTCAGAGTCAGTTGGGTGGTTGGGGCAAGCAGAAAACGCCAAATATCTGCGCCTTTCCAATGGATGTAGGTAAGTGATGTAAGGGTCCCGTCAGGACCGAATCTGTGCGACGGCCTGTGGATAGACAGGCACGAATTTATTTTATATATAGTTGGTGGCAGCGGCAGTGCCGCCCTGCAGTCAACGCTGTCCACCGAGTGATCTGTCAGCTCATGCTGGCAGTCTGGACCTCACGTCCAAGTCAATCACACTCAACATACTACCATAACAATGGTTACTACTGAAATATTATTTTCATGGCTACTGTTTTTAGATAAATAAAGTTGAATATATAAAGAAAAAAAATTATTAATATACCTATATTTGTGTATGTGTCCGTTCAATTTACGCCCCTTCTAGGTTTAGTCTGTTAATAAAGTCAAAAACATTCTGGGATTGAGGTAGTTTGGTGGAGGAAAAGCCTGTTCGAGGTGATGTAATCTACACCTAGCCAAAGCTTTACAGGTGCTCCGAGGTTTCATGAGCATCCTGATTGAAGCGGCAAGATGAAGTCTCATTCAAGCCCATCTTGTTTAGTTGAAGCCTCCTGAGGGGTAGGAGTTCTTTTGTTTTGTTTACCAGAGCCGTCGATTTTTTTTTTTGCCTGGTGAAGTCCATGTAACCTTTCCCAATAAAGGGGTTTAATAATTTATTCAGTCTACCAATTTTGGAAATATTACATATTTACATACAAGCTATAAATGAAATTCCCGAATCGAGAAAAGGTCAGGATATTTTGAAAATATCTCGGGAACCACTCCTACTGGCACCTTAGGATATATCTTGAAACCTTCAGAAGATCCTTTTAAACGTTAAAATAGTAATCCTGTCCAAAAATACGGTGGACTTTACTTAAAAGAACAACCAATTATAACATATCGCGAACGAAATTCCCGAATCGAGAAGGTCAGAATATTTTGAAAATATCTCAGAAACCACTACTATTGGCATTTTAGGATATATCGTGAAACCTTCTGAAGATCCTTTTAACCGTTAAAATAGTAATCCTGTCCAAAAATACGGTGGACTTTTCTTAAAAGAGCAATTATGAAAATAACACACACAATATTCTGAAAACAAGATGAAAAGTGCATTAAGTTGCACCGAATTGGGAATCTATAAAACAAAAACTCTCAATTAATAAATTATCAATCTTTATTATTTATTAAAGTGCACTTCTAATATATAAATAAGCATTAAAATATGTTAGGCTTTATGAAAAAATCTGTTTTGTTCCACTTCCCATGTCATTCCATTCTTTCCTGATAAGTTTTTCCTGATATCTTCACATACTTCAATTGTGGTCCAGCCCATTGAATAAATAACTATTAGTTATTTATTCAATGGTCCAGCCTAAAATTGGGATGATAGCTACGGGCACTCCAAGTTATATAGACGACAAATAGCCTCATTAAAATTTTAGCAGATTGCAGCTGATAGCCTGTGATGTAATTCTGTGACTAATGTATATACATTTTTAAAGGAAAGACATCGAGAGGGTACAGAGTTATTCTCTGTACCATACCACAGTATATTCTAACCATACCCTTAGAATATAGAGCAAACAGGATGGTGATAAGCCAGATTGGTAGTCCATTTTTACATACGCCATCCCTATTCTAAGCAATTTGTCAATTTGCAAAAAGTAAACAAAGGTTTTATGCGGAGCATCTGTGGTAAAAAAATATTCTTTTTCTACTGTATTTTGAAACAATTCATATAATTAATTTATATAAATCTCTGCTTCTATTAACAAAATAGATAATTTAAATTTACATAGTGCAGTTTCCTCAAACAGGATTTCCTTAGTTTATAATCCAATTTATACAGGGTGGGCCAAAAGTCACCATGGGGTTTCAAAATTTAGTAACTTTTTCGTTTATGTATTTTTTTTCTAGATTATATAAATAACATCTGGAGAATAAATAATGGAAAAATAAATAAAAAAAAATATATAAACGAAAAAGTTATTAAATTTTTAAACCCCATGGTGACTTTTGGCCCACCCTGTATTTGCAAGCACTGACCGAACACTTCATTTCTGTTTTTTTAATTGATATGAAGATTTTAACAGGCACTAGTGGCACTATAATACTTCGCACTAAATAAAGTTCAAAGATAAATAGTTTTGAAAAGAATTGACTCGGTACTTTTGGTAAATTTCACAAAAGAATTTTAAGTTGACTAAATCTGCTCACAATACAAAAGCACATTTGGCAATTTCTCATTCCAGCATCTCACTTACTCCTACGTATAGTCTCCTGCTCTTGACAAATTACGCTCATGTACAACAATTTTACACGATTCAACCATTCCTGTTTGTTATATATTCTAAAACCCTACCTTTCTATACATTTTTACATTAATCGTCACTAATGGCGGCACGGTTCATAAAGAGAATATATTGTATTCTATATACCTTGTTAATCATTGTATCATGCCTTGCGGCAAAACCCTCGAGAATACTTCACAAGCTATGATAGAGACTTCCTCCCTACCACATGCGAGGCCCAACGTAGTCCTTACATTCTAAAATATTTGCAGTGTTCTTATGTAAAACTGACAAAAGTTTGATTTGAATAGCTCCTCCGCCCTAAACTACTATTCATACAGAAAAATGGTGTTCTAATAATCTTAAGCTTGCTTTCTTATCTTGCGAACCGTAATAAAATTTTCATACCTTTCCTAACAAAATTATTTAAAAAAATTTATCTTAAACAAATGACTACGATTCCTGAAACAAAAACTCTCAGCTGATTAATCATTGTACGGGTTTTCCAATAAGAGGTGTTATTTTGATATTCAAAGAAAAATGCCATTTTTGGAGATAAATGATCGGATCTTTATTTCATTATAAAGAGGAAGGTATGCCGTTAATAATGGAAAATAATATCAGCCAAATGACCATCACGACCACGCCTACAGGACCATATCCTTTTCATGAAATTTTCCATAACCAAATCGCAAAGTGTTAAGTCACAAGATCTCGGTGGCCAATTGTGATCACCTCTTCGAGAGATAACACGGTCCGGAAACTTTTCCCGTAAAAGATCAATGGTTTCGTTGCTTGTATGGCACGTAGCGCCGTCTTGTTGAAAGTAAACGTTGTCCTGATCAATACCATCCAATTCCGGCCATAAAAAATTCATTAATCATCTGTCGATAGCGCAATCCATTCACCGTAACTGTTGCTCCATGTCAGTGTAGCTAAATGAACGTGGGCCCATTCCATTTCATTCCAAATTGCTTGATGAAAAATAAATTTTGACAGCTATAGGAAAATGTCTTCCGAGAAGTTGCAAGTTTTTTGACGTTTGTTGAAGTTCCGTTTTTCTGATTATTTTTTCATTATTATGATCAATTTTAATACGTAGTCGGTTCTTTGTGTGAAATATTCAAACATTTTATTGTTTATTTAAAATTAGTATAAGTAATATTTATGTCGCGACATCTGTACAAATCCAATAAGTGTTTTTTAATTGTATAGATTTTCTGCAATGGTGACGTGCTTCTAATCAAATTAAGATAAACTTTGCAATATCCCGCAAACATTTTGTAAGTTGTCCTATTATTTTTATATATTTAATTTAATTTTAGATTTAAGGTAAAACTAGGTCAGGATAATGCCGCGTGAAATATGATACAATTTGTGAATTATGGTGAAATTTTTCCATTTAAATTTGGATTGGTTAAAATGCGAACAAAGTTTTTAAAGAAGACAATGCCTTTATTTTTGTTTTGGAGTTTTTAGAAATGTATGATTTATTTCAAAAATTAATATTCTATTGGTACTTTTAGTATTCAATGTCTAAATAGCAATATCTTACATTTTTTATATGTAAACAATTTAGCTGAAAAAATATGAAGTGGAGAATTAGCCTTAATATGATATTTGTAAATTATGCGAATTTGTTAAAAATATATAATAGCAAGGGAAAAGCTAGAATTTGTCTAAGATCACTTCTTACGATATCCTCACCTGCGTATGTAATTCCTTATGGTCAAGTGTGAAGTTAGATTGATGAAGTGGTTCTTCGCATCTATTTCTAGAACGGTTGGTCAGACAGTATAAATGATTATAACCAATTTTATAGGAGTGTATATTCTGAGGAACTTTTCAGTACAATACACAGGTCTTGAATTGGTCGCATTCCCAGTACACGTAAATACTCGATATATGTAATGCTACACTAAAAACGTGTTGCCGAATTTAGTTCACTTTTGGAATTGTATTTAATCTAACTTGAAAATACTGTATACAAAATTTCTAGTCTCTGCGTCTATGCATTTTCTATCATTGGCCAAATATATGTACATATGTATAGTGAGAAACGAAAGTTATGCAGCGGTCGTCTGTTTCAGTCAATTCTTAAAACCTAGATCAGGGGTCTCTAAACTATGAGTCCCGAGCACCACGAATCCGTCCCAAGGTAGTGTTCCTGACATGCCCAATGTTCGGCCCGCCGTAGTTTATTTTGATAAATTTTTCATACAAAATAAAAATCAGATATTTTTATTTAACGACCAACTAAGAAAAATAACTGACATACATATAAATTGAAATCGGACATTTTTAATTGTAATTAATGATATGATATTTATCCTAATAACTTACAATAAGTTACATACATAGTAGGTAATTCACATAATGCAATTAAACATGAATTACGATTAATGAGATTTATGAACTGTAGCTTTCCAGTGACAACTGTTTGCAGTTGTAAGGTATATAGAATAGAAGAAAGCCTGAATGATGTTGCTGAAGCTGACGCAGACGCAGTGCCTGTTGCTCATGCTGTTCCATCCAATGATGACGCTCTAACATGTGTTGATTTTCGTTCCATTATTAAATAAAATCATTAAATCGTAAATAAATAAATTAACTAGTTATTAAATACTGTGCCATTATTAAAACTTACAATTTTCACTCACAATTTCAATGTTCTGCAAAAATTAATTGCCCTAACTACAGCTATCAAGTTGACATATTTTCTACTTTAAGCAACGCGACCAGTGTCAGTAACACCCTTAGCGACACACTGTACCTGCGCTTGAGTACTTTCATACATTTTAACTTTTCACAACCCAGTCTTAAATCACGGTACAAAGAACAAAATACCAAAGATAACCTAATAAGTAGGATTACCCTAACGACAAAATCTTATTGAATACCTCAGAATCCTAACTTCGGGTCACACTACCTCAATTTTTTAAGATAAATATAAATTTCGTTTTGGCCAAGATGCTGAAAGAAGATGTAAAATTTCTCTCAAATAAAATTCTAATTTTTCCCGAAAATATCAGAGAATCCAGCTTAATCCACTTATCTCTTCATAGCAAAACGATGTAAACAGAAAAACGTGCTGTCCAAATATCATAGGATTGCAGCAAGATGTGTCCACTACAGTAACAACATGTGACCAAACTCTTTTTTTTTCTCTTTCATATGGGTCAACTTTTGTTGGCTGGGGTGTGACAATTATCTTAATTTCAAGTTTTACTTTCAGTTTAATATTAATAATAAAAGTTCAACAAATTAAAGATGCATTCGAAATTATTTCTATTCTTATTTGTTATCTTCTACAACAAATTAAAATATTTTTTAAACCAGATTTTTAAAGAAATAATTTAAGCAAATTTTGTCTGCTTGTCCCTAAAAGTAGGTATGGGAGACAGAGAAAGGATTACAAATATTGTGTTGCCATCTTTTCTATTCTATATATTCATTTGGAAAACCGCTGAACTGAAAATAGACTATGATGGATTTTGTATAGAACTTTTTGTTTGTAATTCAGCGGAAAAAAGTAGTTAAACCAAAAAGACAACTAAAGAAAATTGATCCATAATAATGTCAAATAATCACTGACATGTAATAAAAATGGACTGAGCGTTCTTGCTTCAAAAATGGCACAAATTTTAAACAGGTTCTGAAAACCCTTTATTTCGTACACACCGATTCATAATCTATTATCATTTGCAGATTAGATTAGACTAAAGATGTTGAAAAATAGTATTGAATTAAGTGAAAACTGTTTAGGAAGTTCAACTTGTTTTAATTAATACAAAAATTAATTTTTAATATTACTGAAAAATGTGTTCCTCGGCAGATTTGATATCGAATATTATTGAGCTTGTAAGAGATAGACGTACATAAACAATATATTTGTCTGCATTTTTATGTCCATTCCGATCTATTCCCATTAATACAGCCGTACCACTGACATGTATATAAATGGACTGCTTGCTGAACCAAAAATGCATGAAAGCAAATGGCACCACTTTCATATTCCTGTCTCTTTCTGTGAGAGCATACTTTCCCACTGAACTGTAACGATTAGGAACGAGTAAAAATCCTTGATAAAAACACTTTATTCGCCTCATAATTAAAATTTAACGATACAAATAGTCCCAAATACCTCTGTGGTAAATTCGGTACATCACACATGCATATAAGTAAATTCGCAAATAATATAAATATAGCGCCAATTTGCCACATGAAACAGGAGATCAAGCAGTCCATTTATATATATGTCAGTGAGCCGTACTGTTTCCAAAATTTGTTACAGTTCAATGTACATTTTGAGCTTGAAAGAGGCAAATATATTTTAGCCAAAATTTGTGCCATTTTTGACTATAGGAATTAGATAGGATGGCTAGTCCATTCTTATTATAAGCTCTTATAAGCTCAAGCATATTTGACATTAAATCTGCAGAGGAACACATTTTTCAGTAATATTAAAAATTAATTTTTGTGTTAATTAAAACGAGTTTAACTTCCTAAACAATTTTCATTTAATGCAATACTATTTTATAACGTCTTTAGTGTTTCCAATCGACAAATAATAACTAATTATAAATCAGTGTGCAATTGTACGAAATAAAGGGTTGTCACAACCTGTTCAATATTTGTGCCATTTTTGAAGCAAGAACGCTCAGTCCATTCTTATTGTATGTCAGTGCATTACATGTAATGTGCGCTTTCACATTTTTTATCTTTGATCATAAAAGTTTTAAAAAGAGTTATTTTTTTTCCCTTTTTTTTTTCTTTCCTTCTTCCTTTTCTTGCCGTGTATATTTTAAATGTAAAACACTCGGACATCTCGCCTGCTTCTTAACTTATTATTGAGTTAACTTTGACAACTTTCTACGCTCTCTCTGCGTTGCCAAAGAATTACGTCACAGGCTATCAGCTGCAATCACTGACATAATAGCTGTGTTCTTTTGTGTACCTTGTTCTAGAACTCCCATATACTGGAGAGAGCAAACTGTTCTGCGGATTGAAGCGAAATATTTGTACTGTTCGCTTCATTTATACATCTTCTATGAAAATGTATGAGGCGTTCTTTTGTGTATCTTTTGTTCTTCTCTGTTCTGCGGACACAAAAGAACACAGCTAATAAGAATGCACGATATACAGAGTAACAAGGTATGATCCTTAGAATATAGAGAGTACAGAAAGTGTGATAAGCCAAATTTAGCGTAGTGAAATTCTGGTTGTGTTAGTATCTGTTGCCGCTGTAGTGAAAGCTCAGTAAAACCGTGTAGTTGAATCAATATAGAGAGCGACGCAACAAGATATATGGTTGAAAATATTGTGTTTGCTCCCACCGAAAATGTTCTTATGTGATGTCACTACGCCAACATACCTGGGAGTTTCTCAGCTGTCATAAACGTAAACAAATCTCGGTGGATGACGAAATTTTTCAATATTTCATCGTTTTTGTTAATTTTTATTTAATTTAATTTAATATAAAAAGGTGCGTAAAGTACACAAAATAATATTTTATAACTATGAACTAAAAAATGATTTTCCACGTCGTACCTTGGTGTAGTTGTGGCATTTTTTCACCGAACAATTCCTTCTGAAAATACATGAACATCACTCAGAAATTTATCACTATAATATCAACAGATAATTACTTACACTCTTTATGTAGCACTATTTTTAAATAAAATATCTTTCACTTTTCACAAGTTTTAAATAAAATAAAAATAGTTACAAATTAGAAAATTTCGTTTGACAGCTGAAAATACATTTGTCTCTTTCTTCAATTTAATGCTGACTTACTTCACGGGACACTGAAAAAATCCATGCTCATGCACACGAATTTTACAGGTATCAACACTTCTTGTTGTCTCTATATTCTAAGGTATGATCGTCCGGGCTGTCAAGTGCATGCGATGTCACACGAATCGATTCTTAATACGGGAAAAATAAATTGATAATATTTATGTAAATTGATTCCACTGGATCCATTGAAAATGTTGTAATAAATATTGTTGCGAGCGTGGCCTTTTGGTTCGTTATTTAAAACACAATATTAAATATTTAATATACAAGCTCTTTATTTCACTCTAATCATTCAATTCATTAACCTTCAATTAATCAACTACACTTTAATTATCGCTTAATACTGTACTTTCAATTATTACAATCTAATTACAACACTTTCGCACGTTTATTACTTTCGCTTGTTAACACTGCAACGTCTAAGACAAGACTCTTTTCTGGCGGTGACATCTGTTATATTTATACCCTAGAAACTCTCCAGATTATTCTGCAGTGTTCTATTCCAGAATCTTCTTAACTATTCTATTCATTCTATTCCTGAACCTTCCCGAAGATTCTGTCATCAATTCTCCGAACCTGAAGTTGTTTACTCTCCATTGCCAGTAGATGTCACCAGTTTGCTGCACGTAACACTGCCCCCTTCTTAAAATTGTTCGTCCCGAACAACAGGTGGTCCACGGTCTTGATGCTCGTAGTATTGACACAAGCGGTCCAAATGAACAATTTTACGCTTGCCTCTTGTGCCACGCTGAATCCTGTATACCACGTCATTAATTCTAGTTACTACTGAATACGGTCCCTCCCATTGTTGTTGTAGTTTTGGAGAACGTCCCTTATGTCGTTTCGTATTGTACAGCCAAACAAGATCACCTTCGTTAAATCCTGCGGAAAGCACGTAAGTCAAAGCGGGTCTTTCCTATCAGTATTTGCTACTAACTTCGTTCTCGTGACCTCGTGCACATCAGCTAATTGTTGTTTGAGCTCCGATACGTAGTCTTCTGGTAACTTTTCTTCAGCTCTGGGGGTACCAAATTTGAGGTCGCTAGGTAAACGAATCTCCCTTCCGAATATGACCTTAGCTGCGGTTTGTCCGGTAGTGTTATGAATGGCTGATCTATAAGCCATTAGGAATATAGGAATATGCCGATCCCAATCGCGTTGATGATAGTCAACTACTTTCTTAAGATGCCCGAGTTGCTCTGGTTTTTCTTATTCCCAACATTTTACACATCTCATGGAAAGTCCGCGATTCGAAGTTCCGTCCTTGGTCCGAATGAAGTTCGTGAGGCACACCAAACCTACTGACCCAATTCGTTATTATTTGTTCCGCAACTGTGGCTGCCTCTTGATTAGGGATTGCATAAACTTCAGGCCATTTACTGAAATAGTCAATGGCAACTAATATGTAACGGTTACCGCCATCAGTTTCTGGAAAAGGTCCAGCCATGTCTACAGCTATCCTTTCAAAGGGGGCTCCGACATTATACTTATGAATTTCTCCTCTGTTTTTATGTTGCGGCCCTTTGCAAGCAGCACAGACAGTGCATCTGCGGCACCACTCCTCCACATCTTCTTGCATATGTAACCAATAAAACCTTTCTCTTATTTTGGACGTTTGATGCTGGCACGACTATCTGCAATCAGAATGATTCGCCGTTAGGTGCTTCCCATTTGCGTTTTAATATACCACATTCAACATGAAGAGAGTTCCATTGAGCCCAGAAACTATTCAGCTTCTCGCTCCGTTTCGAAATATCCTTCCAGTCTGGTCTTTCCATGTCTTCTTTCCAAGCGAGAATAGGTGAAATGTCCGGATCTTCTCGTTGTGCTGTTCTCAGGTCCTCGTTGTTCCAACCTGTAGATGGTTCCACGGTTACCAACTGTATAGCTGCTGTTGTTTCGTTTTCATCCACCTGAGCGCAATGTTTGCATTCAAGTTTGCATGGACGTCGTGAAAGGGCGTCTGCATTTCCATGTGGATACGACCTCTTCGGTGTTGGATTTCAAAATCATAAGCCTGGAGTCGCTCTATCCATCTCGCCACTTGTCCCTCAGGGTTCTTAAACTGTAGAAGCCATTTGAGTGCTGCATGGTCGGTGCGAAGGATGAATTTCTGCCCGTAGAGATATTTATGAAAATGTTTTGTTGAACTTACAATGGCAAGTAGCTCTTTTCTTGTAGCACTGTCGTGTCGCAAAAGCAATCGAATTAATTAATTATAATAAAACTTCAGAAAAACAACGCTCGAATCTCTTGAACCTATGTACTTTATTATTTCACGTCAAACAAACTGACCTATCTTAATAATTTAAAAGTACTCCGAACCGAACTGCAACCTGACACTCTAAAAACCAAAGTTGAATCGCGACTGAACAATTAACGGCACTCGCCAGACCAGTCATTGGTCTTTTATGTCCGATACTTGGAAGTAAACTTGCAGCACCTGAGTCGCTTAGTCGTAAACAATCGCCTTACATAATAATTACCATGCGAGGTAAATTATTATCGTAATCGTCGATTGCTCCACTAAGCGCTCATCGCAGCCAGCTGTTGGGCTAATCAGCAAAACAACCGACAGTTGCAGAACAATACCATGCGAGGTTATTGTTCAGCAATTGCTGATTATTTCGCTGTAATGCCCTTGGCTGTTGGAAGAATCTTCCGTATATTGGGCCATCACATCCCTCCCCCCTTGGAAAAACTAGTTTCCGCAGGGAACTAGATCTGGAGAGTGCAACAGTCTTAATTAAAAACATTTTTTAAACTTCGTTCGGTTCAGATTACACTTTTCTTTTACATTTTACATTGATTCCTATTTTAATTTTGTTATCTTTCTTATACTTATTACATTTCCTTCTTTTCTGCCTAACATTTTCTTTAAACATTATCTTTTCTTTTTCCATTGTCACAAAAAAAATTTTTTCTATATATTACTTTTTACACTTGTTTTTCATTTTACATTATTTTAGTATACTCTTTGGTAGTACATTTTCATTACTTTCTACTTTAATTTTCTTATTTTCTTATCTCTACTACAATTTTCGATTTTACATACAGATGTAAACATGTGAACATTTCATTTCTTTTTTTATTTTCTTCTCATACTTAATTTCTTTCTTATTAGCTTTTTACCACTTCTTTTTAACTACTTTATAACATATCCGTTTCTTTTAACTTTTGCTTTTGCACTCTCAATCATCGGCAAATTTTTATATACTTATTTATCCAATAAACTTAACACTTATTTCTTTCCAAACAATTTTCTTTCTACTTATTCATTTCTTTCCTTTACAAATTTCACTTTAACCTCTTTCTTTTTATTTCCTTATATCTCTGTTTTGATGTCTTCTATCATTTCTTTCTGATTACATTTATTTTATTTTCACTAATAATTTTTAGCTCATCTGTTGCTTAACAAAATTTTCCCTCTTTACAATATATTTTCTATTCGATTCCTAATCTTCTAAAATCTATTGACGTTTATAATGCTCTATTTTCACAAAGACAAGTATAACATTATAATCCTAATACTCCTGTGATTGCTCCTGGCTGCTTCTTGATGAGTGTAGTTCGTTGCGTGCGGTCTTGATTTCAGGCTACTAAAAGCTAGACCATATCCGTGGGATAAACTAAGTCCTCTTTTTCTTAGTGGGGCTGCTCTCTACGGGATTGTTAAAATGTATTTCCAATAGCGGGATTTTGGGTAGAACGGATTATCAACTTCCGCTTGAGCTGTTTTGCTTATACGAATGCTCATTCTACGAATGGTCATTGTTTCCTTTAGCCATAATGGAGGCTTCTCCTTTTTTGTGCTCATTCTCTACTGACCTCTGAATCTCTAACTTGTTAGATATTTTTTGCACTATTTCTAAATGTACGATGGAGTTCTCCCGATATATCAAGAGTCCATCCATACATGAAAAAAATAGACTTGCTCTCTCTATATGGATCTGGTAATGTACTTTTTACAACTACATAGCATTCTACATGTTTCCCAAATCTTTTGATTTATTCAGTTATATGTTTAGAATTTGATGCCATACGTACATAACTTTACTTTAATCTTGACTTATTTGAGTATAGTAAAATCTTCCCGTTACTTTTACCCCTTCCATTTAACTAGATGATCTTGGGTACTTAACTTCTTTGAATCCCTCAGATATCTCACTGTCGGTGTAACTGAGCAAGGATGAATATACCTGCTTTTCTCGCAGTAATTAGAGGTGAGATCTAACTTCTGACTCCTCCCGAAGTTCTATTGCTTTTAAACTTCATCGGTCCCTTCCTGCTTTTGAAATCAACCTTCAGAATTCGGCCAATATATGCAAATAAGAAAGTCGTCGACGGTGAAAGATTCACTTTTTCCAAGTGCTCATCATTATTTTTCCACCCACAGTATTGGTCTGATGCTTGCTCCACGTAGAATATACAGGGATAAATTGATGTCATGATGCAACTGCTACTTCTGCTTCCGCTTCGTCGAGGTTGTTTTACACAGTTTATAAAAATTTCTTATCGATTTCTCTGTGTTTCCCTTATTCTATATTTTTAAGCCATAAACATTTACTACATATATTTATTTTTTATATTTACACTTTCATACATATATTCTTCTAACCTAACCTTGCTTATAACTTTGCCAATGATTTACAGACTTTTTGCTTCTACTTTTTTTTTTCAAATAATATTTTTAATTTTTTTTTTAATTTCTCCTTCGTTTTAAGCTCTTATTTCTTTTCTTTTCAATCTTATCTTTTTTTAAATCTGGTATTCCTTTTTTTCTTTCAATTTTCTGTTTACTTTAAACCTCTTATTCCTGTTTTTTAAAATTCTCGTAATTAAATAACTCTGTTTTTTTCAAGTTTCTCTTGTTTTTAAATCTCACTATGTCTTCTTTCTAAAAACATTTGCTTACCTCCTTACCTTTTAATTTATAAATTAACCTTAAATTGGATCCACTGCGTTACTTATATCTCCTTCCATATTCCTCCTGGCCACAGACTACCAAACTCCGCTCATCGAATTTCTTCTGAAATTAGAGGGAATTTGTTGGAAATCTTTTTGATTACGTAACCCGATTCCTGGGTCATAACCGTTACCTACCTTGTACAGCCCGGTCAAATTTGGCGTAAGATTTGTCCTAGTAATCTTATTTCTGACCGGCGGAGCTACCATACCTATTTGACAACTATGTTTTGGCATCGTTAACTTACCCTTTTGCTTTATCCCCTGGGCATTCCCCAGTTGAGGAATGAAATTGTTTCTACAATTGTAGCGCCATGCATATCGTCTGTCAAACTTGTGAGGTTTCCTGTGTCCATGCGAGGAATTCATGCTTTTTTTTTGGATAGGCTCTTGCATTAGCAACTCTTACAAATGCACATCCATCCACCAGCCCATTTCCGCTGTGGTCATAATATTCATGTTTTCTATTTCTCTCCGTGCTAGAATCTTCAATTCCTGCATTGTGAAGTCTCGCACTGTCGTAAGCTGTAGTCAAAGTCTTCTCCCATAGTTGTGGCCAGAATGGCTCATCCAATATGGGTAAACTTTTCTCTCCCTGTCCTGAAGCTACTTCTACATTGCATTTTGTATCTTTCAATTTGATGTCTTGATTACTGATATCTAGTCTGCCATGTTCCTGTAAGCCTCATCTATTTTGGCTTCGAACTGATTTCTTGGACTGTAATTATTGGATACCACTGAACCATTAGCTATGACATTTCTAACAACGGAACTTTCTTTCTTTGCTTCGTTGGCGCCGTGAATCCACAATTTCCTATTTACGCAATCGATCGCAGCTTTGTCACTGTGGAAATCCATTCCAAGGATACTATCGGCGGGAATGGAGTCAGTATCACCAATGGCATTAAATTGGCAAACCTGCTGACTATTATCTATTTGCAGCTTCGCTTCACAAGTCCCCATGGAGCTTTTCGCGTTTCCAAAGAGTCCTCCAATTCTTATTTTCTGTTGTGTGTGTATGAAGGTATCTCTTTTTATCCTATTGAGCTTAATTAAGCCACATGTGGATCCCGTATCAACTAAAAGCCTAAACGTACCTTCTAAAGCTATGTCCGACGGAACTGTGATGATAAATTTACTCCGAGCCTCTAACCTTTCCCTTTCTCTCTCTGCTAAATACTTCTTTACGCAGATATCCGTATAATGGTCACAAGTTCGGCAGAATTGGCAATAAAGCCCTTCCATTCCTGAATGGAATTCATTTTGTATGCCAGCTGCACAGTTTGGCACTCTAACGTGATGAATTCGGCAATTTGCCACCTCGTGCCCATACTCCTGACATCCAGTACAGTAATGAGGCTGCTTTCTCCACTGGCATTCTTTAGCAAAGTGCCCAGGCTGACCGCATTCGAAGCATTTGGCAACTCTAGATTGCTGCGTGGTCCTGCTTGAAAGTTCACAGTTATTTCTTGATCTTTGTACTGTTCGGAGATGCCTTTGGGGTTGTCTCTGTCTTACATTGCTAAAATTTACGGATTTCCAACATCCCTGTGCAGTTTCGTTGGAGTGTTGTGGTAATTTTCCCCATTTCCCTGGTGCCATAGCTTCAAACCTTTTTGAATCCTTTTCGAAGTAAAGAGCTTCTTCTCGAACTTCTTTCAGTGCTTCAAACTTCCTCCCAGTCAGGTATACCCGGGTGGCCTGGCTGCCAACACCAGCTTTAAAAGTTGCTACAGCGTCAACCTCTAGTTCTGCTATCAAGCCTCCATCCATATTTGGGTATTTGGCTGATACCGCAGACTTTATCTGGTCCAGCTGTTCCACTATCCTATCCGCAAACTTTCTAGTATCCTCACTAGGTGTCTGCTTACAAGCCAACATTTCGGTGCGTAATTCACTGAAAGATTTCCGTGGCATGTATGCTGTTCTAATCACCTGTTGCAAAGATGTAAAGTCCTTTGGTTTATGTGAACTTATTAGGTAATAAGCGTCGTCGGATAAGCGGTACTTTATGCATTTAATAAAAATGCTTTCTTCTGCTGGTGCCAGACGGTCGTGTAAGTCCTTGCTGCAGTTAAGAAATCTGTAAACTTCTTTTAAAAGTTTTGGCGATCTCTCCCCCGAGAACGTTGGTACATATTTAATTACCATGTCCATGATCTTCTCGTATGAAACTTCCATCTTGCACACAGTTCTCGATTTCCTATCTATTTTTATTCTTTCTGTTTACTGGTTTTTGTAATAATAACACCTGCTTCAAAATTTCACTTTTTGACGAAATAACTAATAACGTCTATACTTTATATATGTACCTGGAACCGAAAATTTTGTAGAACTCTCATATAATTACTATGCTCAATTACTCTAAACACCTGTTTTATGCGTACCTATATCCATACAAATCAAACATATGCTTTCTCAATATTTCTATTTTACTTATCCAGATGCACACAATAAAATAAAAAAAAATACAATAAACCATACTTTATTTAAAATTTTTTCCTACTTAACCGCGTGGAACTCGAAAACATTTAGCCGAGCAAGTACGCCTAAACAAAGTTTTTTCCCGTGAGGATAACACGACGTTATTACGTGACGTTAAAAACTGATGAAATTCATATCACTAACTCTCACATAGCTAAAACACATACCTCTATCAAAAATTATTTACAAATATTTCACCTTATAAATTACTCTGAAATTTATCACATCTTAATTTTTACGCATTTTATCTGAAAAAATGGTGTTTGTACGGGATGCGGGAGTAGCTTGTAAAAGCACAACTCCTCGATCTCATCAATGTATGCTGGAGTAGCTAATATAGCTTTGCTCCTAGTGTGTGTATGCTGTAGTAGCTAATATAGCTTTGCTGCCAGTGTGTGTATTTGGAGTAGCTAAATTAGCTTTGCTCCCAGTGTATGTTTGTGTTGAGTAGCTGATGAAGATCAACTCCTCAAATGATGTAACTGTAATTTCTAATTTAATTTCACAAAAAAAAAAAAAAAAAAAACAAGACTTAATTTAACCTGAAAAGAAAAGAAAATTTATAACGGAGCAGCTGAAAAGCGTTAACTCCCAGAATAACAAAAATTAATTTCGAAAATCACAATACCTAAAAACCGCTAAAAAAAAAATTAATTATATTAAAAAACACCAAAAACAAAAATCATCATACCTTACTTAAACTTTTACCGGCTGCGCCAAATGTCGTGTCCCAAAAGCAATCGAATTAATTAATTATAATAAAACTTCAGAAAAACAACGCTCGAATCTCTTGAACCTATGTACTTTATTATTTCACGTCAAACAAACTGACCTATCTTAATAATTTAAAAGTACTCCGAACCGAACTGCAACCTGACACTCTAAAAACCAAAGTTGAATCGCGACTGAACAATTAACGGCACTCGCCAGACCAGTCATTGGTCTTTTATGTCCAATACTCGGAAGTAAACTTTCTTTGCTTACAACGCGGATGTAAACAAACGACAACAACCTTGTCGTTTGTTCTACCGGTTGCAGCACCTGAGTCGCTTAGTCGTAAACAATCGCCTTACATAATAATTACCATGCGAGGTAAATTATTATCGTAATCGTCGATTGCTCCACTAAGCGCTCATCGCAGCCAGCTGTTGGGCTAATCAGCAAAACAACCGACAGTTGCAGAACAATACCATGCGAGGTTATTGTTCAGCAATTGCTGATTATTTCGCTGTAATGCCCTTGGCTGTTGGAAGAATGTTCCGTAAATTGGGCCATCACAGCACAATAATTTTTCTCTGACTTTGAAAGTGCTTTGCTATAGTAAGCTACTGGAACTTCTTGACCATTCTCCTCCTGCGAAAACACTGCACACTACTTCATGGCTGGCATCCGTGTCTAATATGAATGTTTTTCCCAGCTTTGGATAGTGAAGTACTGGAGCTACACAGAACTGTTGCTTCAAATTTTCAAAACTTTCGTTGTATTTATCCGACCATATGAACGGCCTTCCCTTTTCTGTAAGTTGATGTAGGCTTCTTGCTATATCTGCAAAACCTTTCACGGATCGCCTGTAGTAGGTAGCTAAACCAAGAAAACTCCGTAATTGATGTTTGTCCTTTGGAACTGGCCAATTTTTGACGGCTTCTATCTTCTCTGGATCGGTTCTTACTAGATGTGATGAAACTATGTGCCCTAAATATTTAACTTCATCTTTGAATAGAGCACATTTACTTGCACTGAGCTTCAATTTCGCATCTTTGAGTCTTTGAAGTACGTCCCGTAAGTTGTTTTTATGTTCCTTGAATGTCCTTCCGATTACTATTATGTCATCCAAGTAGACAAGACATGTTTTCCAGGTTAAACCACGTAGAACACGTTCCATTAGTCGTTCAAATGTGGCTGGAGCATTACATAACCCAAATGGCATTACTTTGAATTGCCATAAACCACTGCTAACTGAGAAAGCAGTTTTTTCTCGGTCCTCGGGATGTATTTCCACTTGCCAGTAACCACTCTTTAAATCCAGCGTGGAAAACCATTGCGCTCCGGAATGGAAATCTTCGTGGTGTCTGTCGAATGGGCCTGGAATCTCCTGTATCGATCCGATGCTGGACAAGATTTGTTTTACCATAGTCATCATCATTCATTGCAAATAATTCCGAAAATTCATGTCATCAGTAAGCTTTGTCCATATTAGTGTCTCGGAGCATGGCGAAAGAGTTATATTTTCGCAGACCATCGTCCTTACTTGCGCAGGATGATCTGCTCCTTCTCTTAGTTTCATAGGAATTTCTATGTTCCCATATTTGAGAATCCGCTCTCCGACATCCAGATTTATTTTGTATGTGGTCATGAAGTCTATTCCAAGAATGCATTCATCCATTATGTCTGAAACCAGGAAAGTGTGAGGAAATAGTAGTTCGCCTAGTTGAACATCTAAAGTTATTTCTCCAAAGACCTGTGCTGTTGCTCCAGTTGTTGTTCTTAGTAGATATTTGGTGGTGTTGTGAAGCCATTTGTTCTTAACAAGATCTGCTCTAATAATTGATTTTGAAGCTCCAGTATCGATAGTGAGTGCGCAGTCATTTTTTCCTACATTTCCATATATAACAAGACTGCTATTATTTCTCTGTAACTGACCTACTTGAATGATGACTTCGGGGCCTGTCGAATCCACCAACCAACTTCTGCCCCACAAAGTTGGTTTTTACTAGTTTTCCGACTGCTCAACAGGAGAGCTGATGCGACTAGTCGCGGCTTGATATCTCGTCTCTCCACGAATAGCTTGTTCCCTGGCTCGACATTTTTGGCATTCTTCTTTCCCCTCTTCTTCAGGTGATTCCAATCGTCGACGTTTTCTGCAGTCTCTTTGAAGGTGCCCTAATCTAATGTTTAGTTAATTTTATTTATTCATATGTTTAGTTAAATCTGTATAAAATGATAACTCCGTGGTTTCGTAATTCAGCCTAAGGATGATTCTTTTCATTCAGTATAATATGGCAGATCATTTTCTCCAATTTGCAATAAACTCGGAATTGACCATGATAGAGCGCATGTGATTTGATATAATTAACAACTGACATGACTCGCTTTAAAACTTCTGACATATCCATGCATTTTCCGCACCACTGACATATAATCAGAATGGACAGCCATCCTATCTAATGTAAGCTAAGAAAATCATAAGTCGATATCTACTGGCAATTATAGAGGTATATACGTCACGATATACCCGCGATGTATTTATTCGAAAATCAAGTAGCCTTGATGAAATCGAGGAGCCTGGAAAAAAATAAAATGTGAAGGATAACAAAGGAGATACGAAAAGTCAGTAAAAGGTTGAGGACTAATAAATGAGTTTTATTTCGAAAATAAGTTGTCTTTTAGCTCAGAAGTGGGATTACTCACTAAGTTTTGCTTTCTTTAAAGATTAAATAAATTAAGCATTGGTTTGTGCGCGAAAATTCGCATCGTGCGCGTATATAAAAATAAAACTTATTTTACTTGTGAATCCTAGACAATTGAGTGAGAATACTATGGGTCGGTCGAAACGAAAACGATCCAGGAGTTCAAGCTCTGAAGGAAGTGTAAGATATCGTGAACATCGATATCGAAGTGAACGCCGGGAAAACTCTGTTAATGGAGGAGGCGGTCGTGAGAGTGAATTAAGAGCTAGCGGGGAGTCTGACAGACGTATTGTTCGACTAGAGAAAATGGTCGAAATGCTCTTAAAACAAAATTCAAGTGGAAACTCGCAGCAGAACGGAAATCAAGTTCGATATGCAATTAGAAGTGATTGCATCCCCGAATTCGAGCCAGGAAATCCCAATTTGACAGCAACTAAGTGGATTGATAAAATAGAGCAGTTGGCAGCCATAAATCAGTGGGACTCAAAAACAATGATTTACCACATGCAGAATCGATTAACAGGACTAGCGAAAATGTGGTATAGCAATCTGAACACTTATGATCATTCATGGGATGAGTGGAAGGATTTAATAAAACAGGCATTTCCTGATCATCGAGATTTTGCTTCTACATTGAGGAAACTAGTCAATCGGAAGAAGGAAGAGAAAGAATCAATGACAGAGTACTACTACGCCAAGATGGAGTTACTCAATATTTGCAAGATAACTGAAAAGGATGCAGTATCGTGTCTTATCGATGGACTTCAAAATCCAAATTTACTGACTGGAGCAAGGGCAGGACGATACTTTACACCAGAAGTGTTGTATACGGAATTTCTTTCAACGATTATCGATGATTTAAAACCACTTCCGTACAATTTCAGTAGGCACGGTGATAAAGATAAGAGAGACAGGAAACGTTCCTGTCGCACAGATTACAACATCACCACATCAAGGAACAGCAAATTTAGATATGAAAAAGTGCTGAAGTGCTTTAATTGCGGTGAACGCGGACATATTTCGACAAAGTGTACAAAGCCTAAAGTTGAATGCTCCAGATGCAATAGATTGGGCCATGATGTGAATTCTTGCCACCACAAAATTAATAAAAACGCATTGAATTGCGAAGTGCATGACGAAAAACAAAATCGGTGTTATTTTGTCGACTGTTTGATAAACGGAAAAAGTTTCCGAGGATATATAGACACGGGATGCTGTGCAGTGATGCTTCGCGAAACAGATGCAAAGGTGTTAGCCATCTTACCCGAGATTGAAAGCCTGCCTCCAGCAAAAGTTGCATTGTGGGCTAAGGAAACTACCGCCATTCCACCCCAACACGTCGGATATGTTGCAGTGTACAATAATACTGAAAATTTAGATGTATACGTAGAATTTCGAGAGAATCGGAAGCCAGGACAGGAGCACTGGATTAATCGTGGCATCACAAGGACTTCAGATGGAGCAATCTTGGTAGCTAATATGTCGAATGAACCCTTGACGTTTATAGCAAAACAGATAGTCACTAGAGGTATCCCCTGCGAAAAAGATGTTGAAGGGAAATTGGTAAGTAATTTAATAATTACTAGTAGTAAATTTGAACCATTCTCTTTGTCTGATATAACGAACCAAATTGATAACGGTATTGATGTGGAACATAAAGAAAAATTATTAAAGTTGCTAAATTGCTATCGAGACTGCTTTGCGCAGAACTTAAGCGAATTAGGGAAAACTGAAAGGTGTGAAATGAAAATTGATCTGAATATAGAAAAGACGATTGTCTATCGTCCCTACCGTATGTCATTCTCCGAACGACAAGTTGTACGCAACATAACAAGTAATTTATTAGAAAACAATATTATACGCGAGTCTGTTTCTCAGTTCAGTAGCCCTATATTACTGGTTAAAAAGAAAAATGGGGAATATAGGATGTGTGTGGATTACAGGAAATTGAATTCAAATACAATTAAAGATAAATACCCTATGCCACGGATAGACGACTTAATAGACAGAGTCAAAGGATGCTCTTATTTTACTAGTCTAGATCCAGCATATGGATATCATCAAATTCCATTAAGTGAAGATTCAATTGATAAAACAGCATTTATTACTCCAGACGGTCATTACGAATACTTACGTATGCCGTTTGGTTTGGCTAATGCACCTGCAGTATTTCAAAGGATGATAAACAGCATCCTTGGGCCCTTACGTTTCACCGAAGTACTCGCTTACATGGATGATCTGTTATTACCATCAATAACTATTGAGGACGGATTAAACAAACTTCAGAAAGTTTTAGTCTTACTTCGTGAAGCAAAGCTGACACTCAAACTGGAAAAGTGTTCATTCTTTAAGAAAAATATTGAATATCTCGGATATGAAATTAGTTTCGAAGGTATTCAGCCAAACTCGAAGAAAATAATGGCAGTATATAATTTCCCTAAACCCGGTGATGTTCATCAAATTCGACAATTCTTAGGTTTCTCAAGTTATTTTCGCAGATTCGAATTTTGCCTCCGTTGCCGCCCCCCTAACAAATTTGTTAAAAAAAGAAGCCAAGTTTGAATGGGCAGAGATACAACAAAATGCGTTTTGTGACCTAAAAAGGAGGCTCACCGAAAGACCAATACTGGCATTATATGATAACGAAGCCGATACAGAACTGCACACTGATGCATCCAAATATGGATTAGGGGGAATCTTAATACAAAAGCAGCCAGGCGGATGTAAGAAGCCTGTATCTTATTATAGTAGAACCACCAGTAAAGAGGAGCGGAGATTTCACTCTTATGAACTAGAGACATTGGCAGTAGTCGAATCCCTTAAGCATTTTCGAATATATCTTATAGGTATTGGCTTCAAAATTATAACTGATTGCAGTGCAGTTAGAGCAGCTTTTAGCAAACAAGACTTGGTACCGCGAATAGGCCGTTGGTGGCTTACAACATTAGAATTCGATTTCGTAGTTGAATATCGTCCTGGAAATAAAATGTGTCATGTTGATGCATTAAGCCGGAATCCAGTACAAACTTTAGACGAGGACAACGTTTTCACTATTGATATCACAACTGATGACTGGGTGTTGGCCGCCCAGCTGAAAGATTATAGATGCAGACAGTTGATAGAAATTTTAGCGACGAAACCTGCAACAAAGGAAGAGCAAATGATACACAAGGAGTTCGTGTTAAAAAATAACAGACTAAAAAACTAACAAGTGTAGGAAAACGATGGGTGGTTCCAAAGAGTTCAAGGAGGGAAGTAGTGATGTGTCATCATGATAATGTGGGTCATTTTTCGGTTGAGAAAACATTGGAATACATACGAAGAAAGTACTGGTTCGCATCCATGAGAAAGTATGTTAAGAAATACATACTCTGCTGTCTACCGTGTTTTACAATAAAGTTCCGGCAGGCAAACAACATGGGCAGTTACATGTTATTGAGAAATTAGCCATACCATTTGATACCCTACACGTAGACCATTTAGGACCGTTTGTGAAAAGTTCACACAGAAATACGCATCTGCTTACAATTATAGATGGTTTTACGAAATTTATATTTCTAAAGTCAGTTCCGAGCACGAAAGTCGCGCCGGTGATTAAATTATTTGATGATATTATCGGGACATTCGGCGTTCCGCGTCGAATTGTCTGTGACAGAGGTAGTTGCTTCACTAGTGGAAAGTTCACTGAATATTGTACAAGACTGGGTATAAAGAAGATACTCAATGCCACAGCTACACCACGTGCTAACGGCCAGACTGAGAGATATAATCGAACGATTTTATCTTCAATTTCATCATCTAACGAAGATGAAAAAAAGTGGGACCAAACGATTCCGAGTATACAGTGGGGGTTGAATGTCACAGTAAATAAAACCACGGGAAAGTCCCCTTATGTACTTCTTTTAGGTTATACTCCACGTAGTCCTAACGATTCGTTTATAGCTAACGAAGTTTGCGAAGATGAAGTTAGAAATTTGTGTAAGAGCAGGGAAAAAGCTTCCTTGTCGATAAAGAAAAGTCAGGCTTCACAGAAGAAGTATTTCGATGGTAAACGTACCAAAGCGCCAACATACGATGTTGGCCAACATGTCGTAGTCAAAAGATGAAAGTGATCAAATGATGGAGAGAGTAAGAAATTGTTACCGAAGTACGGTGGACCATATGTGGTCAAAAGGATCCTCGACCATGACCGTTATGTAATCGAGGACTTGCCAGGAGCGACACGTTCGCGTAGAAAATACACAGGGATATGTCCTAGTGATAAAATAAAATTATATAACACTCTGTCTGATACGGACGACAATGCGACAGACGTAACAAGAGACTAAATAAACAAAGAAAAAAAAACCTATAAGATGCGTTAATAAGAACTTTACTTTTATTATTTTATTTACTTAGGTGCCACGTGGACGTGACAACCGGAGCGTGGCCGAGCTGTAAGCTAAGAAAATCATAAGTCGATATCTACTGGCAATTATAGAGGTATATACGTCACGATATACCCGCGATGTATTTATTCGAGAATCAAGTAGCCTTGATGAAATCGAGGAGCCTGGAAAAAAATAAAATGTGAAGGATAACAAAGGAGATACGAAAAGTCAGTAAAAGGTTGAGGACTAATAAATGAGTTTTATTTCGAAAATAGTTTGTCTTTTACTAATTCCTATAGTCAAAAATGGCACAAATTTTGGTTAAAATCTGTTTGTCTCTTTCAAGCTCAAAATGTACACTGAACTGTAACCAATTTTTGGAAACAGTACGACTGTATTAATTGGAATGCATTGGAATTGTCATAAAAATTTAGACTAATATATTGTTTATATACGTCTATCTCTTACAAGCTCAAACAAATTTGACAGCATATCTGCAGAGGAGCGCCTTTTTTACTAATATTAAAATTTAATTTTTGTGTTAATTAAAACAAGTTTGACTTCCTAAATAATTTTAATTTAATGCAGTGTTTCCAATCGACAAATAATAATTAATTTTTAATCAGTGTGCAATTGTACGAAATAAAGGGTTTTCAAAGCCTGTTCAATATTTGTGGCAGTTTTGAAGCAAGAATGCTTAGTCCATTCTCATTATATGTCAGTGTTCCGCACAACGACTGTTGATGACAGATGCAATGTACTATTAATGGTTTTGATCCACCGTCATTTTCTACGATCTTTGATACGAGAGCAACGACACTTTTTTCCACATGTTTCTGATACCATCAGTAGTGATTCATTTCAAGTTTTTTCTTTGAAGATTGTTTTTTTTAACAGTATTTTCAACTCCTTTAAAAATATCTTCTCCAATGGTCCTGCCGTAAATGCTATGAATGTCAAGAAACTCTTCATACTCTTCAAAGTAGCACCTGAGCAATATCTGTTGACTCATCCAGGGACCAGGGAAAAAGAGAAGCATTCTAATGTCGATTTCGATGGGACTCCAGTACAATACCAGTGTTGTACTTTTGCTAGCAGCGCAGCACTTAAAATGTTCGATGGAACAACTTATAGCAGAAGTGCAACACTAGGTTTGCATTGAGCTTCCCCTACTTTGCACTGGATATTTTCTCGGTGTTACAAATACATATTAAAGTTAAATTGTCATCTGTTTTGTCAAAGTGTACTGTCGCGATTATTTGTGATTTCCTTTACATCATAGCATCCCTATAATAATCATACTATAAGTATGCAAGTATGATCCCTTAAGTCTAGCCAAGAGGTAAGCACACAATGCAACTAAGAGTAAGTAATTAGGGTCGTTGAATGCTGTTACACGTTACACGCTTACTACGAAGGTAAGTAAAGGTGCGCAAGGCAAGTATCCTATGAATTCTTACAGGAATTCTAAATTATATCTGTTTGAGCGATATGCATTAGTTACTACGGTACGCTTAACGATAAGGTAAGCGTATATGTGAAGAAAATGTGCTAAAACTATGTCCTGTCAGTTGACACAGGAAATATATAGAAAAATATTGAATATTGGAAATTCAGTTATGATCATTGCTACGATATATACATAATAAGAAAAATATGATAAAAATGTTAAAGTATGTCTGTTTCTACGGCATATACAGGGTGTCCCGTAAGTCGACGTCAACCCGGAGTCGGGTAACAGATACCAGAAAAATATAAAAAAAAAATCTAAGTCATGTATTTTTCAAATAATAGACATTTTTTTTGTTTTCGAGAAAATATTAAAATTATAAACGTAAGGAAAATTTGTCCTATATTCAACAAAAAGTTAGGATCTCTAACTTGAAAGCGTCACTATCTGTCTCACTCACACTTCATGTAATGACTCTCCGTCTCACTCAAACTAAAAGCAAGCTTTGGGTACACTAGAATCATTTTTAGTAGGCGAAAAGAAATTTTTCGAAACTGGGTTTCTTGAAGAAGAATTTTTTTTTTCAGTAATCTAACAAATATTGTAGCAAGTGTTATACCATTTTAGAATCCTTATTAAATGCGTCAACTTTTAAAGTTACTTACCAAACTGGCGTAGTACATTTTTTTTCATTACAGTCAGTTAAAGTTGGGTGAAATATTAATTTTCCATTCTTGGTTGGGAAAAATGTGACATTTTCTTCCAAGCTGGAGCAGTTGGCTTAGAATTTAAAGCAACAGGTTACATAAGCACTATTCGGGATTACATAAGAAAAATAAAATCCAAAAAAAGTATAGGTTTGTAGCAACAGGAGCTAAAAACCTATCACAGGGTGTACATTTTCTCGAAAATAAAAGAAATGTATATAATTTGAAAAATACATGACTTAGATTTTTTTTATTTTTCTGTTATGATTTGATCTATCACCCGATTCCGGCTTGACGTCGACTTACGGGACACCCTGTATATATATGGAAAAGTTATGTAAAAAGGTAAATTATGTTAATTTATGCGATATATATACTGGACTACGGCTTTTTGATTAATACTGAACGTCGACTTATTTCTTCTTTAATCATCTGCCTGATTCATGTAAAATGATATTTTCTTGCAGCCGATTGTTCGAGTGCGGCCTGCCGCCTTCGGCCTTTCTCTTCAAGGAAGAAAGTGATGATGAATCATATATGTGCTCCTGGACGTGCACTAATGTGCTACTGGTCTTGGTCAAAGGTTGGTACCTGTATCGTCATTTAGGTTTTCCGCAAGGGTATAGCTTTGGAGGTCACTTGTAAAATCTCAAAGGCTGGGTCATCGGACGTACTATTAGTAGAACCAATTTGCGCCTCGATCTGCGTATAGCTGGGGTACTGGGTACTGTCGTATGCTAGGATGTGCGCATCTCTTTTTGTTTACTTTTCTCGACAAATTAAAGTTTTTAATAAGGGGATACGATACCTTATTTGGTGATAAGATTTGTGCTTAATACTTTTCATCCACCGTCGTGGACGATGCCGCGATGACAAAATGTTGGGTTAATTTTTGTTGATTTCACGATCTCTTCGTCCAGATTTATCACAGTAATCCTCAGGTATACTGGGTTTTTCTTGGTCCTGGGCAATACTTTTATTGAGCGTTTAACCCGCTGATGTTCTCGTTTCACTTTATTTTTCTTTACTTTATTTCAAACTTTGTTGTAGACTTTGAAAAAAAACCAAACTTTGCTTTTTCACTTGACAACCTTCTTCTCCCTTTTTCAGCCCGGAAAAAACAACTCTTCTTTTTTTTCTTTCTCGGGTGCGTTCGGCATTAATAGATCTCCATCCATATAGAAAACAGTAGGCCGTGTGTACATGGTGTATCTAGTCCCAGTGTAGCATACTGCTACATGCAGTATGCTACGACCATAACATTCCCTTCCACCAAGCTTCAATGAGAGTAAGGCCAGAAACACAAATGGAACTTTTCAGCCAAATTTATTGCCAGCTTTCTGGTAAAGCTGACTGAAAAAGCTGAATTGAACACAATACTTCTTAAGGGAGACCGCACACTGCCGCCAGTCAGCGACTGGTCTGTTGACTTGTCACCGATTGATTGATTTTTAATCGTTGCTGGTTGACTATCGTAGCATGTGCGCATATTACATCGTCTTCTGTCAGCTTAGTAATCCAGTCGAAGACGATGAATTTGAGTGGTATTTTGATTTTCGTTAAAATTTCACAGTGTTGCTGAATATTATGGAACTGATTTAAAAATTGCAATATGAAACATAAACCCTGTAGTAATTTACTAGTGGTTCAGGAGAGGTAGAAGAACAAGAAGGATTTCAAGAAAAAGGATGTGGAAAAATCCATCCATGCTTTCCGATCATAAACATAATTACTTAGATATGAATGTATTTAAAATATAATAAAATATACCGGACTTTACTTAAAAGTTGAACATTTTATCAAAGCTGTAAGATTCCTAAATTGGCGGCTTCGAGGAAATTCACAAATAAACCGGTTTTTTCCATTTCAAATTTTCAGGCTCTTCTCTTCAGAAAAGCGATAAGATCTCACCCGTAAATATTATATGTAAATCCCTTTTTAAAATGTTTACAGAAATATGTAGTCAGGACAAACTTTATTACGATTTAACAAAAGAAAAACCTTTGATTATGGCGGCAGCAATCAATAAGAATCAACTGATTGATATTAAGGTTGCTGATGCAAACTGAGCAGCACGATAGTCGATTCGATTCAGTCAGTTACCAGTCGTCAACTCTCTTCTGATTTTTGAGTTGCTGACTGACGTAAAATAGAGCAGTTTGCGGTACCAAATGTTGCTGCGTTTAACAAGCAAAGTCAACTGACATTTTAGTCACCGACTACAGTCGGTGATTGTGCAGTGTGCGGCTTGCCCAAATGTGTCAACAGAAGCCATTCTCATCTCATATTCGACATTCGCACAGTTGGCAACATTAAAAATTCCCCCAAGTTGGCAGTTATTGAGCTTGAAATTTGCAATTTGATCAAATCTCAAGCCAGCTTGAAGCTGGCAAAAAAGTTAAAGTTCATTCTCATTCTACATTTATTTACATTGTGAACAAATCTCAAGCTGGCTGAAACGCTCTAATTGTATTTCAGGCCTAACATGGAAGCAATTGAGAAAAAGTACTTTGCTTCCACAAGGCTTCCATTCCCGCTGGGATGGGCTTCAGCTACGAGTAAGAAACTAAAGGAGAGAAAATGGCGTGTATACATATATTCAATTTTTGCGTGCCGAACTTTCTAACATATGGCTGCATCTATGCCTACGTGTACTCTAGATGTCACTTTTGTTTATATAAAGTTAAAATTAGAAGGGGATTAAATAGAAAAATATTTACATTCTTTTATGTGGAAATTTAGTAATATTGTACTTGTATCTTTTTTAATAATAAACTGGGAATTAGAATATTGGTAAATATTTGTAATTTTGATAAAAGCACTTAATTTTTAATATATTTTCTTGAAATAGATTTACCAAAAATAAATTTTAAGGCAAGTTATTGGGCAACTGGAGATAGAAATAGGCTTACTGTAGAAACGGAAACCTGAAAACATTATTTTATATTACTAGCACTCACTATTCTATTGCTGGTATACAAGTTTGCCTTATACTTTCAAAAACCACATACTTTCAAAAAACGTGCCAAGATCCCTTACATAAACTTTTTTCTATCCGCCTGCAATGTGTTATGGTACCATTTTGGAGTGAGTATTAGTCGACGTGAAGTCCAGTTTGTCGGCCTGAGCTGACAGCTCACTGCGGGAGAGTTAGTGGGGTGTGTAATCCAAACAACGAGGTAAGAACTAAAGGAGATGCAAATGAGAAAATATCGCGTACCCAATTCTAACACAATGACACTGATATTGTTTGTACATAAGCGCCGTAAAATTTGTACACCTGTACATAATTGTACAACCTATGCGCAATTTTAATCGCTTTTATTTTCATATACTCAAAAGTCTTTACTGAATTTGCAAACGTGAACGTAAAAAAGTTAATAATTTTGAAGAAAAGTTCAGTGGTAAAAAGTTTGTGAGTAATATTTGCTTCGTGGCCCCTACGGTTATTTGACGGGTTTTCCTGCGTCAATGCACCAAGCACAAAACCATCCAAACCTAAGTATGGATTTGACAGCGAAGACCAAAAATGGCGGAGTGAAACATACACAAATGCAGGGCAATTTTGGGTACGCTCATGTACAGGGATCGTACATATGATTGCATCTCCTTTAGTTATTACCTCGTTGAATCCAAATCATGCCGCTGTCACAGGCCATATACAAAAAAAAATTCGTGCCTGAAACAAACAAAAAAAGCATTACATCCAGTCCTGAAGGGACTCTACGCCACTTATCTTGACATACGTCGAGGACGTAGATGGATAGTCCTCAGTGTCATCGCCCCATCCACCCAATGACATTGTGGGCAATATTTTGCAATGATGACCTGAAAGAAGCGGAGTAAGGGACCTTGATCAACCTTCCATTCTAAGGGATCCAGGGCAGATTCAATGTTGTGATGTTCCTTTTTTTGGTAAAAAGGCATAGGTCGGTGTTCGAAGGATTAATGCACAGTCCGAAATCTGTAGCTCAGTTTGCGACTAATCGGATCGAGTTATGTACCAGTCCACAGAGCTTCGATTCATACTTTGTAGTGAGTAAGATCACCAGGTCGTCTGCGTAACATACAGTTTTGTACCCCATCTGGGTGAGAGCTAGCAAGAGATAGTCCACAATGAGCAGCCACAATAAAGATGATAGGATACCACCTTGTGGGGTGCCCATGTGGGCTTTTTTCACTCTACCCAGATTGGCGAAGACGGTTCTATTGTTCAACATTTGTGCAATCCAGTATTTTAGGGATTGGTTCACGCAATGTTTTGCTAGCGCTGTCGTGTTTTCCGAGTATCTTCCGGAATAAGCGTTGTTAAATAAATGGCGAAGCCAATTGAGGCTTTGCACCTATTTATTTAACGTACAAGTTGTTGTTCAATAAATGGCGAAGCCAAATAAGGCTTTGCACCTATTTATTAAATGTTCAACTTGTTGTTGCCTGAAGAATAGGCGAAGCCAAGTAAGGCTTTGCACCTATTTAATTATAGAAGACCTAGTTGGAGATTGATCAATAGGCGAAGCCGAATAAGGCTTTGCACCTATTTAATCGCTGAAGACTTCTTTAAAACTTAACTCTAGGCGAAGCCAAATAAGGCTTTGCACCTATTTTAATTAGAAAGACTTCTTTACGACTGAACTCTAAGTACTTTATTCTGTACTATATTTATACAAAAAATTATCTTACTCTAAGACTACTAATACTACACAGAATAATGTATAAAATACCTCCGACCCAGCACTTTATTTATTTAGCATATAATTCATACAAAGTGTAAGTCGGAAGTATTTCATTAACAACTATTACTTAATTTTACTACTTACGGAAGTATGCAAGTCACGGCACTCGTTGCTTTTTATAAATTTATACATATATCTTACCCAATCTATGTTGCGGGCTTTCAACTTATTGTTTATTTTAATTTCTTTCCTACTCGAATTACACTCAGTACTTTGCGGCTTATTACAAAACAATTTAGTTACTCACAAACATATGTTCTACCTCTGGTGCAAGGTCGTCGTATTTCAACGTGCGAATTCTTGCGCCCAGCGGTATTATCACATCATTCACTGAAATAATTGAGGTAGATCAGTGATGATTAATTATGTATGTACGTATACTGTTTGTTTTTACATGCAGTGAAAACTGATGTAGGTATGTAGGTATACCGTTTGTTTTTACATGCAGTGGAAACTGATGTAGGTATGTAGGTATACCATGCCGTAAACTTTTCGTTTTATTTCCTGATCGGAATACGTGAAATGTTTAATGTACTGATGTAGGTAGGTAGGTAGGTAATTGATATTTTTATATTTTGAGTTTTTCTGTATGTAACAAATCTCCCCCTTGTAAAAAAAAAATGTGTTATTCTTTGAAGAGGAATAACGCATTAAAACATGATGAAAGGGTTTTATCTTATTGGCAGCACTTCGTTATTGATTTTATATGTATAAATTATGTCGAACTCCGGGACAAGCATACGGTTAGGACGTTAAGACTAATAAGTACAAGTTTATCTATGTAATAAATTAAATTAAGGTTAGGAATACGTTACAATATTTCTTATATTAGTACAATAAAGTTATAATATTTGATAGTTTGTTTGGCACACATTAAAAATTTCACATTGTAATTGTTTTTTCTTTTCTTTTAATATAGGGCACGGTTAATCATATTGTTTATACATATTTGTGTGTACATATTTTTCTTTATTACAAGTATTGATAATCGGATTGCTTTCATATATTCTTCGTAATTAATTTTATTAATTATATATATTTGTTCTTCTTTTTTTTTTTAAAGGTTTATACATAATGTATTTTTCTTAATTAATTTTCTAATATTAGTATACATTTTAGGTATGTTGGTTTTTAAGTTGGTCTCTTTTATAAATTAACATTTTTAGTTTCTATTATTGTACACATAGATATTATTTTTAATTCTAATTTATGTGTATATATGTATATATTTTTACAATTATACATACTCGTATGTATGTTTTTATCTTTAATTATAATATACGTATAGGTATAAATCTTTGAAAAAAAGGAAAAATTTTTTTTTTTTTTGAAGAATTATATATCAAACAAGGCAGGTATTTCTTATTATTTCTGGTATTTCTATAAATTTATATTCAATGATTAATTAAACTACTTGTAAATTGCGGGGTCTTTTAATTGAATCTAGTTCAAAATTGGTTATGGATTGTGGAAGTGGTGGTGGTGGAGGTATTGGTAAATTGTGTCTACTATTTGTCTGTGGAGACGAAATATTTTGTGATTTAATTGAACCTTTAAATTCAGAACGAGCGATTTGAGGAGCAATGCGTTCTTTGTTTATTGTCACCTCTTCTGATTCATTAATTAGTGGGTTTAATCTGCCTTTATGAGCTTTGGAGATTTCCGATTGGAAGTTTTGGGAGATTTGTTTGACTTTTCCAGTCGACACCTTTTCCTGGGGTTGAGTATACGAACGACACTTGGTATCTACTTTGCCTTCGGGTTTTATGACTTCCGTAATTTTTACTTTAGGTTGTGGATGTGTTTCCGCATCTAATTGAGTTTTTGGATTACCGACGATTACAACTTTGGGAGCTTCTACTATCTTTTTCTTTTTCTTGTTTTTTATGGTTTTACATAGTTTTATCATTCCGATTATGCAAAGTAATAAAATCACTGTAGAACTCAGAGATAAGGAGCTTATTTGAATCAGTTCTGATTTGTTTCGCTCTTTTCTTTGTTTTTCCAGTGTATTTATCTGCTCTTCCAGTTGATCTAAGGAATATGAGTTTTCATTTAGAATATGATTGGCATCTTCTGCTCTTATCATAATTACATGTTTTTTAGCGGTGTTATTAACATTTTTGATGTATTTCTGAATGGTCTCCGTTAGGTTAGTATTTATAGGGTGAGGATATTCTGGCTGTGTGATTTTAATATTTTGATGGTCTTCATCTTCAAAATATATAATCTGATCAGCTATTTGGAAGTTACAAGGTTCGTTTAGGATTAGTATTCCATTGCCGAAGAGGTTGGAGCTATGTAGAGTTTTTCCGCAGGCAATCTTAATTTTCTGTGTGGTATGAAACGAAAAGAGCCAGGAATTTTTCCTGGTTAGTTTTATTAATAATTGCGGAGCTTGAGTTTGAGCTAGGTATTCGCAGTTACCAGTTTCATTGTACGGATTGAATAGGAAGTTTATCGGGCACTCGTTCACGTAATGCCCTTGAAGAATTGGGCTTAGTAGTGGTCCAATGTAAGTGCTTTCATTAAGATTATTCGATAGTTTCTTGTATACTCGGAACTCGGATTGTTTGAACATTACGAACTTTTGTGTTGGTATGTGACTGGCAATATAAGTGTGTTTTATGTCCAGAACTAGATAATGATTGTTGGGAGTTTGGAAAGGGAGTAAATGGATCTGCTTTAGTTTGAAAGGTGGCATATTAAGAATCGGGAATGTAATTCGTATTACCAAGAGCTCATTCAGTATTCCAGATTTTACCTCCAGAGTTTGTGTTAAGATTGCTAGGTCTTGATTTCTACCAGCTTCTTGTGGATGGGCCTTGTAATAGGCTTCTAACAAAGTGGATGGTGATATTAATAGCGGATGAACTTGATTATTTTTGAGAGCGGTTAATATCTGAATAAAATTTTGCTGTCTTAATTCTATGTCTAACACCTGTAGACTAATTGTAGATATAACCTCTTGGATACGTTGTCGCGTGCTTATTTCTCCATTGACCATGTCAAGCAGATCATTCACGGTCTTTGTTAACTCTTTCTGGTTGGCTTCAAGTTGATTAATAGGTTTCCTTAACTTTTCAAATGAAGACTTGAACAGGGTTATTTGACTTTTTTCTAATTCTAGAAGCGCCTGTGTATCCGTCTCTAAATTTGCAATCTTACTATAAATTTGTTTCTCGTTCGCTGCATCCATAGTTCCAAAAAGATAATGTAGTCCACTTCCTATTCCGTCGAATAAAGATCTTCGATGGCGGATGGTTACCATCTCCCTGATGGTTTTGGTTCTCTTTTTTATGGACCCAATCAGACTATGTATGTAGGCGTTTTGTTCCGTACATGCGCTAGTAGTGGAATTATGTACCTCGCATAGTCGATTTATAAGGAAACCGGTGTGTTCCATCAGTGTGGTTTCCGCTTCTAGATCGCTGATGTTTATTTGAGTGAACAAATTCCATGTATCATGAAACAAAAGAATTTGCCCAAGTTCCTCGAACATTATGCCCGTGTTATTTAGGGTCTGGATATTGAAGGGTTCTGCTGTGACTTTTGGTATTGCCGTGAGAATGGCCCAAAAAGTACCGATGAAGATTAGTGTCATCTCTGGAGAAGAAAAATAGGTTGTAAAGACAGATCATCGGTGAATAAATGTATAATATTTATAATAATATATATATGTATATATAAAATATTGAAAATTACGGCGTAATATTTTTTTTTTGTACTGTTTTTATTGCATGAAAATTCTTTGTTTGATGGTAGTAAATATTTTTATAGGTCAAATGGTCTCTATTTTACTGATTTTGCGTTCTTTGCTCTTTGGGGTGTTTATTTTATTGATTTGTAAATATTATTGGGTCAAGCCAATTTAGGTAAGCTCATTCTCTACGTGCGGTTGTGATTGTGTCATGACCTGTAATTCTGTTTATTTTTACAATTTTGTCATGGCTTGCACTTGATGTCGACATGAATGACTTCTAGTGTTGATCGGAGTTATATGGTAATTTACCAGATAAGCAGTTTTTATGTATAAATAGAATGTAACATATTTTAGTTTTATACATTGTTAATTTGTGTGTTACAAATTGTTGTGCTCTTAGAAATTTCACATTGTTGTGTTTTTATTAAAAATTATGGAGAAGAAAATTGGTGCTGCCTTTGATAAGTTGATGGCCTTGGCTAAATCGACTATCCAGCCGGAGAGGAATATTGAAGGTATGCCCTTATATCGAGTGGACCAGCCAATCGAGCCGTACGTGCCTCAGGGGCTGCCTGGAACCTCTCAAGAAGTGCCGGCTTACGTACCTGGACCTAGGAGGCTGACTTTAGAAGAATATCGCAGGAGGACTACGAAGAATTGCGGAGAGCAGCCAGATCTGGCAAAGAAAACCAAGTCGACCGGAGGAGGTAGGCGTGTTAGGCTAAGCCGAGAGTTACATTATTTCCGGCTTAGGGCTAGTCTAGCCGCTACAACCGAGGAGCGTGCTCAGTATGAGGATTTGGCCAAAGGAAAATTGAAGGGATAAAAAGAGAAATTCTAAACTTCAAAAAGAAACAAAAAAAAAAAAATATGTCTAAATTATAAAATAAATGATTAATTATATATTTACTTTCTTTTTCTTTCATTAACCCAAAAGACATTTTTTACCATTTTTATCCCTAATAGGTAGGTTGAGGGGTATTATTTTTCTGCATGAGAAGTTCTTCTTTTGAATTTTTGAATAGGTGCCTACTATTGCTGCATGGGAATTGCAAAAATATATATATATATATATATATATATATATATTTATATATATTTTTTTTTTTTTTACCATTACTCATGGAATGGTTTTAATCTGTTGTTATGTACTGTTACTCGTCGTTTACCGATTTGAATAACAGTATTAACAGGGGTAAAAGCTTTTACCACGAGATATGGACCTAGCCATATCTGGGAAAGCTTGTGTTTTTTGGCCGGATTTTTCAGTAAAACTTTATCACCTGGTTGGAATGTTACCGGGCGTGAGTGTTTATCGTAATAAAGTTTTGACTTTTCCTTGGCGTTGAGCAGATTTTTCCGGGCGATAGCATATGTTTTTTGTAATTTGTACCTAAGAATGTGGTAGTAACTTTCGTGGTTGTAAATGGGTTCTGTTCTCTTTTCAGATTTGATGGTACATCCGCTGTAAACCCGAACAGACAATCCATTGGAGTGAGCTTAGTGCCGTCATGTGTGCTATTATTGTATACGAAAGCCGCGGTTCTCAGGAATCGATCCCAAACCTTTGGATTTTCGGACACAATAGCTCTTAAATACTCCACTAGAGGTCTGTGGGTTCGTTCAAGTGCGCCATTTGATTGCGGATGATAAGCGGAAGTTTGTAATTTTTTTATTTTTAGAGGTTTACAGACACGTTTGAAAAGATCGCTTAAAAAGTTAGATCCTTGGTCAGTTACTACCTTTTTAGGAATTCGATAACGAGTAATTATCTCATCGAAGAATATTCCTGCTACCGTTTCTGCTTCGCCATTCGGCATGGCATAACAATCTACGAATTTCGTAAGATTGTCTTGGAATGTCAATATGTACTTGTTTCCGGAGTGGGTTTCTTCAAGTGGTCCTACTATATCTAAATAGACTTTCTCGAAGGGCATTTGGGCCGTATCTGTTATGATCATTGGCATACGGTATTCCGGGCTAGCCTTCATTTTTTGGCATTTGGAACATTTCCGAATATATCTCTTAATAGAACTGAGCATATTCTTCCATTTATATTTTCTTTTTATTTTTTTGTACGTTTTAATGACTCCTTGGTGACCACCAAATGCCGAGTCATGATAGTCCTTTAGAATTATTTGAATTTCCTCGGGGTCTGTGATAATTTCAGGTAATTTACTTTGAGAATTTATATAATTATTGCTCGGAGATAATTCGCCGTGTTCAGATGTACTACTTCCAGATTGGTTGTTTGTAGTTAATTTGTGTTTCATTGAGTCATTTTGGGGACTCCCTGAACGTTCTTGAATTCTCTGGGGAGTTTTGTGAATTATTTCCTCAATTTCTGTTTCCCTAGCTTGAGCTCGTGTAACAGCATGGCAATGTGCTGGTTTGGACTTCGGTGTAGGCGAAGAACTAGTATCTTCATCGTCTATGTCGGAATCGACACGGTGATGTACCTGGGCCTCTACCATGATCGAATTGGGGCTTGTCTGTTTCAGCTGGGCAGGTATTCGACTAAGCGCGTCTGCATTAGTGTTATATTTGCCAGGCTTATATTCAATCTTGTAATCAAATTCCGAGAGTTTGTGGTGAAACCTTACTAATCTCGAAGTCGGATCTTTTACATTGAATACGCCTTTTAAGGGCTTATGATCTGTGTAAACCGTGAAGGTTCTACCCTGTAAATAACACCTGAAGTTCCTGGCGGCCCATACAATAGCGAGCAACTCTTTTTCTATTGTGGAGTATTTTTGTTCCGCCTTATTTAAACTTCTACTTGCATACGCTATTGGCTTGTCTTTGCCTATTATCCCTTGAGATAAAACAGCTCCCAATGCTTCGTTGCTAGCGTCTGTCGTTAGATTGAAAGGTTTGGTGAAATCTGGGTAGGTGAGTAGAGGAGGATTAACAAGAGAAGTTTTAATTTCATTGAAAGCGTCTTGGCATTTTTGTGTCCAATTAAATTTGACGTCTTTCCGTAAGAGATTTGTTAGTGGCCTGACTATTTTTGAAAAGTTTGGAATGAACTTGCGATAGTAGTTGGCCAGTCCAAGAAATGATTGAGTTTGTCTCACCGTTCGGGGTTGAGGAAAATTTTGAACGCAACTTGTTTTACTGGGATCTGGAAGTGCTCCTTCGTTTGAGCATTTGTGTCCAAGGTAGATCACTTCTCTGCGAAGGAACTGACACTTTTCGGGTTGTAATTTAAGATTATGGGCTCGAAGTCTGTCGAATACCTTAGCCAATTTCTCGTTGTGATCTTGTAAATTTTTTCCATATATTACAATATCATCGAGATAGACAAAGCACTCTAATCCTTGGAGACCCGTTAGAATGTAATTCATTAAGCGCTGAAAGGTCGCAGGTGCGCCTTTCAGTCCAAATGGCATTCTCTTAAATTCATAATGCCCGTAAGCAGTACTAAACGCAGTTTTCGGTCTATCCCTTGGGTCAACCAGTACTTGATGGTATCCACTTGCAAGATCAAGTGTGGTAAAATACCGTGAATGCCCAAGTTGATCCAGTATATCCTCTATCCTGGGTAGTGGAAAGGCATCCCCTATAGATTTCTCGTTGACTTTACGGAAATCTACTACTACGCGCCAACGTTTATTGCCGTCAGGCCCAGCTTTCTTGGGGACTACAAGTAACGGAGAATTCCATGGGCTTTTGCTTATTTGAATGATATCATTCTCTAGCATCTCTTTTATTTGTTCGTTAATAACAGCCCGATGTGTTTCTGGAAGTCTGTACATTTTTTGATTTATTGGTGGTTGATTATGCAATATAGGTATGGTGTGTTTTATAGTACTAGTGCACGTTAGTTTATCTCCCTTTAAGTAGAAGAGGTCATTATACTTATAACATAGCTCAAGAATTGACTTTTCTTCTTCGTGATTTAAATTTTCTTCCAACAGTAATTCTTTACGTAAAGCCGCAAGTCTGTCTTGATTAGAGCTTTTAGTATGGTTTACGTTTACTGAATATGGATTGGAAGTGAAATTTGTCTTATCACTTTTGAAGTTGTAGTAGCTATTGTTTTGTGCACGAGGGAAAGGTGGACCACCTTTATTCTGAAAACTTTGGGAATTACTGACGTCCAAAGGTAAATAGAGAGGCTGTAGGTTATAGTAATTAAGTGGAACTAGCGTAAGCGTTAAGTTCTTCAGGAATACTGGTTCTGTGTTTACGTTCAGAACGGATAACGGTATAAAACTTTTATTCGGACTAACTAAGCAATTTGCGACAAATACTCCTTCTCCTATCTCCTGAGACATACAGATCATTTCTTGATCCAATTGTAATGGTATGCTCAGTACGATTTGAGATCGAGGAGGTATTTTATTAGGTCGCTGAAGTACTACTTCAAATTGCCTACTTTCGTCTTCATTCTCGTTTTTCAAGGTACTCGAAATTTCTTCTATTTGAGGTAAGAAAGTTTTGCTATTGGGTGCCATTGAAGTGGTAGCAGAAGATTTAAATTGCTCCTCTATTTGATCCCTTGGTATTTCCTCCCCATCTTCTGTGGATGTTTCGAGAGGTACCGTGAACTCAATAGGATTGGTTTCCGTGCGAGGAAACCGGAGTAATTTGTTAGGGCCTTCTATATTGCAATTTTTTGCAAGAAAGTCATTACCTAACAGCCCATCGTGAGAGAGTTGGGCGTTATCTTCTACAACCTGTAGATGGCATGGGATACTGCGGCTTAGTAAAAAGTTGCCTTGGCAGCTACCCAATGTTTCTCCATCTCCAAATGGAGTTTTCAGAGTGACCTTTTGACTCTGTTCTATACGTTCTGGCGTATCAAGTGCTTCCTGTTTTATAAGACTTACTTCAGCTCCAGTGTCCACTATCAGCCGAACGGCTGCGTTTTTGCTTATATCTAATGGCAAATCTACTATTGAAATGTTTTCCCTTTTTCGGGGGTTTTTCTTTTGAGAGGACCCTGAAGTAGTATGATAAGTTTTCTTTAATGTCGAGCCGGGGACTTTTCGGTCGACAGTGTGCCGTTTCCCGAATTTGCAGTTTCCCATCGTTGTTTCTGCCGACAGGTGGACACGGTATGGCCCCTTCTGCTACAAAAACTACACATCTCTTGTCCATAATTAATTCTAGGTTCGCGATCTGAAGTGCCCCATTGAAAACTGTTTTTTGTATTTGCTCGCTCAGGTGGTGCCTTAACATTTTGTCGACAATATTGGACATCATGTCCTTTCGTTCTGCAGTTTATACAGAAAGGGGTGTTTTTGCGTTTTATGCAATCGTCATACGTGTGCCCCTTGTAATTGCAATAGCTGCAGGTAATCTTGTTTAACAGTAATTTCTGTTTTTCGTCTCTTCTTTCTCCTGTATGATGAAAGGTAGAATTCTGATATGGAGGTGGACTTCCTAAAGATTTTCTTATTGAGCTGACTTGGGTCGAGTGCCAATTATCCGGTGAGTTTCTGCCAGTATTAAAGGATACTGAAGCTAATTTTGTCGGCTCCTGTGTGGGAGGTATATGGAACTCAGTCTTTATGTTAGGTTTTCCTAGCTCATTTGTGTAAAGGTATGGAGCAACAGTCTCGTGAATGGGATGACTATAAGCATTAGCATAATTTGTGGAATTATGCCTTAAAAAGTTGTCCATTGGAAAATAGCTTGTGGGATTATGAATGGCGGATTGTGGATTATAAAAGAGGCTGTGTTGTAATCGTTCCATGTCTAGTGCCTTTTGGATGAGTTGGTCTACCGAATCTTCATTTAAAGTAAGTAAATAGGCACTTAGATGAGGATTATTAGCACCACTCTTCACTGAAGCCATAGCAAAATCTTCTATTTGTCGCTTCACCATATTGAAATTTTCAGCACCATATTTACTCTGTGCCGCCTCATTACATTGTAACAATAGGCCTTTTAGCCTAGTTGTGAAGGAGTTAAATGACTCGTGCGGGTATTGTCGGCAAGTGATTAATCTATTTATCAGCTCATGGTAAGTCTCACGAGGTAAGTAATTACGATAAAGTAATTGTTCAACCTCTGCAAATGTTGTGAGTGAGCTAGATGCGATTAGCTGGTATGCATTTCCTCTCAATCTAGTGGGAAAAATCTGCATAAAAGCTTGCTTTTCCTCCTCCTCTAGGCACTGTTGTACTTGTTTGCAACAGCCTATAAAGGTTTGCAATTCTGTGAGAATTTGGGGACTAAATTCTCCAGAAAACAAGGGCACCATTTGTGCTGTCAGTTTAACTACCTTTTCATAATTCACTGGCATTTTGGCTGGTTGGTTGGTATCGTTATTAGAAGTAGGCGAGGTTAATGATTTTTCTGTGATTAGGGCGTTTAAGCTATTTCTTCTTACTAGAAAATTAATTAAGCTGTGCCTTCTGAAACGTTTACCTGAGCGATGCTCACGATACCAGTTTACGGAAGGTCGACTTTGGGATGAATTACACTCTACACTTGGGCTATCTGGAGGACTGGTATTATCAAATGATAATGAATTTATTACCGTCTCAAAGGTAGAGCATGAAGAACTACGGCCAGTTTTATGCATGAAAGCAAAATCATTCGAGTTAGAGAGAATAGAGGAGAACAGGGAATAAGTAGTTTTATCAAAGAAGTTTAATTAATTTAATCAAAGCAAAAAAAAATTTTCCCGAATATGTGAAAGCTGCCTTGTTTTAGTCTTTTTTCTATTATTAATGAGGAATAACAGTTTTGCCTCTTTTAACTTACTTAAAAAAAAGATTGTTGTCGTTTCAGTCAGCTTCGTTTAGCCGTACTCTTTGTTGTGTATTATTTATTCTTAAAGGGAAGTCGTATTCTCCAAGTTGGGGACTTCTTATCTTCTTAGGCTGGGTTCTATCGCCAGATTCCACGGTAAGTAGCCCGTAACTCGTAGGTTGGAGAATCAAGGTTTTTCAAGTGTATGTAGATTGACCAACTTCCTTGATCCTACCGGCTGCGCCAAAATTGTCGTGTTTTCCGAGTATCTTCCGGAATAAGCGTTGTTAAATAAATGGCGAAGCCAATTGAGGCTTTGCACCTATTTATTTAACGTACAAGTTGTTGTTCAATAAATGGCGAAGCCAAATAAGGCTTTGCACCTATTTATTAAATGTTCAACTTGTTGTTGCCTGAAGAATAGGCGAAGCCAAGTAAGGCTTTGCACCTATTTAATTATAGAAGACCTAGTTGGAGATTGATCAATAGGCGAAGCCGAATAAGGCTTTGCACCTATTTAATCGCTGAAGACTTCTTTAAAACTTAACTCTAGGCGAAGCCAAATAAGGCTTTGCACCTATTTTAATTAGAAAGACTTCTTTACGACTGAACTCTAAGTACTTTATTCTGTACTATATTTATACAAAAAATTATCTTACTCTAAGACTACTAATACTACACAGAATAATGTATAAAATACCTCCGACCCAGCACTTTATTTATTTAGCATATAATTCATACAAAGTGTAAGTCGGAAGTATTTCATTAACAACTATTACTTAATTTTACTACTTACGGAAGTATGCAAGTCACGGCACTCGTTGCTTTTTATAAATTTATACATATATCTTACCCAATCTATGTTGCGGGCTTTCAACTTATTGTTTATTTTAATTTCTTTCCTACTCGAATTACACTCAGTACTTTGCGGCTTATTACAAAACAATTTAGTTACTCACAAACATATGTTCTACCTCTGGTGCAAGGTCGTCGTATTTCAACGTGCGAATTCTTGCGCCCAGCGGTATTATCACATCATTCACTGAAATAATTGAGGTAGATCAGTGATGATTAATTATGTATGTACGTATACTGTTTGTTTTTACATGCAGTGAAAACTGATGTAGGTATGTAGGTATACCGTTTGTTTTTACATGCAGTGGAAACTGATGTAGGTATGTAGGTATACCATGCCGTAAACTTTTCGTTTTATTTCCTGATCGGAATACGTGAAATGTTTAATGTACTGATGTAGGTAGGTAGGTAGGTAATTGATATTTTTATATTTTGAGTTTTTCTGTATGTAACAGCGCTTCAGTAAACTTGTGTAGAAGAACATAATTAAAAGGTCATTCTACATCGATGAAAACAGCTAGCGCAGATTGTTTAAAGTGGAAGCCCTTTTCAATTGAGTGTATGACCTCAGCATTTTCCTTAATCACCCTGCAACTCCTAAACGGTTGATATGCCCCCACTGCCATACAATTTGTTGTTTGTCTAGGTGAGTACTATCACCTCCTGATCTATTGACCTCCCAGGCGGAAACACCCTGTATATTTGGACACTGCCGGAGAACACGTCAACATAGAGAGCTGACATTTTGTGCACGGTCCTTTCGTAGAAATAGGAAATATTATGGGCTAAACTGGGCAACCCCTTCTTGGTGTTGCTAAGGAGTGACAACAAAAGTTCTGCAAATAATGTTCGTATTTTATAACTGTACAAAAATACAGAAAAGAAGTATGCGTTGCAATATTAGTTGTCAGTCGTATTTACGCTTTACACGTGTGCAGTTATATATTAAATTTTAAACCAATTTCGGGAGAAAATGAATAAAAACGAAATAGTGCGAGCTGAAATTTTGCACAAGTGGAGTGAAAATCCATCACTGTCATACAAAAATTTGGCAAAACAAGTTGGAACGAGTTATGACACGGTTCGAAGGGCGATATTGAACTTCAAAACTTATCAGCGGATAAAGGACAAGCCAAGGAAGGGACGTCCAAAGGGTCCTGCAGATAAGGAACTGGAAAAAAGAGTGATCAATATAGTAAAGGCTAAAAAATGTATGTCTACCCGAGATGTTGCGAAAAAAGCCGGAAGTTCTCAACAGATGATTGTGAAAATTAAAAAAAGAAATAACTTCCAGACATTTAAGAAGCAGAAAGCACCAAAACGAACCCAAAAACAGACAGTGAAAAGCATATCTTTAGCCAGGAAGTTGTACGAGCAAGAATTTTCAAACAAGAAGCAGTGCATCGTTATGGATGATGAAACATATTTGAAAATGGATTTTTCAACACTACCAGGCCCTCAGTTTTATTCAATAGTGCCTGGAGAGGTGATCTGTGATTCTGAAAAAACAATTAAAATAAAAAAATTCGGTGAAAAAATTTTAATATGGCAAGTTATTTGCCAGTGTGGGAATAGAAGTACGCCCTTCTTCTGTAAAGGTACAATAAATACAGATGTATATATTAAACAGTGTCTTCAAAAGCGACTTTTGCCTTTTTTGCGGCAACACGATGGGCCAACGTTATTTTAGCCAGATTTAGCGCCAGCTCACTATTCCAAGAAAACGGTGAGTTGGTATGAGGACAAAGGGTTACATTTCGTGCCAAAATCACTTAATCCTCCGAATGTCCCCGAACTTCGCCCAATAGAGCGATACTGGGCAATAATAAAAAGCAAATTGAGAAAAATAGGTAAAGAGGCAAAAACATTAAAGGATGTGAAAATTTCATGGAGAAATGCAACAAAAAATGTTTCACATACCGTTGTGCAAAACTTGATGGAGGGTGTTGCAAGAAAAACTCGACTGTATGGTCGCCAAAAAATGCCTGAATAGTAAAAGTTTTTTTTTATTTTAATTTAAGTTATGCGTAATCAATATTAATAAATGAATTAAAATTTTACTTCTCCTTTCTTAAAATTATGGGCTTTTTACTTTTTGCAGAACTTTTGTTGTCACTCCTTATATAAAAATTTAGGCTTTTTACGTATACTGTCAACACCATCAGTCCTGGACGTCTTATTGGAGTAGTCCTAGACAATAGTAAATAAAATTGCCATACAAAATTTTGTTTTTTCACTATATATTTGGAAACTGCCTGAGAACGCGTCGATGCACAATGGGGTATTTGCCGCAAAAGACTGGCCGAAAATGCATTTTCGAAAATGTGGATTCATGAACAAAAATCTGCTTTTATTAGAGCCAAAGGTCCTACAGTATAAAAGGTAGCCATTTTTTTCACTCGGGTCTCGCGCACTGCGATACCGTCAGTCAGAAGTTACCGTTTGCTGACAGTGGTTTGTGATTTTTCGAAGCGATTTAAGTTTACTCCTACAAAAATTGCTCTAATTTTGTTTTGTGATCCAGTGTGTGAATTTCCTACTATGGATAATTCGATAACAAGTATGCTCTTACATTTTATACATTAGTTAGTGAAATCAATCTTGAATTGAAGAAATTATAAAACATGATAGTAAAAAACATAATTTTTATAATTATCAGTACAAACTCTTGGCGTTTTAATTTACTTCTAAGCTTTTCTATGCAATTTTTTATACTTCAAATTAAAGGGCATTTATCGTAAAAGAAAACTACTAACAAAATTGCCGCGAAATCCGGCAGGTGTATTTTTTGTAATTTTTCTTATATAACATTTCCCATTTTATGAACAATATGAAATAGAAATTATTTAAGGTCTTCGGGCGTAAAGTTTATGACTAGTAAAGACATTTATTCCATTTTGGAAAGTTACAATGGAAAAAGAATTATTGATTTGTATTCTGAAGATGAAGAACGGCGACAAGATTTGAAGCATAAATTAACCCATATTATGGTTGTCACCTCACTTCAAGTGACACGAAACAAAGAAGAAGAGACAGATTATACCTGAAGAAATTAAGTGTAAATTGTCGACAGGAAAATGCAAGTGACAAAAGTCGAGAGCTCACCGCACATTTCTTTCGGTTTTTGCTGCTTCAGTGTCGAATTTTATTTCGTTTGCCACGTGTTTCTATGAATTTTACATAGTCGTATCACTTGAAGTGAGGACAACCATAATAAGGGTGATAGTCAATGATATAGCATCAAATCAAAGTTCGATGGTAAACAGCACACCAGAAGAAGACACTATGTTGTTTACTGTGGTCGATGCCACGATATGCAACTCACACCACCTCGAAAATTGGTGCTATACATGTATGTGGTGCCACATCAAAAGAATTTAATGATTTACCTAAAAAAACGAGACTTAAAGAAGAGTAATTAAAATTCCTGTACAAAATAGTAAATAAGAACGAAATTCGATAAAGATTCTGTCCCAACAGAGAAGGAAAGAAATCCAAGAACGATTTAGGATTGAGATGGGCTTGATAGTGAACGTCTCCAAAGCCAATTTTGGAATCACCAATGATGGACACAGTAGTAAGCGATTTTTTGCTGCATCCATTACTGAAATAGATTTAAATCTAATATTTAGATTTAAAATAATAGTTGAGGTATTATCACAAAATTAACATTGTATAATTTCAAAAATACCCAAGAGAGACCGAAGAACTCCAGCTGTATAAATGGCATCCAATGTCTCCACGATCCATATAATACTCCGTCATGGTTCTTAAGTAGTTTCGAACGCTGTGCTCCCAATCGGACAGCTCTCCGAAGAAGCTGCGGAAGCTTGAAACAAACCTTTGAGAGCATACATACTCAATTATTCATAAAGATATTAGTCCAGTTTTCTTCCAAAGTCAGTGTGATTTGGGGTATGTGGAAAGTGACCATAGAAATACCTATACCGTCTTCTGTTTTAGATGCGTCCGTGTAGATTATTCTGTCTGTATAGTTACTCATATTCTTGTCTGTGTATGTTGTATTTTGCTTTCATTGCTAAGTTATTTGTATTCGTTTCCATTTGTGATGATGCGTTTCATCTGTTTTTCCAGGGCACTGTAATGAGCCTACAGCCTCATCACCTTCTCCAATGCCCCAATAGGCTAATCGTCAATGCTGCATCAATCATTCATCATTATTTTGCGCCAAATATCTAAATCTCTAAATCTCAGTTCCCACGGGAGAATATTTCTAAATTCCCAGGGAAGATATTTCAAACAAAAGCAGACCTATAAACCTTCAAATATTCTTAAAAATTCAAACGTATACTTATTTGTATCATTTTCGCTTACTAATACCCAACATTTGCACATAAAAAACATGCGACATATTCCCATATTAGTTTCACTTACTCAAACCGTATAACCGTATAACCATTTGTTCAAAGAACAAAAATTCCTCATATGTGAAAATGTAGTCGCATCACAATTAAAACAAATTTGAGTAAGTCATAAAATATCGGAACCCATTTTCAAGTACGCAATGCACATGCACTTGAAAAAGTTGACCGTCATATATCTCACAGTGCCGGGTCTACTGACATATAATATGGACTGACTACGTTCATAGAACTGTACTGTAAAAAGTGGGCTCACTTCTATATTGTTGACTCTTTCGGTCTAAGCACCAAGTATCAACTGAGAGAGAACTGTAAACAACAAATAAATATGTGGCTCTGTCGAAATAAATGTTTTTAAATTAATTATTTGGGTAAATTACTGATAAAATTGTTTTACCAAACGCAATATATTCATTAGATATGCAGCAGAAATTCGAAAGGTTTTATTATAATCGCTTTTCGAGCTGCATGCTCATTTTTTCAACTTCCCGCCAATGATTTTTTTCAATGTTGGCACCGGCGTAGGAACTTTTTTTGACATTAGCAACTGAGCCCACATGAAATAGAAAGTTAATCAGTCCATATTATATATGTCAGTGGCCAGGTCTTTCATCATAGAAAGTAAACAAGCATACACCACATGTTTACTTTGACCATGATTCAAGCTACCGCAATGCTGTTGACGATATGTCGGTATACATACAAATAATGTACTTACCATTGCCCAATACTCAATTCTCATTTTCTCTTCTCATGCCTGAACGGCTTATACAAGTTATGACTAACGTTACCCAATAGCAGCAATTTAGCTTATTCGGCTTATGTGCCTGAACGGCTTACTGCTGCTGGAAGTGTTTTGATTTTCAAAATGAGGAAGTAGATTCTCTTCACGTGGATTTTCGTGATTTCTTTTGGTGAATATATATATATGAAGTATATCCAGTGCTAAGAGGGGTAGTGGGGAGTTGTGGTTGTGCACTGTTTTGAAGACTGGGTAACAAGTTCCTGTAGGGAAGCCCATCTATATTAAGAGGCTGGTGATTGATGTGATGTGGGCGGCGCCAAGAGAGATTTTTCATTTTTGCTGTAGCATTAAGCGCTGTCTGGATCTTATTCAGTTTCTTTTGTTCAGTTGACTGTACACTGTGAGACTGAAGGAATTTAGGGTGTTACTAAATTCCTTGGGGAAGAAAGATTGCTGAAGTGAACAGTGCTAGCGAGCAGCCTCAATTCTGGGATCGGACATATCACGCTACACTTTTTAGTCTTATATGGGCGACAAATTTTTTGTCTTTACTGGGTCATTCTATATCAAATAGGCAACATGTGTGATATGACCATAGCCAATTCTGTTGGAATTTTACATACTCTGTAGCAAAAATGTAACGCTTTCTGCATTTTTTGCCCATTTGTTTAAGCATATCCACTGACTGACTCCAAAGGTTCATTCCCAAAAGATAATTGCCTACTTTCTGGCATTTATTGAACTTTTCGCTGGGTATGCTTAAAAAAATTCAAAAAACGTAGAAAGGACTACGTTTTGGGTACAGAGTGTGATAGGTCCTTTTAAAGGGAAGCTTTTGGGATTCTTAAATCCAATATGAAACATTGGTGTTGATGACGTGTTTTTTGATAAACATAGTACATTAGTTAAAAAAAAACGAGTTAAAGATTCGAAATCTTAATTTTGTTGAACCATAACTTCGAAACGGAGGGGTAAAATTTATATACCATTGGAGAGGTCCAACGATTACCAATCCAACGTTGAGAAGTTACAGGGTGATATATGAAAACATAACCAAATATTTTTAAATTCGGTTATTTCGAAAACTGTAAGGATCTTCGCCCCACCTCCCATATAATTTTTTGCTTGTCCACATACGGGACACCCTGTATAGAAACAATTATTTTTTATTTGTAGGTAGTTATAAATGTATTTTTGTGAAATTTTCCTGATTTTTTACTTCTTGATCCCGCTAAGATCCCAAGTTAAAATTTTAATATGTTTTAGTGGATAATATAAGGTACAAAATATAAAAAAAATATATTATGTCAAAAGTATGTCCTTCAGGATATTCAAGGATAAAATCCTTATTTTTGATGTCCTTTTTCGCATATATTTTAAATATGCTATTTTTCTTCTGTTTAAAATGAGCCAAATTTCACTGTCCTAGCATGAATAGAAAAATACATATGAATTTTTAAAGGAGACCGGGGCAGCATTTCTGCGAAATTTTGAAAATGCAAAACACGCGAAATACGCATTGCATAGGGAAAAATATTGTATTTTTGTTTTCACAAATCCTCCAAGTATGTAAAATTTAAACAAAATTGGTCATGCCACACTTTCTATGATATTTGGTCGATTTTCTATGGAATGACCCCAATATAGTACTGTCTCAAATGTTCGGCGAGGTGCTCAGCTATCAATCCCGGGCCCTGAGCTATTTTTCCCCAATTCTAAGCCCCGTGAAGCCTGCCTTATTGAGTATTCCACATATGGTTGGGATTTTTTGGTTTTACTGTTCATGGGAATGCTATTTTTAGCCGCGAAGCTTTTGCCAGAAGTGCTGCTTCTTCGTCAACAATTAAGCTGTTGGGAGGTTGGAGGTATTCCTTCACCTTGTCTTGAAATCTTTCCTAGTCGGCGCGATGTTCTATATATCTGGGAATGTGTACCCTTCCTGGAAGAGTTTTGCTAATCCTGATAACAATAGGTAGGTGATAGGTAAGTCATTACTACCCTTTGGGTTTGAAGATACGCACCAGTCAGTTAGAGTGCTAGAAGAGCAGGGGCAATGAATAGGTCTATGTGCGAGTGTTTCTTGTATTTAAAATAGTAGGGGAGCCATCATTTAAGAGCACGAGCTTAATCTGGTAACCTCTTCTTGCTGTTGCAAAACAAAACTTTTGGTTTTCACTTTATTTAACTTTTATTTTCATCTAGGGTATAATATTGTTGATCTTGTAACAAATATAACTTTTTCCCTTGTTATTTTTTAAGTTAAGTTTTTTTATAACCATGCAACTGGTACGTATAAGTGCATAACTAAATTAAAGGTAACATTCCGGGATTTCTAAATCTTGTAAAAAAACTGTAGATTTATTATGCATTTTGGGCGGAAAAATTGTTAAAATTCCAATTTTTTGATTTTGACGTCTGATTGGAAAGCTCAGACGTTTTGCTATCATCTAGATTAATCTCAACTTGATAAGGTGTATAAAGAAAGTTACAGGGTGTAAATAAGAAAAAGTATTTAAAATTTTTATAGAAGCGGTGTATGCATGGTGATATGGGAATGAGATTTGAAAACGTGTCGAAGCAGTAATATCACGGAATCTTAAGGGCATGTCTTGCTACATTTCCTACTGCGGGAGAAAAACTTGATAAAGAGATGTAAAATTCAATTTTTTGTGAGAAGAATGAAGTGATTACGGAAATAAGAAAGGTAATTTGCACGTAAAAGATTCCTATACAAATGTGCTAATGCTAGTATCTGAGTTGCATAAATACAGATATCGGCTTTTAGTCCTGTTCAGTTTAGCCGCGAAAAATATAAAATCCGGAACTATAGTGAAATTTTCTTGGGATTTTTTTCATTGAGTTTCTAATCGTATGTACTTTAATCTTCTACATTAAAAAAAATATTGCTAATAATAATTATTTAAACAAATAATTCTTAATTATCGAATGAATCTTCAATAAATTTTTTTTTCGAATATTTGTAATTTTTTACGGTTCTGTACCTCAAAAGGAAAAAAAGGAACCCTTATGCCACATTCACAATGCAGAGTGATTCTTATTTTTTGTCGTACCTTAATGTCGGAATATACGACAAATTAAAATGAACTGCTTTTTTTATGTTATTATTCAGCTCAGCATTGCATTACGTAGAAGGAGCTAAGAATGACACTTCACATTACAAACTCAAAATGTTATTTCGAATTTAAGCACTTGTATTGCTCTAATCAGCCTGTAGCTTCTGAACGTTACACCCTATGATGATGATGTTGGTAGATAGATAATCGTTTGAAATTTCCAATAGTCTATAAATTTTTCAGTTTAATAAGTGCTAGAAAGTAGGCAATTATCTTTTGGAAATGACATTTTTCAGCCATTTTCGCTGGATATGCTTAAGAGGAGTCAGTACCAAGATTTTCAAGTTTCATACATTTTTCAATGCGAATTTCTGGCAAACTATTCGTACCAGAATAATGATTTATATCTCAAATTAAATTTAACGGAGAGGTCTAGTAAATAACGTCAAGAATAAAAAAATGTGTTGGAATGGAGATATTAGCTGGAAAACTTGTAAAAAATGCTACAAATTGATTTTTTTCAAATCGAATTCCTGTTAGTACGTATTCTCATTTCTTTAGATTGTGACTATTTTAGAAAGATAAAGCCTAAATCTAGCAAATAACGTCGAGTTTTTTTCATTTTTAGTGACGCATTTTTTAATTATTTAACTCTAAAAGTACTTCTTTTTTCTCTCGATATTTCACCGACTAGAAAATGCATTATTTCGTTGAAAGTTGTAGAAATATAAAGCAATATAATATATTCAACAATTATGTGCAAAATAAAATTTAGGAGAGTTAATTCTCGTTAAAAATTTTGCATTTCTATGAACTGCAAATTTTCATTTTCGTTTTAAATTGTCGCATGTTGGGTTTCTGTCTTTTACGCTAGATGTCTCTAACATGGTCTTTGGTCTAGGTCTAAGCTAATTTTATACGAATTTTCATACTTTCAGGACACAACCCTACGTATAGTAAGTTTTATTGCCTACAGGCTCGCTGGTATCTAAATTGAAATTTTTGCTGAGTAATGACTCCTCTTAAGAAAAAGTGCAATAAATGCAGAAAGGGTTTGGTACAGAGTGTGGTCATTTTAAAGCTAAGGTTTTGGGCTTCTTAAATCCAATATGAAAAATTAGTATTGAAGACGTCTCTTTTGTTAAACATAGTAGTTAAATAAAAAACAAAAAAACAAGTAAAAAACATATCCAAATATCTTAGTCCCGTTATTTCCCACTAAATTTTTTGCTCGTCTAAGCATGACCTATTCGTAGCCTTCGGATGCCAGACCATATACGAGACACTCTGTATATTGTAAATAAAGAATGTATTATACATAGTTATAGTTTTATTTACCTATTGAAATAATTTGTTTTAATTACATTATAGCCTAATTTTGAAGTATTCTTTCTTTAGTTCGGGAAAGCCACGATTTCATAGATGTAGACTGAACCTAATAATGAATATTTCTTATAACTTTCGACCGCGTGGCTGTAGAAGGTTTGTTGTGCTCCAAAAAACATCCCTCCATCTTTGAAATATCCTGATTTTTCAAGCTGTTGGTCGAGGACAGTCGACTTTGGAGGAAAAACTTTCTTCTTTATTTTGGGAAAGCACCGATTTCATAGATAGCCATATATGAATATTTTATACACCTCTTGTCCGTGGTCTTAAGAAGGCTTGTGGTGTCTTTAGAACTCACGTTGAAATTATTACGTACTTAGCTTGTAAAGAAACAGCGGTCTGTCTCAGTAAAGAAATTTGACACGTGGTCTTGGAGGCAACAATTTGACCTTAACCTCTGACTTCATCTTAACCCTTGAAACCGGAAGTGTCTGCTCTTGGGTAATCTTTTGCAACCGGAAGTGTCAGGTCTTGGTCTTGGAAGTTACAACTTCACCTTGATTCTGCTTCGATATCTAAAAAATAGTTCACACGAAGCTGATAAAATATGGTAATTTTCGGTTCGTAATATTGATGTAGGGGGCATAATTTTCTTACTATTAATAAAAGTGTATCATGCAGTGAGTAAACATATCTTATCAATAAATTTAATGAAGATCGTAGTGGGATAGTGTAAGTTTCAATTTTGACTAAAAAATCACTTGGATGATGACTAGTGGAGTTGTATGGGAGATTATAATTAGCTGTGAGTAAACAGTAAAGAAAAAAAATTTCTGGTAACAGTATGTTCCATACATAATCTTACAGGTAGAAGAAAATTTTATAAGAATCTGATAACTGTATTTCCTTATAAACCTTATCTAAATTCATATGTGTCCAAACCGAGTTATACATTTTCGTTATAGAGGAAAGCACATTCTATAATATCCGAAAATAGATGGCAGCAAAATGAAAAGCTATAAGAATTTGGTGACAGTATGTTCTATACAAAATCTAATAATCAGAAAATTTTTTTATAAGAATCTGGTAACATGTTCAATGCACAATTAAAAAAACAGAAGAAAATTGTATAAGAATCCGGTAACAGTATGTTCCATGCAAAATCTAACAGGCAGAAGAAAATTTTATAAGAATCCGGTAACAGTACGTTCCGCAAAATCCAAGATTTTATGCATTTCCTGATGTGTAAGCCTTATCTAAATCCTCATGTTCTATAAAAAATCGGGCTATAAATTCCCTTAAAAAAATTTACTTAGGGTATATAGTGATTTTAAAAATTCGTATCTTCAAAACGAAGCCGAGAACCTTTTTCTCAAATCTGTTCTAGCATATCCTATAATGGGTCCTATTCTGTCGGTAAAATTTAAGTTTTGATATCTCGACAACTATCTTATGTCTCTCAAACTACCTCAATTCAAAAATTTTTTGTCTGCTTTAAAATTCGTGTTAGATCTCTATCCACCGTTGCGTAGTTTTAAAGATATAATCAAAAATGCAAAACCCTACACTTTGAAGGTGGAACATCCTTTTAAGTTGAATACCTCGAAAAGCGTTAGGAGAATTGAAAATTGTCCATACATTTTTTTTCGTTTCTCGAGCTCCCCTATCACCTGCTGCATAGTGCATAATAAATTGTTTCCTTATAAAAAAGACCTGTAAGCTCTAGAATTTACGTATTACTTGAAAATTTCACATACTGTAATACAAATTAAATCCAGATTTTTAGTAAATGATTAGAACGTCGTTCAAAATGAGACGAAATGTCATTCTGAATAAACCGAAAGAGAAAAAAAGATGCGACGGAATGATTCTCGAGAATCTATTATAACCTATAGTATGATTTCATTTTATTCATTAGTGTTTTTGGATATGTATTGAGTCTGCATATTGATTCTTGGATTCACTCATATATTAAAAAAAATCGTATTCTTATCTCCTTATTAAAGTTGCTTTATCAATCAACAAGAGCAATAATAATCTCAAAAGAGACTTAGATTTCAAAATCTTCACATTTTTTTATGTTTGCCGAAAAGAATTCATTTATCGATATAATGATAATAATAAGAGAAATTAATATTTACACATGCATACATAATTGTGGCGTTGAAGCAATATTTTAAACTTTTTAAAATTCTTGGCAGAATATCAGTTTTTCTAGTAGGAAAAGGTGTTATTTCAGAAATTAAATTGAGCTTTGAATTTCAATTTACTTGGTATGTGCGCAGTTTATTCTATTCAATTGGGAATTTTTTTTTAAGATTATGAAATCTTATATATGTGCATGGGTATATAATGGATAAATAAATTTTTTAAATGTAAGAATACATAAGGTAAGGACCACATTATTAAGTATCAATATGTTTTTGAAATTAGATGTTAAAAAAAAGGCACAATAGTTTTATATGCATAATCCTAGCATGTGGTAAATATGTTTTTTTGGACGAATGAATGTTTAATATGTTCAAACGATGGATATAAAAATCTACATATGTAAAAAACTGTAGAGGCGTTGGAATTTTAACGTCAGGCCGTTTGACGTCAGAGTTTAATTTATTGTGAGATGCTTTGATGTGGCACAAAGTACACTTTTTTTTTTTTAATTTGCTACAGAGAGAGCTTTTTTTAGTTTTTTTTATTAGTTGCGAAAATAAAATGACGTATATAAGTAAACTGCTTACTGGGAAAATACAAATTGTCCAAATAATATATACGTACATATTAGTGTTGTTATATACTTTTATATCCTAGATGAAATCATAGGGTATACTAAGTTTGTCATCCCGTTTGTAACACTTAGAAATAATACTGGTAAAGCAAAATGGATTAGACACCCATGAATAAAATTAAAAGTTATTTAATTTGATTTTTGCATGTCCGTCCGTCCGTCCTCACGATAACTCGAGAGCGCGTGCACTTAGAAAGCTGAAATTGTGCACATGGGACTTTAAAAACGAAAGTAAAATTAAGTTCGAAAATGGGACAAATCGGGACACTCCTCCGTAGGGTGCCATACAAAAATTTCATTTTTCATGATATTTGGAAAATCCTGAGAGCGCCTCAACATAAAGAGCTGAAATTCTGTACTCGGTGTTTTCATAAAAATAGTAAATATAATTTCAAAAATGGACTAAATCGGGCAACCCCTTCTTGGTATTGCCATATACAAAATTTTACATATACTGTGAAAACGATCAGTCCAGACGGTTTTAATGTACCAAAAAGCTCTTTCGAATGTGAAATTCTATAAAATTGCTTATAAATCATTTTTTCTGTCTGACGAACCGTTATAGAAATATATGCGAAAAACCACTTCAAACATCAAACATAGATGGGTAACCATACGAAATTACATACCGAGTACTCATCTAGCGTATCATAATAATTGATCCTAGACCAATTCTAACTTTTTTACTTGTGTTAAATGACAAAACCGAAGCAAACAAATTAAGAAACCTAAAGAAACTATTTAGTAGCTCAGTCGTCAGCTATGAGAGGTCCATCGGGGGACAGGATATTTATGTCTACTAAATGGCTCTAAGAATGTCCGCGTTTTTCCCACTTTGTTTATCTATGTACATATTGTCCAGGCTAAACATTCTTCATCGAACGTCGAAATAACAATTCAAACCCCAAACAGAGTTGATCCGTTGCGTCTTCTCCCGTCCTGCTGACAAAGTCCAAAGCTCAGAAAATATATGATTTGATCTTTTCGTTCCTTCAGCAAAAGTTGAGTTATTCAGCTTACTCCCGTTCCGTTCGGTCCAATCTGATCAGTTTCTATATAATACATTACATTTTCTAAACTTCAACATGGCATCCAGACCGAAACACATTTTTCTTTCTACTATTTATCAACCTGTGCTTTTAAAACTTAGTTCCACTCACTTACCTCAAAGCATTCAAATGTCTAAATTTTCTCAGAGAAATTATGAATGCTGTTTTACACTAGTCCAAATATATAGTAGAAAATATTTTCTCATTTCATATTTCTCTTGCCAGTAAATTAGATTGCTCTTCTCCGAATAACAACGTCAATGATAATTTCTAGTTCATATTCTACTACTAATTTATACATGCATCGACCACGCATTCTATTTGCACACTCTTCATTCATAACAACAGTTTTTCAAATAGATATAAACAAAGATCCTATAAATAAATTATTGAAAGAAATATTCTCTGCAGGCATTCGTAAATGACACTTTAATAATAGACTATATTTGAAGATCGCATGTGATTGAGCGATCAGTTCGTCGACATAGTTCATATGTAGGTACATATATATGCCATCTTGATCCGTACTAATATACGAATGTGCAAAATGTGTAGACATTTTATTTTCGGTTATTATAAATGCTTGGAGCTGCGGTAATTTTCCAAAAATTTTAACAAAATATTTACAATTGAGAAGGTACGCTTCTCAAGCTAAATATCTTCATAGCGTACGGACATCAATGTCTGAAAATTTATCCACTCTGAAATCTTTTTGTTCTGTTTAATTTATACATATTAGGTCCGAATTTTCCTTAATCATGTTGTGCGGACATATTTGAAAAATTTGAATGATAAGTATTCAAATTGACCGTATCAAATAGGCTGTTGAGATATATCATTTTGGCAGTAAAGAAAGCGTTACTGTAAGATTCTTAACTTGTCATAAAGAAAAACTCCCGTCGGAGTGCACAGGTTCCTTAAATTTTCTATAACACCATTATAACTTAAGTAAAAGTAAAGTAGAGTAAAATTTAACCTTACATCACCCTTAGAAACAGCAAAAAGTATTCTAGATTTGCACGTATAGGTCCAGGTGGTTAATCGCAGATGCGCAATTTCAAGGCAGCTATGACTCCAGTCATGTCCTAGGAAGTAGGAAACTCTAATAAAGAAGAACTGGAATAACGCGCGGATATCACGATAATGTCTCTTTAGCAAACACTTGAAACACATTCAAGCTCCATACAATGACTTCTGCAGAAGTTATATGGACGGTGAGAAGGTTGAAAGCTTAAAATCTACAGTGTGAATGCCCCAAGCTTACTAAACCTTGCCCTTGTAGCATAGAAATGGTCTAAAATGTTCATTGAATTCGAAAAGTTCCTGAATTGTTATATCTTGCCTAGATGATGAAATCATAGGGTACCTATACTAAGTTTGTCATTCCGTTTGTAGGTCATAGAAATGCTGGTAAAGCAAAATGGGTTGGACAACCACACATAAGATTAAAAATAGTTTTGATTTCTGCATGTCCGTCTGTCTGTCCGTCTTCAGGATAACTCGAGAACGCGTTCACTTAGAGTGCTGAACTTTTGCACACGGGATTTTTAAAGAAAAAAGTGAAATAAAGTTCGATAGGTCCCATTATCGAGCAACTCCTTCGTATGGTTACCATACAAAAAATTTAGATTTTCACTATACATTTGGGCACTGCCTGAGAGCGCGTTGATTTAGAGAGTTGAAATTTGGGACATGAAGTTTTCTTTGTGAAAACGATCAGTCTTAGTCGTTTTTATTGTACTGAAAAGTTCTTTAGAATGAAAAATTCTATGAAATTGATCATAATCATTTTTACTTTCCGACGAACCGTTCTAGAAATACATATATGCGAAAAACCACTTAAACAATCAAACTTGCACAGAGAGGTGACCATATGAAATTACATACGGGTATTCATCTAGGGTATCATAAGAATCGGTCTTGACCAATTCTAGTTTTTTCACTTGTTTTTAAAATATGTTTAACAAAGATTGTATATGACCTTGTAGTGCAGTGCAGGAGAAAATTGAAAGCTTTGGCTTCTATATCTGGAGAATTTCTTGAATAGATTGTGAGAGCACATTTTCTTTCGTGGCATTGTAGAAAATGTAAAAAGAAAATTGAATTCGATTCGCAAAGGAAAATGCGAAGATGAAAATTGAGAACAAAAAGTAATAAAAACCCTGCGAAAGTGTTTCAAAAGTAAATGATTCTAGATTATACAGTTCTTTCAAGCAGTATTGGTTTGCTGGTGATTTACCATTTTCTGTAGCAAAAGCTCTCAACGGTGCTAAAACATTATTACCTTCACCAGCGATGCACAACGACGTCAATGATCTCACAACAAATATTCTTAATTTCACACTTGTGTTTGGCGAGATCAAAGACGGAATTAGTGAACTTGCATCAAAAATGGACATGGCAACAGTGGAATGCTGTACAAAATAACTAAACTACTATCAGGAGATAATATAAAATTGAGCTGGCCGTTTAATATAACACTTTAATAAAATTGCTATATGTGCATCAAGGGTTAACGAACCTCTTATACAACTTGGCATGTAGGGTATATAGCAATCTGCCACATACTGAAACATCTATCGCTATACTGCAAAAAAGAATTATAGTTTTTTTTATTATTATTAAACCAAGCTCTATGATATAAAGCACAGCATGGCAGGAAGGGGATAGGGAAAGAATTAGGAGATATGAGCAGAGTAGCGGAGGTGCTGATGTATATATCGCCCTTCAACTTTCACAGATTGTATGAAGATGGTAGATTGTGCGCGGTTTGCAGCACAAGTATTGCGCGCAGGAATCATTCTAGAAGGGTTAAGACTAGATATTTCATCAGAACATTGACCATGCATGCATCGATAAAGGAGCGAAAGGCATCCAATATTACGGTGGTGCTCGAGCGAATCGATTGACAAGTTATTGCCACATCGCCAATGAGCTTAAAGACTCTCTTCTTTGTCGGCATTTGGAAGTAATACTAATACGGGGGCCCGGATAATTTTTCGCTTATAGAAAGAATAAAAGTTTCCCTAAACACAACAATATGCTGTGACTCGGCAAGGTCGCGTCGGGTCCAGTCTACTGGTGTTTGTCTCTAGAGAAGAATTAGGTGGCCAAATACAATCTTATTACACACCCTTTATGAATAAAAATGAATAGTTATGTATGTATGCATACTGTTTTGTTCCATAAATTTGAAAAAAGGTTCTTTTGACATTTTAAATAGTAACTAACAGCTATTGAAAAAAATCTGAAATCTATCTTTAACCTATATTATTATTATAATCCCTGGCGGTCTGGTCAAGTAGTTGCTAGATTTCATAGGCGAGATATTTTATTTATTTTTAACATTTTTGCTATAAGTACTACAACTGAATAGTTTTTCCGAAATATATTATTAATGAAGGCTGCATCGCTTTGTTTTCCATTCTGTCTGAAGATAGTGTTTTATGTATCTCACACATCATATTATAGTTATACCAAACAAATAAATATTTGAGCGTTTTTGTTACATTCCTAATTTAAGGTTTAATAACTCTTCATAATGATGAAATACATATCACGATTAGTTTTTTTCCACAACTATTTTGTTTTGTAAACAGATCTTTTGAAATGAAGATTATTCCAGAAGCGGAAAATTAAATTGATCACAACACGTTTCTATCTTTTCCTTGTCGTAATACTCGCGTAAAATGTTAATCACTAGTCTCATTTGACCCCAGAGCATCGGACCGTTGCTTTTTCACATTAGAAACAAACTACGAGAATTAAGACTGAATGAGATTTGCATTAGTGCTCCTAAGATTTTTCTAAAATAATTTAACACCTCCGCTTTAAAACGAGAAGAGAACATTTTCATTAATATATTTACTCTCGATTTCTTTATTCATTCACCCACTTTTACACGAAAGAATTTAAAAATAAAAATTCTTTAAATTAGTCTTATTTGAGCGTTGCTTCGGCATTGAGCAATTCTGATTCTTCAGAACGTAAGATCATAGGCCAATCGGGTCGCGTTATCAATTCAACATATTTTGAGAATACCAAATCTTCGAAAAATGTGAAAAAAATTTGCCACTTCTTAATTGTAAAAATTAATTAGAAAATTGATAAAAACAGATTAGTCTATATACATACTTATGTGCCGATGGTCGTACTTCGCGAAAATATTTCAGTTTTAAATGATTCGTCGCGTGTTTGGAACGCTTTAGATCGGAATGAATAGAGATAAAAGTATTTTACGTGTTTTTAGTGAAATAATAATTAAATCAAATTAATTTTCTTGAAGTTTTTATAGTCTGTGTGAAATTTACCAGCTATGCCAGCTTGATGTAAGTGCTACAAAGGAGTTTTCTATTCATTCGTTTGTCAATGCATTGAAATTGATTAATTATTAAATTAAAACTTGTGTGCATAAGAATTTCCTCAATGCCGTGAAGAAACAAATGTAATGATTTTGTTGTAAGAGAAATTATAATTGAAGTAATAAATTAGTGAATAGTGTAATATTTGTGGAAAAAGTATAATGAAAGTATAATATTCACATATTTACACATATCAATATTAATTATTATATAAAAGCTGTGATTTTTTTTTTAAGAATTAGTTTGCTATAAAATTTGCCGAAAGATTTCTCAAATGAATATGTTCTCGGTGAGTGTTTTGTTTTTAATGGTATTTCATATACGAGTAAGGTAGGTACGTACATACGGATTATTTTCGTGCTATCTTTTGAGAACATTTAAAATAACAATGATTGGTTTTGTTAATACTCTTAAAATATTGCGATATGCAAACATTTTATAAAGCCATTTGGTGATTTAAATAATTTTGCAATATACATTCGTACGTATGTACATATATGTAATTCGTGTTAAGGTGTCATTTGATAATATTAAAAAGCCGTGCTCAAAAATAAGATAATTTTGACAAACAAGTTGCAATAATTGCAACAATTAAATAATTCCTAATTATTTTTTCAAATTAAATAATACCTTTTAACATATTTATTACTGATCTGATATACGCACATACTCCGGATGTCATACAACAGAGTTGCGATTCGCGCTTATTTCTTCTAGTTGCATATGCATTTTCGAAAATTTGTTTTTTAGTTTATATGTTGTATTGGTGTAAAATAGATGTATCATAGTTTGAAATTATATTGCTGCAGTTTAGGAACTGCAAAAGCTTTGGTGGAAAATACACTCACAAATTGTTTTTACTTCTGATACGTCAAAAGTATTCCGTTAGCTTTAGCTATGCTATACATAATTTGAAGAAAAAAAAAATTATATCTAAAATTTTAATTCAGATTGTAATGACCGACCCTGATAAAGGTGAAATTTCTACGCTTTACCTTAGACTCGATTCTGGAAACAAAATACGTGGATTTCGTACACAAAGCTATATCTGATATTAGGAAAGGAGAAGATGATAATAGCACCAAAAATTGTCGTCCATAGCAGTTATAGTTACCTAAGACACTCACGCCAAGCATGAAACAACTTTAAATAACAATAACAAAAGACTCTACACACCATATTAAAATGCTGTCAATTATTTAACGGTCTGAAAATTCTTCACATACACAAATACTATACCGACACAACATAAGCATAAGATCACAATCTTAATTGTAGATTTAATCGACATGATTTATATTTGGAAACAAACCATATATAAATGATATCCCAGGTTCTATTGAAAATTTTATTTGGGCTGAATCTGCTCCTTCCTTCTAACATAAACTGACCGACCATCTCGCTGTCACAAAGGGGAAAACGGGCGATATTACAAAGGAAATCAGAGCACAACCTCATCTTGATAGGGTTTCCACTAATAGCCTAAAGGAGGATTTATATTATGATGTCATGAATTTTTTCCAGAAATTATGAATTTATTTATGAGAGAAACAAACGCCATCTGCATATTTTACACACATGATTTCTAGGGCTCTGTACCAAAAAGGTAACAATGACAACCCTATTACTAAGAGTTCGCTGTCCGTTCGTCACCAGGTTGTACCTCATGAACCGTAATAGGTAGACAGTTGAAATTTTCATAGACAGCGTATATCTATTGGCGATATAACAACAAATAATAAAAATTAAATTAAATTAAAAATTAAAGGGGTCCCCAATACAAGAAACGTGATTTTTTCGGCGTTATTTTCCTCGTTTTATTCTCATTCATTATTATTATCATAAGTAGGCATATTTTTTCTTTCAAATGTAAGCATTGTTTTTTCACATGACGCCTACTCTCATTTGAAAATATAAATAAAAAGTAAAAAGTGTTAAATTTTGTACGATGGTACGGAACCCTTCGTGCGCGAGTCCGACTCGCACTTTGTTGGTTATTTCAATAGTGCGTGTCTGAAACGTTGTCTCCCATAAAAAGTTCTCAAACATAGCAACTTTTTATGGCTGCTGCACTGACATGTGTATAAATGGGCTGCTCGTTGAACCAAAAATGCATGAAAGCAAATGGCACCACTTTCATGTTCCTGTCTCTTTCCGTGAGAGCATACTTTCCCACTGAACTGTAACGATTCAGCGGTATTTCCAACCAAAACAGCCTTGTAAAAAACACTTACTTCGCCTTATAATTAAAATTTAACAATACAAATACTCCCAAATTCCTTTGTGGTAAATTCTGTAAATCCCACTGATATGCATATATAAGTAAATTCCCAAATAATTTAAATACAGCGCCAGTCAGAGCATACTTTTTGAAATCAAAACTGGTGCCACATGAAACAGGAGGTCACTCAGTCCATTTATATACATGTCAGTAGGCTGCTGATAGTAAAACATGTTGTTGGTAATCTGTCAGTTTGACGTTTTACTACAATTTAAAAAAAATTATTCAATTAGGTACGTATCTGTCAAAATTAAAAATAAACATCCTCGCGCGATAGTGTCAAAACATCGTATACTTCATATTCCCGTGACGTTTGACACATTGGGTGAAATCGACCCGCGATGTCGATGGTGCGAAAGTGACTTGCAGTGGGAAAAAGACAAGAAAATCTATTACTTCGAAAGGAAAACACAGCGAATTGAGATTTTATGGCAAATTGCACAGAATTTGCAAAAATCTAAATCATCGAACTTTCAATTAATTTGTACAAGAAAGGTGTCAAATTGTAGAGCATTGCTATAAATTGACATTAAGAAAAAATTCATTATTCGTCATTTTAAGTGCAAATTTTCAATATTTCATTTTATGGATCGCGAAAATGGAACGAATTTTTCTATAAAAAGGAGGTCATTCGTTCAATCCGTCTTCGATTGATCATTGAGAACAGCCACTGAATCAACACCCAGATACAGCGACAACACCAGTGTAAATCACGAGAAATAACAAAAATTTTGCAAGTCACATATTTGCCGACGGCATTCCATGCACACGTGTGTGATGTGAATTGTAAGTGTGTGAGCGGGACAAGTGATTAGTGCTTTGTGCCTGCCTTTGTATATGTAGTGAGTGAGTGGAATAGATGTACAACACAAAGACACTTTATAGTAATCACAAATAATTCAATTGAAAGAAAAAGTAAAAATAACAGTTTGGTGATAAAGAAACCTTTATAGTGCTGTGTATGAGTAAAACTGACACTAATATTGCCAGTGAGGACCAAATTTTCAGCGCCGTCAAGGCAAATGTGCGTGAAGCTTTCACAAGTGGAAATTCTTCATAAAGATGGGTAGTGGAAATAAGTGCACCTTTAAGCCCTTTACTGAAGAAGACAGGAAGGCTTTATTGAAGCTGATAAATGAAGTCAAGGTGGAATCCTATACCTTCACCCCGAACGAAGAAAGGAAGACAACTGTAGTGCTGAAGAAAGGAGTTCAGCATACCTTCAACAAAGAGGACGTGAAATTGCCTTGGAAGAAGAGCTGAGCTGAAAGGATACAAAATCAAAAGCGTAGCAGAGTTCACAACTACGCGCAGCAAAGCAGCAGGAAAGCACATTGATGCCTTCATCGTAACCTTCGACGCGAAATACGAAGTCAACGACATCCTTAAAGTGGACCGACTTCTCGACCAGATATTCTATTGGGAGAAGTACATCGTCAAGGGAGTAGCCCAGAGTAATAGGTGGCAGCGCTATGGGAAATGTAGCCAGCAACTGTGCGCAGATGTATCGCTGCTTCAAATGCGATTAAAAGCATGGACCAGAAGAGTGCTACAGAAACAAATATGACGTGAAGACAAAACTCTATTGTGTGAACTGCGAAAAGGGGGGCATCCAGCTAACTATCGTGGATGCCCAAAATGCAAGGAAGTCAACGTAATTAAAAACCAACGAAGGGAACAGTAGAAGCAGAAGGAACTCTTCACCAGGGAAGCGGTAAAAAATTACATCAAGTCAGGTATGTCGTTCTCCTAAATTGTCAGTAACAAACAATATAATAATCCCAATACTAACAAGCCCCAACAACCCACTATAATCCCAAAACCTGCCCCAAGAGCAACTCAAGTCCCTAAGGCACGGAAGCCCCAAGACCATCACAGAAGGAGGCAGATAACCTCTGCACTCAAGAGGCCAAAGCCCTTTTCGGGTGTGACCTTTTCACCCTTATGGGTAAAATTAATAATTTTATCCCCCAATAAAGCAAACTTTCTTCCCTTGCAGAACGTCAAAGTGCTTCAATTTGCCTTTAGCCTATGTCTAGGGAAATAAGCAAATTGAAGATAATGCATTAAACTGCAACTCACCAGTAGGGCATAATAAAAGATTAGCCTTAAATTCGTTCCTTGCGGAACAAAAACCCAACTTTGTCCTTCTTTCAGAGACACATCTCAGTCCTTGCCACAATCTAGTTTTCGAGAAATTCTCGACCATCCGCTCAGACAAAACTGATTCTTCCCTTGACACGGCCATCCTAATTCGCTAATTCGCGATGGGCTTAAATGTGAACAAGTTAAGCTCAGACCTTTGTCCAACATGGAATGCACAGTAGTCATAGTCTTTCTTACCTCTCAATAATATCTCCAAAGATTACACCTATACGGTTATTGGTGGAGATTTCAACGTCAGGCATCCAATGTGGAATGACCCGCTGGAAAGTTCATCTGGCAGAACAATTGCAAATTGGCTCAATCGAAATCAAGGTAGCCATGATTTCATTGTTGCTTAGGCAACCACCCCAACTTTCCCTCGATCAGGTTCCTACATTGACTTTTACCTTGTTTGATATGATTAACCTTCTTCCACAATAACTTCAACTGCGTTACACATCATGCTCCGTCAGATCATCTAGTAATAGAACTGACCATCAAACGTAAGTCGCCGGTAAATATACTGACGATGGCACTACCCACCTCCATCGCTTTTGTAGACGTGAAATGGAATGATTTCCAGGACAGGTTGACTACCCTGTATGAAGACAGCCTCCCCCCCCCCCCCCCCCCCAACAGTAGGAACCTAACATACTCAGAAATAGATTCCCAAATAGATTTTTTCACTAATTGCCTACAGAGCAATATAGATCACTTTTCAAAGACTACATACTAGTACCAAAAACTAACTTCTAGGAAATTCTATGTGGAACTTGAAAAACATAAATCACCATTCAAGGCAATAGAAGCTGGTGTCCCCCAAGGCTCCATTTTAGGCCCAATCCTCTTCAACCTCTATACTTCCGACCAACCTCCAAACGAAAATGGGACAACCCTCTTATACGCTAATGACTCCTTCACGTAAGCCCAACCCCGCTGCCTAAATTTGGCTATAAATAAAGTCAACCTGCACCTTAACAAATTAGACTCCTACCACAGAAAATGTTGGATCAAAATAAATGTCCAAAAATCTGAACTGATTTGCATTTGGAAACTTGGCACTGGGCGAAACCGCCAAGCTGCAAAATTCAAGACCATTGAAGCCATCTACAACGGGAAAAATAAAACCCACACAAAGTGCGAAATACCTGGGTATCAAATTTCATGAACTGTTAGGATTCAATGACCATGCTAAAGCGACCATTAGCAAGGCCAATTTCGCATATAGCTTACTTAGTCCAATAATAAACTTCAAGGACGGCCTCTCAACTCAGACCAAACTTCTGTTGTACTAACAACTAATAAGATCTGTTATTACTTACTGCTCCTCTATCAGGCATACTATTTCTCCCACCTATACGGAAAGACTCAACAAGCTTGAAAGAAAGATTCTTAGAGCTTGCACGGGATTCCATAGACGACCTAATGGAAAATTCTTTCCCAACAGAGTAGTCTATGAGGCAGCCAACATCACTCCAATCTAGGAGTACCTATTTAAACTTGCGAACAAGCAAGTTAAAAAAATACCAAATCACCCAAACCCTCTGATAAACAACCTGCCGGACCTTCTCATGCCGGCAAACTTTAATTACCTCTCACCCCTGCTCTTAACAAAGCCCGAGGCTAGAAACATCTACCATCTAGATGATGGCAGAATAAGTTTCTACGACTATAAAGGTGATTACTATCGCGGGTAATTACATTTCAGCCACGTTTACTCAGAGAGTGTCTCTGAAGGAAACCAATGCCTTAGGAATAATTGAGTCCTAAACACTCCCAAAAATCCACATCCTATCCTCTCATATCTCCTTCCCCCGCCCTCCTACTAACACCTAACTCCAAAAGGAGAACGACATGAGGTACGACTGATAAGGCGCATCAGCTGTAAGTCAAAAGAAGACAATAAAACGGAAAGTTAGAAAGTCAAAAAGGACACCTGTCAAGAAGAGGACAAAAGACGACATCAAATCGAACTGAGGGCTAAAGGCGAGCCCCAACGAACAAATGAGGACAATAACGAGAACATCGAGGGAAACGATGACAACGCAAATAAGAAAACGGCGCAAGACCCACTTGACAATCAGTCTTTTTTCAACGAGTTGTCAAAGAATACACAGTGCCAGTTACAGTCATTGAATAAATAACTAATAAGGAAGCGGGGTATCGTGCGAATACAGTGTATGTGTTTAAGCATGTCAATGACAGTGTGACCTATGGTGGGGGGGGGGGTGTCAAAAGGGCGTCGTCGCTATTGTGGGGGGGGGGGAGAAATGACAGAAGGGCGTCGTCGCTATTTTGTGTCAGTTCAACATTCTGTCATTTCATTATTTTGAAAAGAAGTTATCGGATTTGAATTCGCGATATTCTAATAAATAAATAATTTAACAGGATATTTTCTTAATAGTAGTGTAAAATTTGTGTAAAATATATGTAAACGGTTATTTATGTAATACAGACTCCGGAGTCTTAAAAAACCGTAATGAAGTGCGCTGTGCTGTGCTGCAGGTACGAACGGAGTTATTGTCGCGGGAAAGCATTTTTCAAGTAAGCTTAATAGCTTTACTTATTAATTATATTGTTTTAAACAAAATAAAAGTGAAATATCTATAAAAATAAAGAGCCATGGGAAAAAATTTAACATTTTACCAATGCCGGTTTATTTGTTTACAATTGAATTGTCAGTTGGTGCCTAAATTATTCCAGTCATACAAAGGCAACGCCAAGAGATATTATCTGAAAATAAGGGGGAGCTAAAAATTTGTTTATTTTACATAGGAATTTGGATTATGAAAAATGTTCCCTTTCAGAATGTCAGAATTTAATTACTGCCATGACGAAACGAATACAAACAGAGCACACTAATACATTTCGCCGAGTGGCTTACGTTTTCACCCGATATGCCGTTTCCTTATTAGTTATTTATTCAATGGTTACAGTGTCTTCAATTTGCAAACTTTACTTCAGTAATATTTTTTTTTGTTAGATAAAAATAGGGTTCATTTTGTGCAATAATTTTCAATATTGGTATTGTTATAAAAAACATAAATTTTTCTCGCTTTGCAATAATAATTTTCTTTCATAGTTCAATTTCAATTCGAGTTCCTTTTTCGGTCAGTGTTTTTCACAAATTTGACATAATTTGTTTGAACATAAATTTACATTTAGCCATCAAAGTATTTTTTTGCCTAGATAAGTAATTGGTAAAGGTGACTATTGTTAAGGTGTGAAATGCATGCTCTTTGAATGTCATTTACACTCAATAATAATTACGTACAATTAGAGTTTATCTAGTGTTCAAGTATTTTGAGAATCCCAACATTCAAATTTTTATTGAAAATTGGTTATTACAACATTTTATGAAGGACATTGTCATATTAATAATACATTTTCATTTCAGCCGTAATTAGTAATATAATAAGAGAACAAGTCAAATTAAGTTTAGTTAGTAGAATTAGAGGTAAGAAATTTGAGCAACTATGAAAGAATTTTTTGAACAAAAAAGCAAAATTAAAGTAAATATAGATTCGAACAAGTAGAAATTAGTAAATTGCAATGAAGATAAAAATTTTTTTAGTTACTAATATAATTTTAATTAAGAAAAAATTATCGATCAGTAAGCTGAATGCATAGCAACCGAATGGAATCTTTCATTTACCGCTGCACCAACGCCACCTAAGTGTCACTTGTGCTCTACTTGTGTGCTCTTTTTTTCAGATTCTCGATTGATTCACAGAAGGCAGTCGGCGTTTTTTGTTAAAGTGCAACTTATTGGAAGTTACACCTTGGCTGAGCGTACACGCTTCAGCTCAAATTTTAGATACATCAAACAGCAGATGCTTACACTAGTGTTAACTTATTGGAAGTTGCACTAGTGAATGTATGTTGCTACAACAATTTTTCTTTATTTCTTTATGTAAAGGTAACAATTTCTGTTCCATGAGAGAAACGAAGAAATTGGAAATCGTTCAGAAAACTTAGGCGTTTTAGATAATTTTATTTGAGGAATCTTATGATGAATCTCCTGGCTCTTCACGGCCTGTCGATCTAAAGTCACGGCACCCTTCACCACAGGCACCACGATGCTCCCATAAAGGGGCCATCCCAAGTTGAGGTGAATAATTCAATTATTCTGGGCTTCTCATCCCCGTGGTACCAAGTTAGCTAAAGAAGGGCTACCCATTTGGTATGGCTTTCGTAAAGCATGATCAACAGACCATGAATACTCCCAGTGGCTATCTTCATGCAAGATATACTTGTAGTGATGGGACTGGTTGTTCCATCCGGGACTAACATCTTATTCGCAACGTCTAATATACAGGCAGGACCAACCTTTAATAGGCGCTGTCAGCACGGACCACGAGAAGGTTAAGATACGCCCGATTCAAGTCTGGAGAGGCTCTACAGTATACCCTGCATACTTGCCATAAAACATTTACCATGCATACTCGCCATATAAGAGCTACCATCGTACATGCTTAATTTCCAAAATTATCTACTTTAACTATACTTCAAAATTTTCGTCCTCTGGCTAGAACTATGTTTTAGATCTTTTTACTATTGTCATTACATGTGTACATGATTTAGGACGGGGTCATTATTGTACATTACTACAGTACCCACAAAGACATGAGATCTCATATTTAATTATCTTGCAGTGGAATCGCGCATGTAAGCACTTACTAGGTACTTTGGTATCTTTCGCCCAAGCATAGCCATGTACAGTCCCCACGATGGGAGATCCAAAGCGTTTATACCAACAAAACAACAAATCAACAAATTTATTCCATTAGCCTGCAATACTCACTCTTATACACCTTTCACCTTGGTAAACACTGTACACCTTTCACCTAGGCAACCCTGCGCATCACAGACTTTTTTTCCGCGCCGTACAGAGAATACAGTAATTGATATATACATATAGAAAAATATCGAAATTTTTGGCCTAGCGATCAGAGAGGTCTCATCAGTGTGGTTATCTCTGATCGCCTACCACAGAAGTTCGATGATAGAGGTAGGCGATCACAGATAACCACACTGATGAGGCTCTGATCGGTGCAGTGAAAAGTTAGATATTTTTTCTGCATCTCAATGCATTTTGTAAATTCATTGAAATTATTTTCAGTGAATATCAGTCTAAAATAGACGAAAAATTTCAGTATAATATATACAGGGTGCGGCAAAAAATTCTGACGGTTTATTTTAATTTTAAAAACAACACAAAAATTAAAAGTGATACAAATTGTTTTATGTCTTATTAAAGAAGAGTGTTCATGTAAATTAATGAAAATAACATCAGAGCAACCGATTTTATCCGTTTAAGATTTGAAGATAACGTCCTTTAAATGATGTCCTTCTTTGACCAAATATTCTTCCAGTCGTGCACTGAAGTTTTCGAACACCTTCGCTAACATTGCAGGAGACAGGTAGGCGATTTCTTGGCTCATGGCCTCTTTCAGTTCGTCCAGTGTGCGGGGTTTGTTTGTGTAAACTCTTGCTTTAAGGAACCCCCACAAGTAAAATCACAAAATTCGTTTATCATGAAAATTTTGTCATCAGTTATCACTTGCTCTGCAAATGCTTTCCGATTTGCATAGTCGTTAGGCTTTAACTGTTGGACAATAGGTATTTTGTATGGGTGGAAATGTAGATCGAAAGGCAATATTCGTCTACCGAGCGGCCAGACATGTGCAAAGCAGCAGTTTATTTACGGGCCGGCCGCCCAGGACTGGTTTCCACAGCTTCTCTTACTCGATCGATATTCTCTGGCGTCCGGGCTGACCTTGGACGGCCTGTCGACTTCCGTTTTAACGTTGGCCCGGTAGCTCTGAAGTTAGTCACCCATATCAGAATTGTATTACGAGTTGCGACTCTTCCTCTTGGACCCAACATTAAAACGCGTACGGAACTGCCGCTGAACAGTAACGCAGGAATCGTCACTTTTAAAAAACGCCTTGACAACAAACGCACGGTTCAAACCCGACCACTGCTCCATGGCTACTAAAAATATCCACATGTGGGGTTCGGAACGCGCCTATCCCTACCACCTACTCGCTCAACAGAACGGCGGCGAAAACCGTCAAATCGTTATGGCTTCAGAACGTTAAGCACTTTCTTCTGATAGGTTTCCCTAAAACGCAATAGCAAAAAAAAAAAAAATAATAATAAAAAATCCACATTAATTTTGTAGATAACGTTAACTCACAAAAATCTCCCTTAGCCTATACATATCACTTACAAAAACAAAAAACTTCTTGCTTAATAGAAGAAGAAACCTGTCTAAGAACTTGATTAATTGGTGAGCATAGCAATGAACAAGCTGAGAAAAAGGTTATGTTCATTTTAGTAATGCCTGAACACCCGCATTTCCGCCACTCATTACAGCGGCTCCATTGTATGTTTGGGAGATTAATTTGTTCGTTTAATGCAAATTTTTAAGTGCGTTCGCTATCATATCATCTTCTGAGAGCAATGATCATATGAGCGGCTCGATTGTCATTCATAACAACATCCATATATCATAGCCAAATAACTTCACCGATTGCAGCTTGTTTCCTTTTCATCATGGTGATTTCCCAAAATCAAAGTCTAAATAAATTGACATCAAAACCTCCCCGCAAGACAAGACAACATTTGCATATCTTTGTGTTAGATCAGAGAAAGCGGCACGGAATTCGACTGCGTTTTTAATGAAAAACAATTCTGTGGTAAAATATCTAAAATTCTGCTCAAAGCATTTTATTTATTTACAATTTGATGATTTTATTTAATTATGGAACGAAAATTCAACACATGTTAGAGGGTCATCATTGGAATGGCATAAGCAACGGTCGCTGCGTCCGAGTCAGCATCAGCAACATCATTCGCGAGCGCGTCAGCGTCACATTGTAACTCACACCTGAAATTGCCTCACAAAAATGTAAACATCGAAACAGTCTACCGTTTTCACGACTCGCCGTCAACTCTATGCGATCGGGTCTTTTCAACAATAAATAAGTTAACATACGCTGCACTATCTTTGATGGCCTTGAGATTCTGGGGCGATTTTAATCTGTCTGTTAAGAACGTTTTCAAGGTTACTTAAAACACACAAGGAACGTTAGAAAGGTTACAACAAACACCAAGAAGTTAACACTTTTTCAGTTTAATTAATACTCCTTTTTCCTTTATATTTATCACTAGTTTACAAAAACTATATTTTTACATGTAATCTATGTAACTAACATGATTCGAGCAAAACTAGTCAATATATGGATAATAATCGCGAACCTTAGGTTCAATTGAACTAGAAGTAATTGCAAAATGAATGTAAACATGCAAAAATTGCAATTTATTTATATTTGGTATATTTACATTTCGAGAAGGCTAGTTCGTGAATTGTGCAACAGTTAATTTCTCTCACATGTCTTCTGATGAATGAGAATATAGCGGTGTTACTGACGATTTTCCATAGTCTGTCCATAACAGTGTTACGTCCTTTTTATACCCTAGATGATGAAATCATAGGGTATGCTACGTTTGTCATTCAGGATGTAACGCACAGAAATAATTAAGGTATTGCAAAACGGATTGGATACCCAAGCATAATATTAAAATTTATTTTGATTTCTGCATGTCCGCCCGTTTGTCAGTCCTTATCGTAAGGAGAATCCGCGTATTTAGAGACTTGGGACAAATCGGGTAACTCCTTCATGGGATTTCCATACAAAAATTTCGTTTTTCACTATTTATTTGGACACTGTAATTTTGTACACGACGTTTTCATAGAAATATGATTTCAAAAATGGGTTAAATCAGGCAACCCCTTTCATGGTCTTGTTGTAAAAAAAATTAGGTTTTTTACGTATCCTGTGAAAACGAACAGTCCTAGACTTTTCATTTTACTGAACAGTTCGTCAGAATATGAAATCTTATGAAATTAGCCAAAATCATTTTTATAGTCCGACGAACCGTTCCAGAAATATGTGCGAAAAACCATTTTAACAATCAAACTTGCACAGAGAGGTGACCATACAAATTACATACGGGCATTCATCTAGCGTATCATAAGAATTGTTCTTAAGCCAATTCTAGCTCTTTTATCTGTTCACTATACATTTGGGCACTGCCTGATAACGCGTCGATATAAAGAGCTGAAATTTCGTATCTGTTTTCATAGCAATAGTAAATAAAATTTGAAAAATGGACTAATCGGGCATCCCTTTTTGTTGTTGCCATATAAAACTGTGAAAACGATCAGTCCTAGACGTTTTCATTTTACTGAAAATTTCGTCAGAATGAAGTTTTATGAAATTGGTCATAATCATTATTATTGTTCGACGAACCGTGCCAGAAATATATGCGAAAACCACTTCAACAATCAAACTTGCGCAGAGAGGTGACCATACGAAATTACATACGGGCATTCATCTAGGGTATCATAAGAATTGATGTTAAGCCAATTCTAGCTTTTTTATCTGTTCACTATACATTTGGGCATTGCCTGATAACGCGTCGATATAAAGAGCTAAAATTTCGTATCTGTTTTCATAGCAATAGTAAATAAAATTTGAAAAATGGACTAAATTGGGCAATCACTTCTTGTTGTTGCCATACAAAACTTTTTTTTTCACTATACAGGGTGTTTCCCACTAGGAGGTCAATAGAGCGGGAGGTGATAGTACTCACCTAGACGAACCAAAAATTGTATGGCAGGGGGGGGGGGGGCATATCAACCATTTAGGAGTTACAGGATGATTAATAAAAAGGCTAGTTTTACACAAAACACCCTGTATTTTTAAAACTACAGGGTGTACGGTCACAGTTAAGAGCTCATTGTATGCAGAACTTCATGGCCTTTCCAACGACTGCTCATACCCCTCTCCCATCAAGAATTATGGTTGTCTAAACTAAAAATTTCGGATTTTCTTACCTTTTTTTTTTTTAATTTAACCTCTATTATTTTTGCAAAAAGGTCATTAACATAACTTTTTTTTTATAAAAACTGTAAACTGTAGACCCTCCTCTTTAATCTGACCTATTACACCCAATGTGCTATGAAATGCCATACAATTTTTGGTTCGTCTAGGTGAGTACTATCACCTCCCGCTCTATTGACCTCCTAGTGGGAAACACCCTGTATATGTATTTGGAAACTGCCTGAGAACGCATCCACGACGTAGACAATTCAAATTTTGTATACGGGGTTTTCATAAAAATTGCGAAAACAATTTCAAAAATGACAAAATTGGGCAATCCTTGGTTGCCATACAAAACTTTGGGTTTTCACGATATATTTGGACACTGCCTGAAAACGCGCCGACACGTAGAGAGCTAAAATTTTGTGCACAGCGTTATCATAATTAATAGTAAATAAAACTTCAAAATGAACTAAATCGGGAAACCCCTTCTTGAGGTTGCCATACAAAACTTTTGGTTTTCTCTTTAATTAACTTTTATGTTCATCTAGTGTATATTGGACCAAGTATAACTTTTTCTCTTGTTAATATTATTAATGTTCTACTTACATACCTACCTATACATACATAACACTGTATATACCTACCTACATTCATAATATCGTGACCTACTTATTTGCATACATAATATGTAATATGCATTAAAGTATGCCAAACACAACACATAAAGTAATCATAACAATAATTCGGATGTACGAAAATAATAAATGAAGAAACACGCGACACAGCAAAAACAGACAGTACGATCCAGCAATCAGTGGAGTTATGCATCTTAGCTATTCCCATCCATCATAGGAGTTATGCTTAATTAAGCTGCTCCTTCCATTCATATTTAGGACTTGTGCTTTACTAGCTACTTGTGATATACCTACCTACATACCTACATAATCTCCTACTTACATACCTACATAATCACCTACTTACATACCTACATAATCACCTACATATCCACCTACATACCTACCTACATATCTACCTACATACCTACCTACATACTCACCTGCATTCATAATATTATGACATAATGACATACTTATTTGCCAAGCACAATAAGTAATCACAACATTCAGATACTCCTGATGTACAATAAACACTTGTTGTGCATAAAGAAATATGAGATACAGCAATTTTCGCTGTACACTACATGAGTAGGTCACCCTTACTCAATACGCGGAGTGCATCATAGTAAACAAACGAAATCAATTAATACGACATACTAAAGTGCCGCGCAAGTAACAAGCAGTGACGAAATATCAATCACTGACCGCGATTAAGCATGAGGGCCTCGATATAGAGCTATTAAGAAATAGTTAGTCATTGCAATTTAAGTAATCGTAAGCTAATCTCTAATTGTATAAATAAACTAAGAAAATATAATAAAGACGCAGTAGAACAGTTGGTGGAAGTAAAAAATATTCAGCCGTCTTTCAGTTCTTGGAGTTATGCTTAATTTAGCATATGTTAATAAACAAGCACCACGATCAGCACTAGCATCCCGCGTAATAGTTACAGGACATGTTTTTTCCTTCGACAATACAAAAATAATCGACATGGAAAATAACAGAAAAAAACGTGAACTTAAAGAAGCATGCCACATATACATTAACAAAAACGAAGTTATAAACTTAAGGCAGGACATAGAACTAATAAATAAAGATTACAAATACATACTGAACAAACTAAAACCGTAGTATTAGTCATATAATTTAAACATTTTCTAGTCACGCTCAGTTACATAAGGTCTGTTTAATGAGCTGCTCTAGGTTACTCTAGAGCCGAAAAGGGCAGAAAAGAACAGAAAATCTTTTCTGCCCTTTTTTGTTCTAGAGTAACCTAGAGCAGCTCCAATCCCCAGCTATGTCATACGACAGTGATAATAGCACAAGAGTTTTTGCACTTTATTAGAAAAATAAATTAAGCCACAAATGAATTTCTTGTTATTTAAACAATTAGATTATTTTTAAAAATTAATTAATTTATACAACCAGCTGTGATGTTATCGATATGAAATTCTAACAACGAATGAATAATAATTTTAGACAAAAACTGTGAGCTATTCTGGACTAACTGTCTGCAATTTTTACAATGAGAGCTATATACCTTACTGTGATACATTTCTGTGATATTTTAGAATGCTGATTAAAAATTCCAATGATATATAGGTATGTAGTTATAAGTGTTTAGACATGCCGCCCGTCTTGGGAGTTTTGAGATACTCTCAATGATCTTCTGGTATTGGAAGTGGTGCTATCTTGTGGATTGGTCGCCCGTCTGGATTTTTAAGTCCACTACTCGAACTTTACCGTCTTTTCCGAGAATAGCGTTAAGTATTTTTCCCAACAGCCACCTTTGAGGGGGAAGGTTATCGTCGTGCACCAAAACTAATGAATCAACTAATGCATTAGGCACCGCAGTCTTCCATTTGTACCTGCAATGAAGAGAAGAAAGATATTCGGTAGACCAGCGTTTCCAGAAATACTGTTGGAGAACTGAAATACGTCTCCATTTATGTATTAGTGAAATGTTAACGTTAGAGATGTCTGGTTCTAGAATACAATGAAGCGGGGCTTGGCTCCAGAAATGAGCTGGTTAACACCTCTTCATCGTTAGGGTCTGAAGATGGTTTACATGTCGGCCGAGAGTTCAGGATACTTTCTATTTGGCAACAAACTGTAATCAGCTCTTCAAAAGTTAAGCTGGCATTCTGCATGGTTTTGATGAGATGGGATTTTGCTGTCTTCACAGAAATGTGGTGCCCTTGGTGGAATGTGATGAAATTCGATACCTTCTTCTGCATATTATTCTGCAATGTTGATTTGAAGTTCCTGGCTCATGAAAGCCATTTTTAGCTCCGCTAACTGTCGTCTGGCTCCTACAAAATTCGTGTCATTGTCACAATGCAAGTGCTTGCAAAGATGACGAGCAGCTATAAAGGCCTCGAATGATAAATCAGATACTACTTCCAAATGAACACCCTTGGAGAGAAAACAAACGAAGACTGCAATGTAAGATTTGTATGTTCGTTTACCACGAATTATAAATGTCGAAGTAAATGGGCCATAAAAATCAACTCCGACATTTTCGAAGACGGCTGATCTAACTAATCTATGTTCTGGAATGTTTCCCATTATTTGTTGTGTAAGCTTTGGCCTATAGCGAAAACAGTGGATCGCTTATGACTCGTCTAGCATATTCCCTTGCGTTGACTGTCCAAAAATGTTGTCTTATCAAAGCAACCAAGGCTTGCGGACCAGCATGAACATTTTTTCGGTGCAAGTAAGCTATGTAGGTCATGACAAATAAATTTTTCCTTGGTAACAGAAGAGGATATTTTGCTGCATAAGGGAGATTTGCATTGTCTAATCTGCCTCCAAGGCGTAAGAATTCGTATTTATCAAGGAAGGGAGTTAACGTTTGAAGTGAATTCTTGGAATGAAGAGTATCTCCTGCTTTAATTGATTCAATCTCGTCAACGAACTCTCTGTGTTGTATTGCCCACACAATTTTCATTAAAGATGTTTCTAGTTCCGTAGCGGTTAGAACTCCTGTAACTAGCTCTCTTTCTTCTTTTTTCGTTTGAGGTTGAGAATAAACAGTACAACGTACGCGAAAATTCTTCGAATTTTGGGGAAACTACTCCACTTATATGCTGATTCTAAGAAGGATTCTTAAACGATGCAATTGAGAATGGTTTTTACCTTTTTGCTTTCAGGTAGATAATCTGGTTTTGGTACTCCTTTTGGCCAGTCTTCCGGTGATTTATGTAGGAAGCCAGGTCCTGTAAACCAGATTGAATTCTGCAGCTTGTTCATTGTGGCTCCTCACGATATTACGTCAGCAGGGTTTGATTTGCTTGGGACATATCGCCAGGCTGCTTCCTCCGTCGCCTCCTGTATTGTTGACACCCTGTTGCCAACAAATGGCTTCCAATTTGATACATGTGATGCTAACCATCCTAGCACAATCACAGAATCAGTCCAAAGGTACACATGATTGATTTGTGTCTTCAAAAGACCTCGACATTTGGATAATAGTTGAGAAAGTAACTCTGGTCCACAAAGTTCCAAACACGGTAAGGTACGTAGCGTTTTTGTAGGTGCTACTTTAGACTTGGCCGCAAGAAGGTAAACTGATATATTGTTATAAATATCGACGCATTTTATATATAAACAACAACCATATGCTCGCATGGAGGCATCACAAGCCGTGTATTTCTACCTGTTGTATTGTTTCCTTCGAGAAAACGAATCGTGGAATTCGAAGTAGGTGTAGATTTCCTAAGTCCTTTAAATAAGTCTCCCATCGTGTACAGAATTCGTAAGGAAGAGACTCATCCCAATTCAATTGAAGCAACCACTATTCTTGTATGAAAATCTTTGCTCTTACCTCCAGTGGATTTATGAGCACTAACGGATCAAATAGCTTAGACATATCTGAGAGTATGCTGCCCTTTGTAAATTTTGAACAAGCTCGTTTTGTAGGTATGCAACTGTACAAAAATTACCCAACAGGATCCCATGCAATTCCGAGAGTTTTTATTACCTCTGAGTCATGCATTTTTATGGGTTTTTCTCTGTGGGTTTCTGGCACTTCCTTCAATGACGAGTCAGCATTGGAGTACCATTTTTTTCAGCTCGAATTGACCTGCTCCCAATATGCTCTGAATTTGATCTCTAAGTTCAAATACTGCTAATTCAGTGTCAGCTCCAGTTAGCAGGTCATCAACGTAGAAGGCTTCCTTTATTACACTGCACGCCAACGGAAAGGAAGTACCATGAATATCAGATAAGTGCCATAAGTGCCATAAGTGACGGTCTTTAAGCGGAAGGTTTGTAGCTCACCAGTCCTCTGAGCTCTCCATAAGATGCATTGCAAGTATCTATCTTCGGGATATACTAATATTTGACGAAACATTTTGCATATGTTAGCAGTTAAGGCGTATTTCCAACAACGAAATCGAAATAAAATCGAGAATAAATCATTTTGAACTAGTGGGCCAACAATTAAGATGTCGTTCAAAGATATTTGCGTTGATGTTCGGCAGGATGCATCGAATACCACTCGGAGTTTGGTAGATGAGCTAAGTGGACGAAGAACACAACGATGAGGCATATAGTAATGATTTGATGAAAGAATATGCGGTGAAATAGGCTCCATGTGACCTAACGACTGATATTCCTCCAGAAATTTAGAATATTCACAATTTAAGCTAGCATCCCTTTGCAATCTTTTTTCGAGTGAGACAAGCCTCCGTTTTGCGATTTCAAAGGAATTTCCTAGTGATGACACTGGTGCCTTGAAATCTAGTTTAACCATAAACCGACCATTTTCCATCTGACGTAGAGTATTAATGAATAGATCTTCGCACAATCATTGCTCTGCCGTGAGCTTATACGATGCTGATTCTAGACTTTCTAACCTCCAGAATTTTTCAACAAGTGAATTAAGATTACCTTCGGCTCGTACTGATTCAATATTTGATGCTATATTACAAATTTGTTTTACAGCTGACGAAACAATGTAAGTTCCACATACAATCCACCCCAGTAGGGTTTTTTGTAATATTGGTAGATTATTAGATAGTTTGACTTGGCCAAAAGAAAGCAGCTGAAAGAATTTATCCGCAGCAACCAACATGTCTATCGGTTGTGGTTTGTGAAAGTTAGGGTTTGCTAATTCTAAATTGGGAGGGATTTTACAATCATGTACATCTATATCTGCTTCAGGCTGAAGCCCAGTAATGGAGGGCAGTATCCATATGTTTAAGTCCATATGGAAATCATTGACTCGCGACTTTACCATTGACTGTGTTTCATATAGCACTTTAGATACTACATCTCCAATCCCTCTAATGTCAGCATTGATTCGATTACGTTTTAAACCCAATTTGTGAGCGAGATCACTTGTAATAAAATTCTGCTGCGAAATGAAAACATCCAGCTTTATCTTTAATTAGAACTACTGCTGTGGCTAAAAATACATGTCCCTTGGAAGGCTCTAGGTTCCCAATCTTGTACTGCTGAGCAGAGGGTTCAAATTGCCCAATTGTAGTGGTAGTAGACACCTGATGACTCTGGTTGTTACTTGATAATGAAGTAGGATTAGTTGTATCTTGAAGGAATCGGTGCAATGAAGTGTGATGTGGGCGGAAGCACACCCTACATTTACTCGAGCGACAGTTTTTAACCGTATGTCCCTTGGCCAAGCAATTGATGCACAAAGACAGCCTTTTCGCCAGTTCAAAGCGTGCTAAGATAGTCATTTGTTTGAATTTTAGGCAGTTGCCAATACTATGAGTTGCTTCAGAGCAAAGCGCACAGCTAGTGGCTGTCACCTTCAGTGTCGTAGAACCTTTGTGGGCCTGAGTACTAAATGGCTTTGCCCTTTGAAACGATTGAAAGTTGCCATGAGGATGAATTAATTTTTTCTTTCGCGCCTCCAAAAACTGACAACTTCGACTTAAAACTTGCTCACATTCATTCCAGGTTGAAAGTTTTTCATAAACTATAGCTTCATCCCAACGAGCTTGAGAATCTGAATCTAAATTAGAGTTCGCAATGTGTATGATAATGGAATTGAGGATGTCGGTATCAGTTCCAAGCGCACGCAAGACACAGACTAATGTACGCAACTGGCTTGCAGAACCTTTAGAAACTTTAGTAACTTCAAAGGTTTCAGTAATATGCTCTTGGAAGATTAAGCATTTGTTTTCAAAGCGTTTTTTTTTAACTTATCCAACGCTTGCGTATCAGTAACAGCAGAGGTACCTAACGATCCTATTGCACGAAGCGCAGGTCCTGATAAACAGTTTAGCAAATGCGAGTATTTTTCAGTGATTGACTTTTCTGGATCATCGTGTACTAATTTATTGAATTGAATTTAGGATATTCGGAATATTTGCCAGAGAACTGAGGTAGTTTCAAAGGCGTTACCATCTGATAGGTTCAAGCGGCCCTTACCAGACATCAATGATCATCAATGATTTAGATTTGACTTCACAGTAAAGGTCTTCTAACTCCCCTCGAATGAAACTATTACTTAAATCATCCGTTGTAAGTTTTTCTATAGATGTTTGATGCGACAAGAGGAGTTTCCATACGACTCCAAAACTCCCAATCTACATTCGAGCTCTGTTGTACTTAACGTGTCTGCATTACTATTTACATATGTTCTTACTCGTGAAATACAGTCTTTAGTATTACATCGCAACGCCCTTAATTCATCGAGCTGCTGTTTGACTTCCTCTGCTGTTTGACTCATTGTATGTAAAATTATGTACACTGATAATAATAATTAACTAGTGAGCTAATGAAAAACAAAGCGAAACTGGATCTATCACTAATTCGAAGTATGCAGGAGCAAGCGTATTGAGTATTGCGCAAAGTCGAATCACGAGAAAGTCTATCGCAAATAAAAGTTTATAGATATTATTCAATAACGAATGAGTTTTGTTCAGTTTATGAAGAAAAATTCACCACATATATCTATTTATGCCTTTTATTAAACAACTGCACCGTATATACACCGAAATATTTCAACAATTAGTTCGATATGATTGTTTGCTTAAATTAATTTAATTTATTCGAAATGCACGCAGATAAAAGATTTCCTTTTTAAATGTGCTTACCATGGTTCAGAAATAAGGTCATTACAATGTCACTCTTTCAAATCAATATATGCTTGCCCTTTGGGTATTAATAGTGCTCGTGATCTCAATTTGTAAAAATTATATCGCTGAAACCTCTAAATAAAATAAAATATCCAAATACTCAACGTTATTTTGCTTACTGGCTTTGTTGAGTTGCTACTTATCGGTAGTTAGTGTACAGTTACCTGCTTGTGCAAAATACAGACCATGTCGGTTGCACCTGAAATACGGTATCCATAGATTTTGCGAAATTTCTCGAAAAAATGCAGCGAAATATCCCTTATTTGATAAATTATTGATTTGAAGCACAATACTATTGAAACATAATTGAGTTAGTTCAAAGTTCACCAACCATTGTTTCTAGCTTAATTTCTAACAAATTTCCAACAACTAAATTAAACACAAGTACAGTCACGGTCGCCAATGAAAATAGCACAAGAGTTTTTGCACTTTATTAGAAAAGAAAAAATTAAGCCACAAATGAACTTCTTGAACTTTCTCTCTTTATTTAAACAATTAGATTATTTTTACAAAGATATGTACATATGTACCAAACTGAACCGATATAGCGTTAAATGTATACAACGAGCCGATGTTATCGATATGAAATTCTAACAACGAATGAATAATAATTTTAGACAAAAACTGTGATAAGCTATTCTGGACTAACTGTCTGCAATTTTTACAATCAGAGCAATATACCTAACTGTGATACATTTCTGTGATATTTTAGAATGCTGATTACAAATTAAGAATTTAAATTCCAATGTTAAATAGGTGTGTAGTTATAAGTGTTTAGGCAGACAGTTTAACTGCACCTCATTAAAAACTAAATACTTACATATAACAATCAGAAGTAAATTTGTAGCTTTTTATTACTCTAATGTTGAATGATATTTAAAGAAAAGATTTGAATTACTGTGTGAATCTATTACTTAATTTTCTTTATTCTATAAAATATAATGCTAGATATAATCAAGTCATTACTCCATCACTAATAATTTTTTCTTATTTCGTTTTACAGGTATACATGTATGATGGCCAAAAATGGCGGCTAAACCTCCGAGGCCGCCTGGAAATCTAATAACATCACAAGAATCCACAGATTCATATAAATGCTTTCAAAAGCAAAGATCTGACTGCTCCTGCACGAACATAAGTATAATGCAATTATTCCATGAGATGAAGCAAGAATTTCCTACTATACCGGATCACGTTGTGAATCAATTCGTTGTTGATAATTGTCACGATCGGGAAAATTGCATTAAAAATCTTAAACAAGAATTAGTATCATATCCTGCTCAAGCATATCCTTCACATGCTCTTAGATATAATCAAAACTCTATGTGTAATAAACTCCTGAAACCAACAAGACCAGCGCCCCTTCTTAAAGAAAATTGTGATCCAAAACGCTTAGTTAGCTTAAAGCCGATTGCCACTGATGAATCATCAGGTAATAATTCATATGTTTGTGATATGCAATCGAATCCAAATATCAGTGATAACAAAACAAAATCACCGCCGCAAAGGCCTACAACACTTAACTTTCGTGAACCGCGGCAAGATGAGTTTTTTTCAAACACTGGAAATCAAAGATTAGTTAATAGGCCTGTACGGACTGCGCCATTACCGCCTACGATAAGACCTCCAATCAATTTTCAAAATCTTGACGCAGCTTTGAACTCCACATCTGTTCAAAGTCCAGTGAGTTATTCAGATTCAGGAGAATCGGAAATTTCGGTGAATATTTCACTTTCACCTAGTTCTGAACGATCTCGAGAGTTACCGACTAGGCGTATATCATCGATTTCAATTCAACCAGAGCCACCGTATTCAAAAGATTTCACTCCACAAAGTCCTAGAAGTTTTACATCACTAAATCTAACTTTACGGAAACCCAGTGCAACTCCTCAGTCTCCAATAGATATTACTGCGGGTCCTGGCTTAACTTATTCTAGTTCATCATTTGATGCGCGCCGTGGTTATCAAAAAAATTTCCATATAACTGTGACTGATCAAGGTGGCATATTTAGCGCTAGCAGAATTAGACCTAGAAGCTGTTACAATACTCCAGTGCAACATCCAGAAGAAGAGTTCTTAGCTGCTAGCCAAAGAAATAATTTGAGGACAGCTTCTTCAGAACAAGATGTTCCACAAAATTTAAGTACACCACTTGACCAACCACCAACTTGCTTATCACCTATTGAAGGTATTTATAACGTTTCAATATTTCATTATTTTACTATTAAGCCTAGTATTGAGTTTGAGTAGCGTATAATGTAGGTATATTCGGCATTAAAGCCGTCAATATAATTTTCGCGTAAGTTTTAAGCATAAAAGCACAGTACCAGATTTTGTTTATATACATATATTTTAAACGCTTTTTCACAAATTCACGGCGCATTAAAATGCCAGATAATATGCATGGAAACTTTATTGAACCAGAGCTCCGTACTGGACTAGCAAAAATTTCTGCTTATGTATTTATTAGCACTAAAATAGGTATTAAAAAGTTTTACTTGAACTACGTGTTAGGCTTTATTTTTATGGGTTGTATATAATTTTATATAAACATATATGCTTTTTTATACTATATAAATACTAAACAATATCTCTGATCAAATAAGGTGCGTTAGCTCGCGTCAATAAAGCCCTTTTCTAGCATGCACAGAATAATAGTCTCACTTAGACAGTATTTACATGAGATTTAGAAGATACAGCATTCTATAGATATAATATTGAGAATATAGATAAGATATTTTACATTTATAAAAATCCAAGCGTAGACAATTATTAATTGAGTCAGCGCAAGCTCTAAAGCAATCAGCGTGCATCACATGCATGTGGCCTAACTGAGATAAATTCGAGAAATACAAAAGGGAATATCATCTGTCTCGTTAGCTCAAAAATAAGAGCAGTCGCCCGGAAAGCGGAAGGTCCCGGTTTCAAATCCCGGACAAGGTGGTCGTTTTTTCCACTTGTATTTATGATTTAATTTAGAATCGTTAAAAGTAAAAGTTCTTAGAATTGATCTGCTCTCCATCTATAACCGATTCCAAAAATTGTGAGTCCGATTCCAACATGGGAAAAATAAATAAAAATAAAAACAAGTGAAAAAGCTAGAATTAGTCTAACACCAACTCTTATGATACCCTAGATGAATGCCCGTATGAAATTTCGTAAGGTCACCCAACTATGCAAGTTTGATTTTTGAAGTGGTTTTTCGCATATATTTCTAGAACGGTTCGTTAGACAGAAAAAATGATTATAACCAATTTTATAGGATTTCGTATTCTGAAAAAGTTTTTAGTACAATAAAAATGTCTAGGACTTATCGTTTTCACAGTATACCTAAAAAACCTAAACTTTATATGGTAACGCCAAGAAGGGGTTACCCGATTTAGTCCAGTTTTGAAACTTTATTTACTATTGCTATGAGAACACCATATACCAAATTTCTCTACGCGAACGCTGTGAAGTAGTGTCCAAATATATACTGGAAAACAAACTTAGTATACCCTATAGATTTCATCTAGGGTATAATAAATAAGGGTAAGAGAATCTTTGTATCCAAGTTCATCCCTGCTGTGATATCGGTAACCTTCGATTATGTAACCTAAAACCATTATGTTTCCGCACACACATTCGCTAAATATTGTGGAAGAATGTGCTTCTTTGCACACATTACGCAAAAATGAACTTTTTGATCATCCAGGCGTGTCTTATGAAACAATATATTTGGTGATAATCATACGCGATCTAGCATTGGTGAATAGCTATTATTCTTCTTAATAATAACGCTGGTATGAGACTCCATCTTACCCTCTATTCTCAAACTACCACTTTTTACCCATTTGGATCACTTTGAGCGAAGCTCCGATTCATTAACGACATCTCATTTTGTAGATAAAAATGTATAGATGCTATTAGCCAATATTTTAATTAATGCAATATTTACTTTGTTTAAATCTCCCTTCCAAATAGTACATGTACATTTTGGACAATGTCATATAATAGTCCAAATAAAGCGCGTTTTATTTTTAATGAAAAGCAATATTTATTAATCATAACTTACAACAAAATGTTGGTGTAAAAGTTATGTTAAATATTCCAAAATCTCGATTTCATTGTATTATGAAAAGACGAAAAATTTGGTCCATGTAATAACGTACCAATCGGTAAACACATTTTTTATACCCTAGATGAAATCTATACTATTCTAAGTTTGTCATTCCGTTTATAACGCATAGAAATAATGCTGCTAGGGCCAAATATTAAAGTTTTTTGATTTTATGATGTCCGTCTGTTCGTCCGCCTGTGCGCACGATAACTCGAGAACGCGTACACCACTTAGGAACAGAAATTTCGCATACGGCTTTAAAAAAAAAGTAAAATTAAGTTCGAAAATGAGACAAATCACGCAACTCCTTCGTGGGGTGGCCATACAAAAATTTCGTCTTTCACTATGTATTTGGACACTGCATGAGAACGCGTTAACGTAGAGTGCTGAAATTTTGTAGACTGTGTTTTCATAAAAATAGTAAATATAATTTCAAAAATGGGCTCGAGAAATCCCTAATCGAGTTCTACCGGCTGGTATTACATTGACATCTAGTTCTAGATTTTGGTTTACTTTGGAGGTATAGTAAGTAAGCAATAAATTTATGTCAAACTGCTAAATCTTACGAATTTCAGTCAGATATTACCAAAATTGTTAATTCAAAACATTATATATTCTGCTAACGGCTGTCCATATGAAAGCCTAAAGTTTGAACATAGCATAAAAAATTTAAAATACCGATTCGCACGGAAGACTTAGTGAAACGTGTACTAGAGCGACTTAGGAGAAAATGTGATAAATCGTGAAGTAAAGTAGTGAAGAGTGTCAAAGTAGGTATGAAATAAAGCATCAGCAAAATTATTAGAGATAATTTAAGATTTAAGCCAAATTGAAAAACCTGTGTTCATGGTATCACGGAAAAATTAAGACAGAACAAGTGAAGAGATGTGGAGAGTTGCTTCGATGGCCCGCTTGGTCTGAAATTTCGTTTTCAGATATAAAAACTTCGTTTTACAGGCAAGTTACAATAGGAAAAATTATCGTTTGTATGCGCCGTATGTTGCAGATGCTGCAATAAGTAAACGTGTTGTTAAGATTTTCAATTCAATCTGTTTCATCAGTGATGGTATTCCGATGTTATTTATCGAATAATGCGTAGAAAACAATGCGAAGTATTATCTACAGAATGTTTTAAAAGAGAATAACTTGCTTCTACATGCTGTAGGATTGTATTGAAACTGATTAGGACTGGTGTAAAGTAAACTTGCCAGAGTTTATCACCAAAGAAAGCACACCGTTAGATTCTGTAAATAAATAAATACGAATATATGTAATTCTATTCAATATGATAGTTAACAAATTTGGTATAAGAATGTACCATTAAACGAAGAATCGGTAAAAATATAAAGGAAACCAAAGCACCAGAAAATTGATTCAAATCAATCAATTTATGCTTAAAGTTTTTCATAAAAAGATTTTAGTAGATTTGTTAATATTATTAGCTTTCATATCTTACTTACAGTTTTAGTTTTCCAATTTACAAAAAAAAAAAAAAAAAAAAAAAACAAAAAAAAAATGCTTTACTCTCTAACCTCTAAAAATAAACAGGTAACTAGTAAATATTTCAGCGTTATAATTTACAAAGAAGTTTATTTTTAGAATTACAGGTAAATATTTTGGTGGTATTTTTGTCAAATAACTAAATAGGAAATATCAATGAATCTTTAAAGAGAAATACTTAGCTTCCAGATGGAGAGGAAAGCTTTAGGTAGGTAGGTACAAGAAGCAATATTTGCTTGAAACTGACTTTTAAGCTTTAATACATAATTGCCTACGCGTTCAACTTTTTCCAATGACGTCACATGAGGACTATTCTTTTTATAGATAAATCATATGATCGATATCTCTCGCGAAATGAAATGATATTGTATTTGGAACGCAATCAAAACTGAACCTCAACCCTATCGCCCACGCTAATTGCTGCTCAAGTTCATGGTGAATATTTACTTTGCTAATAGCACAGCACAGCATCGAGCTTTAGCTTAGTATGTAATAAATCGGCTGATTGCAAACCTACGAGAATTTCATTCTCTCATATTCATATGAGCAGGCCGATATTAGCTCTGCTTGGCTTATTTTTTTTTTTTTTTTCATTCTACCACCGTGCTTCCAATTTTTTCTTCACTCATAAGTGAAAAGCACGTTTCTACTAACCCCGAATGAAACTAATACTAGCCTATGTACATATAGGTATGCAATACGAGCGAAGTGTAAAAACTGAACGAAACTTTGTCCTAGTCCTGTTAGACATGAACACAAACAATAGAAATATCTTTGCTAATTAGTTTTTATAGTAAATTTAGAAGAAACGTCACTCCAAATTCTGTTTAAATAGGTGACCACCAACTGATTATTCGTTCTTTTTTTCTTTTTATTTACGCATTCTTGCAGACTTTCAGATATTTTTAAACTAAAAATTATTTTTAAATTTCGACATTTATGAGTTTTGTTTTATTACTCAAATAATGACGTCACTGAGGAAAAATATAGAAAGACAAACAAGCCGGAAAATTTACTAATGTTTTATATATATTTAATTTTTTGCAAAAAATATTTACATCTCTGGAATAAAAGATAAATTCATGGACGAGTATAAAAGCAAAAGAACTCCTGCACATTTATCTGGAAAGTAAAATGCTTTGCTTAGCTCAGTAAAATAAAATTCTTTTTAAATAAATGTGTTTGTCTCAGAGTGTGGGTTCAATTTATTTCACTGCCCTCAAAATGCTTAAGACGATTTGATTTATATTGTTTTATTTTTTTTTTAAATTACCGTAAATATAATCTCAAATAAAACTATTAAAATTGTTCCTACTTTTTTGTTATTTAAGATATATGCGATCTGTTGATCCTCTTATATTTATAATCTTTTAAAGTCTCTCATTAAAATATTGTTAAATAATATCACATAAATCCCTATGTGATATTATTTAACAATATTTTACGTACAAACAATGAATAACTTTAAAAAACCGCCAAAACTTATTGAGTCTTTCTAAATATTAATCTAAAGCTTAATTGTGAGTTTAAAAACTACTGTGTACCTACCTAGTACCTACTATTAAAATTTACTCTTCCTTCACATATTCCACAATTTAAAATCATCATCTTTTCCTATATACATATACAGGGTGTTTCTACCATGGTGGTCAGTAGACCAGGAGGTGTTAGTACTCACCTAGACAAACAACTAATTTTATGTCAGGGGAAGTGGGGGCATATCACCTATTTCGGAGTTACAGGGTGATTCCATTACTATAAATTTTTTTATATAAAAACTGTAGACTCTCCTCTTTAATTTGAACTATTACACCCTATGTGGTATTGTCGTGTCCCAAAACAATCAAACAACGAAAAAATAAAATAATTAATTACGATCATTTTCTTCCCAATTAAACAATAGTCAAAGTACTTTTTACACGAATCTTTATTTATTAAATGCACTGGCCTATCTTAATAACACCACGAATAATCTGAACCGAAACTTGAGACTAGCTTGACTCACTCTGACTGATAACTAAAACACGGCTTTTTATGTCCGATATTTGGAAGTAAACTTTTACTTGCAACGTGGATGTAAACAAACGACAACAACCTTGTCGTTTGTTATATCGGTTGCAGCACCTGAGTCGCTTAGTAGTAAACAATCGCCTTACATAATAATTACCATGCGAGGTTAATTATTATCGTAATCGTCGATTGCTCCACTAAGTGCTCATCGCAGCTAGCTGTTGGGCTAATCATCAAAACAACCGACAGTTGCAGAACAATACCATGCGAGGTTATTGTTTAGCAATTGGTGATTATTTCGCTGTGATGCCTTTGGCTGTTGGAAGAATCTTCCTTATATTGGATCATAACATCCCTTCCCCCTTGGAAAAACTAGTTTCCGCAGGGAACTAGATCTGGAGAGTGCAACAGTCTTAAAATTGAAAATATTTTATCCTCGTTCGGTTCAGATTCTCTTACAATTTTTTCTTACCTATTTACTATCTAAATATTCTTATTTTCTTTTCTCTGTTCTTACTTTTTTTTGTACATTATTTCAAGTTTGATTTCTCTTTTAATTTTTCTTTTCTTTCATTTAATTTTTCTATTTATTTCACATTTAATTTTTCTTTTTATTTCACATTTAATTTTTCTTTTTACATTTCATTTCTTTCTAATATTCTTTAAACAGTATTGTATCTTTTTCCATTGTTATAACAAAACAAAAAAAATTTCCCATATTACATTTCTTAGGCTTATTCATACATTTATTTTTTTTTCGCACATTCAATTTCTGTCATAGTTTCTTCTCATATTTCATTCCTTACAATTTTTTTCTTGCTTTCTGTATTCTATTTTTATTTACTTATTATCTTTTTTTTTATTCTTCCGAATTTATATTCTTTCTTATGGCTTCTGTCATTGAGTTTTATTAACATTTTTTTCTTTTAATGCCTTTCTTACATAAATTTTCTTACGTTTTTTTCCACGTTTCTCTTTTTCCCTTTTTACACTATATCTCCTTCAAACATCACACACAAATTATTTGTATTACACCTTATTATCTATTCTACATTTCTTTCTCTAGATATATCTTAACTAGGTAACTTAATTTTTATTTGTTCTATAGAGCAACTATTTTAACTATACGTATATAAAGGGTTTTCCAATAAGAGGTGTTATTTTGATATTCAAAGAAAAATGCAATTTTTTGAGATAAATGATCGGATCTTTATTTCATTATAAAGAGGAGGGTATGCCGTTAAGAATGGAAAATAACATCAGCCAAATGACCACCACGACCACGCCTACAAGACCATATCCTTTTCATGAAATTTTCCATAACCAAATCGCAAAGTGGCTGCCCTATGTCCACGATAGCCTCACGAATTCCATCTTTGAGGTCTTGAATCGACGCTGGGCTGTTGGCGTAGACCTTCTCTTTCACGTGGCCGTAAAGGAAGAAGTCGCAATGTGTTAAGTCACAAGATCTCGGTGGCCAATTGTGATCACCTCTTCGACAGATAACACGGTCCGGAAACTTTTCCCGTAAAAGATCAATGGTTTCGTTGCTTGTATGGCACGTAGCGCCGTCTTGTTGAAAGTAAACGTTGTCCTGATCAATACCATCCAATTCCGGCCATAAAAAATCATTAATCATCTGTCGATAGCGCAATCCATTCACCGTAACTGTTGCTCCAGCCTCATTTTCGAAAAAGTAAGGTCCAATGACCCCACGGGACCATAAACCGCACCAAACAGTCACACGTTGAGGATAGAGAGGCTTTTCAACAATAACTCTTCTTATATCCAGGTTGTGCTCTTTGTACAGGTACAACTTGTTTGATTTTATAAATTTTTAGCTTATTTTATTTTTACTTATTGTTTTTTATACTCTAGATGTTGGTATCGAGAGTGTTGACATTAGTCTCTACAAAATCGGGTTTCACCACTGACATATAAATGGACTGCTTTATCTCCTGTTTCATATGGTACCAATTTTGATTTCAGAAAGTATGCTCTCACTGTCACTTATTTGGGAATTTACTTATATGCATGTCCGTGGCATTTACCGAATTTACCACAAAAGTATTTGGGACTATTTGTATCGATAAGTTTTAATTATGAGTCGAAGAAATTGTTTTTTACAAGAATTTTTACAACCAATTTCTCGTTCCTAATCAATACAGTTCAGTGGGAAAGTATGCTCTCACGGAAAGAGACAGGAATATGAAAGTGGTGCCATTTGCTTTCATGCATTTTTGGTTCAACAAGCAGTCCATTTATATACATGTCAGTGGTTTTCACCTTTATTTTCAAATGCTACGCCTACCTAGCTAATTCCCTTGGTAGGTATTTCATATCATTTTTCAGGTATTTGGTTACAGCGACTACAGTGGGTTTTTGTTTATTTTTTTTTAACTATTGCTTGTACAGTCGAGAACGAAAGTGTCACCACATGTTCAAGTTTTGGCTACAACTGGCTATAGCCGGAATAGAGCGTTCAGTTGTTGGCTATAGCTAAAATTAAGAGCTAAAAAGGAGGAAAAATCTTATATGATGGGTGGCATCACCGTCAGAATTTGTTGTTCAATTTTTAGCTGTATCCAAATCGTTTTGTGCTCTGGGGGTGAAGCAAAAGGAGCTTCACGTTTATTTGTTTGTTCTCATAGAGATGTGGTGTTGCTTACTTTGAAAAATATGACTTCTTGTGTTCGATTCTTAGATTATATAGGAAAAAGGACAGGCTATGAGGACGACTTTTTCTTCATGTAGTAGAATCACATCGATGTGTCTAGTCATAGAGGTAGTAAACTACGATATTTTCAAAGCGGGACATATTATAGTGATTGAAATTTTATTAATTATTGACAGAGTTCAATAGAAGAAATCCCATTATCGCAAAATTGTTAAATTAATTTTATTTATATAAATTCATAGTTTTTTTATAAGTTTTTATATTTTTAAGAATTTTGCTAGTGCCCCATTTATTTTCTGTTAATATTTCTTGACGTTGGCTTTGTATGGCTGACATCATATAAATAATCCTAAACCTTTGTATGCCTGACATCATATAAATAACCCTAAACCTTCTGTCAATTAACAATGACAATTCAATTGTTAACATATAAGCCGCCATTGGAAAATGTTAATTTTTTGCCATGGCTGTTTATTCTTATAACTATTTCACTTCTATTTTGTTTAAAACACTATTAATGTATTATTGCATATTAATCTAAAGCTTAATTGTGAGTTTAAAAACTACTGTGTACCTACCTAGTACCTACTATTAAAATTTACTCTTCCTTCACATATTCCACAATTTAAAATCATCATCTTTTCCTATATACATATACAGGGTGTTTCTACCATGGTGGTCAGTAGACCAGGAGGTGTTAGTACTCACCTAGACAAACAACTAATTTTATGTCAGGGGAAGTGGGGGCATATCACCTGTTTCGGAGTTACAGGGTGATTCCATTACTATAAATTTTTTTATATAAAAACTGTAGACTCTCCTCTTTAATTTGAACTATTACACCCTATGTGGTATTGTCGTGTCCCAAAACAATCAAACAACGAAAAAATAAAATAATTAATTACGATCATTTTCTTCCCAATTAAACAATAGTCAAAGTACTTTTTACACGAATCTTTATTTATTAAATGCACTGGCCTATCTTAATAACACCACGAATAATCTGAACCGAAACTTGAGACTAGCTTGACTCACTCTGACTGATAACTAAAAAACGGCTTTTTATGTCCGATATTTGGAAGTAAACTTTTACTTGCAACGTGGATGTAAACAAACGACAACAACCTTGTCGTTTGTTATATCGGTTGCAGCACCTGAGTCGCTTAGTAGTAAACAATCGCCTTACATAATAATTACCATGCGAGGTTAATTATTATCGTAATCGTCGATTGCTCCACTAAGTGCTCATCGCACCCAGCTGTTGGGCTAATCATCAAAACAACCGACAGTTGCAGAACAATACCATGCGAGGTTATTGTTTAGCAATTGGATCATAACATCCCTTCCCCCTTGGAAAAACTAGTTTCCGCAGGGAACTAGATCTGGAGAGTGCAACAGTCTTAAAATTGAAAATATTTTATCCTCGTTCGGTTCAGATTCTCTTACAATTTTTTCTTACCTATTTACTATCTAAATATTCTTATTTTCTTTTCTCTGTTCTTACTTTTTTTTGTACATTATTTCAAGTTTGATTTCTCTTTTAATTTTTCTTTTCTTTCATTTAATTTTTCTATTTATTTCACATTTAATTTTTCTTTTTATTTCACATTTAATTTTTCTTTTTACATTTCATTTCTTTCTAATATTCTTTAAACAGTATTGTATCTTTTTCCATTGTTATAACAAAACAAAAAAAATTTCCCATATTACATTTCTTAGGCTTATTCATACATTTATTTTTTTTTCGCACATTCAATTTCTGTCATAGTTTCTTCTCATATTTCATTCCTTACAATTTTTTTCTTGCTTTCTGTATTCTATTTTTATTTACTTATTATCTTTTTTTTTATTCTTCCGAATTTATATTCTTTCTTATGGCTTCTGTCATTGAGTTTTATTAACATTTTTTTCTTTTAATGCCTTTCTTACATAAATTTTCTTACGTTTTTTTCCACGTTTCTCTTTTTCCCTTTTTACACTATATCTCCTTCAAACATCACACACAAATTATTTGTATTACACCTTATTATCTATTCTACATTTCTTTCTCTAGATATATCTTAACTAGGTAACTTAATTTTTATTTGTTCTATAGAGCAACTATTTTAACTATACGTATATAAAGGGTTTTCCAATAAGAGGTGTTATTTTGATATTCAAAGAAAAATGCAATTTTTTGAGATAAATGATCGGATCTTTATTTCATTATAAAGAGGAGGGTATGCCGTTAAGAATGGAAAATAACATCAGCCAAATGACCACCACGACCACGCCTACAAGACCATATCCTTTTCATGAAATTTTCCATAACCAAATCGCAAAGTGGCTGCCCTATGTCCACGATAGCCTCACGAATTCCATCTTTGAGGTCTTGAATCGACGCTGGGCTGTTGGCGTAGACCTTCTCTTTCACGTGGCCGTAAAGGAAGAAGTCGCAATGTGTTAAGTCACAAGATCTCGGTGGCCAATTGTGATCACCTCTTCGACAGATAACACGGTCCGGAAACTTTTCCCGTAAAAGATCAATGGTTTCGTTGCTTGTATGGCACGTAGCGCCGTCTTGTTGAAAGTAAACGTTGTCCTGATCAATACCATCCAATTCCGGCCATAAAAAATCATTAATCATCTGTCGATAGCGCAATCCATTCACCGTAACTGTTGCTCCAGCCTCATTTTCGAAAAAGTAAGGTCCAATGACCCCACGGGACCATAAACCGCACCAAACAGTCACACGTTGAGGATAGAGAGGCTTTTCAACAATAACTCTTCTTATATCCAGGTTGTGCTCTTTGTACAGGTACAACTTGTTTGATTTTATAAATTTTTAGCTTATTTTATTTTTACTTATTGTTTTTTATACTCTAGATGTTGGTATCGAGAGTGTTGACATTAGTCTCTACAAAATCGGGTTTCACCACTGACATATAAATGGACTGCTTTATCTCCTGTTTCATATGGTACCAATTTTGATTTCAGAAAGTATGCTCTCACTGTCACTTATTTGGGAATTTACTTATATGCATGTCCGTGGCATTTACCGAATTTACCACAAAAGTATTTGGGACTATTTGTATCGATAAGTTTTAATTATGAGTCGAAGAAATTGTTTTTTACAAGAATTTTTACAACCAATTTCTCGTTCCTAATCAATACAGTTCAGTGGGAAAGTATGCTCTCACGGAAAGAGACAGGAATATGAAAGTGGTGCCATTTGCTTTCATGCATTTTTGGTTCAACAAGCAGTCCATTTATATACATGTCAGTGGTTTTCACCTTTATTTTCAAATGCTACGCCTACCTAGCTAATTCCCTTGGTAGGTATTTCATATCATTTTTCAGGTATTTGGTTACAGCGACTACAGTGGGTTTTTGTTTATTTTTTTTTAACTATTGCTTGTACAGTCGAGAACGAAAGTGTCACCACATGTTCAAGTTTTGGCTACAACTGGCTATAGCCGGAATAGAGCGTTCAGTTGTTGGCTATAGCTAAAATTAAGAGCTAAAAAGGAGGAAAAATCTTATATGATGGGTGGCATCACCGTCAGAATTTGTTGTTCAATTTTTAGCTGTATCCAAATCGTTTTGTGCTCTGGGGGTGAAGCAAAAGGAGCTTCACGTTTATTTGTTTGTTCTCATAGAGATGTGGTGTTGCTTACTTTGAAAAATATGACTTCTTGTGTTCGATTCTTAGATTATATAGGAAAAAGGACAGGCTATGAGGACGACTTTTTCTTCATGTAGTAGAATCACATCGATGTGTCTAGTCATAGAGGTAGTAAACTACGATATTTTCAAAGCGGGACATATTATAGTGATTGAAATTTTATTAATTATTGACAGAGTTCAATAGAAGAAATCCCATTATCGCAAAATTGTTAAATTAATTTTATTTATATAAATTCATAGTTTTTTTATAAGTTTTTATATTTTTAAGAATTTTGCTAGTGCCCCATTTATTTTCTGTTAATATTTCTTGACGTTGGCTTTGTATGGCTGACATCATATAAATAATCCTAAACCTTTGTATGCCTGACATCATATAAATAACCCTAAACCTTCTGTCAATTAACAATGACAATTCAATTGTTAACATATAAGCCGCCATTGGAAAATGTTAATTTTTTGCCATGGCTGTTTATTCTTATAACTATTTCACTTCTATTTTGTTTAAAACACTATTAATGTATTATTGCATATTAATCTAAAGCTTAATTGTGAGTTTAAAAACTACTGTGTACCTACCTAGTACCTACTATTAAAATTTACTCTTCCTTCACATATTCCACAATTTAAAATCATCATCTTTTCCTATATACATATACAGGGTGTTTCTACCATGGTGGTCAGTAGACCAGGAGGTGTTAGTACTCACCTAGACAAACAACTAATTTTATGTCAGGGGAAGTGGGGGCATATCACCTGTTTCGGAGTTACAGGGTGATTCCATTACTATAAATTTTTTTATATAAAAACTGTAGACTCTCCTCTTTAATTTGAACTATTACACCCTATGTGGTATTGTCGTGTCCCAAAACAATCAAACAACGAAAAAATAAAATAATTAATTACGATCATTTTCTTCCCAATTAAACAATAGTCAAAGTACTTTTTACACGAATCTTTATTTATTAAATGCACTGGCCTATCTTAATAACACCACGAATAATCTGAACCGAAACTTGAGACTAGCTTGACTCACTCTGACTGATAACTAAAAAACGGCTTTTTATGTCCGATATTTGGAAGTAAACTTTTACTTGCAACGTGGATGTAAACAAACGACAACAACCTTGTCGTTTGTTATATCGGTTGCAGCACCTGAGTCGCTTAGTAGTAAACAATCGCCTTACATAATAATTACCATGCGAGGTTAATTATTATCGTAATCGTCGATTGCTCCACTAAGTGCTCATCGCACCCAGCTGTTGGGCTAATCATCAAAACAACCGACAGTTGCAGAACAATACCATGCGAGGTTATTGTTTAGCAATTGGTGATTATTTCGCTGTGATGCTTTTGGCTGTTGGAAGAATCTTCCTTATATTGGATCATAACATCCCTTCCCCCTTGGAAAAACTAGTTTCCGCAGGGAACTAGATCTGGAGAGTGCAACAGTCTTAAAATTGAAAATATTTTATCCTCGTTCGGTTCAGATTCTCTTACAATTTTTTCTTACCTATTTACTATCTAAATATTCTTATTTTCTTTTCTCTGTTCTTACTTTTTTTTGTACATTATTTCAAGTTTGATTTCTCTTTTAATTTTTCTTTTCTTTCATTTAATTTTTCTATTTATTTCACATTTAATTTTTCTTTTTATTTCACATTTAATTTTTCTTTTTACATTTCATTTCTTTCTAATATTCTTTAAACAGTATTGTATCTTTTTCCATTGTTATAACAAAACAAAAAAAATTTCCCATATTACATTTCTTAGGCTTATTCATACATTTATTTTTTTTTTCGCACATTCAATTTCTGTTATAGTTTCTTCTCATATTTCATTCCTTACAATTTTTTTCTTGCTTTCTGTATTCTATTTTTATTTACTTATTATCTTTTTTTTTATTCTTCCGAATTTATATTCTTTCTTATGGCTTCTGTCATTGAGTTTTATTAACATTTTTTTCTTTTAATGCCTTTCTTACATCAATTTTCTTACGTTTTTTTCCACGTTTTTCTTTTTCCCTTTTTACACTATACATATCTCCTTCAAACATCACACACAAATTATTTGTATTACACCTTATTATCTATTCTACATTTCTTTCTCTAGATATATCTTAACTAGGTAACTTAATTTTTATTTGTTCTATAGAGCAACTATTTTAACTATGCGTATATAAAGGGTTTTCCAATAAGAGGTGTTATTTTGATATTCAAAGAAAAATGCCATTTTTTGAGATAAATGATCGGATCTTTATTTCATTATAAAGAGGAGGGTATGCCGTTAAGAATGGAAAATAACATCAGCCAAATGACCACCACGACCACGCCTACAAGACCATATCCTTTTCATGAAATTTTCCATAACCAAATCGCAAAGTGGCTGCCCTATGTCCACGATAGCCTCACGAATTCCATCTTTGAGGTCTTGAATCGACGCTGGGCTGTTGGCGTAGACCTTCTCTTTCACGTGGCCGTAAAGGAAGAAGTCGCAATGTGTTAAGTCACAAGATCTCGGTGGCCAATTGTGATCACCTCTTCGACAGATAACACGGTCCGGAAACTTTTCCCGTAAAAGATCAATGGTTTCGTTGCTTGTATGGCACGTAGCGCCGTCTTGTTGAAAGTAAACGTTGTCCTGATCAATACCATCCAATTCCGGCCATAAAAAATCATTAATCATCTGTCGATAGCGCAATCCATTCACCGTAACTGTTGCTCCAGCCTCATTTTCGAAAAAGTAAGGTCCAATGACCCCACGGGACCATAAACCGCACCAAACAGTCACACGTTGAGGATAGAGAGGCTTTTCAACAATAACTCTTCCTATATCCAGGTTGTGCTCTTTGTACAGGTACAACTTGTTTGATTTTATAAATTTTTAGCTTATTTTATTTTTACTTATTGTTTTTTATACTCTAGATGTTGGTATCGAGAGTGTTGACATTAGTCTCTACAAAATCGGGTTTCACCACTGACATATAAATGGACTGCTTTATCTCCTGTTTCATATGGTACCAATTTTGATTTCAGAAAGTATGCTCTCACTGTCACTTATTTGGGAATTTACTTATATGCATGTCCGTGGCATTTACCGAATTTACCACAAAAGTATTTGGGACTATTTGTATCGATAAGTTTTAATTATGAGTCGAAGAAATTGTTTTTTACAAGAATTTTTACAACCAATTTCTCGTTCCTAATCAATACAGTTCAGTGGGAAAGTATGCTCTCACGGAAAGAGACAGGAATATGAAAGTGGTGCCATTTGCTGGTGGTGGTTTTCACCTTTATTTTCAAATGCTACGCCTACCTAGCTAATTCCCTTGGTAGGTATTTCATATCATTTTTCAGGTATTTGGTTACAGCGACTACAGTGGGTTTTTGTTTATTTTTTTTTAACTATTGCTTATACAGTCGAGAACGAAAGTGTCACCACATGTTCAAGTTTTGGCTACAACTGGCTATAGCCGGAATAGAGCGTTCAGTTGTTGGCTATAGCTAAAATTAAGAGCTAAAAAGGAGGAAAAATCTTATATGATGGGTGGCATCACCGTCAGAATTTGTTGTTCAATTTTTAGCTGTATCCAAATCGTTTTGTGCTCTGCGGGTGAAGCAAAAGGAGCTTCACGTTTATTTGTTTGTTCTCATAGAGATGTGGTGTTGCTTACTTTGAAAAATATGACTTCTTGTGTTCGATTCTTAGATTATATAGGAAAAAGGACAGGCTATGAGGACGACTTTTTCTTCATGTAGTAGAATCACATCGATGTGTCTAGTCATAGAGGTAGTAAACTACGATATTTTCAAAGCGGGACATATTATAGTGATTGAAATTTTATTAATTATTGACAGAGTTCAATAGAAGAAATCCCATTATCGCAAAATTGTTAAATTAATTTTATTTATATAAATTCATAGTTTTTTTATAAGTTTTTATATTTTTAAGAATTTTGCTAGTGCCCCATTTATTTTCTGTTAATATTTCTTGACGTTGGCTTTGTATGGCTGACATCATATAAATAATCCTAAACCTTTGTATGGCTGACATCATATAAATAACCCTAAACCTTCTGTCAATTAACAATGACAATTCAATTGTTAACATATAAGCCGCCATTGGAAAATGTTAATTTTTTGCCATGGCTGTTTATTCTTATAACTATTTCACTTCTATTTTGTTTAAAACACTATTAATGTATTATTGCAACAATTAAACTTGCCTGAAAAATGATTTCCTACGGAAATAACTTCGATTGTTTCCCAGCATAGCACAGCGCACTTCATCACCATAATTCAAGACTCCGGAGTCCCGATTATACAAAGTTTCCTGCACATATACTTCACTACTGTTTCTCAGTATTATTAAGTATAAATCACTTTTTATCACTTCTTTAACAAAAAATCATTAGAAAACCACCTTACTATTTTTCATAAATTCAAATGAATTCAGAAATGTCGAACCATAGACTGGAAAAAAAGTTGTAACTCTTGGGTAAGCTTTGTGGCTAAAATCTACTTAAAAGTTGCTAGAAGTAGCAAAATTTCAAGAATTTGTGGCTAAGACAAGTTTGTACCTATAACCTTAACTAAAGACATCTTCAGAAAGCTCGTAGTTGAAACAAGTTTTCACCAACAATTTTAAAATGTCCCAATTCTTATTATTGAATTTAGTGTCTTCAAATTCATTCTATTCCGTAGTTTAGATTTCACCAATCTGAACAGCCTTTCAACTTTTGTATTCGAATGTGGTAAAGATAGCAGTGAAATACGCACTTGTGTTATTCCATTGAGTTTAAATTCTTGTCAATTATTAAGACTTCTACTACATTTAATACTGAAACGTTTTTCAATACTTCAATAAGTAGATTTTGTTGATCTCTTCTATTAGTTTTATTGTAAAATCCTTGCATGGGGCATACAATATTTTCCCCTCACACGTTATACTAGCTTTCGAATAGCAGACTCAAAACTATGACCCAGGTACGATGACGGATCTATATGTTTTTAGTTTAAGTTCAAAATCAGTAATAAAACGTGTAATAAAATTAATATCTTTTTTCTTTTCATCACTTATGAAAGGATGTGCAGTTACCATTCTGTGATGTAATCAGGTATACAAATCCGCTATGATCTTCTCAGACAAAACTACGCAAAGGTGTATTAAAATGACTTGTTTTCAGTTACTAAGGCAAGAAATTCCATGTTTTTAGGCGGTAAATAGGTGCGAGATTAAGCGCTGATAACTCCTTAACCGTTACAGATAGAACATAAGTGTAATGGGTTAAATTAAAGGAGGTGGCTCTGGGCTTTCGAAATTTTGTAACAAAAAGGTATGTTAGTGGGGGTATTTTTAAAATAATAACGGAAAAATTAAAAAAAAAACCCCCCGAATTTTTGACTTTGAAGCGTCATAACTCTGGGTGGGGAGGGGTGTGGGGGTGGTTTAACATTCACAGGAAAGACCCTAAGGTTCTGCATACAATGCCGTCTTTAAGTAGACCGTACATCCTGTACTTTTTAAGATATAGGGTGTTTAGTGAAAAACGAGCATATTTTACTAATCACCCTGTAAGACGGTAGGGTGACATTTTGCCCCCCCCCCCCCTGCCATACAATTTTTTGCTTGTCTGGACGAGAGGAATCATTTGGCAAAATGTTGCAGTATTACTCCGGGACACCCTGTATATATATTTAACAAGAATGGTATCATCTAATCCCGTCCATCCATAGCATACAAATATTTGAATGTATTACCCGTTATGAATTGAATTTTTTAAAAACTGTAAGCCCTGGGTAGTAAGTTGGAAAAGTTCTTAAAAATGGCTGTAATGAAAAAATAGCTTTGGAAAGAAAAAGTAGCTAAAAAAGTGGCTAATAGCTAAAAGTAAAAAAATGTGGCCAATAGCTAAAAGTAAAAAAAATGTGGCCAAATGATTTAGAAAGTGGCTAAATTGGCAACATTGGCAAAAGTCCACTGAATATATTGGTGCGTTTTTCTACAAATCGTCCATGTGAAGACAGCTCGCACTGCGGTAGTTAGAATAACTAACAAATCACGTAGCATACTTTTAGAAAATTTAGAAAGATTATAACATCAATAGGTATCGGAAAGTTGGGTGAGATTTTTATGTTGGAAACGTCCTGTGTCTTTATAATTTATTTTTCTAAGGTAGTAGTCAAGTCCATCAAGCAAAGGTGTCTGATTAAAATCTTTAGTGGAACGGTTTGAACTTCAGCATTTGGAAGACCAACATAACTAACAAGTGAAAGCTTTTCATTGACTGGACTCTTCGCCAGTGTGTCAAATTACATCTGTATACCTTAGATAAAGATATTATGGTGAAAAAATTATACGAATTTCCTATATGAAGTAAAATAATTAATTTTAGCTTAGCGCCTTAAAACTTCAATACCATTTTTAGTAATTCTTGACTCCTTTACTTCCAATAACCAAACACAGTTTTTCCTTATTAACACTAGTAACATAAAGTCAAGTATTTGGACTTTGTGATTTGATGATTCTGATATTAATTCAGTTCTCACGTATTTCTTGCATATGATATGTTTATGTGATTATTGCATTTTCTTACTGATGTGTATCTATTAAGGGCGGAGAGGCGGAGATAGGTGTAGGACGGGGTTTATACAGTGATTTATGAATGTCAGCAGTCTATGTTATACATGTCAGCGATACAAACTGAGCGTAGAAGATTAGATGACGTAACCAAAGAGTAAGCCAATAATGCCTCGCTCCAATTCCAATATAAAATCAATGATGCTTCGACCTGATACAAGGAAGGCCTTTTTTTTTTTTTTTTTTTTTTTTTTAATTTACTGCCTTAGAATTTTTGTGCATGATTGGAGCCCGACAACGGGTTGATATTTTAAAAGCTTAGAAACATACACAGCGTATAAGTAAAATTGCTGCTGTGCTTACCGATGTATTACAGAGATACTAGTGAAGATATGAACAAAATGGATTGAAACACCTTTTTTTTTCAAGATGGCAGGTCGAGCCTTGGAGGTAGAGGTCAGGACTCTTACTATCTTCAAAAGTATGCCAAAATAAAGGTCTTCACCCATTTATAGCTTCTACATTATTTTAATCTAATTCCACTGACTAAGTGTCCATATTCAAATATCGCCCAATTCTTCTCAATAAACAAGTTTTCTTTGCAATTTTTCCACACATATTCTATATGAAATCACACTCAGTAGTAAATGCTCAATCAGCGCTGAAAATCTCAAAAGAGAATGAAAGAAAAAGGAGATAAGCTTCCAATAAAACTAATAATTTTGAATATATTTGGAATTTTTTTAGCTTGTTTTCACACCCCTGACAACAAAAGTAGATCCTTATGAAATAGAAGATCAAGCAGTCCAACAGTACGTTCAAACCAAAGCTATTTAGGAATAGTTTTACGGAATTCATCTTACGTAGGACTAACTAAAACTATAACAGCTGTCAAATTTGTCAGATCTGCCTACTGTTTCGCGAGGAAAATGAGAAATAATATTTTGAGTTTGTTTGTACATCACATGCAGAAGAGAAGAGAATGGAGCATAGAAGAAAATTTAAAAATTTAAAAATTTCTAAATTTTTATTCATCCGGATTATTTTCTTCTGACCAATTCGCATTTTGTTCCTTCTTAATTCCACTCTTTTTCATTAAAACTAAATAAAAATTCTCTGTATTAATGAACAAGTTTGAAAACACTGAGCCTGTTTAGACCGTACCATTTAGGACTAGTTTTACGTAAGTCGACTTAAGTAGAACTAATATGCCGTGGTCTAAACATGCCGTATTATGAAAAAGTAGTCCTACTTTAATCCATTATTATGCGCTACTGACCTAAAATGTTAGTATTAAGCGTAGTCATAAACCTTATATTATGAAGTGTTGATATAATTAGAATTCAATAGAAATATTTTTCGGATTTTCTCATTATACATGTTACATGTATGTATGTATGTTACATTTATACCTTCAAAGCTAGTTATAAAAGTTTATAAATTTACATATGATTGGTAATAGAACTATTTACATTTATTGTATTTCTTTATTATTTATATAAATTTTTATTATTCTATTATGCCTCTATATTTTTATTTTTATTTATTATATAACTAATTGGTAAAAGGATTTGTTTCAATGTTTTCATTTGGTTAAAAGGAAGAATAAAAGTTTCAAATTCTACGAACAAAAAAGGGTGGTTATGTATGTAAATGTACATTTGCATAATTTTTGTAGTCCTTTTATTTACTTAATAATAATAATAATAATAATTTGTAGTATATTGAAAAAAAAAACATGTCTTTCATAGATATCTTTACTATAAATTAGCCACAACATTGGCTTTTTCTTTTTTTATTATTTTTTGTCCCTTCTAAACTAGTAGGTATAGCAAAAAAAAAAAAAAATTTGGCATTTTTCCTTTTATTTATATATATATATATTTTTCTTCTTGTCTTTACAGTATCTTAAATACCTACTTCGCAATTTCGTTTTTTCTTTTCGTTCTTAAAATTTTGTTTAGAAGTCTTTTTTTTTATACTTGATGTAGGTGTTGAAAATATAGAGGATGGAAAAGGTTATTGTGTTAGTCTTTGTTCTTTATAGTTTGGGTATCTTGTATTTTCCGATTGGAAGCATGAGTCCACGGGATATGTATGTGGTAACATTTTTTTTATATATATTCTAGAATTAACCGGAGAAAAGTTATCATGAGTCATTGTTATGGACTCTTTTATTTTTATTATATATTTTCACCGTGGAGTTCTCAGGAGATTTGATTTCTACAATCACATATGGACCTGTCCAGAGTGCTGAGAATTTGTTATCTCTTCCTCTGCTTTTTAACAAGACTTTGTCCCCAATATTGAAGGTTTTCGGGTTAGAATTTTTATCGTACTGGAGTTTTGATTTCTCTTTGTTGGCCATGGCTATGTCTTTCGCAATTTTATAGCTGTGTTGTAGACGTGCTTTTAACTCGTTTGCATAATTATCGTAATTATGGCAAACGGTCGGAGATGATTTTAAGTTATTTGGGACTTCGGCTGGGAATCCGTACAGGAGTCCGCGGGGAGTATAATTTGTACTCGAGTGAGGTGTGGTATTATAGACAAACATGGCATATGGAATCCATGTATCCTAGTCTTGCGGATCTTTTGCTACATAAGATCTGAGGTATTCTGCTAAAGTTCTATGACTTCTCTCCAATGCACCATTTGTTTGAGGGTGATATGGAGTAGTTTTGAGCCTTTTGATCTTTAGCAGCTTGGATACCCCGCCGAACATACCACCTATGAGTTTAGATCCCTGATCTGTTAGGATACTTTCTGGAATGCAATGTCGACAAACTATTGTTGTCGTGAAGGCTTCCTCTAATGTCTTATATTCAGTGTTGACTATGAGAATAGCCTCAGAGAATTTGGAAAGGTCGTCTTGAAATGTAAGAATATATTTATTTCCAAAATGGGAAATTGGGAGAGGTCCTAAAACATCTAGGTACACTCTTTCAAAAGGTTTTGAGCTTATGCTTGAGATTTTCATAGGAATCTTAGGATTTCTGGATACTTTGTTTACTTGACAAAGTTTACATTTCCTTACATATCTTACAACATCGTCTGACATGCCAGGCCAATAGAATTGTTTTTTAATTCTTTTAATTGTACGGGAGACACCTTGATGGCCTCCCGTTGGTAGAGAATGGAAATCTTTCAGAACTTGTTCAATATCACTGCTGTTGGATAAATACTTTATGGAATCTTGATGAAGTTTTATATATATTTGTTGGTTAACGAAGACCTTGGTAAAAATCTTTTTAATAGTTGATAAATTTTGTTGGTCTAATACTGGGAAGGAGATATTTATTTGACTTAACTTATTTGCTTCTGTATATGAGCAGATCTCAGTTAAAATCTTTTCAATGTCTAATCTATCTCTTTGTGATCGGCTAGGTAAATTGAATTTTGAGATGATTACTGTGGAGTATTTCTTCTTAAAGCAGTTCAGCTCATTTTCTAATAGTGCAGGTTTGTCTGAAAGTTTTAGTTTAGACTTTAGTACTCTTTCAAGTTCTGTATCTTGCATTGGCAAGATGAAAAATTTGGGATTAGCACTTTTAGTAGAAAGTAATGGGAGCTCAGTTATTATCACTGAGGAACTGTTTACCAGTGATGAATCTGGGTTTGGACTAGTAACATTTGTGTTAGGTGTACTTAAATTCGCCTGAGCTTTGGCTTGATTTCTGGTTACCACATTTACATAGGTGGTGGTTTCCGTTAATTTTTCGGGATGTTCCGGGATAGCTCTACTGAGAACGTCAGTATTTGTGTTGAGCTTTCCAGGTTTATGGACTAGTTTATAGTCGTATTCCTCAAGACGTATTCTCCATCTCATTAGTCTTGAGGAATGATCCTTTAGATTCATTAGCCATACTAATGGTTTATGGTCAGTTATGATGGTAAACTGTCTACCATAAACGTATGGCCTGAATTGCTCAATTGCGAAAACAATTGCCAAAAGCTCTTTTTCGATTGTTGAGTAACGAGTTTCTGCACCATTGAGAGCTCGACTCACATAGGCGATTGGATGATCTCCTTGATCATCTACTTGGGAAAGAACTGCTCCGATGGCGCAGTCACTGGCATCGGAGGAGACAAAAAATTCTTTTTGGAAATCCGGATAGGTTAAAATTGGTGCTAATATTAATTTGTTTCGTAATTCGCAAAATGCCTCATCGCAGATTGCATCGAACTTGAAAGGTGTGTCCTTCTTCAGAAGGTTAGTAAGAGGTTTCGCAATTTTAGAAAAATTGGGAATAAAGCGGCGATAATAGCCGACGAAACCAAGGAAGGCTTTGATATCCTTTTCCTTCTTGGGTCTAGGATAAGATTGAACTGATTTAATTTTTGCCGGATCTGGCTTGACTCCATTTTCAGTAATGATGTGCCCTAGATACATTATTTCCTTTCTTAGAAAATGGCACTTGTCGGGTTGTAATTTTAAATAGAAATCCCGAAGGCGGCTAAGTACGTTTGCGAGCCTAATATTGTGGTCTTTAAGATTGTATCCATGGACTACAATATCGTCCATGTATACGAAACAGTAAATGCCTTGGAGTCCGGAAAGGACATTATTCATGGCACGTTGGAAGGCTGCCGGTGCACCTTCTAATCCAAATGGCATACGGTTAAACTCGTAATGACCATAAGGAGTGCTAAACACAAATTTTTGCTCTATCCTTCCCGTCCATGCGAATTTGGTGGAATCCACTGGCGAGGTCTAGCGTCGTGAAATATTTGGACTTACCCAATTGATCTAATAAAGGGTTTTCCAATAAGAGGTGTTATTTTGATATTCAAAGAAAAATGCCATTTTTTGAGATAAATGATCGGATCTTTATTTCATTATAAAGGGGAAGGTATGCCGTTAATAATGGAAAATAAAATCAGCCAAATGACCACCACGATCACGCCTACAGGACCATATCCTTTTCATGAAATTTTCCATAACCAAATCGCAAAGTGGCTGCCCTATGTTCTCGATAGCCTCACGAATTCCATCTTTGAGGTCTTGATTCGACGCTGGGCTGTTGGCGTAGACCTTCTCTTTCACGTGGCCCCAAAAGAAGAAGTCGCAAGGTGTTAAGTCACAAGATCTCGGTGGCCAATTGTGATCACCTCTTCGAGAGATAACACGGTCCGGAAACTTTTCCCGTAAAAGACCAATGGTTTCGTTGCTTGTATGGCACGTAGCGCCGTCTTGTTGAAAGTAAACGTTGTCCTGATCAATACCATCCAATTCCGGCCATAAAAAATCATTAATCATCTGTCGATAGCGCAATCCATTCACAGTAACTGTTGCTCCAGCCTCATTTTCGAAAAAGTAAGGTCCAATGACCCCGCGGGACCATAAACCGCACCAAGCAGTCACACGTTGAGGATAGAGAGGCTTTTCAACAAAAACTCTTGGGTTTTCCGAGCCCCAGATGCGACAATTTTGCTTGTTGACGAAACCATCGAGGTGGAAATGGGCCTCATCACTCAAGATGAGTTTTCGATGGAATTCCGGTTCATTTTCATGCATTTCAAGGACCCAATCAGCAAAGACTCGACGTTGTTGATGATCGGCCGGCTTGAGTTCTTGTGTTAACTGAACTTTATAAGCCTTAAGACCCAAATCTTTATTCAAAATACGGTGTAATGACGTTTGTGGAATGCCTAATTCCAAAGAACGACGAGGAATGGACAAACCTGGGTTTTCTTCAACACTTTCGGCTACAGCAGCAATACTCTCGGCTGTTCTTGAGCGATGTGCAAAAGTGAAATCTACCGAAATAGCGGGCTAATTAAAATAACACCTCTTATTGGAAAACCCTTATGTCTGTAATATTAGGTAATGGGTAAGCGTCGCCAATAGTAATGTCATTTACTCGGCGGAAATCTACAACGACTCGCCATTTTTTGTTCTCATGCTCATCCGGCTTTTTGGGAACTAGAAGTAGGGGTGAATTCCACGGACTATTTGAAGGGCTTATTATCTCAGAATCCAACATTTCATTTATTTGCCGAGTAATTTCTTTCCGGCTTGTTTCTGGAAGTCTGTACGGTTTAGTGTATATGTGAGGTTTATTTGGGACAGTTTCGATTTTGTGCCCGGTTGCATTTGTAAATGTTAGGAATTCCCCTTCTAAGTAGAAGAGATCGTTGAAATTCTTACAAATTTTCCGAATACGCTCGGCTTCCAAATTATAGTGATCCAAATTAATCAGGGTGTGCAATTTTTTTATTTTGCCCCTAATTGGATCTATGTTGGAATCCAGAGAGATGCAATCGATGTCGTTAAGGTCATGGCATTCTGGATTCATGTCATGAATTGCCAGTTCGACGTCCTGCTCATTGGTGTTGAGAACTAGAACTTTTGCCATTCCTTTTGATGGGTTGATTATGGTATTACCTATGAACAACCCTGGCTTTACCTCTTTTTTAAAATATACTGATTCCGTAGTTGACGAAGTTGGAATTTGAATTATGGATTCAGAGCGAGCGGGAATTGTAATAATTTTATTATGTAGTTTGTCCTATTCATTTCGGTTTTCATTGGATTGGAAAATATATTTCGTTTTTTGTAGAATATTTGTTTTGGGGTACTTTTCACGTTTGGTGTTTAAATCCGATGAAATACTGGCTAACTTGCTTTTATTAACACTTACATTGTTTGTTTCAGACTTCTTCTCATGGTTATCATATCTAAGATATGTATTTGGATAATCTGAGCGATATTGCTCTATGGGATAGGATGAATGACATAGCTTCACCTCTAAGGAAATGTAATTGTTTTTATAATTGATACAAGCGTAGTATCTGGACAAGAAGTCGTGGCCAATTGGGCCGTCATATGCCAAGGCTGAGTTTTCCCCTACTATTTGGAAAGGATGTTCTATTATAAATTCTTCGTTTGATATATTTGACATATTTGCCAATATTCATCCTTCTGTAATTATAGATTCCCTAAATAAATTATTTATTTTGCAGATTGCATTTTTATAGTAAGTGCAACCTACTTTCAAGGAACTTTGTTTCTTTATTTGAGCATACATTGGTAGATATGGAAATAGTAATGGAATTGGGGCTAATAGTAATTGGTATTTTGAGTGTTATATTGTTATCTAATAAACGTGCATTATCTAATTTGGGTTGGTAAATGTCGGCTTTTGTTTGAATTTGCGAGGGGCTGCCGACTAATTCCTCTCGCCTTGAGTGTGTTAAAAATATTCTCGGATTTTGTATGTGTTTTTTATTTGACTCTGTTTCATTTTGAGGTTGTATTGTCGAGGAAGGGGAATTTTTTCTATAATTAAAATTTGGGACCTGGTTGAACTTGATCTGTTTTTGAGGTGGTGCATTTGTATTGGGAATTTTTGTTCGATTTCTGAATTTTTGGGCCACCGGACTTGTATTTTGTTTGTAGAAATTCCCATGGTTTGCTATTTTCGCCCTGCATACTTCTATGGTATGTCCTAATTTATGGCAATACCTGCATGTAGGGGTGGAGTTGTTGAAAGTATCACCTTTTTTAGTAGGATTACCTTTGTTTACATTATTTGAAAAATAGTTATTTGGGATTGGCCTTGTACGAATGTTTTGTGGACAATTTGGAGCTAAATGGCCCTGTGTCCCGTATTTGTAACAAAACGGGTTCTGCACTTGTACTGATTGAGCAGTGCGAGAAGAGTTTCTTGCTAATTTTGTTGCCTTTGACTCTAGGCGTAATGCTTGCTCACCAATATATGACGTTATGGGCTTTGATGCTCTATTTTCGTGGAGTTTGGCTAGAGTTTGCAGTTGCTCGCTTATTAATCCGTCTTCAATCGCTATAATAGCTTGTTTTTCGTTATCCTTTATTAATATTTTATCCGTCGTATATGAATGGGTGGCTTCATTTAATTGAGCGTGTGTTACATTTATTTGTTTTAGGAATTCCTTGACAAGCTCTCCTGTTCTTTGTCTTGCGTTTTGGAGTTTTGATTGGAGTACTGACTTTTCTAATTTCTCTTCGAATGTTTCGAGTAGTATTTGCTTCAAATCTGACCACCTGATTGTATCATTGTACTTAAGTACATTGTATGCATCCCCAAAGAATTTACTTTTAATTATTGAAAATAAGGTTGTTGCGTCAGTATTGGGATAGAGTCTATTAATATCATCACAACGTGACACGAATTTATGGAGGTCTTTTGGATCGCCATTAAAATTTGGTATTAACGATTTAATTTCCGATAGGGAAATATGTGAACTTTTAATTTCTGTGGTTTCATTGTGAAAGTGTGATGAGTTATTTCGTGTGTCATGTTGGTAATTAGGGAAGCGGGTATCTAGCTGTTCTTGGATAGGAATTACAGCTTCTTCATATTCTGCTTCTGTTTTACAGAAGACATCGTCGGAAAAATATTTGTTTTCTAAGTCCTGTGACGTAGATTGTTTTGGAATGTGCTATTGAGTTCCTCGAATTCTACCCAATGTTTATTTAGGATAGCTAGTTTTTGTTCTAAGCATGTAATTGATTTAATTTTGGTATTTAGACTTCTGAAAGTATCTTCATTTTCTGGTTCTCCTTCTTCTTTGTTGGTCCCCGTATCTTGTGTGTTCATTTAAATTCTCCACGAAGCTCTGGTGGTGGAATATAAAAAAGGTTTTGCTGAGCTGTAACACTTTCTGAGATTGATTTCATCCTTTCGGAAAGTTTGTTAGTTTGTACCAGTCCTCAGTTTTGTCTGAGAACGATTCTTTAAAATAATCGTGATCCTCCGTGAAGTCTTCATGTTTAATTATTTGATCTTCGGTTATCTCGAAGGCGCTCCATATTTCTTCGAGTTGTTGGAGTTTATTGTTTACGAAGGTTGCTGTTCGCTTCACTTTACCGGCTCTGTGTTAGTCCGCTAGGATTTGCCTAATTTCACTGGTTTTCTCTATTTGGGATGAGCAAAGCTCATCGGATGAATTGGCTTCTTCAGTCATTATAGATTTGTAAAGTAACAGACGGAAAAATTAGTACAAATATGATGTAGAGTTTTTTAATATTAGGAATGTCCGTTTCGAGCTTCAATTTGGTTGATCTGGGGGGAACTATAGAAGATGTGGCAAAATTGTATGGAGCAAGTAAAATTCAGGGGATTGATATTTGATGTTTTCGAAGTCCTCTGACCAACAAGCTCACGAGGTCTTGCCGCAGAGGTCGTTTCTAGGAAGAGCTGATTTCAATTTTTCTGTGTTGAATTTAATTAATTTAATTAGCCGAGAACCAGCTGTTATATACATATATATACACATGAAAATATGTAAAAGAAATTTGGGAATTAAATTCTATATATACGCAAAATTTTTCTGTGTTGAATTTAATTAATTTAATTAGCCGAGAACCAGCTGTTATATACATATATGTATATACACATGAAAATATGTAAAAGAAATTTGGGAATTAAATTCTATATATACGCAAAATTTCGGTAATAGGTTTAAGGATTATTTGTGGGATCATTTCTTTTAATCCAAATCATTCCCTTGCGTATTCACCCGTACATGCAATGCGAAGCAAAAGATATATATATATATACATATATTCACTTGTACATGAGGATAATGTGTTTTATGGGTTAATATTGAGAAAAAAATATCTTTCATATGGGTGTAAAAACATATGTTTTAAAAAAAATTAATTTAATTTAAAAAACAGCTTTCACTGTACCGGCAACTCTATCCAATGTATATTTGATGCTGAGTTTATGTTGATAATTATGATGAGAATTGTGTTGTTTTTATTTGGTTCCTTGCTTTCAGTCGCACTTCCTGGTTGTTGTGTTTGTTATTGGTGGAGATGATGATGAAGTTTGTACACAAGAGGTCTTCCTTCCTTCCTTCATTAACAAACGTCTTTATTGAGGCAGGGATGAAGCCTCTCAAGGGTCCAACGGTGGAGTACTGTGGCACTCTAAACGATTAAAAACTTATGTTCCTCTAAGTGCCCTTTACTGGGTACCCAGGCTAATTTTTTGTTTTATTATTTTATTCGGTACTGATTTTTATTGTTATCGGATTATTGTTAGCACTAGATATTTTTTTGTTTAATTGATTATTATTTTATATACGGGGACGATTTTTGAAATTATTAATTTTATAATTTTAGGCACTGATTTTGGTTTTTTTAAAAAAAAATACCGCTAATTTTTACTTTAGTTATTTAATTGATTATTAGTTATTTATTTAATTTTTGTGCACTGATTTTAGTTTGGGTTCCGCTGCCACCAAAATGTTGTATTATCACAGTTTTTTATTATTTCAAGGAAAATTTTGATTTACATATCTTTGAAAGCACTGATTTTATATCTTTGGGTTCGGTTACCGCTGCCACCAAAATGTTATCCGTTGGGTGCCGTGCTCTAAGACGAGAGCACCTAACGTATCGGATTGAAGTTTAATATCAATAAATAAAAAAAAAACACCAAATGTTCAAATTGCTTTTTATTTAGGTTCACTAATGCTTTTTTCACAGATTTTTTCACTATTTTACCTGGCACTTTAGAAATAATTTTTACAAAAAATTTATTACAATTTATCACATAATATTCAGTTAGATCAAAATTAGAGGAAAAAAAATCTTAGTTGAAAAAAAACTCCCAAACTTCTTGCGAGGCGATTCTGAAACAAGCTCCCCGAGGATCCGCGATATTGCACCCAGGTGCCGATCACAAACTTCAAAAGCTTTTTTTATTTTTTTTATTACTTTCCCACGACGAGAAGAATCGTACGTGGGAAAGTACAAAAAGTTTAGACGCAGTGCATATGCATGAAATCTGATATGCACTGTGTCTTGCAAAAACAATATTTTAGGCGATGATAATAATCGTGTGTATGCACGTACCTACGATTAGGTTTTATGTAATTAAAAGTCTGTATGTACGTATGTACACACGATTAAGTTTTGTAAATTTAAAAGCCGTATGTATGTAAGTAAATAGATTAGGTTTCATGGATTTAGGAATAGCATGCCATATACATGCAAGTAATTTGACGGAGTTCAGGTAAGATATGTATGTACCTTGTACGGCATGTAGATAAGTATACATGCCGTGTGAACTGAATATATGACTGATAACCAAATGCAATTTATGCTAAATTGCATTTTGTCTCAGTATGAAAATGCATTTAAAATTGAAATTAAATTAAAATATTTTTTTGATTTCCAGGGTCATTTCTGATATACGCCAATATATTGCATAGGGCAATGTATTGGTGTATTTGTTTTATTGTATTGGTGTATTTGTTTTATGGTTGTGATTCGGGTCAATGGGCACCTGGGTCACAACAATTTTCCTCATGAAGTAGTAGGCAGATCTGAAAAATTTGACAACAGTTAAAGCTTAAATACTAGCGACAACGGACTAAACGGCAACCGGATTAATACCACGTAAGTCGACTTACGTAAAACTAGTCCTAAATAGGTCCGGGCTAAATGTACTCCATGTTATATGGCTCAACTACAATAGTTGCAAAGACGTTACGGATTTCAACGATCTAATTTCCATTGATATTTTAAGAAAAGTGCACGTCAATCAGTAAAAAACGAGTTCAATGGAACAACTTTTGACGCGATGAGAATGTAATAGTAGCTCATATCCGTGTAATTTTCTGGAAAAATAACATCACGAATAACGTAAAAATTATGAATATTGTTACTTAATAGATTTTGGCTTGATTGCGGATGAATTTGGTACAGTAATAGTTGAAGATTGATATGTAATGCTCAATGACATTCAGTTGTGACATTTCTCATGTAGATGTGTGCGGTTTTCGGAGTAACACCGCCGATTTTTCCGTTGTAGCACCAGACCCATTTGACGTACACTTTTTCTAGTAGTGCATGTCAATGGAACAATTTCGGTGTAACACTGCAAGAAAAGTGTAACAATTCTGCTAGAAAACTTGATCAATGGAAATCGGTATACGAAAAATTGTCATTTTTATCATATTCCGTAAGGGTTATTATCTTCACATTTAATGTTTTCAATTTTTCGTAAGTAAACCTCAGTCTCGTTGAAATCCGTAACGTCTTTACGGGCTCAAGGTATATATTCTATATACCTTGTACGGGCTATTGTAGTTGAGCCTATACATGACAGTGAAAAAAAGTAAGAAAAAATTAAAACGTCCAAATGTATTTAAATGCGTATAGGTAGACAAATTACAATTATTAAATTACGTTTTAAATCCAAACCACTCGCCACCATAATGAAGTGGCGCTGAATTCACATACCAAAATTTCTTCCGGATGAATAAAAATTTGGAAATTCTAAAATTTTCAGATATGCTCCATTCTCCTCTCTTGTGCATGTGGTGTATAAACGAACTCAAGATACTGAAGTAGTAGCAGATCTGACAAATTTGACAACTGTCAAAACTTTAATACGAGCGGACCAACGAGGTAAGAACTAAAGGAGATGCAAATGAGAAAATATTGCGTACCCAATTCTAACACTATGACACTGATATTGTTTGTACATAAGCGCCGTAAAATTTGTACACCTGTACACAATTGTACAACCTATGCGCAATTTTAATCGCTTTTATTTTCATATGCTCAAAAGTCTTTACTGAATTTGCAAACGTGAACGTAAAATAATAATAATTTTGAAGAAAAGATCAGTGGTAAAAAGTTTGTGAGTAATATTTGCTTCGTGGCCCCTACGGTTATTTCACGGGTTTTCCTGCGTCAATGCACCAAGCCCAAAACTATCCAAACCTAAGTATGGATTTGACAGCGAAGACCAAAAATGGCGGAGTGAAACATACACAAATGCAGGGCAATTTTGGGTACGCTCATGTACACGGATCGTACATATGATTGCATCTCCTTTAGTTATTACCTCGTTGGAGCGGACTAAACAGTAGCCGGATTAGTACTACGTAAGTCGTATTACGTAAAACTAGTCTTAAATAGCTCCGGTCGAAGCCAAGTCCAAGTTCCGGTCGAAACCGGTCTTCCAAGGTATATATACCTTGGGTCGAAACGTACTTATTGTGAACAAACCTCAAGCTGACTGAAAATCTCCACCTGTTTTTCAGGCCTAAAGCTATTCGGGCTATAGCCTTTATAGCCGGCTATAGTGAAAACTTGCCCACACTCCATGTAATTAAAGCTTACAGACAGATATGCTTTTCAAGAAGCGAACGGTGCTAAAATTCTTATTATTATTATTTTGTTATAAGAAACTCAATATCTAGAGCTTTAAAAAACTAAAGACTAAATAAATTTTATGGATGGACATTTCAAAAACTATAAATGGATTAAGAAACATCTTTTAACTTCGTGTTTCTACACTTTTCTCTTGGGAGCTGACAATATTATATATATAATTTAAATAAGAATACTAACTAGATATAGATTACATAGATGTTACTTTATTCTTAAAAAGATATTTTCTGTTTTGCAGCTGCTTTGGAAGTTGTACAGCGGCAAAAAACACGTAAGGATCACCTTTCAAAAGTCATAGAACAAAATAAAAAGAGGTTGGAGCAGGTACAGCACGAGATTCAAGTGCTAACATCGCCAACTAACCCTGGAGAATCTGAAAGACTGGATAATATAATTGAGAGGTTACGCGGAGACTGTCAAGAAATGTTGAATAAATTAGAGGACGCGAAGCGCTTAGGTAAGCTATAGTTATATTCATTTAAAATTTTATTTAATGGTAATTTTTACAGGCTTACCAAGTAGCACTGATGTAGACAATGTTTATTCCAATCAGATAAATATTTGCCAGCATAACAATGTGCCTAGATATAGACCGCCAAGACCTCCACCTCCACAACTGCCGCCACATTTATTTCATTATAACGTACAAGGTGATACCGATCCTACATCTGGCCATTCATCCGTTTCTGGTCAGCTAGATGATAACTTTTATAATACCAATAATGCAGACGGCGGACGGCCGTGGACTTGCAGCATGTGTACATTCCAGAATCATCCCCTTCTAAATAAATGCGAGTGTTGTGACAATATTAGAATAATTCCTGGTACTATACGAATTGTTCCGTCAGATAGTAATAGAGCACCTTTGTTTTCTCGTTTGAGCAGCAATTTGACTAACATTAATAACAACAATGTCGATAGTAGAAATTCTAATAACTGCCCGTCTGTTGTGAATGTGCTTCAATCGCCTGCCACCTTAGAATATGGAATACCTGAAAATGTACACGATATGACAAGCTACAATATTTGAAAATTAGAATAAAGAGCAAGCAGAAACAAACAGCTGATATGTATATCAATCTGGTTCTTATAGCTGGATAAAATATATTGAAAAAAGTGATATCAAAGGAGCTCTTAATTGTGCTTGTTTATAGTTGTTATCCTTGACAGCAGACAAACATAATATTTTCTCTGAAGGTTTTAAGTAGATTATTTTTGCCTTGATTCATATTTACTTATTATTTTTTGTTCGAATTTAATTACTAGATGTGATGGGTTATTAATCGGTCTTTCAATGTGATAACTCAATTTGCCGAGTCCATATTACTAAAATTTACATAAAATCGACAATTATGTTTTCTTTCAATCAGTCGAGCCGAGATAGCAACCACGGTATTTTACTTATACAAATCATGGACTTCCAACACAAATATAATTTATCCATGCTAGATTTGCGAAATTACATGATCCTTCTTGCCGTTCACATTAAATAAAATGTAATTGTGGAAGTTTTTGGAAACAGCGAAATTAAGTTTGTAATTAACATTTTAATGTATAAGTAATAATGAATCTACTGGAAATAGATCAGATCTATTTAAAGAATTTCATCTTGTTCTCGTCATGTCGGAACGAAAATCAAAAATGCGTTCACTAAGCGAGATTAACTTTGGTCGCAGTAATTTTCTAATAACTGTCGATCATCTAACATTGAGCAAAATTCAGTGAACTCTTCGGAAATCGATTAAACATTTAAATAAACGAAACGTGTATTAATATATTTATTACTGATTTTTATCCATGGTAAATACTTTTACACCACATACATACTATGTATAACTCATTTCTTGGTAATCATGACTAAAACAAAGGAGATTCTTAGCAGGACTCGCGGCGAGATTGTCAGATTCATGGTGGTCATTATGAGGTACTGCCTGGTTGAAAAGCATGGGAAGGCTTTTAATACACATTGCCACAATGTCACGATACTAATAACGAAGAGATTCTTATGCGTCCGGTAGGATCCAGGGCTACACATCGGGCTCTTTCTGATCTGTCAGAAATTTCCACAGGTTTGATTTAATTTGGGTGTCTTAACCAACTACACCTTCAACTTAGATTTCAAGTGGATTTCGTATCAGGAGACAATTCTATGTACAACCGTGTTGTTATGGTTTCGAAAGAGCAACGTTTCTAAGTGTTATTTGGAGTCCGGTACGGCAGCCTGGGCTCACCAATTGAATTAACCAACCAGTTAGTCAATTTTTGTTGTTCTATAATAAATAGGAAAGCTTCTAAAATGTTATAACAGAAACGAGAATATGATTTGAATATTTTTTTCTGTTTATTCTATAATTTTTCGCATATTCCAGCTTCAATAACCACCTTCAACGAACATAGTTGTTTTTAACAAACTTTACACTGCTAGGCAAAAAATTATTTTGAATCGCTTTAGTTGGCTGATTTTTCATCTACTAACTGCCAGAAGCTATTTCAAAGTATGTATATGCAAATTTTAATAAAACGAGTGATTTTCTCACAAATGTAATGTAATATCGTCGTCATCACTGATGCAGATACAAAGATCAGGAAATTCTCTGAATATTATCACTATTTTTGAATTTTCAAGTGATTACAAATATAGATAATGTCACCAGTTTTATTCTGCATCTTTTTTGGAGAGTCTGAAGTCTTTCTGTTATCTTTATTTGAATGCATAGGTTTCAATCACTTGAGAGATTATACTTATACTCATCGAAGAGTGTTTTTTTTTACCCAAGTGCTCTCTTGCTCAATTAGTTCTGGTTGCACGTTCTAACCGTCAAGTTAGGGAATATAGTGAAAAACCTTCCTACTACATTATAACTTTTAATATGTTGGTATAAAGGCCTCTGATGGGTTTTTTATGAAGTACTATACAATATTTAGAAGATACATTTATGCGCTATTAAAGCTCTAGATATTTTTATAAGTTTTATCTAAAAATATGTTATACCTGATATAATCAAAATAAATCTGTGATTTTCAATTACTTAAATAAGTGCAAGCAGTTCGGATTAAGTCGATTTAAGGTAATCGGCTGAAATACTAATCATAAAACGAAAAAATATGCTGTTATACATAAGTGTAAAAAAAAGGTTCATTTGTTGTATGATTTGCATGAGTAATTATTTAACACGAATTCGATCTCATACTTTTATTGTATTTTGATGTTTTAAAAGTATTTCAATGTATTTATTATGTTATATTAATTACTACTCCCTGATGATTTTTTCTCTAATTTTTGAAAACGATATGTTACAATTTAGGACCCAAATGTCGTAGTCTAATTTAAAAAATCTATGTATCAAGTAAAAATATTGTATTGCATTAGAATGAACACGAAAAAGAACATAGGTAGATTTAAATGAAAGTAAATGTTTCAATTAAAGCCTTTAATGAAATCATATTCACTCATGTATACATGTGGGATCGAGTCTTCTCTATGCAAAAGTCAATCAAAGCTGAAATTAAACAAGGCGTCGGAGGCCCAGTTGTTAAGGGCACAGAAGAATAAGTATAAATGCGAAGTATCTAGATTCAAGTTTCCAAATTAGGTGATCAATGTTTTCTTTAAAAACTGCAATAAATCCTACATATGTACACATACTAAACAGTCGCTCCCATTAAATTATTCACATTTGTCAAATTCGTGGTTACCATTTTCATATTTTTAAGACATTCTTACAATCGCAACTGTATAACAATACCTATTCCAATATGCCTCCAGCGAATTCTTAACTTATCCTGAAGCAGACTTGAGATGACTCATTTTCACAAGATTTATTTACGGAAAAAAGAGTTTTTGCATTTCACGATTTCTTTAGAGTAAATTAACAAATTTTTACTTATATGAGCTGTGTTCTTTTGTGTCCGCAGAACAGGGCAGAACAAAAGATACTCAAAAGAACGCCTCATACAGTTTCATAGAAGATTTATAAATGAAGCGAACAGTACAAATAGTTCGCTTCAATCGACAGAACAATTTGTTCTCTCCAGTATATGGGAGTTCTAGAACAAGGTACACAAAAGAACACAGCTATGATTACCCAATAGAATTAAACTTTAGTAAATGATTGCGCCGCAGTTCAACATAACATTAGTGGAACATGTATGATTCTTTTGTTTACTTATCCAAACGGTTTTATCTACGGCAACAGCATATCTCAAACACTAAAGTCCCAAAGTACAATATCAAAAACAAAAAAAAAAACATAAAATCCTCAGAAATCTCCACAGCATAAAATCCCCAGGTACGATATACAATCTTTATTTAACCTCCCAAACAACCAAATTTCTCTGTTAGTTAAGGCACTGGAATTCTTGTATCGGTTAAAATGTATGTATATGAGTGAAACCAAAAGCGGTAAGATCTATAAGATGGACCGAAAATGCAAAAGAAAATAAGATGCAGATATAAAACCAAAAACCAAATATAGTAACTTGATGACGATGACGCTTACACATACAGGGTGTCCCGTAACTCGACGTCAAGCCGGAACCGGGTGATAGACCAAATCGTAACAGTTACCAGAAAAATATAAAAAAAAATCTAAGTCATGTATTTTTCAAATTATATGCATTTCTTTTTGTTTTCGAGAAAATGTACACCTTGTGATGGTTTATTAGTTGCTACAAATCTTTACTTTTTCTCAATTTTATTTTTCTTATGTAATCCCGAATAGTGCTTATGTAACCTGTTGCTTTAAGTTCTAAGCCAACTGCTCCAGCTTGGAAGAAAATGTCACATTTTGCCGAACCAACAATATAAAATTAATAATTCGTTGAACTTTAACTGACTGTACTTAAAAAAAAAATGTACTACGCCCTGTCTGGCAAGTAACTTTAAAAGTTGACGCATTTAATAAGGATTTTCTCTGTTAAAACTGGGTACCCATGTTGCATTTGCAACCAGAATGATGTTAAAGTGCACTCCATATGTTTATCTTTCAAGAATTGGTCTGAAGGTAATTCCAACAATTGATTTTCTTCCGCATGTGATAAACCTTCTGACATGGATGTTGTATTAATGTTGAACGGATATCTTATCCATTCAATATTTTTGTTTAAATCAGGAAAATAGTTTTTCAGCAAACTTGTAAATTCTTTAAATGCTGTGTTATACATCTCAGAGTATCAGCATCACTTTTACCGGCATCGTTGATTTCATATTGGAGCGTGGCATTACTGGCTTACCTTTTGATTGCGTCATAGAGTCGAGGCAACGTCGATTTTATAATCGAGTGAGGCGTTACTAGTTTCTTTTCTACTTGCCCAGTCTTTGTATGTATTAGTTTGTCTATGCTCTCGACTTTGCTTTCTTTTTCTTATGTACTATTCTTACTCAATTCTCAAAAAATTTTCAATTAAAATGCTTCTTTTCCCTTCGTTTCTATGAATTTTAGACAGTCGTACCACTTGGAGTGAGATGACAACCATAATAAGCTTGATTATTTTTCTATGTTTGTAATCGGAAAAAAGTAAGCTGCTTGTTGTACCAGGCGCAACAAAAGCACGGTGCAGCGCGTACACCTTCCATGCTCTTCCCGTCCCCAGGGGTACACGTACCACACTTTGGGAAACACTGATTTACAGTATAAAAAGTGGGGACGAATGTAGTAGTATTCAACAAAAAACTTGAGAGCGAAGAAATTTAACAATATTTGCACTGCTAGACTAAGGAAATGGAACTACAAGTTTCCGTGGAAACTGCATATTTCTATCTTAATAGTAATTCACATGAAATAATTACGCTCAAATCTACAGATTCTATCATAAATAATTTATTATAGTTTTATATTTTTATGTGCAATAGATTACAATCGTCATAAAATTAAATTAAATAATTATCCATCAAATAATATTACATGTATATTAATGGCTCTATTCGTGTTTCACCATAATTGGACGAGACTTTGATTTCTTGCTTCTTATTTATTCATGATCAAAATTCTCATCATAAATTGTTTATCGAAGTAACAACTGCTCGAATAACTCGAACTACTTCCGATTTTGACACACATATTAACGGTTCCATGCTATCGTGCATAATTTTCCAGTCAATCTAAGACAATTAAAAGTTGTTCCTTTGACCAAAGTACATGATTTGCATTAGTTAGGTGCTTTAAAACCCATCTTAAGTCATGTCAATAGTGTTTGATTTCAATCGAAGCTTCTTTGAATTTATATACTGTTGATGAGAAAAAATTATTGAATTAAATGTGAATCTTCGTTTGGAATTGTATATCATATGTTGGCAGTGCAGCAAAAAACATATTTCCTACATATAAACACATTTACTTTAAAATATAACGAAAAGAAGAAATGCTGCCAAAATGCTTACCAAAGTCTTATGACATAACATTTTGATTATTTTACTGGTTTTCCTATGCATTAAGTGACACTGAACACTGAATTTTATTTTAGTTTAATTCGCCTTTCAACCAATGATATGATGGTGGGGTTTATTAAACTTATTTGTTTGCCGCATTGCTGCTCTAATCAAACGGAGGGTATCAACTTGAATATCGTATGATAAGGTGGTTCGTTTTATTCTTTTATAGTTTACAATTATAATAAGTGCTAATTTCCATAAGTTGCGGCTTGGAAGCAATTAGTAGGATATTTCTTCTAGTAATTCAATATGCAGCCCTAATATTCGTTATATTTGTCTGTCGAACACTTCTAGCAGTTCTGTTATCCCGCCACTCCCACTTTAAAGGACGAAGATGCACTTCAGTAACGACTTCATATGCCGTAGATGTACTTGGTATTTCACTTTCCGCGGAGTAGAAATTTGTGTTCTCAATGCATGAATCATTACGGACCGATTCTCTGATATGAGAATGATTCGTATCTTTCTCGATGGTTTTCCTCTACTCTTTTAACTACAAGAATTTCGGTACAATTACACTTAAGAGGAGTCAGTACCAAGATTTTCAAGTTTCATACATCTATCTATCTCAAATTAAAGTTAACGGAGAGGTCTAGTAAATAACGTCAAGAAAAATAAACAAAAATGTGTTGGAATGGAGATATTAGCTGGGAAACTTGTAAAAAAGGCTACAAATTGATTTTTTTTTTTTTTTTTTTTTTTTTTTTTTTTTTTTTTTCAAATCAAAAACCTGTTATGTCATTTCTTTATATTGTGACTATTTTAGAAAGATAAAGCCTAAATCTAGCAAATAACGTCGAGTTCTTTCATTTTTAGTGACGCATTTTTTAATTATTTAACTCTAACAGTACTTCCTTTTTCTCTCTCGATATTTCACCGACTAGAAAATGCAATATTTCGTTGAAAGTTGTAGAAATATAAAGCAATATAGTATATTCAACAATTATGTGCAAAATAAAATTTAGGAGAGTTAATTCTCGTTAAAAATTTTGCATTTCTTTGAACTGCAAATATTCATTTTCGTCTTAAATTGTCGCATGTTGGGTTTCTGTCTTTTATGCTAGATGTCTCTAACATGGTCTATGGTCTAGGTCTAAGCTAATTTTATACGAATTTTCATACTTTCAGGACACAACCCTACGTATAGTAAGTTTTATTGCCTACAGGCTCGCTGATATCTAAATTGAAATTTTTGCTGTGTACTGACTCCTCTTAAACCCGGTTGTGAATTCCTGTTAAATAATAAAGCACATATAAACAGACTTTTAGTTAGGTTTTATAGTTGTTTACAAACTCCTATTTACTTCCAAATATTTTATTTATACAAAAGAGCGTTTGTTAAGATAATCAAAAGTACAGAATAAATCGAAATATTCGGATACTTGCGTACATCAGTTCGGGTTTTATCGTACACTATTTTTAGGACATACATAAATAATAGGAAAACCGCGACTTAATCACCAATTTTTATTAAGTATGTTTAGGGAATTAAAGTTTAAGTCGTAGTAAGCAGTAACTTGTACTTATCCACTTTTGCATATTTGCAATAGTCAAACAAAGTTTTCAGTATTGCTTGTACACTTCAAAGAACGTAAACCCAAACGGTACATTCGAGTGCATCTATACTATAATCCTTATTTCTTCCAAATTCTCTACATATTATGCAAATATAATTTTCCTTATCGAAGTTCTCTGTGTCACTTGTCATCTCATAAATTTCCTAAGTCGTCCTCAGATAAAGAAAAATCAAACACCATATTCCTTTTATAAAAGTTTTATAATAGTCTTATTTTTAGATTGACCTTATAATTCTCTCTTAGTTGGTGAGAAGAATACTTGCAGCTCCAAGTCCCTTTTATCACCTTATTAGGATTAGCTGCTTCGGTGAAAACTCTTGCAAAGATAATAGCGACGTTGTGAACAGAAATCTCTTCATAGACATTTGTTTTCATATATGTTATATGCTGTTTTTATGTAAATGTAATATCCAATGGTTTTATGCGATGAAATATGTAAGGCGTTAAGGAAAGTATTACAACTCCGTTTTCTAATGGAGTCATGCGGATTCTGAATAAGATTAAAATTGGAGGAATGTATTGTCCTATGGCAATCACACAGCAGCCAATTGTTTTATTATTCCCATGATCGTCAGTGATAGATACTTTTTACTTGTTTTTGTCACGGCTCGTGGGTGTTAGTCACACCAGTCCCGTCAACGTTAAATATTTTCCAGAAGATATAATAAATTGATGAAAAAACACTCGATTCCTCTTTATTCAAAGCTGTAATTCTGTTGATTAGCTGCTTCTAGATGACGGATACAAATTTCAGGATTGCTGTTGAAGAGACTATATATCCAGTCTCTACCAACTGATTTTTATTGAATGGGTGCTCCGTTTTATTGGCTTCAGTATATTCAAATACAATTTGTCTCAATGTTTTATCTATTAAAACATAATATTAATTGGATATCTTTGATATTTAGATGGTCTCTTATTTCAGGACTCTTGTTCTGGTTTCTTACCAAGTCCGGCCGATAAATTATCCATTTGCTCCAATTAGAGCGAAATAGAAATAGACCAATGGTCACTTCTTATGGTTATTATTATATTATATATATTATTTAGAAACTTTATTGAGTAAATTTTAGAGCGTTTATTATTTGTTGATTTTTTATTTATTTTAAAACAATTTAAAAAGAAGAGAGGGCTTCTTTTATGCGCACGTTATCTCCTTTTTATTATTGTAATTCGGATATCACATCTTTTCTCTCGTGTCGGTGTGAATTGATACTAAATTAAGTTGTGTAACAGAGAAAATTTGGCAACGTTGTATCACAACACAACTCAGCACATTTTCAGATATCGAGAAGTGTATCATCCAAAAGTATAAAAGGGAAGGGTATTTACTGGACTTAGCATTAAGGAATAATTATGTAAACTTACGATAAACTATAGAATTAAAGTCAAAGTAGTGATATATTTAGCTAGTCCCGCCACAGTAGCTAATTAGTACGTTAATGTGAAATTGATATATGTTTAACAGAAGCCTTCGCCCAAACTTTGTCTGAAATTTTCGTTAAAAGTTTAGACATCCTCCGATTATAATATCATCGATATGTCGTCCTTCATGTTGTTCCTGTAATCTCTAAATCTCTTACAAACATGACTTATTACATATCTCCTCCTTGCAGAAAAGATTAAATTTCTTTAACTAACGAAAGTTATTGTGGTAATGGGTTGCGATTGTGTTAATGTATGTTATGAAGTTGACGATTGAAGTTCTTTTAGTCTGAATCAACCTGCCATAAATTTGGTCTATCTACATTGATTTTAGGTCATATCACGACATCCCGGGAAGTTTACATTGAGAGAATATTTTAATATGGTAGGGTAGGATTCTTGATCATTCTCTCTCTCTCTTTAAATTATGTTTATAAATCATTGCGAGTGAGCAAAACAAGCAAAAAAAATTTCGTGTATTCTTGCTATCTGTGTTACACATAACATAAAACATGTTTAAACTATCACATATCATATAGTCGGAATTCTGTGCTGTGTAATAATGAAAACTTCAATGTTTTATTTTATGCCAAATATTTTCAACCAATAATGTGTCTTAATGCGTTATTTTAGAGATGACCGAAATAAGTGTTTAAAGGATTGTGTACAAAATTTCGACTTTGAAAATGTAAACTTATCAAAATTTTGACTTTTAATAGATACAAAAAAGTTAAGTTGTGAAAGGAAAATAAAAATTAGGTTTGGCATATAATACAAATTTAATTTAAACAAATTTTATATTATTATTTCTTGTATTTTCGACAATTTTACCCCAATCCACATTTCTTACCTCTTCCATATTTTTCTTACCATGATTAAGTATTATAAATATACTTCACGTTAACTTTCTTTGAGTAAAATTTTTAAAAATTACTGAAAATTCAATAATGTTTCGCGACTTGATGTAAATTAATTAATTAATTAAAATTAAAAATTCCAAAAAACGAATAACGCGTTATTGAAATTATAAATTTAGTTCATTGTATACATTCCAAAAGAGTACATTTTCCATGATGTACCTTCCATGGTTGTTCTTTAATGTATTTTTATTCCTAATTTTACTAATCAGTTAGTATACTTATAGCATGTATTTTGACTGTTAGCTAATTCCTCTTTGAAGAGGCTTGTGTTAATAAAAATAAACCTGTTACATTATTAACTAAAAGTGTTTTGCTTGTTCTCTAACCTGTTGTTTTCATCAGATAAAATCTTTCAATGTACTCATTATGCAATATTTCATTATTTTATTCAAGACTCAATAATTACGAGTAGAGAGGACATCCATATACATTTATCACCTGGAGAAAATAGTAAGTTCGCGTAATAGTAAAATGTATATTTATATAACTTCTCTTTGTTTCAGGGGTAATACATTCGTGGGTTGTTTCTTGATATTAAGTTAATGCATCTGCGATATTATGAAACTTGACTTCAGGCTTTTTCGCTAAAAATTTCACGTCCAGGGCTAACCAGCTTTGAGCTGAGGCAGACAGAATTGCCTGAGGATGCGGACAGTGGCGGTGACTAAATATCTCAGGGGCTCAAGAAAAGTTTTCATTCGTTCATGTAGTCATTATCACCGGAAAGATCTCGCATAGAGAAAATTTGCATCCGAGACAACCTATAACTGGTTGTGAACAATACAATAATATATTAATCGCCTTTTTTTTTTATTTATTTATGAAAAATATTTATTTTACTAATTTTTAAAATTGTTTTTTACTGGTTTTGAAAAGATTGTTATGCACTGTTAGGAACTTGCTGTTTGTAAAGAAAATGAAAGATGAAAATTGAGAGAATGAACAAAACTAAAATAAAAATTAAATATTTTGATACAAAAATAAATTTGTGTTTTTTGTTTTAGTTTGTTATACATAACACCAAATACACCTATAAATATGGGAGATGGAAGGTCAAATTTGTAAATCTAAAATTATTAATTGCAAAATTAAAACGTCTTCTTTCAAAATTGTAAAAAAAAAAAACGGTTTTATACACGGTTATAACTTATTGTTCGACTATAGTAAGATTATAAAAAATGTCCCTCTTCAAAATTTCACGGTTTAACTACGGCCATGACGAAACGAATACAAACACAACACACTAATGCATTTCGCCGAGTGGCTTAGGTTTTCACCCGATATGCCGTTTCCTTATTATTTATTCAATGAGTATGTATAGGGAATTAAAGTTTAAGTCGTAGTAAGCAGTACTTATCCACTTTTGCATATTTGCAATAGTCAAACAAAGTTTTCAGGATTGCTCTTACACTTCAAAGAACGTAAACCCAAACGGCACATTGAGTGCATATATACTATAACCCTTATTTCTTCCAAATTTTCTACATATTATGCAAATATAATTTTCCTTATCGAAGTTCTCTGTGTCACTTGTCATCTCATAAATTTCCTAAGTCGTCCTCAGATAAAGAAAAATCAAACACCATATTCCTTTTATAAAATTTAGTCTTATTTTTAGATTGACCTTATTATTCTCGCTTAGTTGGTGAGAAGAATACTTGCAGCTGCAAATCCCTTTTATCGCCTTATTAGGAATAGCTGCTTCGCTGAAAACTCTTGCAAAGATAATAGCGACGTTGTGAACAGAAATCTCTTCATAGACATTTGTTTTCATATATGTTATATGCTGTTTTTATGTAAATGTAATATCCAATGGTTTTATGCGATGAAATATGTAAGGCGTTAAGAAAAGGATTACAACTCCGTTTTCTAATGGAGTCATGCAGATTCTGGATTAGATTAAAATTGGAGGAATGTATTGTCCTATGGCAATCACACAGCAGGCAATTGTTTTATTATTGCCATGTTCCTCAGTGATAGATGCTTTTACTTGTTTTTGTACTTTTGCTGCAAGAATTTATCACGACTTTTGGATGTTAGTCACACCAGTCTCGTCAACGTTAAATATTTTCCAGAAAATAGAATAAATTGTTGAAAAACCACCTTCGATTGCTCTTTATTCAAATCTGTAATTCTGTTGATTAGCTGCTTCTGGATGACGGATACAAATTTCAGTCTCTACCAACTGATTTTTATTGAATGGGTGCTCCGTTTTATTGGCTTCAGTATATTCAAATACAATTTTTTTCTATGTATTAAAACATAATATTAATTGGAAATCTTTGATATTTAGATGGTCTCTTATTTCAGGACTCTTACTCTGGTTTCTTACTAAGTCCGGCCGATAAATTATCCATTTGTTCCAATTACAACGAAAGAGAACTTATTATGTATTATATTATTTAGAAGCTTTATTGAGTAAATTTCAGAGCGATTAATATTTGTTGATTTTTTATTTATTTTAAAACAATTTAAAAAGAAGAGAGGGCTCTTTTATGCGCACATCTCCTCTTTATTATTGTAATTCGGATATCACATCTCTTCCCTCTTCCGATTTTATAAAAATGACATCAAATCATTTTATTTTTTATTTTGATAAAATTTGGGCAAAATAATAATGGAGTTAACAACTTGCAATTTTTGAAAGTTTAAATTTGATAATTTTGGTTTCACATCGTCAAATTATCAAATAAGTATTCGTCGGTATGAATTGCTACTAAATTAAGTTGTGTAACAGAGAAAATTTGGCAACGTTGTATCACAACACAAGTGTATCATCCAAAAGTATAAAAGGGAAGGGTATTTACTGGACTTAGCATTAAGGAATAATTATGTAAACGTACACTAAACTATAGAATTAAAGTCAAAGTAGTGATATATTTAGCTAGTCCCGCCACAGTAGCTAATTAGTATGTTAATGTGAAATTGGTACATGTTTAACAGCAGCCTTCGCCCAAACCTTGTCTGAAAGTTTCATTAAAAGTTTAGACATCCTCCGATTATAATATCATCGATATATCGTCCTTCATGTTGTTCCTGTAATCTCTAAATCTCTTACTTACATGACTTATTACATATCTCCTCCTTGCAGAAAAGATTAAATTTCTTTAACTAACGAAAGTTATTGTGGTAATGGGCTGCGATTGTGTTAATGTATGTTATGAAGTTGACGGTTGAAGTTCTTTTAGTCTGAATCAACCTGCCATAAAGCTGGTCTATCTACATTGATTTTAGGTCATATCACGACATCCCGCGAAGATTACATTAAGAGAATATTGTTGCGAGCGTGGCTTTTGGTTCGTTATTTAAAACACAATATTAAATATTTAATATACAAGTTCTTTATTTCACTGTAATCTTATACAATTCACAAACTTTCAATTAATCAACTACACTTTAATTATCGCTTAATACTGTACTTTCAATTATCGCAATCTAATTACAACACTTTCGCACGTTTATTACTTTCGCTTGTTAACACTGCAACGTCTAAGACAAGACTCATATTCTGGCTATGACAACTGTTATATTTATACCCTAGAAACTCTCCAGATTATTCTCGAGTGTTCTATTTTCCAGAAGCTTCTTGACTGTTCTATTCATTCTCTTCATTCTATTCCTGAACCTTCCAGAAGATTCTATCATCGATTCTCCGAACCTGAAGTTGTTTACTCTCCATTGCCAGTATATGTCACCAGCTTGCTCTTTCTATTATACGTAACACTGCCCCCTTCTTACAATTATTCGTCCCGAACAACAGGTGATCCACGGTCTTGATGCTTGTAGTATTGACACAAGCGGTCCAAATGAACAATTTTATGCTTGCCTCTTGTGCCACGCTGAATCCTGTATACCACGTCATTAATTCTAGTTACTACTGAATACGGTCCCTCCCATTGTTGTTGTAGTTTTGGAGAACGTCCCTTATGTCATTTCGGATTGTACAGCCAAACAAGATCACCTTCGTTAAATCCTGCGGAATTAGCACGTAAATCATAGCGGGTCTTCATCCGATCAGTATTTGCTGCTAATTTCGTTCTCGTGGCCTCGTGCACATCAGCTAATTGTTGTTTGAGCTCCGATACGTAGTCTTCTGGTAACTTTTCTTCACCTCTGGGGGTACCAAATTTGAGGTCGCTAGGTAAACGCATCTCCCTTCCGAATATGATCTTAGCTGGGGTTTGTCCGGTAGTGTTATGAATGGCTGATCTATAAGCCATTAGGAATATAGGAATATGCCGATCCCAATCGCGTTGATGATAGTCAACTACTTTCTTAAGATGCTCGATCAATGTTCTGTTGAAGCGCTCTACCATGTCTTCAGATTGTGGGTGTAGAGGAGTTGTTCTGGTTTTTTTTTTCCCAACATTTTACACATCTCCTGGAAAGTCCGCGATTCGAAGCTCCGTCCTTGGTCCGAATGAAGTTCGTGAGGCACACCAAACCTATTGACCCAATTCGTTATTATTTGCTCCGCAACTGTGGTTGCCTCTTGATTAGGGATTGCATAAGCTTCAGGCCATTTACTGAAATAGTTAATGGCCTCTAATATATAACGGTTACCGCCATCCGTTTCTGGAAAAGGTCCAGCGATAAATACAGCTATCCTTTCAAAGGGGGCTCCGACATTATACTTATGCATTTCTCCTCTGCTTCTGTGTTGCGGCTCTTTGCAAGTAGCACAGACAGTGCATCTGCGGCACCACTCCTCCATATCTTCTCGTATATGTAGCCAATAAAACTTTTCCCGTATTTTGGAAATTGTTTTGTTCACTCCCAAATGTCCTCCAGAGGTTCCACCGTGCATTTATTCTAGAACATCTTTGACGTTTGATGTTGGCACGACTATCTGCATTCGGAATAATTCGCCGTTAGGTGCTTCCCACTTGCGTTTTAAAATACCGCATTCAACATGAAGAGAATTCCATTGAGCCCAGTAGCTTTTCTGATTTTCACTCATCCCTGAAATATCCTTCCGTTCTGGTTTTTCTATATCTGCTTTCCGTTGTGCTATTCGTAGGTTCGCGATGACCCAACCTGTTGATGATTCCACAGTTACCAATTGTATAGTAGCTGTTGTGTCTTTTTCCTTCTCACGGCCGCAATGCTTACATTCAGGTTCGCATGGACGTCGTATGAAGGCTTCTGCATTTCCATGGATAAGTCCTTTCCTATGTTGGATCTCAAAGCCATAAGGTTGGAGTCTAGTCTGTCTAAGAATAGATTGCTCTCTAGTTCGCCAACTTGGACATTCTTCCCACCCTTTCTTTTCTGTTGATTCCCTTCGACGGCGTTTCCTGGAGTCGCTTTGAAGATGTCCCAATTTATTACAATCCCAGCATTGAAGAACACTACGTGAAGGGGTGTTTAGTGATAACTGTAATCTATTGCAAGTCTGCTGCCCAGCTCGATATCTTTGCAATTCCACTCTCCTCTCTTCTTCTAGAGATTCCACTCGTCGGCGTTTTCTGCAGTCCCTTTGTAGGTGTCCCGGTCTATTACAATTTCAGCATTGCAGAATGCCACGTGAAGAAGTGCTCTGTGATGGTTGTATTCTTTTACAAGTACATTCGTTCACCTAAATTACTCTCAATCGTACTGCACTCCGTGAAGCTTGTCTGGCGGATTCATACACTAATGCATAGGCTAGTGCTTCTGCTGTTGATTTCTTTCCTGTTAGCCTTAACGCTTGTTGTAAATTTTGATCTGCAATAGCGTTCACAAATGCCTCCGTCGCCACTACATTAAGGAAATCCGCATTTACGCTGGAGTTTGAAAGATGCGCTAATCTTTCCACATCACCCTGCAATTGTTGTAGTGATTCGCCATGCTTTTGAACCCTGTTACGCAATTGTAGGCGATATACTTGCTGCATATGTTCATCTTCGTAACATAATTCTCTTCGCCTGCTTTTCAATCGGTACAATTTGTAAGAGTTCTGATGCAGGACATCGACGTGCTAACACAAGTGCTATCCTTTTGTCTTCATCATTCCATCCATTTACCTCTGAAGCTGCCTCGAATTGTCTCTTGAAGATATGCCACGAATTTTGTCAATCAAATATTGGGGGTTTCATTCTACCTGTGTTGGATATTTCAGCTGCTACGTTTAGAGGCTGACGATGCTTTATTCTTTCTAGATCTGCTTTAAAACTGTCAAGCTGCTCGGTGACTTTTTGTTGAGCTTCCGCCACTTCCTGCTCGATTCCTTTAAATCCTGTATTCGAAGCTCCTCCACTTTGCGCCCCATTACTTTAGTAATTCACTCACAGTTGAATATAAATTATTTTCCAGAACTTTCAAGATTGAACACAATTTCACAAAATTGATCACACTTTGAATTTTTAAATCAATTGCCACCACTTTATTTCGCGAATTTATCCCACTTCTGACACCAGTTGTTGCGAGTGTGGCCTTTGGTTCGTTATTTAAAACACAATATTAAATATTTACTATAAAAGTTCTTTATTTCATTCTAATCATACAATTCGTATACCTTCAATTAATGAACTACACTTTAATTATCGCTAATACTGTACTTTCAATTATCGCAATCTAATTACAACACTTTCGCACGTTTATTACTTTCGCTTGTTAACACTGCAACGTCTAAGACAAGACTCTTCTTGGCGGTGACAACTGTTATATTTATACCCTAGCAACTCTCCAAATTATTCTGGAGTGTTCTATTCCAGAATCTTCTTAACTATTCTATTCATTCTATTCCTGAACCTTCCCGAAGATTCTATCATCGATTCTCCGAACCTGAAGTTGTTTACTCTCCATTGCCAGTATATGTCACCAGTTTGCTCTTTCTATTGCTGTTGAAGAAACTATATATCCAGTCTCTACCAACTGATTTTTATTGAATGGGTGCTCCGTTTTATTGGCTTCAGTATATTCAAATACAATTTTTTATCTATGTATTAAAACATAATATTAAGTGGATATCTCTGATATTTAGATGGTCTCTTATTTCAGGACTCTTGTTCTGGTTTCTTACCAAGTCCGGCCGATAAATTATCCATTTGCTCCAATTAGAGCGAAATAGAAATGGTCACTTCTTATGTTTTATATTATTTAGAAACTTTATTAAGTAAATTTTAGAGCGTTTATTATTTGTTGATTTTTTATTTATTTTAAAACAATTTAAAAAGAAGAGAGGGATTCTTTTATGCGCACATCTCCTCTTTATTATTGTAATTCGGATATCACATCTCTTCCCTCTTCCGATTTTATAAAAATGACATCAAATCATTTTATTTTTTATTTTGATCAAATTTGGGCAAAATAATAATGGAGTTAACAACTTGCAATTTTTGAAAGTTTAAATTTGATAATATTGCTTTCACATCGTCAAATTATCAAATAAGTATTCGTCGGTGTGAATTGCTACTAAATTAAGTTGTGTAACAGAGAAAATTTGGCAACGTTGTGTCACAACACAACTCAGCACATTTTCAGATATCGAGAAGTGTATCATCCAAAAGTATAAAAGGGAAGGGTATTTACTGGACTTAGCATTAAGGAATAATTATGTAAACTTACAATAAACTATAGAATTAAAGTCAAAGTAGTGATATATTTAGCTAGTCCCGCCAAGTAGCTAATTAGTACGTTAATGTGAAATTGATATATGTTTAACAGAAGCCTTCGCCCAAACCTTGTCTGAATTTTTCGTTAAAAGTTTAGACATCCCCCGATTATAATATTGTTACGTGCAATAGAAATAGACAACTGGTGACATCTACTGGCAATGGAAGTAAACGACTTCAGGTTCGGAGAATTGATTATGGTATCTACAGGAAGGTTCAGGAATAGAATGAATAGAACAGTCAGGAAGCTTCTGGAAAATAGAACACTCGAGAATAATCTGGAGAGTTTCTAGGGTATAAATATAACAGTTGTCATAGCCAGAAGAAGAGTCTTGTCTTAGACGTTGCAGTGTTAACAAGCGAAAGTAATAACGTGCGGAAGTGTTGTAATTAGATTGCGATAATTGAAAGTACAGTATTAAGCGATAATTAGAGTTGAGTTGATTAATAGAAAGTATATGAAGTTTGTGAATTGTTAAGATTAGAGTCAAATAAAGAACTTGTATATTAAATATTTAATATTGTGTTTTAAATAACGAACCGCAAGAGCCACGCTCGCAACAACTGGTGTCAGAAGTGAAATAAATTCGCGAAATAAAGTGGTGGCAATTGACTTTAAAATTCAAAGTGTGATTAATTTTGTGAAATTGTGTTAAATTTTGAAAGTTCTGGAAAATAATTTATATTCAACTTAAAGTGAATTACTAAAGTAATGGGGCGAAAATTCGAGGAGCTTCGAACGCAGGATTTGAAAGTGGAGTTAGGGAACCGGTCATTACAAACGACAGGTGCAAAGAAAGTTCTAGTCGAACGACTCAGGCAAGCTTTGATAGAGGAAGGAAAGAATCCTCAAACATTTGTTTTCGAAGATAACTTGGAAGAAACCGAAGTTGAAGAAGAGCCTACAATGAAAATGGAACAGCTTTTGAGTACTTTAATGAGCAAAATGGAAGCCCGTTTTGATGAACAAAAGAATTCTCTCGATGAACAAAAGAATTCTCTCGAGAAACAAAAGACTTCTCTCGAGCAACAAAAGAATTCTCTCGAGCAACAAAAGAATTCTCTGGAATACCGTTTAGATGAGCAAAAGAATTCTCTGGAATCCCGGTTAGATGAGCAGAAGAAATCTATGGACGAACAAAAGAATGCTTTCGTTGAACAAAAGAATTCTCTGGAATCCCGCTTAGATGAGCAAACGAATTCTCTAGAATCCCGGTTAGATGAGCAGAAGAAATCTATGGAAACCCGTCTGGACGAACAAAAGAGTTCTCTGGAGAATTGTCTAGAAACTCGTTTGGAGGAACAGAAGACTTTCCTGAAAAACTCGTTAGACGAACAAAATTTAAAAATTAAAGGAATCGAGCAGGAAGTGGCGGAAGCTCAACAAAAAGTCGCCGAGCAGCTTGACAGTTTTAAAGCAGATCTAGAAAGAATAAAGCATCGTCAGCCTCTAAACGTAGCAGCTGAAATATCCAACACAGGTAGAATGAAACCCCCAATATTTGATGGACAAAATTCGTGGCATATCTTCAAGAGACAATTCGAGGCAGCTTCAGAGGTAAATGGATGGAATGATGAAGACAAAGCTATAGCTCTGGTGTTAGCACTTCGAGCTCCTGCGTCAGAGCTCTTACAAACGGTACCGATTGAAAAGCAACGTGAATACACTTCATTAGTTCAGGCGATAGAATTACGTTACGGAGATGAACACATGCAGCAAGTATATCGCCTACAGTTACGCAACAGGATTCAAAATCATGGCGAATCACTACAACAATTGCAGGGTGATGTGGAAAGATTAGCGCATCTTTCATACTCCAGCATGAATGCGGATTTTCTCAATGAAGTGGCGACGGAGGCATTTGTGAACGCTATTGCAGATCAAAACTTACAACATGCATTAAGGATAGCAGGGAAGAAATCAACAGCAGAAGCACTAGCCTATGCATTAGTGTATGAATCCGCCAGACAAGCTTCACGGAGTGCAGTTAGAATGAGAGAAATTTCGGTGAACGAATGTACTTGTAATAGAATGCAGCCGTCACAGAGCACTCCTTCACGTGGTATTCTGCAATGCTGGAATTGTAATAGACCGGGACACCTGCAAAGGGACTGCAGAAAACGCTGACGAGTGGAATCCCTAGATGAAGAGAGGAGAGTGGAATTGCAAAGATATCGAGCTGGGCAGCAGACTTGCAATAGATTGCAGTTATCATTGAGCAACCCTTCACGTAGTGTTCTTCGATGCTGGGATTGTAATAAATTGGGACACCTTCAAAGCGACTGCAGGAAGCGCCGTCGAAGGGAATCAACAGAAAATAAAGGGAGAGAAGAATGTCCAAGTTGGCGAACTAGGGAGCAAGCTGTTCTTAGAACGACTAGACTCCAACCTTATGGCTTTGAGATGCAACATAGGAAAGAACTTATTCATGGAAATGCAAAGCCTTTGTACAACGTCCATGCAAACTTGAATGCAAACATTGCGGCCGGGTGGAAGAAAAAGAAACAACAGCAAGTATGCAGTTGGTAACTGTGGAACCATCAACAGGTTGGGACATCGAGAACTTGCGAACAGCTCAACGAGAAGATCCGGACATATCGCCTATTCTTGCTTGGAAAGCAGATATAGAAAAACCAGAATGGAAGGATATTTCAGGGATGAGTGAAAATCTGAAAAGCTACTGGGCTCAATGGAATTCTCTTCATGTTAAATGCGGTATTATAAAACGGAAATGGGAGGCACCTAACGGTAAATCATTCCGAATGCAAATAGTCTTGCCGGCATCAAAGGTCAACGAAGTTCTAGGTAAAATACATCGTGGAACATCTGGAGAACATTTGGGAGTGAATAAAACAATTTCTAAAATACGAGAAAAGTTTTATTGGCTATATATGCGGGAGGATGTGGAGAACTGGTGTCGCAGATGCACTGTATGTGCTTCTTACAAAGGGCCGCCACATAGCAGCAGAAAGGAAATGTATAAGTGTAATGTCAGAGCCACATTGGAAAGGAGAGCTGATGTGCACGAGGCCACGAGGACGAAATTAGCAACAAATACTGATCGGATGAAGACCCGCTATGACCTACGCGCTAATTCCGCAGGATTTAATGAAGGTGATCTTGTTTGGCTCTACAATCCGAGACGAAGTAAGGGACGTTCTCCAAAATTGCAACAACACTGGGAAGGACCGTATTCAGTAGTAACTAGAATAAATCACGTAGTATACAGGATTCAACGTGGTACAAGAGGCAAACGAAAAATCGTTCATCTGGATCGCTTGTGTCAATATTACAAGCATCAAGACCGTGGACCACCTGTTGTTCGGGACGAACAATTTTAAGAAGGGGGCAGTGTTACGTGCAATAGAAATAGACAACTGGTGACATCTACTGGCAATGGAAGTAAACGACTTTAGGTTCGGAGAATTGATTATGGTATCTACAGGAAGGTTCAGGAATAGAATGAATAGAACAGTCAGGAAGCTTCTGGAAAATAGAACACTCGAGAATAATCTGGAGAGTTTCTAGGGTATAAATATAACAGTTTTCATAGCCAGAAGAAGAGTCTTGTCTTAGACGTTGCAGTGTTAACAAGCGAAAGTAATAACGTGCGGAAGTGTTGTAATTAGATTGCGATAATTGAAAGTACAGTATTAAGCGATAATTAGAGTTGAGTTGATTAATAGAAAGTATATGAAGTTTGTGAATTGTTAAGATTAGAGTCAAATAAAGAACTTGTATATTAAATATTTAATATTGTGTTTTAAATAACGAACCGCAAGAGCCACGCTCGCAACAACTGGTGTCAGAAGTGAAATAAATTCGCGAAATAAAGTGGTGGCAATTGACTTTAAAATTCAAAGTGTGATTAATTTTGTGAAATTGTGTTAAATTTTGAAAGTTCTGGAAAATAATTTATATTCAACTTAAAGTGAATTACTAAAGTAATGGGGCGAAAATTCGAGGAGCTTCGAACGCAGGATTTGAAAGTGGAGTTAGGGAACCGGTCATTACAAACGACAGGTGCAAAGAAAGTTCTAGTCGAACGACTCAGGCAAGCTTTGATAGAGGAAGGAAAGAATCCTCAAACATTTGTTTTCGAAGATAACTTGGAAGAAACCGAAGTTGAAGAAGAGCCTACAATGAAAATGGAACAGCTTTTGAGTACTTTAATGAGCAAAATGGAAGCCCGTTTTGATGAACAAAAGAATTCTCTCGATGAACAAAAGAATTCTCTCGAGAAACAAAAGACTTCTCTCGAGCAACAAAAGAATTCTCTCGAGCAACAAAAGAATTCTCTGGAATACCGTTTAGATGAGCAAAAGAATTCTCTGGAATCCCGGTTAGATGAGCAGAAGAAATCTATGGACGAACAAAAGAATGCTTTCGTTGAACAAAAGAATTCTCTGGAATCCCGCTTAGATGAGCAAACGAATTCTCTAGAATCCCGGTTAGATGAGCAGAAGAAATCTATGGAAACCCGTCTGGACGAACAAAAGAGTTCTCTGGAGAATTGTCTAGAAACTCGTTTGGAGGAACAGAAGACTTTCCTGAAAAACTCGTTAGACGAACAAAATTTAAAAATTAAAGGAATCGAGCAGGAAGTGGCGGAAGCTCAACAAAAAGTCGCCGAGCAGCTTGACAGTTTTAAAGCAGATCTAGAAAGAATAAAGCATCGTCAGCCTCTAAACGTAGCAGCTGAAATATCCAACACAGGTAGAATGAAACCCCCAATATTTGATGGACAAAATTCGTGGCATATCTTCAAGAGACAATTCGAGGCAGCTTCAGAGGTAAATGGATGGAATGATGAAGACAAAGCTATAGCTCTGGTGTTAGCACTTCGAGCTCCTGCGTCAGAGCTCTTACAAACGGTACCGATTGAAAAGCAACGTGAATACACTTCATTAGTTCAGGCGATAGAATTACGTTACGGAGATGAACACATGCAGCAAGTATATCGCCTACAGTTACGCAACAGGATTCAAAATCATGGCGAATCACTACAACAATTGCAGGGTGATGTGGAAAGATTAGCGCATCTTTCATACTCCAGCATGAATGCGGATTTTCTCAATGAAGTGGCGACGGAGGCATTTGTGAACGCTATTGCAGATCAAAACTTACAACATGCATTAAGGATAGCAGGGAAGAAATCAACAGCAGAAGCACTAGCCTATGCATTAGTGTATGAATCCGCCAGACAAGCTTCACGGAGTGCAGTTAGAATGAGAGAAATTTCGGTGAACGAATGTACTTGTAATAGAATGCAGCCGTCACAGAGCACTCCTTCACGTGGTATTCTGCAATGCTGGAATTGTAATAGACCGGGACACCTGCAAAGGGACTGCAGAAAACGCCGACGAGTGGAATCCCTAGATGAAGAGAGGAGAGTGGAATTGCAAAGATATCGAGCTGGGCAGCAGACTTGCAATAGATTGCAGTTATCATTGAGCAACCCTTCACGTAGTGTTCTTCGATGCTGGGATTGTAATAAATTGGGACACCTTCAAAGCGACTGCAGGAAGCGCCGTCGAAGGGAATCAACAGAAAATAAAGGGAGAGAAGAATGTCCAAGTTGGCGAACTAGGGAGCAAGCTGTTCTTAGAACGACTAGACTCCAACCTTATGGCTTTGAGATGCAACATAGGAAAGAACTTATTCATGGAAATGCAAAGCCTTTGTACAACGTCCATGCAAACTTGAATGCAAACATTGCGGCCGGGTGGAAGAAAAAGAAACAACAGCAAGTATGCAGTTGGTAACTGTGGAACCATCAACAGGTTGGGACATCGAGAACTTGCGAACAGCTCAACGAGAAGATCCGGACATATCGCCTATTCTTGCTTGGAAAGCAGATATAGAAAAACCAGAATGGAAGGATATTTCAGGGATGAGTGAAAATCTGAAAAGCTACTGGGCTCAATGGAATTCTCTTCATGTTAAATGCGGTATTATAAAACGGAAATGGGAGGCACCTAACGGTAAATCATTCCGAATGCAAATAGTCTTGCCGGCATCAAAGGTCAACGAAGTTCTAGGTAAAATACATCGTGGAACATCTGGAGAACATTTGGGAGTGAATAAAACAATTTCTAAAATACGAGAAAAGTTTTATTGGCTATATATGCGGGAGGATGTGGAGAACTGGTGTCGCAGATGCACTGTATGTGCTTCTTACAAAGGGCCGCCACATAGCAGCAGAAAGGAAATGTATAAGTGTAATGTCAGAGCCACATTGGAAAGGAGAGCTGATGTGCACGAGGCCACGAGGACGAAATTAGCAACAAATACTGATCGGATGAAGACCCGCTATGACCTACGCGCTAATTCCGCAGGATTTAATGAAGGTGATCTTGTTTGGCTCTACAATCCGAGACGAAGTAAGGGACGTTCTCCAAAATTGCAACAACACTGGGAAGGACCGTATTCAGTAGTAACTAGAATAAATCACGTAGTATACAGGATTCAACGTGGTACAAGAGGCAAACGAAAAATCGTTCATCTGGATCGCTTGTGTCAATATTACAAGCATCAAGACCGTGGACCACCTGTTGTTCGGGACGAACAATTTTAAGAAGGGGGCAGTGTTACGTGCAATAGAAATAGACAACTGGTGACATCTACTGGCAATGGAAGTAAACGACTTTAGGTTCGGAGAATTGATTATGGTATCTACAGGAAGGTTCAGGAATAGAATGAATAGAACAGTCAGGAAGCTTCTGGAAAATAGAACACTCGAGAATAATCTGGAGAGTTTCTAGGGTATAAATATAACAGTTTTCATAGCCAGAAGAAGAGTCTTGTCTTAGACGTTGCAGTGTTAACAAGCGAAAGTAATAACGTGCGGAAGTGTTGTAATTAGATTGCGATAATTGAAAGTACAGTATTAAGCGATAATTAGAGTTGAGTTGATTAATAGAAAGTATATGAAGTTTGTGAATTGTTAAGATTAGAGTCAAATAAAGAACTTGTATATTAAATATTTAATATTGTGTTTTAAATAACGAACCGCAAGAGCCACGCTCGCAACAATATCATCGATATGTCGTAAACTTATCAAAATTTTGACTTTTAATAGATACAAAAAGTTTAGTTGTGAAAGGAAAATAAAAATTAGGTTTGGCATAACGCGTTATTGAAATTATAAATTTAGTTCATCGTGTACATTCCAAAAGAGTACATTTTCCATGATGTACTTTCCATGATTGTTCTTTAATATATTTTTATTCCTAATTTTACTAAAGAGTTAGTGTACTTATAGCATGTATTTTGACTGTTAGCTAATTCCTCTTTGAAGAGTCTTGCGTTAATAAAAATAAACATCCATATACATTTATCACCTGGAGAAAATAGTAAGTTCGCGTAATAGTAAAATGTATATTTATATAACTTCTCTTTGTTTCAGGGGTAATACATTTGTGGGTTGTTTCTTGATATTAAGTTAATGCATCTGCGATATTATGAAACTTGACTTCAGGCTTTTTCGCTAAAAATTTCACGTCCAGGGCTAACCAGCTTTCAGCTGAGGCAGACAGAATTCCCTGAGGATGCGGACAGTGGCAGTGACTAAATATCTCAGGGGCTCAAGAAAAGTTTACATTCGTTCATGTAGTCATTATCACCGGAAAGATCTCGCATAGAAAAAATTTGCATCCGAGACAACCTATAACTGGTTGTGAACAATACAATAATATTGTTGCGAGCGTGGTCTTTGGGTTCGTTATTTAAAACACAATATTAAATATTTAATATACAAGTTCTTTCTTTCACTCTAATCTAATACAATTCACAAACTTTCAATTAATCAACTCAACTTTAATTATCGCTTAATACTGTACTTTCAATTATCGCAATCTAATTATAACACTTCCGCACGTTATTACTTTCGCTTGTTAACACTGCAACGTCTAAGACAAGACTCTTATTCTGGATATGACAACTGTTATATTTATACCCTAGAAACTCTCCAGATTATTCTCGAGTGTTCTATTTTCCAGAAGCTTCCTGACTGTTCTATTCATTCTATTCCTGAACCTTCCTGTAGATACCATAATCAATTCTCCGAACCTAAAGTCATTTACTTCCATTGCCAGTAGATGTCACCAGTTGTCTATTTCTATTGCACGTAACACTGCCCCCTTCTTAAAATTGTTCGTCCCGAACAACAGGTGGTCCACGGTCTTGATGCTTGTAATATTGACACAAGCGATCCAGATGAACGATTTTTCGTTTGCCTCTTGTACCACGTTGAATCCTGTATACTACGTGATTTATTCTAGTGACTACTGAATACGGTCCCTCCCAGTGTTGTTGTGAATTTGGAGAACGTCCCTTACGTCGGTTCGGGTTGTACAGCCAAACAAGATCACCTTCGCTAAATCCTGCTGAATTCGCACGTAAGTCATAGCGGGTCCTCATCCGATCAGTATTTGTTGCTAATTTTGTCCTCGTGGCTTCTTGTACATCAGCTCTCCTTTCCAATGTGGCTCTGACATTACACTTATACATTTCCTTTCTGCTGCTATGTGGAGGCCCTTTGCAAGAAACACATACAGTGCATCTGCGACACCAGTTCTCCACATCCTCCCGCATATGTAGCCAATAAAACTTTTTTCGTATTTTAGAAATTGTTTTATTCACTCCCAAATGTTCTCCAGATGTTCCACGATGTATTTTACCTAGAACTTCGTTGACCTTTGATGCCGGCAAGACTATTTGCATTCGGAATGATTTACCGTTAGGTGCCTCCCATTTCCGTTTTAAAATACCGCATTCAACATGAAGAGAATTCCATTGAGCCCAGTAGCTTTTCAGATTTTCACTCATCCCTGAAATATCCTTCCATTCTGGTTTTTCTATATCTGCTTTCCAAGCAAGAATAGGCGATATGTCCGGATCTTCTCGTTGCGCTGTTCGCAAGTTCTCGATGTCCCAACCTGTTGATGGTTCCACAGTTACCAACTGTATAGTTGCTGTTGTTTCTTTTTCTTCCACCCGGCCGCAATGTTTGCATTCCAGTTTGCATGGACGTTGTACAAAGGCTTCTGCATTTCCATGAATAAGTTCTTTCCTATGTTGCCTCTCAAAGCCATATGGTTGGAGTCTAGTCGTTCTAAGAACAGCTTGCTCCCTAGTTCGCCAACTTGGACATTCTTCTCTCCCTTTATTTTCTGTTGATTCCCTTCGACGGCGCTTCCTGCAGTCGCTTTGAAGGTGTCCCAATTTATTACAATCCCAGCATCGAAGAACACTACGTGAAGGGTTGCTCAATGATAACTGCAATCTATTGCAAGTCTGCTGCCCAGCTCGATATCTTTGCAATTCCACTCTCCTCTCTTCATCTAGGGATTCCACTCGTCGGCGTTTTCTGCAGTCCCTTTGCAGGTGTCCCGGTCTATTACAATTCCAGCATTGCAGAATACCACGTGAAGGAGTGCTTTGTGATGGCTGCATTCTATTACAAGTACATTCGTTCACTGAAATTTCTCTCATTCGTACTGCACTCCGTGAAGCTTGTCTGGCGGATTCATACACTAATGCATAGGCTAGTGCTTCTGCTGTTGATTTCTTCCCTGCTATCCTTAATGCATGCTGTAAGTTTTGATCTGCAATAGCGTTCACAAATGCCTCCGTCGCCACTTCATTGAGAAAATCCGCATTCATGGTGGAGTATGAAAGATGCGCTAATCTTTCCACATCACCCTGCAATTGTTGTAGTGATTCGCCATCATTTTGAATCCTGTTGCGTAACTGTAGGCGATATACTTGCTGCATGTGTTCATCTCCGTAACGTAATTCTATTGCCTGTACTAATGAAGAGTAATCACGTTGATTTTCAATCGGTACAGTTTGTAAGAGCTCTGACGCAGGAGCTCGAAGTGCTAACACCAGAGCTATAGCTTTGTCTTCATCATTCCATCCATTTACCTCTAAAGCTGCCTCGAATTGTCTCTTGAAGATATGCCATGAATTTTGTCCATCAAATATTGGAGGTTTCATTCTACCTGCGCCAGATATTTCAGCTGCTACATTTAGAGGCTGACGATGCCTTATTCTTTCCAGATTTGCTTTAAAACTGTCAAGCTGTTCTGTAACATTTTGTTGTACTCCCGACACTTGTTGTCGAACTTCCAACACTTCCTGCTGGATTTCCTCAATTTTCACATTTTGTTCGTCTAATGAACCTTTCAGAAAGTTCTTCTGTTCCTCCAAACAAGTTTCTAGACTATTCTGCAGAGAATTCTTTTGTTCCTCAAAAGCATTCTTTTGCTCGTCCAGACGGGTTTCCATAGATTTCTTCTGCTCATCTAAACGGGATTCCAGAGAATTCTTTTGCTCCTCGAGAGAATTCTTTTGTTCCTCGAGAGAATTCTTTTGTTCATCAAAACCAGCTTCCATAGATTTCTTTTGCTCATCTAAACGGGATTCCAGAGCATTCTTTTGTTCCTCATTGGAATTCTTCTGTTCATCAAAACGGGCTTCCATAGATTTCTTTTGTTCCTCGAGAGAATTCTTTTGTTCATCAAAACGGGCTTCCATTTTGCTCATTAAAGCACTCAAAAGCTGTTCCATTTTCATTGTAGGCTCTTCTTCAACTTCGGTTTCTTCCAAGTTATCTTCGAAAACAAATGTTTCAGGATTCTTTCCTTCCTCTATCAAAGCTTGTCTGAGTCGCTCGACTAGAACTTTCTTTGCACCTGTCGTTTGTAATGACCGGTTCCCTAACTCCACTTTCAAATCCTGCGTTCGAAGCTCCTCGAATTTTCGCCCCATTACTTTAGTAATTCACTTTAAGTTGAATATAAATTATTTTCAAGAACTTCCAAAATTTAACACAATTTCACAAAATTAATCACACTTTGAATTTTAAAGTCAATTGCCACCACTTTATTTCGCGAATTTATTTCACTTCTGACACCAGTTGTTGCGAGCGTGGTCTTTGGGTTCGTTATTTAAAACACAATATTAAATATTTAATATACAAGTTCTTTCTTTCACTCTAATCTAATACAATTCACAAACTTTCAATTAATCAACTCAACTTTAATTATCGCTTAATACTGTACTTTCAATTATCGCAATCTAATTACAACACTTCCGCACGTTATTACTTTCGCTTGTTAACACTGCAACGTCTAAGACAAGACTCTTATTCTGGCTATGACAACTGTTATATTTATACCCTAGAAACTCTCCAGATTATTCTCGAGTGTTCTATTTTCCAGAAGCTTCCTGACTGTTCTATTCATTCTATTCCTGAACCTTCCTGTAGATACCATAAATAATTCTCCGAACCTAAAGTCATTTACTTCCATTGCCAGTAGATGTCACCAGTTGTCTATTTCTATTGCACGTAACAATATATTAGTCGTACTTTTTTTTTATTTATTTATGAAAAATATTTATTTTACTAATTTTTAAAATTGTTTTTTATTGGTTTTGAAAAGATTGTTATGAACTGTTAGCAGCTTTCTGTTTGTAAAGAAAATGAAAGATGAAAATTGAGAGAACGAACAAAACTAAAATAAAAATTGAATATTTTGATACAAAAATAAATTTGTGTTTTTTGTTTTAGTTTGTTATACATAACACCAAATACACCTATAAATATGGGAGATGGAAGGTCAAATTTGTAAATCTAAAATTATTAATTGCAAAATTAAAACGTCTTCTTTCAAAATTGTAAAAAAAACCTGTTTTATACACGGTTATAACTTAGTATTACCGGAAATTGCCCTACATAGAAAATAATGTAACTCAAAATCGGTGCTTCTGTTCTTTAAAAAACCCTCGTTTATTTTCTTATAATAAAGAAAGCTTTTTCTAGAGGCATTTTCATTCTCATTTGCTGTGCGTATACTGTGTGTCACAAACGAATTTACGTTTATCTTGAAAACAACGTGACGAAAAAAATGTGTTTTGTGTTAAATTATAAAACAACTCTCACTAATAATACTGTTGCGAGCGTGGCCTTTGGTTCGTTATTTAAAACACAATATTAAATATTTAATATACAAGTTCTTTATTTAACTCTAATCTTAACAATTCACAAACTTTCAATTAATCAAGTAAACTTTAATTATCGCTTAATACTGTACTTTCAATTATCGCAATCTAATTACAACACTTCCGCACGTTATTACTTTCGCTTGTTAATACTGCAACGTCTAAGACAAGACTCTTATTCTGGCTATGACAACTGTTATATTTATACCCTAGAAACTCTCCAGATTATTCTCGATTGTTCTATTTTCCAGAAGCTTCTTGACTGTTCTATTCATTTTATTCCTGAACCTTCCTGTAGATACCATAATCAATTCTCCGAACCTAAAGTCGTTTACTTCTCCATTGCCACATTGCCAGTAGATGTCACCAGTTGTCTCTTTCTATTGCACGTAACACTGCCCCCTTCTTAAGTTTGTTCGTCCCGAACAACAGGTGGTCCACGGTCTTGATGCTCGTAGTATTGACACAAGCGGTCCAAATGAACAATTTTATGCTTGCCTCTTGTGCCACGCTGAATCCTGTATACCACGTCATTAATTCTAGTTACTACTGAATACGGTCCTTCCCAGTGTTGTTGCAATTTTGGAGAACGTCCCTTACGTCGTCTCGGATTGTAGAGCCAAACAAGATCACCTTCATTAAATCCTGCGGAATTAGCACGTAGGTCATAGCGGGTCTTCATCCGATCAGTATTTGTTGCTAATTTCGTCCTCGTGGCCTCGTGCACATCAGCTAATTGTTGTTTGAGCTCCGATACGTAGTCTTCTGGTAACTTTTGTTCACCTCTGGGGGTACCGAATTTGAGGTCGCTAGGTAAACGCATCTCTCTTCCGAATATGACTTTAGCTGGGGTTTGTCCGGTAGTACTATGAATAGCTGAGCTATAAGCCATTAGGAATATAGGAATGTGTCGATCCCAATCGCGTTGATGATAGTCAACTACTTTCTTTAGATGCTCGATCAATGTTCTGTTGAAGCGCTCTACCATGCCATCAGATTGTGGATGTAGAGGAGTTGTTCTAGTTTTTCTTATTCCCAACATTTTACACATCTCCTGGAAAGTCCGCGATTCGAAGTTCCGTCCTTGGTCCGAATGAAGTTCGTGAGGCACTCCAAACCTACTGACCCAATTCGTTATTATTTGTTCCGCAACTGTGGCTGCCTCTTGATTAGGGATTGCATAAGCTTCAGGCCATTTACTGAAATAGTCAATGGCAACTAAAATATAACGGTTACCGCCATCCGTTTCAGGAAAAGGTCCAGCGATGTCTACAGCTATCCTTTCAAAGGGGGCTCCGACATTATACTTATGCATTTCACCTCTGCTTCTGTGTTGCGGTCCTTTGCAAGCAGTGCAGACAGTGCATCTGCGGCACCACTCCTCCACATCTTCTCGCATATGTAGCCAATAAAACCTTTCCCGTATTTTGGAAATTGTTTTGTTCACTCCCAAATGTCCTCCAGAGGTTCCACCGTGCATTTCTTCTAGAACATCTTTGACGTTTGATGCTGGCACGACTATCTGCATTCGGAAATATTCGCCGTTAGGTGCTTCCCATTTGCGTTTTAATATACCACATTCAACATGAAGAGAGTTCCATTGAGCCCAGTAACTTTTCAGCTTCTCACTCCGTTCCGAAATATCCTTCCAGTCTGGTCTTTCCATATCTTCTTTCCAAGCGAGAATAGGTGAAATGTCCGGATCTTCTCGTTGTGCTGTTCTCAGGTCCTCGTTGTCCCAACCTGTAGATGGTTCCACGGTTACCAACTGTATAGTTGCTGTTGTTTCTTTATCTTCCACCCGTGCGCAATGTTTGCATTCAAGTTTGCATGGACGTCGTGAAAGGGCGTCTGCATTTCCATGGATACGACCTCTTCGGTGTTGGATTTCAAGATCATAAGTCTGGAGTCGCTCTATCCATCTCGCGACTTGTCCCTCAGGGTTCTTAAACTGCAGAAGCCATTTAAGTGCTGCATGGTCGGTGCGAAGGATGAATTTCTGCCCGTAGAGATATTTATGAAAATGTTTTGTTGAACTTACAATAGCAAGTAGCTCTTTTCTTGTAGCACTCTGGCTTTGAAAGTGCTTTGCTATAGTAAGCTACTGGAACTTCTTGACCATTCTCCTCCTGCGAAAGCACTGCACCAATACCTTCATTGCTGGCATCCGTATCTAATATAAATGTTTTTCCCAGCTTTGGATAGTGAAGTACTGGAGCTTCACAGAGCTGTTGCTTCAAATTTTCAAAACTTTCGTTGCATTTATCCGACCATATGAACGGCCTTCCCTTTTCTGTAAGTTGATGTAGGCTTCTTGCTATATCTGCAAAACCTTTCACGAATCGCCTGTAGTAGGTAGCTAAACCAAGAAAACTCCGTAATTGATGTTTGTCCTTTGGAACTGGCCAATTTTTGACGGCTTCTATCTTCTCTGGATCGGTTCTTACTCCTTGTGATGAAACTATGTGCCCTAAATATTTAACTTCATCTTTGAATAGAGCACATTTACTCGCACTGAGCTTCAATTTTGCATCTTTGAGTCTTTGTAGTACGTCTCGTAAGTTGTTTTTATGTTCCTTGAATGTCCTTCCGATAACTATTATGTCATCCAAGTAGACAAGACATGTTTTCCAGGTTAAACCACGTAGAACACATTCCATTAGTCGTTCGAATGTGGCTGGAGCATTACATAACCCAAATGGCATTACTTTGAATTGCCATAAGCCACTGCCAACTGAGAAAGCAGTTTTATCTCGGTCCTCGGGATGTAGTTCCACTTGCCAGTAACCACTCTTCAAATCCAATGTGGAAAACCATTGCGCTCCGGAAAGGGTATCCAACGTGTCATCAATCCTTGGTAATGGATAGCTATCTTTTCTCGTCACGTTATTTAGTTGGCGGTAGTCTACGCAGAATCGGGTGCTGCCATCCTTTTTCCTAACCAGAACAACCGGCGATGTCCAAGGGCTGTTAGATTCCTCTATTATGCCTTGTTTCTTCATGGAGTTCATCATGTCTGCAACTTCTGGTTGTTTGGCTAATGGCAATCTTCGTGGTGTCTGTCGAATGGGCCTGGAATCTCCTGTATCGATCCGATGCTGGACAAGATTTGTTTTACCATAGTCATCATCATTCATTGCAAATAATTCCGAAAATTCATCGATCACCTCTTTGGCATCGTTGTGTTGTTGTTCACTTAAGGCACTGGACGAAAGAAGTTTCTGAACCTGCTGGGTAGTAGCTGGTATAGGTTTTGTCTCCCTGATATTACTACCATTATCCAAATTGACGATTTGGTAAACGGGTTCACAATTTCCAATTATAGCACCTTCTTTTAGTTGTACCTCATTTTCGGATGTGTTAAGCACTCTGACTGGTATTAATGTTGCACCTTCTGCCTTCACTAAAGTCTTCCCCACAATGATGCTCGATGTGACTTTTGTGGGGTTAGGCTCCACCAGATAGAATCGGCAGGTCCCGATGTCATCAGTAAGCTTTGTCCATATTAGTGTCTCGGAGCATGGCGAAAGAGTAATATTTTCGCAGACCATCGTCCTTACTTTCGCATGATCTGCTCCTTCTCCTAGTTTCATAGGAATTTCTATGTTCCCATATTTGAGAATTCGCTCTCCGACATCCAGATTTATTTTGTATGTGGTCATGAAATCTATTCCAAGAATGCATTCATCCATTATGTCTGAAACCAGAAAAGTGTGAGGAAATAGTAGTTCGCCTAGTTGAACATCTAAAGTTATTTCTCCAAACACCCGTGCTGCTGCTCCAGTTGCTGTTCTTAGTAGATATTTGGTGGTATTATGAAGCCATTTGTTCTTAACAAGATCTGTTCTAATAATTGATCTTGCAGCTCCAGTATCGATAGTGACTGCGCAGTCATTTTTTCCTACACTTCCATATATAACAAGACTGCTATTATTTCTCTGCAACTGGCCTACTTGAATGATGACTTCGGGGCCGCCGATTCCACCAACCAACTTCTGCCCCACAAAGTTGGTTTTTACTAGTTTTCCGACTGCTCAACAGGAGAGCTGATGCGACTAGTCGCTGCTTGATATCTAGTCTATCCATGAATAGCTTGTTCCCTGGCTCGACATCTTTGGCATTCTTCTTTCCCTTCTTCAGGTGATTCCACTCGCCGACGTTTTCTGCAGTCTCTTTGAAGGTGCCCTGATCTATTACAATTCCAGCATCGAAGGACACCACGTGAAGGCGGGCTCTGTGATGATTGCACTCTGTTACAAGTACATTCTTCCACTAAAATTTCTCTTACTCGTACTGCACTCCGTGAATCTTGTCTGGCGGATTCATACGCTAATGCATAGGCTAGTGCTTCTGCTGTTGATTTCTTTCCTGCTAACCTTAGCGCTTGTTGTAAATTTTGATCTGCAATAGCGTTCACAAATGCCTCCGTCGCCACTTCATTGAGAAAATCCGCATTCACGCTGGAGTATGAAAGATGAGCTAATCTTTCTACATCTGCCTGCAGTTGTTGTAGTGATCCGCCATGTTTTTGAATCCTGTTGCGTAACTGTAGGCGATATACTTGCTGCATGTGTTCATCTCCATAACGTAATTCTATCGCCTGTACTAATGAAGTGTAATCACGTTGATTTTCAATCGGTACAGTTTGTAAGAGTTCTGACGCAGGACCTCGAAGTGCTAACACCAGAGCTATAGCTCTGTCTTCATTATTCCATCCATTTACCTCTGAAGCTGCCTCAAATTGTCTCTTGAAGATATGCCATGAATTTTGTCCATCAAATATTGGAGGTTTCATTCTACCTGCGCCAGATATTTCAGCTGCTGCGTTTAGAGGCTGACGATGCTTTATTCTTTCTAGATCTGCTTTAAAACTGTCAAGTTGCTCGGTGACTTTTTGTTGAGCTTCCGCCACTTCCTGCTCGATTCCTTCAATTTTTAAATTTTGTTCGTCTAACGAGTTTTTCAGGAAAGTCTTCTGTTCCTCCAAACGAGTTTCTAGACAATTCTCCAGAGAACTCTTTTGTTCGTCCAAGCGGGTTTCCATAGATTTCTTGGGTTCCTCGAGAGAATTCTTTTGTTCCTCAAGAGTATTCTTTTGTTCATCAAAACGGGCTTCCATTTTGTTCATTAAAGCACTCAAAAGCTGTTCCATTTTCATTGTAGGCTCTTCTTCAACTTCGGTTTCTTCCAAGTTATCTTCGAAAACAAATGTTTCAGGATTCTTTCCTTCCTCTATCAAAGCTTGTCTGAGTCTCTCGACTAGAACTTTCTTTGCACCTGTCGTTTGTAATGACCGGTTCCCTAACTCCACTTTCAAATCTTGCGTTCGAAGCTCCTCGAATTTTCGCCCCATTACTTTAGTAATTCACTTTAAGTTGAATATAAATTATTTTCCAGAACTTTCAAAATTTAACACAATTTCACAAAATTAATCACACTTTGAATTTTAAAGTTAATTGCCACCACTTTATTTCGCGAATTTATTTCACTTCTGACACCAGTTGTTGCGAGCGTGGCTCTTGCGGTTCGTTATTTAAAACACAATATTAAATATTTAATATACAAGTTCTTTATTTAACTCTAATCTTAACAATTCACAAACTTCATATACTTTCTATTAATCAACTCAACTCTAATTATCGCTTAATACTGTACTTTCAATTATCGCAATCTAATTAAAACACTTCCGCACGTTATTGCTTTCGCTTGTTAACACTGCAACGTCTAAGACAAGACTCTTATTCTGGCTATGACAACTGTTATATTTATACCCTAGAAACTCTCCAGATTATTCTCGAGTGTTCTATTTTCCAGAAGCTTCTTGACTGTTCTATTCATTCTATTCCTGAACCTTCCTGTAGATACCATAATCAATTCTCCGAACCTAAAGTCGTTTACTTCTCCATTGCCACATTGCCAGTAGATGTCACCAGTTGTCTCTTTCTATTGCACGTAACAATACTTTACATTAATGTAAAATAAAACAAATATGTATAACTTTTCTTGCTCTTAATTGCGTTTCTTCCTATACGTCCCTATAAATTGAGGAGCTAAATCAGAATCACTATCAGTTTCATTTTAGAATTCAAGGAAGCAACAACGACGTAGAGTAAAACAATGGCTTGCACAATGGATGAACTAAAGAAGCTGGAGCAGTACTCACCAACCCGGAAGACATCCCAAATGGAGCTGGGCCAGGAATATAAGGTTGTTGCAACAAAGCGATGTAAAACTGCATTTGGAGATCGTGTGGTTCTCGAGTTGGAAAACTACCATCTTTTTCTTCCTGAATGAAATAAACACCAAGGGAGACTTCTATGTAATTAATAAAGGAACAATCGGACGTTCATACAAAATTGAATTTGTTCAGCATGAGGCTAATTTGTATCCAATTACATATTATAGCCGATAAATAAAAGTTAATAATGTGAAACTAGTTTTTTTATTATTTCTAAATTATTAGTACTGCTGCTCCACAAGTTTTGTGAAATACTTGTAAGTAGTTAATTGCATTTCAAGAATATTTTTACGAAATGTGTAGAAATTACAAGAAAACGGCTGAGGGTTAGGGTTAGATAGCGACGGTGAGGCGATAGACCGCAATAAACTCGGGACCATAAACCTTTCTCGGAAGAAAACCAAAATTAAATGGTAAAAAGGTGCATGCCCCGAAATAGCACAGACGAGTGCAATAATAATTACGGCGCCATAACCGAGGGGTCTCGGTGAAACAAAACCCGAGGTATATGGAAATTTAGAAGACAAATCTCGTCACATTCAAATTCAGTAAGTGACAGCGAAAATATAGAAATAAGTTTAGTTAGCGGATTTAAAAGTGTTACGAAATAGAAAAGTGGGTATTTAATTTATTATGTAAATTATAACTAGTGTAGTATTAGTACGATAATCTAATGTGTGTTTAATGTGTGTCTAACGTGTGGGTAATAGGTAAACATGATAAAAATTGTGATGTTGTGAATAGTGAATGGATCCGTGAACGTTTATAAAATAGGTAGATAGGAAAAGTTGTGTGAACGGTATGAAACGGGAGTGCTCTTGATTAGTCGCAGTGTCATACGGACTAATTAAAGCACTCCCCATTGTTTGATTATTAATCTTCGGATCCTGGTCCGTACTCGATCCCGCATGACACATTGGGTTGGCTTATGCCGCTCTGTCCAGTGATCCTGGTCCGTACTCGATCACAAACGTGTTTAAATAGTGTCGACGTATGTCGCTATTGATGAATGATCCTGGTCCGTACTCGATCATTCGTATTTTACAATAGCGTTGACTGATGCCACTATTGTTGAAAGATCCTGGTCCGTACTCGATCTCACAGGACATGATAGTAACTAGACTATAGCGTTGGATAGTGCCGCTATTGTCTAGGGAACCTGGTCCGTACTCGTTCCCGTAAAAGATCTGTCCTATTTGTACAATAACGTTGAACTATGCCGTTATTGTGAATGAATGGTGGATCAATCGTCTGTTCGGCTTTTGATCCAAGACCGAAAGGAGGAATGTATTAGCATAGGAAAACCCACTGAGTGTCGTTATACTCAAATCCATACTTTTTATTCTCTTGCAGATCAGACATCCCCCTAGAGCGTTCGGACGGTAGTACGGCGGATAAATAATAATCGCGCAGAAACATTTTGAAGTGGACAAAGCAAAAAAAATTAAATAAATAGAATTTAAGAGTATTAAATATCGTGTTTCTTTGTTAATTATCTTATTAACTTCAGAAGTGGGATAAAGAAAACGTGCCGGTGTATTGACTGCAAGAGAATATATATAAAAAAAAAAAACAAAAAGGGGAACTTTTCTTCAAATATTAGTGTGTGACTAGTTTGCCCATAGTGTGATCTGATTGTGATCGTGTGTGGTGATAGAAAAAAAAATGTATCGAAAGTGTTCAAGAACTATTTTGTTCTCTATGAAAATTTAGTAAGTCAAGGTGTTACACCTGTTATATACCTAAAAATGGTTAACAATGATAATTATAAGAAATAATTATCATTGGGAAAATCATTAAAACATATTTAATTTTCATAAGCTAATCATGTTTAAAATATGGTTAGCTTATCTCTCTGCAAAGCGAAAAATTGCCATCAGCAATTTCGTCACATTCCTTTGCACAAAACCAAAATATTTTCCCATAAGAACGACTTGGGAAAAATAGAAGTTTTAAGTTTCATCCCAAGTCGTTTCATTAGAAAAAAAACAAAAGCCCCACGACAAATCGTACCTTCAGTAAGATTTGTCGTAAATACGATATGTATGTACATACATACAAACATACATATCGGGCGCATAAAATTTTACGTCGGTGAAGACTGAAATGATCAAGTCTTCACCGAAAAAAGCTCTTATCAGCGAATTGTCGCGAGCTGCATACATTGTGATCGCAACAATGTATGCACGATAGCACGACGATGGTTGGATATTTATGAAAATATCAAATTTCAATTCCAACCATCGTTCGTCGCGATAATTCTGGGCATGTTTAAACATGCCCAGCGGTAAATAATTTTCTCAGGATATGAATGCTAATTAATCACTTTCCTATCCTGAGCAACTAGACTTGCGATTACGAAAATCCAAGTCGTGTACAGTCGGTTTTTGAGCGCTAAGGTTTTAAGCAGTCGGTTTTAAGCAGTCAGTTTTAGACAGTAGAGTTAGATTTAAAACTTCGGTTCGGACGGTTTGGCTGTTGATCGTTTTAGGAAAAATTAAAAGTAACTAAATCAGTAAGTGTTAGGGAAAAGAGAATAAAAAAAAAGGGTAAATGAAGTTTGTTGTTCGGTGGCTAGGTAAATAAAGTGAGAGTGATTCGACCTGTAAAAAGATCGCACAAGATCCATGGATATAGGAATATAAAGTTAAAAGGAAGTGTTTCAGTTGTAAAATATATAAGTGGAAAATAAATACAAGAAAAAGGAAGAAGAAAGCAAAAGGTTTTTGTTATTAGCGTGGGGAAACAAAAAGGGATCCCAAAACCAAGATAAAGGATTAACAAGGTAGGAGTGTATATATATACCAAAAGATATACAACAAAATTGGCGCAGCCGGTAGGATAGTGGAAGCCTGCTTTTCGAAAAATCAAAAGTAGAAAAGTATAAGAGCTTTAAAATCCGCTATCCTGCGAACCTAAGGGGTTCCCTTGACGAAGCCACTCAGGCCAAGTTACCCCCAACACTCGGGTAGATACCATCTCTAGGCGCCTCTGCTCCAGGCGGGCAAGCGTTCACCCCAAATAGTGCACAGGCACCACCGAGGGATACTATCAAACACTCCAAAGAAGGAAGTGCAAAACCATCCAAAATCTCCCAGAAGGACGAGTACAGATCAGCCAGGACACAGCTCTATAAGCAGCCTGAAGTTTCAGCCAAGCAGACGACCAAACGCTAGCAGTCAACGATCCGGAGTTGAAGAGGAAATCGAAGACGGCTCATAAGCCCCCTTTTCAACTAGATCCAGGGGAAGTTAAGACGGCCCAGGGCCCCCCAGCTGCAAAAGTAAGCCGAAATCAACCGACAAAGGATTGAGAGGGAACTCGAAGGCGGTTAAAGAAACCCCCCTCTCAATTACAGCAAAGGGACCTAAGCAGGCAAGGAGCCCCCCTTTCACTGAACAGCGCATCATATGCCAGCCGACAATCCTGCTCTACCTCAGCAGGAACCAGAAACAGCAGCGAGGGAAAACTCTCCATCTTTAGCCGACGCGGGATCAACCCCAGGTGCCAATACACAGCACCCCGGTGAAGGTACATCATCCGCTGCAGGAGAAAAACCTCCACAGTTACCCCCAACAGGACCTCGACTTCGAAGCGGAACCGTTCTGCCAGGTCTGAATAGTCAAGTAAGTTTAGCTAAGTTTTTAAATAAATTATACGAGAGAGCGCGGGAATCGGATAAACTGACGATTACCCATTGTGACGCCTTAGATCACAAATTAAAAACAGAGCGTGAGACCAGACTCGTCAAGTTAAAGACCTTAAAAGAAAAAACAATACAGTTCCGAAAGGAACTAGAACAGTTTTCCGAATCTCGGCGCTCACTCAGTTTAGATCTAGGAAAGAATAAGAGTGTTAGGTTAAGTGACAGTGATAGTGATAGCGACAGTGACGGTGAAGTAGCTGAACCAACTCCCGAAGACCTGCTAATCGATTGGCTCGAAGAATCCTTAACTGAAATCAGCCCAGAAACAAGCCCAGCTAGTCCACCCAAATTTCAATTTCCAGTCAATAGACTACACATAATGGTGGATTACGCTAAAGTAGCTAAGCTCACAGCTCAACTCGTTCCCTTATTTTCGGGTGAAAGTACCCCACAATCGGGACGAGAGTTACAAACCTTCATTGGCTGTTGCAAACAAACTATGCAGTGCCTTAATAATGAAGAAAAAGTGGCTTTCATTCAGGTCCTTCCTACAAGACTCAGAGGTGACGCATACCAATTATTCGCTTCAGACGTCCCTGCTTCATTTACTGAAGTAGAGGAACGTTTAAACAGAACATACCTTCCCCGTGAGACATATCAGGAGCTGGTGAACAAACTAATTACCACCAGACAAAACCCGTTAGAATCTCTCACTGTGTTCATTACAAGATTGAAACAGTTGTTGACGATTTGCAACGAGGCAGCGACACAGAAGTATGAAGCCGAGGCAGTCCCTGCTGTGAAAACACAGCTGATGGATTTCGCCAAAAACGCTCTGAAAAGTGGAGTAACGAACCCACACCTGTGTCAATATTTGCTCACGCAGGGAGAAGGCGATTTAGAGTCACTAATTCAAAAAGCCTTGGACATGGAGAAATTACAACAAAGTGCTACATTCGTCCAGACTCCTCTGGTACAAGCTCCTCCAATGGCTCCAGTAGACCCAGATTTACGAGTGAGAGCTTACTATAGAGCTCCTTACTATCAAATGCCATCAACACCTATGTTCGCATCACCTCGAGCTCCAAATCCAACCCAGTTTTCACGCAATGTGAATAACCCAGGTTCATCACAGTCACGACAAAGACCGTTTACAAACACTGATGCCAGAAACTCGGATACAGATGCACTGGTCCGTAACATCACGTGTAATTTCTGCCAGCGAAAGGGTCATACATATACAGATTGCCTTAAGCGCAAGAACACCCCTTTCTGCTCAAACTGCAAAATCTATGGACATGACGTCCGTGATTGCAGAAAAAGTCAACAGACCCAACAAATTGTTCCTCCACGCCTCTCCAACAGACCTACACAGGATCAACACAACACAAAGAGTCCTCAAGTCTTCAATATAAGACTCAAATGCACCTTTTGTGGTCGCCGAGGACATGCAGACGAAGACTGCCGCCAGAAGAAAAAATGGGAAGCCCGGAGTCAGGGAAACGACATGCAGTCGACCCAAAACTCCCCGGCTCGACTATAAACCCAACTAAAAAATTAAAAGGGTCACCTCAAGCGCCCGAATCCGGTGTCCCTACAGTGAAACTTCCACTGGACATAAGCCTTAACGGCCATACAAAACTAGTAGTGGACACTGGCGCTGAGGTTAGTATTATTAAGAAAAGAGCAATTAAAGACCTCAAGATAATTAATTCCAATGAGGCATGCACTTTACAGACCCCTTTTGGAACCGGAAAGACATTGGGAAATTGCAAGGGCAACTTCAATTTTAAAAATAAAATTCCCTGCAAGTTTCAGGTGGTACAAAACCTGCCAGGTCTTTCCGATGACGGCCTATTAGGAAACGATTTCCTATCAAACAATTGTAATGTTGAAGGCCCAAATAAAGCACTCAAGTTTCCTTGTACGGAAACAAATCCCGAAGAGTTCACCGTGCCCTTGTCATGCAAAACGGACAAGCTGTATTCCAGAAAAGCAGTCGAAGTGAGGTCACTTGCTGAAAAGATGGAACCTAAACAGGTTAAGCTATCTACATGCAGTGTCTCCAAGGCATCTCAACAGAGTAATGCTGGCTGCCAGGTTCAACAAGAGCCGACGGAATACGAAAAGAGCTGTCTGGGTGATCAAGAAACCAGCGATATGAGGCAGCATCTGGTTACTTTAGAGGAACCGATATGCATATCTGCTAGGTCACAAATTATCACCACAGTCCCGTTACGAGTGAAGGAAGAAATGCTCTGTTTATCTAAAGAGATAGGCGACGGAGTCTTCCTGGCCAACAGTTTACTCCCTACCGGGAAAGAAACAGTGCTAGTTGCCATACTCAACATTAACAATTTTAAAGTAGTCATCAACAGTTTATTATTACAACTGCTCCCTATACATGACTACGCCGTCATCCCAATAGGAGAAGCCACTGATACACAACACGTTCTCAAGCCGAATAAATCGCAAGCGAGTAACACAAACATCAGTGAGCCTCCCAAGGCAGAACAGAAGTCAAGCAAAACTTCTTTCTCCAGAATACCTAGATATAAGTTACTAACGCGGCCCAAGAGCCCCATACAAGACGTGTGCGAGCTCAGTAAGACCCGAACAGAGGCAGCAATGACTCCACCGTCCAATAGAGTAAATTATAAAAACAAATCGAGGCCCAAGAGCCCTATAAAAGATGCGAGCGAGATCCAGAAGCCGATAAGCAAGATGCCGAGGACTCCTCCGTCTAGTTTACCTAGATTTAAGATATATACGAGGCCAAAGAGCCCTATAACAGGTGCGTGTGAGCTCAGTAAGACCTATTCTCAGGCAAAGACGACTCCACCACCCAACCAAGTTAGTGTTAAGAAACAACAGTGGCCCAAGAGCCCTATCACAAGTGCGTGCGAGCTCAGTAAGACCTACTTAAAGGCAAAGTCGACTCCACCACTTAATAAAATTAGTATTAAGAATACAAGGTGCCCCCTGAGCCCGATAAAAGACGCGTGCGAGATCCGTAAGACCTCATTGAAGGCAAAGTTGGCTCCACCGTCAAATAGTATTAAGAGAACCAATTTTTCACGGCCTATTAGCCAAAATACGAATGCGTGCGAGTACTTGGACCAATGTAAAGTACCCCTAAATTACGGTACTCCACCAATAAAAGAGCAGGAAGCACATGCCCTGCCGACTAGTAAAGTAAGTAAAAATAATCACAATAAAAGGTTACAACAACCTAAAACTAACATAAGCTTTTCGGAAAACACAGCTATCTTACAACACGTAAAATACTTATTTCCGGATCATGAAGATCCCACACATACTCCGCGAGTCAACAGGTTAGACCAAGAGCTCAGCCTAGACCCAAACCTAAATGCGGAAGAAAAAGCTTCGATATCCGAACTCTGCTACGAGTACAACGATATCTTCTTTCTAAAAGGTGATAAGCTCACATACACAAATGCTATCACCCACAATATCCCTTTAATACAAGATCAAGCGCCCATAAATCAAAAGGCCTACAGACTACCAGAGACCCAGAGACAAGTAATCAACGAGCAATTAAGAGAAATGCTAGAAAACGGGATAGTCCAAACTAGCAAAAGCCCTTGGAATTCACCCTTATTAGTTGTCCCCAAAAAGACGGGACCCGATGGTGAAAAAAGGTGGCGCGTCGTTGTCGATTTTCGCAAATTGAATGAAAAGACAATTGGCGACGCATTTCCGCTACCCCGAATCGAGGATATTCTTGACCAACTAGGTCATGCCAGGTACTTTACCACTCTCGATTTGGCCAACGGCTATCATCAAGTCTTAGTCGACAAAAAAGATCGACATAAGACCGCTTTTAGCACTAATTACGGGCACTACGAATTTAAGCGTATGCTGTTGTATTGTTGCGGCCGATCTCTCGTGCTTCCTTGAAGAAGGGATCGGAGAGGGAAGTAGGATATTGATTATGGCGATTAATTACACTCGATACTGATTTTAGTGAGAAATAAAATTTACTTTATTGGAACTGTACTAGGTTCTAACACAATTTTTTTTTTTTGAAGTTTTACACAATTAGCTGATTTCAACGCAATTTTTTGGTTTTTGTTTTTTTTTTACAATTTTAGGGTTTTAACCCAATTTTTTCAATTTTTACACAATTTTTGGTTTTCACAAGTTTTGAATATTTTCACTATTTTTTTTTTATTTCAACACAATAATAATTATTTTTTTTTTAATTTGAGGCAAACTTAGTTACCACAATTATTCGCAGACACAAAAATAAAGTAAAAATTTCGCGTGTTATCTCGCCGGCGGGTTGAAAAAGCACTCCCCAAGGTTTGGGCAAATTGCCCCCAGGTACCCACGATCGCTTCAAAAAGCTTTTTTTGTTATTTTATTCTTTTTACTTTCTCACGACGATGAAAGATCGTACGTGAGAATATGCGATTTGTCTCAAATGCCTTCAATTAGCGCGACCAAAAAATGATATCCGATCACACGGTATGTAGGTAGGTACACCGTGCGAGTGGAGTGCATGTCTGATAACGAAATGCAATTTATGCTAAATTGCATTTTGTTACGACATGCAAATGCATTTTTAAATGCATTTGAAACTTTTTGAAGGCAAATGAGAAATTTAAATTATTTAAATGGAAATTTAAATTATTTAAATGGAAATTCAAATTAAATTGATTTTTCGTTTTCAGGGTCATTTCTGCGATACATCAATATATTGCATAGGGCAATATATTGATGTATTCACCTTATGGTTGTGATTCGGGACATTGGGCACCTGAGTCACAACATCCCTCCCCCCTGGGGGAAAGAAAGTTTTATTCTTCTGAGGAGAAAACTTTCTTTTATAACAAAAAAAATACTTATGCCAAATTTTAGTACATACTGGAAATGATTTCTAATTTAACTTAAGTTTATAGTAGGACTATGTTAAAGTATGTACATGGATTGTTTGTATATTGCTAGTTATTACTAGTTAATTATTAGGTATAGGGAAAGAGAAGAAAAAAAAATATTTATGTATAGAGGGAGTTGTGCTAGAAATATCATACGTTATATTTGTATATATAGTTCTGTATAATCTTATCTCTTATAAGGTATTTCTTATTATTGTTTTGTTTTCTTTGTATACAGCAATTAGTATATCTTACGAGTAAAGTAGAGTAAATAAAAACAATTTGAAATGCGAGTAAGGGGCATCAATTAGCTGATGATTCCACGTTGATTTGATTAGGATTGTATAGGGATAGAGAAGAACCAAAAAAAAAACTTGTCCAATTGTCGTGATAAGAAAGATTCGTTCAACGTTGAGTTTGCGTGTGTGTGTTTAAGAGAAATGTTTATATTTTATTGTATTGTGGGGATTTGTTTAATGATTTTTGTTAGTTTGGGTTTTCTTGTTGTTGTTTTATTTGTGAGTATTGTTTGCGGTGCAAATTTCGCGATACTGTTTTAGTTGTGCAGATTTAGAGTCGATCATTCGCAAGATGTTTTTCGCCGTGTATGTTTCGCGCCTGCCCTATGAGGCCCCAAAGGAGTACATCGTGGTTATTTCCGGAATCTATGTGGAATCGATTTGGGCTCGCTGGAAAGGGCCTATTCGGTTAAATTTCGTTTGCCCGGGAAGAGATACTATTCCCATTTGGGAGGCGGAACCCCGCGCTGGCCGGTATTATACTGTGGACTTTTCGCTGTGGCCCGACTATAATATGTCGTTTGCAGCTCTAGGTAAGTTTTTGTGATTTATCGTTTGCCTCATTAGTAAGACAATTTTTTATTTTTATTTTGCAGGAGCCAATATTGTGCTGGTTGGGAGGTCCTTCTATTTTCCTGCCCCGAATGCCGTGGACTGCCACACTCCACTAGTGGGCCCGAAGGCTGAATAGCCGCTAACCTTTTAATTTTTTCTAATTGTAAACTTTGGTTAGTGTTATATTTTTGTTCCTATTCTTTTCTCCATTTTGCTACTATTATAAATGTCCCCTTACGGATTGAATGAACCTTTTATATAATAAAAATAAAAAAAAATAAAAAAAAAGTTTTTAGTAAAAGAAAATTAATTTGTTTTTTACCATTTTCCCCATTTTCATCCTAAATTGCTTTTCTTGTTAATATTTTATTCTTGTCGACCTTGGTTTATTTTGTGGAGAGTGAGGGAGAAGAGAAGAGAAAGAAAAAAAAATCTTTGGGTTCTTTATCGTGTTTGTGCATATATATATGCATCGCAGGTCGCATTTAGTCCTGATATTGTTTGAAAGTTTTCTTTTTGTTTACTTGGTTTGAATTCTGGGGTCGTACTTAATTTAGGAACACGGGTCCATGGAATTTGTGTCGACATATTATATTGATGTATACATTTAAATGTTTTTTTTTTTTTGTATTCTAGATAATTATTTTTTGTATAAGATATTTGTATATGGTAAATTTTAATTACTTATTTCTATCTTAGTTATCTTATTAACATGTTTCAATTTGTTAAAATGGTGGAATAAATGTATATATTTATGTATATATGTATATAATTTTATGTATATTTTATTATTTGTAGCTAAGTAACTAACCCCGACTTTTATTAAATTGTGGTACTATACTTATTTCTTTTATTTTACGTGGTACACAATAATATGTGTTCCCTCCTTTCTTTTTTTATTGATGGATATTCGTATACCTTTTTTTTTCTTGATACTTCTTATAACACCTTTTATTTGTTATATTTAAAGCTTAAGATAATATAGAAGAAAACGAATAATATTTAGATCTAAATGGTAGTATTACAGCTACTCTTATTTATCCTATTTAATTATTTATTGAATTTACACTTAGAGATCTTTTTATTTTTTTTTTCATTAATAGTTATTTATTTTTCTTTATATAAAAAAAACTACAATGTATATATTTATAAAAAAAAAACGTTCTTTAGTAGTGTTTTGTTTGGATGGAGATGGATAAAGGAGGAAAAAAAATTGGGAAGCGTGGGTTACCGTTTCCTTTGGCATTGTCTGTCAGTTAAACGTTTTCTGTAGTTTTTCTTTGTGGTGCAGGAGTTAATTTGAATTTTGATTCTCTTGGTGCCGTGGTAGGCACCTCTTCTAGTTCGTGTGCAGAAAGTATTTCTTTCGGTTCACGCACTTTTGGTTTGTATTTAATATACATATATACGCAGGCAACAGAGATGATTAAAGCAATAGTCACATATGATATAGTATAGTGGTGAATATGATGATTGCTAACTGGATTGAGCGGAATTAATTCCTGCTGTTTTTGTGAATGGATGGATTCCAGAAGGCTCTCTAGATCCGTGTTTGTTGTAATATTTAAAGTATGTATTTTTATATGCGATCCTATTGGGGAGGAATTCATATTTGATATTATACTGGAAATGTTTATTGTTGGGATAAAAAAAGAATTAAATCTAGAGATTTTGACGCTACGTCCGTGCAAGATGAATTCTTTGCTTCGTACATAGCAATCTGGATAGATATACATTTTTCCTGTTCCTTGCAGAACTTGTGAGTTAATGGAATTTTCGCAAATAATATCTATGTGGATGGAATCTTTTAGGGAGAAAAGCCAAGCGTTCTGTTGCGATAATTGCGTCCAAAAACAATCTTGTTCTAATGTTAAAATTTTACAGTCGGATGTAATCGGCCCGTTTTTTATTAAATTTATCTCGCATTGATTTACCTCAGTATTTGCATTTAAGATTGGGGATGTGATCTGGCAGTAAAAGTGCGTATGATCCAACGTTGCGCAATTGTGGATATCATGTAATGCTAGTTCAATATAGTGCTCACGATAGTAGTCTATTAGTATATATTCATTTGCTGGTTCAATATATATAAACGATCCGTTAAGGAGTGTAGGTAATGGCATTACTTTGAATAATTGGTATGGTTCCTTGAATGGAAGTGGAATTCGGAGCTCGATAATTATTTTATTATTGAAAATATTCGCTGCTATTGTACTCAATTTGTAAATTTGTGATAAAATATTGTCTCTAGAATTTATGGGGAGCATCATTGAATTTGGCAATTCCTGTCTGATGTTCAATAAGAGTTCTTCAATTTGTCTAGGGAAAATGAGTGTAGGATGAAATTTTCCATGCCTTGAATCTGTTAAGAGATCTATTAATTCCGACTGGATATTTTGGTATCTGAATGCCATTAACGAAACCAGTCAAATGAGTGATTCAAGTTCTATGGATATTTTATTATCCAATGTTCTGTTTTCCATTAATGATGTAGCTATCTGTATTGAAATTAACTTTTTATGCATAAGCAAGAAATCCTTCTCAATTGCGGCTTTAGTTTTGTTGAAAACATTTGCGGTTGCTTCGACTATCGCAGTTTGGCTTTTCATAAGTGATAGGAGGGAGTTTTGGTTAAGGGTAAGGTTACGAATCTGTTCATCATACAATTTGGCATCATCCTCGTCCAACGTGCCGAAAAGTGCTTTGGAAATAGAGCCTACTGCATTGAATAGTGCTCTTTGTTTCCTATTTTGGGTCACAAGTAACAGGTTCTTATATTCTATATTTGCTAATATAAGATTAATTTGTAACAACGTACCGTTACAAGTGTGGCTCAAGGCTGAGTGTTTGTCCAGTTTCTGGCAGGTCGTTGTAATTTGTTGGGCTATGAACTGGATGTTGTTGAATTCTGATTTAAAATTCGCCAGGTCGTAATAGGTGACGATTTTCCATTCGTTGGCGTAGAAATTGGCTCTGCCAATTTCCTCGAAGTAAATGCCCGCACTGGTATTTAGGTGGTTTACCTCTATTCCTGAGCCGTGGATGAAAGGAATGAAAATTAAAATGAATGCTATTTGCATCATTTTGAAAAACCGGAAAATGATACTGATTAATCATTTGGAATGATTTTTTTTTTTGGAAGGATGAAATTATTGGCATTAATCTGTGAAGAGTTTCAAGTCATTATTATGGACTCTTTTATTTTTGTTGTTGACCTTTATGGTGGAATTTTCGGGGGAATTAATCTCCATTACCTCATACGGACCTGACCATAGTGGTGAGAATTTGTTCTCTCGAACTCTGCTCTTAAGTAGGACTTTATCGCCTACCATAAAAGATTTTTGGACGGAGCTTTTGTCATATTGTAGTTTGGATTTTTCTTTATTGGCCATGGCTATGTCTTTAGCTATTTTGAAGCTATGTTGTAGACGCGCTTTTAACTCGTTGGCATAATTGTCATAATTATAGCAAACTGTTGGAGAAGATTTCAAATTATTTGGAATTTCGGCTGGGAATCCGTAAAGGAGTTCGCGTGGAGTATAATTAGTACTCGAATGAGGGGTTGTATTGTATACAAACATGGCATAAGGAATCCATGTATCCCAGTCTTGTGGATCTTTTGCTACATAAGATCGGAGATATTCTGCTAAGGTTCTGTGGCTTCTCTCCAATGCACCATTCCGTTGAGGGTGATATGGAGTTGTTTTGAGCCTTTTAATTCTCAGCAATTTAGATACCTCGGCGAACATGCCACTTATGAGGTTAGAACCTTGATCTGTGAGGATACTTTCTGGAATACCATGTCGACAAACTATCGTTGTCGTGAAGGCTTCCGCTAATGTCTTAGACTCGGTGTCGACTATGGGAATAGCCTCTGAAAATTTTGAAAGGTCGTCTTGAAATGTAAGGATGTATTTGTTTCCAGAATGAGAAATTGGGAGAGGTCCTACAACATCTAGGTACACTCTTTCGAAAGGTTTGGAGCTAATGCTCGAGATTTTCATTGGAATTTTAGGGTTTCTGGATACTTTGTTCACCTGACAAAGTTTACATTTCCTTACATATTTGACCACGTCGTCTGACATGCCAGGCCAGTAGAATTGCTTTTTGATTCTTTTAATTGTACGGGAAACGCCTTGATGGCCTCCCGTCGGTAGTGAATGAAAATCTTTTAAGACTTGTTCGATGTCATTAATGTCTGATAAATATTTAATTGAATCCTGATGCAGTTTTATGTTTATTTGCTTAGTAGCGAAGATTTTGGTAAAAGCGGTTTTAATAATTATTAGATTCTGTGGATCTAATATAGGGAAGGAGATATTAATTTGTTTTAACTGATTTGCTTCTGTGTATGAGCAGATCTCAGTTAAAATCTTTTCGAGGTCTGATCTATCTCTTTGCGATCGACAAGGTAAATTAGTTTTTGATATAATTATTGATGAGTCTTTTTTCTTGAAGAAGTTCAGTTCAGTTTCTGAAAGTGGGGATTTATCTGAAAATTTTAGTTTCGAATCCAACACTCTTTCAAGTTCTGTATCTTGCATTGGCAAGATGAAAAATTTAGGATTCGCATTTTTAGTCAGTAAAAGAGGAAAATTAGTCTCAGTTATTATGACTGAGGAATTGTTCACTTGTGATGGAGTTGGATTTTGATTAATGACACTCGTGTTGGGAGTATTCGAATTCGCCTGAGCTCTAGCTTGATTCCTTGTAACCATATTTACGTAGGTGGTAGGTTCTATTCAATTTTCGCTATCATCCGGAATAGCTCTACTGAGAGCGTCTGCATTTGTGTTGAGCTTACCTGATTTATGGACTATCTTGTATTCATATTCTTCAAGACGTATTCTCCATCTCATCAGTCTTGAGGAGTGATCTTTCAGATTCATGAGCCATACTAATGGTTTATGGTCAGTTATAATTGTAAACTGTCTACCATAAACGTATGGTCTGAATTGCTCAACTGCGAAGACGATAGCTAAGAGCTCCTTTTCTATTGTTGAGTAACGAGTCTCTGCACCATTGAGAACTCGGCTCACATAGGCGATTGGATGATCTCCTTGATCATCAACTTGTGAAAGAACAGCTCCGATGGCATAGTCACTGGCATCGGAGGTGACAAAAAATTCTTTGTCAAAATCGGGATATGATAGAATTGGTGCTGTAATAAGTTTATTGCGTAATTCGCAAAATGCCTCGTCGCAGATTGCATCGAACTTGAAAGGGATATCTTTTTTCAAAAGATTTGTAAGTGGTTTTGCAATTTTGGAAAAATTTGGTATAAAGCGGCGATAGTAGCCGACGAAACCAAGGAAGGCTTTAATATCTTTCTCCTTCTTGGGTCTGGGATAGGACTGAACTGACTTAATCTTCGCTGGGTCTGGTTTGACTCCATTTTCTGTAATAACGTGCCCTAAATACATAATTTCCTTTCTTAGGAAGTGGCACTTGTCGGGTTGAAGTTTGAGGTTGAAATTGCGGAGACGGCTAAATACTGCTGTGAGTCTGGAATTGTGGTCCTTGAGATTGTATCCATGGACTACAATATCGTCCATGTATACGAAGCAATAGATGCCTTGAAGGCCAGATAGAACATTGTTCATGGCTCGTTGAAAAGTAGCAGGGGCTCCTTTTAAACCAAATGGCATACGATTGTATTCGTAGTGGCCATAGGGTGTGCTAAAGGCAGTTTTCTCCCTGTGCTTCGAGTCCATTTTTATCTGGTGAAATCCACTGGCTAAGTCGAGTGTGGTAAAATATTTCGACTTTCCCAACTGGTCTAATATATCAGTGATATTAGGCAGTGGGTACGCATCGCCAATAGTAATGTCGTTAATACGACGAAAGTCTACCACTACTCGCCACTTTTTGTTTCCATTCTCATCTGGTTTTTTAGGAACCAGGAGAAGTGGAGAATTCCAGGGACTATGGGATGGTTTTATGATATCTGACTCAAGCATTTCGTGTATTTGCCGGTTTATTTCTATTCGGCTTGCTTCAGGAAGTCTATATGGCTTGGTATAGATGGGCGGTTTATCTTGGAGTGTTTCGATTTTGTGGGTTATTGCATCTGTATAAGATAGGAAATCCCCTTCTATGAAGAAGAGATCGTTGAATTCCCTACAGATATTGCGAATACTTTCAGATTCCTCTGAATTACAGTGATCCAATTTTATAAGGTTTTGCAGTTTAATTATTCTGCCCTTAATTGGATCTCTGTCAGAGTCTGTGGAGATGACCACAAAGTCGTCCAAGTCTTGGTAAACTGGGTTCACCTCGTAAGGTGCCAGATCGGCGTCCTCCTCATTTGTGTTGAGGATTAGGACTTTTGCCATACCGTTGACTGGTTCGACTATCGAATTTCCAAGAAATAAACCTGGCCTTATTTCCTTCTTGAAGCAGACCGATTGATTTTGAATAGAAGGAGTTGGAATTTCAATGATGAATTCTGATCGAGCCGGAATTTTAATTTTATTTAATTTATCCGATTCTTTCGGATTTTTAATTGGAAGGAGATATGATTCCAACTTTTGTGGAATTTGGAAGGAGTTATTCGATGATTCCGACTCGGTAGAATTTGAAGGAGATAATACTTTATTGAAATTCCTTGACTTCTTTTTTGATTTATTTCTGAATGAAGGAGATAGAATTTTATTATATTTAGCCTTTTGTGCGGCTGTAGATGGAGATATACTTTTACCTTTATGCTTCATTTCTTGTGAAGCATATGCTGGCGATCGATTTTCATTGCTTTTCGAAGCAGTTGATGGAGATAGATTTGTATTAATATCTTTATTGGAGACTGTTATCCCTGTATATAACAGACTTTTTGTTTGAGACCTCTTTTCTGGGTCTTCGCTTTTCAAATAAACGTATGGATAATTGGAATAATATTCTTCGTACGGATAAGATTCATTTGTGTCATTTATTTCTAAAGAAATATATTTATTTTTGTAATTGATACTAGCATTGTATCGAGATAAAAAGTCATGACCAAGCAGGCCATCGTATGAGAGGATGGAGTTATTTCCCACTAATTGAAATGGGTGTTCTAGGATGGAGTTATTATGTTCAGAATTTAAGTTTAACTTAGCAAAAATGAGTCCTTCTGTAGAAGTGGACTCTGTAAATAATGTGTTTATATTGCAGACAGCATTTCTGTAGCAGATGCTATCTGGCTTCAAAGGATGGAGTTTAATTAAGCTGATCTCTGCTCCAGTATCAATTAAAAATGTAAGTTTTGGAGCAGAGCAGATGTCGACAGGCAAGGAAAGCGTTAGTGAATTTTTATTAATTTGGACGGGGATACGGATTAATTTCTTGCCGCCTACTTTTCCGTCGATATTGTCTCGGGATTCCTGTGGACTTGGGCTGTAGTTTGTATGTGCGAGGGGTTGCCGAATGAGACCCCCCGCTGCATCCAGTTTCCCTGCCTGGATGCCGATGGACTTTTGCTATTTCTCCTCTTTGGAGATGGTGATCTAGCCGAGATATTGGAATTATTATATCTCGGCGGTGAAGTTCGATTTTCTCGGAATACTGGCTGCTGCCAGTTCCTATTTTGAGGCTGTCTGTCAGCCGTGTTTGTTGGTGGAGTATTGTTCACCTTCTGGAAATTGTTTTGATTTCCCTGATTGTTGCCAGAACGATTGTTGTTCGCCGCTCTTGTCCGACATTCTTCGATAGAATGTCCCATCCGATGACAATATCGACATGTAAGGGCTTGTGTCGGAGATGTAAATGTAACCCTATTGAAATCTGCAGGGCTTTGTAATTGCGTGTTTGTTCTTGGAATTGTGTTTAAGTTCTGTGCAGGGTGTTGTATGATTGGGCATTTTGAAGCAGCATGTCCCAGTCTATTGCATTTGAAGCAGCGAAAACTTGAATTTATTGCTTGCGCAAATGGAGTTTGATGTACCTTGTTTTGTGCTTGGGAGACAAGTTGTTTCTGCTCTAAGCGTGATGCATGCTCCAAGATGTGTGATTTTAATACAGAGAAGGATTTTTCGGATTGCACTTTTGCTAAAGTTTGGAGTTGTTGATTGGATAATCCGTCCTCTATTGCTCTTACGGCCTGGCTCTCATTATCTTTTAATAAAGATTTTAGGAGTACTTTATCTGTTGTGTAAGAGTGGGTTGCCTCATTTAATCTTGATAGGCTTGTGCTAAGTCTTTGGAGAAAATCAATTACTCTTTCCCCTATTTTCTGCTTGCAATTATTTAATTGCGATTGTAGGGCGGATCTTGAAATTTTTTCTTCGAATGTTTGTTTTAAAATCGATTTTAGAGTAGGCCAATCTTCGATTTGATTGTACCTGAAGATATCGTAGGCCTCTGCGGATAATTTACTCCTTATTAAGCTAAGGAGGGAGTGTTTTTCGTTCGCCGTCGTTGTCGTCGCATATATGTCATCACAGCTTGAAAGGAATTTATGAAGATCTTTGGGATTTCCATTAAAGTTAGTAATTAATGACCTCGCGTCAGATAGGAAAAAATTTGACTGGTCTCTGAAAGAGACATTGTGGTGATGCTCTGTGGAATTATTTGTAGTATTTGTTATGTTTTGGAATCTCGAGTCCAACTGTTCTTGTAGCGCAATTACAGTGTCTGAGAATGATGTTTCCATGTTTATGTAAACATCATTCACGAAGTATTCGCTATCTTTGTCGCTTGGGCCAACATTCAAAATTATTTCGTTATGTGTTTCTTCAAAATCGTCCCAATATTTGTGCAACGAGTTTAATTTTTGGTTTAGATATGCCTGGGTTGCAGTTGCAAGTGAATTATTGTCTATAGATTGAATAATATGGGATAATGTTTTTCGTCTATCTTCTTGCAACCGAAATCGTACTGCATTTTCTCGGTCTTGGTCTGTATTGTCCTGATTATCTATTGCAGTTGTTTTTTGCGAAGTTTTTGGAAGTGGAATGTAAAACGGGTTATTTTTGCGCTCTGTGTGGATTGATATGGACTTCAACCTATCAGACAGAGTTGCCTTTGTAAGATTGTACCAGTCCTCTGTTTTGTCATAGCATGACTGCTTAAAATAATCATGAGTTTCATCAAAATCTTCATGATCTTGAATCAGGGTTTCGGTTTTTTCGAATGAAGCCCACAGGTCTTCCAATTTTTGGAGTTTTTCAGAAGTAAATTCTGAAGTCCTTTTGCTTTTATTGGCTCTATGATAATCGGCCAGAATTTGTCTAATTTCTGCCGTTTTTGGGACTTGCGACAAACAAAGCTCATTGAAAGATTTGTTTTCTTCTGTCATGATAGGTTCGTGAAGTAAAAGGCGGAGAGTTAAGTGGAAATATAAAGAGAAATTATTATGGAATAATTTTGGGTTTAGTTTTTTTTAAATTTGGGGAACTATAAAAGACGCGGCAAATTTTTATGGACCAAACAAAAAAAAAAAGAAAAAAAAAAGGCAGACACGTAGAACGCAAATAGTTAAATTTCTCAACAGCAGTAAGCAGCTGTTAATAAGTTGGTTATGCGTAAATAATTATTTATAAGTAAAAGTGTTTCAGTAATCCGTAATATGTGTAAAAACACAGTAATAAGAAGGTGGATAATTTGTTTGATTTGTCAATAATATGAGGGTTAATTTATTTTAATTGGATGTAAAGGGGGAAAGAGAGAAAAACAAAGGCGTTTTTAATATTTTTTTTTTTTATAAATTATAACGAGAAAAGTAATAAAATCTTAATGCAAGTAAAGAAAAAGAAATCGCTCTTTCCAACCAAAATCTTTCTCCTGATCGATAGGTATATGGAGCTCTATCGCAGGGGATCGATATTTGATTTTTTTCGAAGTCCTCTGGCCAGCAAGCTCACGAGGTCTTACCGCAGAGGTCGCTTCTAGGAAGAAGGTATCTTAATCTTTATTTATTGAATTAAATGTTTATGCAAGTTGCTGGAATGAATATCTAAGAAAAAAATTTTAGTAATATTTATGGGATCACTTATTTGAATTAAAATCTCTCACTTGTGTATTCACTTATATATGTGTGCTGTATGCTTTATAGCCTAAACGAATTAATTAATAGAATATTTGAGAGAAAAAGAAAACTTTACGTGTTTGTAAGGGTATATGTATAAAACTGAATTTCATATATAAAAAAAAACGGCTTTAACTGTACCTTTAACCCTATCCCGTGTCGTTTGCTTGGTGTTGATTAATGTTGGTTAATGATGAGATATTGTTGTTTTGGGTTGTCAAAAATTGGAAGTGTTGTTCTGTCGTCCTGGTCGACGTCTTCTTCTGGTCGTCCTACCTTCTTTACCAAACGTCTTGTTGAGGCAGGGATGAAGCCTCCTTCGGTCCCACGGTGAGCGCTTGGGCGCTTAAACTTTTATCTCCTCTAAGTACCTCCTGGGTACCCGGGCTAATTCTTTTTTATTTATTTTTATTATTAGTTTCTTTTTAATTTATTTGTTTATTTTTTTTACAGTTAAATTACAGTTTTAGGAAACTTTTGTTTTATTTGATTTAATTTTAATTTATAGGCACTGATTTTATATTTTAAATAACCGCTGCCACCAGAAATGTTGTATTGTTGCGGCCGATCTCTCGTGCTTCCTTGAAGAAGGGATCGGAGAGGGAAGTAGGATATTGATTATGGCGATTAATTACACTCGATACTGATTTTAGTGAGAAATAAAATTTACTTTATTGGAACTGTACTAGGTTCTAACACAATTTTTTTTTTTTGAAGTTTTACACAATTAGCTGATTTCAACGCAATTTTTTGGTTTTTGTTTTTTTTTTACAATTTTAGGGTTTTAACCCAATTTTTTCAATTTTTACACAATTTTTGGTTTTCACAAGTTTTGAATATTTTCACTATTTTTTTTTTTATTTCAACACAATAATAATTATTTTTTTTTTAATTTGAGGCAAACTTAGTTACCACAATTATTCGCAGACACAAAAATAAAGTAAAAATTTCGCGTGTTATCTCGCCGGCGGGTTGAAAAAGCACTCCCCAAGGTTTGGGCAAATTGCCCCCAGGTACCCACGATCGCTTCAAAAAGCTTTTTTTTGTTATTTTATTCTTTTTACTTTCTCACGACGATGAAAGATCGTACGTGAGAATATGCGATTTGTCTCAAATGCCTTCAATTAGCGCGACCAAAAAATGATATCCGATCACACGGTATGTAGGTAGGTACACCGTGCGAGTGGAGTGCATGTCTGATAACGAAATGCAATTTATGCTAAATTGCATTTTGTTACGACATGCAAATGCATTTTTAAATGCATTTGAAACTTTTTGAAGGCAAATGAGAAATTTAAATTATTTAAATGGAAATTTAAATTATTTAAATGGAAATTTAAATTATTTAAATGGAAATTCAAATTAAATTGATTTTTCGTTTTCAGGGTCATTTCTGCGATACATCAATATATTGCATAGGGCAATATATTGATGTATTCACCTTATGGTTGTGATATGGGACATTGGGCACCTGAGTCACAACAATGCCATTCGGACTCAAAGGAGCTCCCGCTACATTCCAACGCCTCATGAACTTCGTTCTGACAGGCCTACAAGGCCTTGAATGTTTCGTTTATCTTGACGACATCGTCATTTACGGGAAAAACCTAAATGACCACAACGATAAACTTCGCAGTCTTCGACAAATTGAGAGAGAACAACCTCAAACTGCAGCCAGAGAAGTGCCAGTTCTTGAGACGAGAAGTTGTTTACCTACTACTTACTATAGGAAGTTCATTCCGGACTTCTCTAAAATTGTTCGTCCAATCACGAATTTACTCCGCAAGGACGTAAAATTCAATTGGACCGAGAAATGCCAAGAAGCATTTCAATGCATTAAAAATGCTCTAATTTCCCCACCACTTTTAATCTATCCAGATTTCTCTAAACCCAAGGGGGAAAAGACCAGCCAATCGCCTATGCAAGCCGAACGCTGAACAAAGCCGAGAGAAATTACTCCACAATTGAAAAGGAGTTATTGGCTATAGTCTGGGCCACTAGGAATTTCCGATGCTACCTTCAAGGCAGGAAATTCACGGTCTACACTGACCACAAGCCTCTCAAAGGGGTCTTTAACGTTAAAGACCCGACTTCCCGTTTGGTGAGATTTCACCACAAATTATCAGAATTCGATTATACTATCGAATATAAACCAGGGAAGTATAATACCAATGCGGATGCATTAAGCCGCATTCCACAAGTATTAATCGAAGACAATACAGGCAACACTTTAACGGTACAAGCCCAAGTCCACCACACTATGGACTCAGATGTGGAGGAAAATATTTCCCCAAGTAAAAAGAAAACAAAGAAACCCGCTCATTGCTTCGCCGTGACCAGAGCTCAAAAACAAAAAGCCCAAGAGGCCAATACTAGCTCCAGCGCTGAAATACAGCCCACGGCAGCGGAAGATAAAGAAAGTAAACTCCCAGAGGCGGAAATACAACCCCCTGCTACGCTTGAGCAAGAAATAAGTCCAGTCAAGGCACCTGAGATAATCACGAGCCCCAAGGAAGTTCAAACAATCCTAAAGGATTACCACGACTCTCCTTTCGGCGGCCATCAGGGTGTCATTAAGACTTATAAAAGAATCAGACGCAAGTATTGGTGGAGACACATGCTTAGCGATATAAAAAAGTACATAAAAAAATGCCCTAAGTGCTAAACAATGAAGGCATCGCCACAATTCAAGATGCCAATGGTAATAACGGACATCGCAGAACAACCTTTCGACAAGGTTTACCTCGATATAGTAGGTCCACTAGAAGAGACCATATCAGGTAATAAATATATCTTAACTTTCCAAGATAATCTCACCAAGTTTGTCGATTGGTATGCCATACCAAATGGAGAAGCAGTAACGGTGGCGCAAATCTTTTTCAATGAGATTGTCACGCGTTATCGCATTCCAAAGAGAATAGTCACCGATCAGGGAACTAATTTCCTGAGTGAGCTATTCAAGAAGGTCTGCAAACTGCTAAAGGTAAAGAAGTTACAAACTTCCGCATACCATCCACAGTCTAATGGAGCACTAGAACGTGCCCATAGACCATCAATCGAATATCTGCGTACAATCGTAGACGAGAATCCCAAAACATGGGATCAATTCCTACGAACCGCTGCATTCGTGTACAATAACAGTGTACACGAGGGTACTAAACTAACCCCGATGGATTGCCTTTACGGCTTCACAGCGGATGTCCCAACTAATTTAAAACGGGACCCTGAGCCCGTATATAACCACGAAAGTTATTACCATCTGCTCAAATACAGATTACAAAGATCATATGCCACGGCTCGTAAAAATCTCTTAGCCAGCAAACAACGCTCAAAGGCATATTACGACAAAACAGTCAGGCCTCTCACTTTCCACCTAGGAGACAAAGTCCTCCTCAAAAGTAAAAGCCGCAAACACAAATTGTCTCAAATCTGGGTTGGCCCATATCTGGTAATCAACGTACCTAGTCCAACAAACACTACCATAAAAATAGGCAAACGGCAGGTTGTAGTACACAACAACCGTTTAAAGCCCTATTACGAGTAGTACACTGGTACATACACCTTTAGAAAATAAGTCCCACTGAAACAAATTTTCGCCAGTTAAACTAATAACTACCTACTTAAAGGTTCCGTACTCGGGATTACTCCCTATGACTCATGAAGTCAAACTTTACCTAAATTTTATTTAAATTAATAAAAAATACGCTACGTAAATAAAACTGAACATATAACAAATAAACCCTTACTCTCTGAGTGAATTAAACACTCTACCAATAAAATTTTTCTTGCTTGCCTTGACTTGCATCCTTCATACCTTGCCTTGAGAGTTTTGTATTCCTCTTCATGATTTACTTTTTACTCATTGTTGTAAATTAACCAATTCCCTAATTAAACTTTTGAAAGAATACAATGCTCATCTTTTGACGAGATTTAGCAGGAACCGGCTTACAGTCCTCCTATCCTGTTCTACCTCGTCTTTCTTTTAGCAAGTAAGCCCCCATTATACGGCATCCCAGTCTTCGGGTTCGGCAGGTTCGTCGAGATCCCAGTCTTCGGGAGCCCCAAGCACGCCCACGGCCTCGTCATACCCTGGGGGTGGCTCAAAAAAGTTCGCACCACCCTCTGGTGCTAATGGAGTGCCGGGTGGAGTAGCAAACAACACCCCATAAAGCGCCGCCACGGGGTCGTGTTCCGAAAATAGGCAGCAACAACAGAAGCCGTAGTCCCCGCTGATGATAAGGGTGCCGCCTGAAAAGGTGAAATATTTTGTTGAAAAAAGAAAAAAAAAGGGGGGGGGGAGATAGAGATGCTTGTTTGAACTCACCTGAGGCTGACCAGCCCATATCTCCATGAGAAATTACAAATAAATTGGTGCTGTAAGTATGGCCCGCGACAGCATCCTCCATCCAAATAACAGCAGGGCGCTCACCCCGCTCGTGGAGCAGGAGCCGTATAGGCCCCTCCCAATCACGTACAACCCGTAGCACACAAATCGTATTAAGCCTTGCATTCAACATGCTCGGTGGGAACCACGGATCGCGACCTAGCTCGACACGAAAAGTCATGATGAATGAGCCATGAACGCTCAAAAGTGGCTGCAAGTACCCCAAGATACCTTACAATGTATCTCAGCCAGAAACATAAGCAAAATATCAAATTGAGATTAGTTTTTGATCCAAAATCATTCTTATCTTCCGTCTAAACAAAACAATTGTGCTAACGTGCACAAAATTTTTTTTACACCTTCCCCTGAGAATTATTCCTCTTCAAAGAATAATCCTCTTTTTCGCAGGGGGAAGGATTGTTATATACCTAAAAATGGTTAACAATGATAATTATAAGAAATAATTATCATTGGGAAAATCATTAAAACATATTTAATTTTCATAAGCTAATCATGTTTAAAATATGGTTAGCTTATCTCTCTGCAAAGCGAAAAATTGCCATCAGCAATTTCGTCACATTCCTTTGCACAAAACCAAAATATTTTCCCATAAGAACGACTTGGGAAAAATAGAAGTTTTAAGTTTCATCCCAAGTCGTTTCATTAGAAAAAAAACAAAAGCCCCACGACAAATCGTACCTTCAGTAAGATTTGTCGTAAATACGATATGTATGTACATACATACAAACATACATATCGGGCGCATAAAATTTTACGTCGGTGAAGACTGAAATGATCAAGTCTTCACCGAAAAAAGCTCTTATCAGCGAATTGTCGCGAGCTGCATACATTGTGATCGCAACAATGTATGCACGATAGCACGACGATGGTTGGATATTTATGAAAATATCAAATTTCAATTCCAACCATCGTTCGTCGCGATAATTCTGGGCATGTTTAAACATGCCCAGCGGTAAATAATTTTCTCAGGATAGGAATGCTAATTAAGCACTTTCCTATCCTGAGCAACTAGACTTGCGATTACGAAAATCCAAGTCGTGTACAGTCGGTTTTTGAGCGCTAAGGTTTTAAGCAGCCGGTTTTAAGCAGTCAGTTTTAGACAGTAGAGTTGGATTTAAAACTTCGGTTCGGACGGTTTGGCTGTTGATCGTTTTAGGAAAAATTAAAAGTAACTAAATCAGTAAGTGTTAGGGAAAAGAGAATAAAAAAAAGGGTAAATGAAGTTTGTTGTTCGGTGGCTAGGTAAATAAAGTGAGAGTGATTCGACCTGTAAAAAGATCGCACAAGATCCATAGATATAGGAATATAAAGTTAAAAGGAAGTGTTTCAGTTGTAAAATATATAAGTGGAAAATAAATACAAGAAAAAGGAAGAAGAAAGCAAAAGGTTTTTGTTATTAGCGTGGGGAAACAAAAAGGGATCCCAAAACCAAGATAAAGGATTAACAAGGTAGGAGTGTATATATATACCAAAAGATATACAACACATCTTGGCTTTTGATGAGAGTGCAGCGGCTCTTGTACCACTACACCAAAATTAGAATCTGAAAAAAGCTTGATTAAGTGAACTCAAAATAAAACACAGCTGTTTGCTACTAAAAACAATACTGATCGTTTATTACAGACAATATTCAATTTATATTAAAATTACACTTAACTAAGCAATTCTTAATATATTCATACCTATCACTAATTGCGAAAATCAATACCTACATACATATTTACTAATAACTTAAAATTGCAGTAAGTTGCTTGGCTATGCAGCAAAAAAAAACGAATAATGAAATAACTTAAATGTAAAATGCTTACCTACTTAAATTATAATCAGTCGAATAATTCTTGCATTCTTCTCTTGCACCTTTGACTGGGTGTCATATTCATAAAAATATTTGCGATGACACATTGAATGCAAGAATTATTCGCTAGAATTAGCGTTATTGTTTTTGGGGGCAAGCGCCCGCTTATAGAGCAAGTACTTGCTCATTCTATGCGACCGTTGACCCTTTTGTCAAGTGCAAACATTCTCCCCCACGTTGAACGAATGTTCAATCTATGATGACGCTAAAGTCCGGCTCCTTGTGATTCCTAGGTTTGGGTATTGGCACTGTAGACTGCTGCTTCTGCCTTTTTGATAATATTAATTTTGTAATTAATGATATGAACACAATTATTGTAAGACAGATGCTGATATATCCAATGATGGTTGTGTGAGATGTCCGTTCGTGTATTAATTTCGGCAGCTCTAGATTTTGAGATGAGAGTTGTTGCTGTAAGAGGCTCAGTTCCTTCCATTGTGCATGGTAAGTGGGTGAATCTACCAAGGCTGGGGCCGGTGACCATGAAACTGACGTGTTGAAATCATTAATCAGCTTCTCATATGATGTTGTTATATTACTCGGATATTTATGTTGCCCTTCGATAGTAACTGAATGATGCTTAAGTATGCAATTGGGTTGGATGGTTAGGAGGCCAGATCCTTGCAATGTTGTAATAAAGGCCTTATTTTCACACACCGCGTTGATTGTTAAGGCCTCCGTAAGTGCATATATCCATTTGTTTTTATGGAGAGTCTGAATCCATACTGAGTTGTCTCTTATTTCCTTTAATTGACACTCCTTTGGAGTAGGTGCGTCATTTAAGAAACTGATCTCACACTTGCTGATTTGAGACCCTCTGTTGTATGTTGGATGATGCTGATTACATAGATAATGTTCCTCGTATCCAGTTGCCACGCATGACGAAATTTCTTGATCGGACAGCGGGTAATAGTTGTCTCGATGCGAGCTGATAGCTAAATAGGTCGAATGCGGCCTTATACACATTAGTGTTCCATTTATCAGGAATGGTATTGGAAATACCTTCAATAACTCGAAATCTTCTGCATTTATGAGTGGTAGTTTAATTTGGAAGATTGCGAGCTTGTCAACTACCCGTCCTTGCACTATCATTAGTTGGTATAGATGTAAGATCTCATTTTGTTTCATTGGCAAGCGCAAAGTTGATGGTAAATTCATTTTTATGATTGCTATTGCTTCCCTTAGTTGTTGGGGTGCAAGCAGCAGTGGACTGATTTTTCCGTGACGGATGTCGGTTAACGTGTCTATGAGAGATGACTGAATCCTCTGTACACTTGTGATAATCAACATTAACTGGAGGGATAATGACATCACAAGGTGCTGTACCTTTTGTTGATAGACCTCCTTTTCAGTAGTGTCGATCTGGTTGCTTAGTTGACTCAACTGATTGTTTATTGCGTGGAATTTTTCTTGAGTAGCTAGCTGATCTCGTTTCATTATATTAATAGTGGAATCCACTATGGAGGTTTGATTTTTTAGGAGAGAAAGTAAGTGATTGTCATCTTCCTTGATATCCTGAATGACTTGAGACATTTTTTCTGCGTATTCGTTGTCGAGAACTCCGAATAATGAGTTAGCTACATTTCCCACGAAATTGAGTGCTCCCCGTTTTTGTCTAAGGGCTGATGAATCGGCCGAAAGTAGCTCATTGTCTCTGTCTATTTCCTCCTTAATGTGTTCTAATTGTTTAAGTATCTGAGTGCAACCACTGTTAATGTCGATCTGGTTACAGAGATGCTGCACTGCAGTGGTACCCTTGATTAATGCCGCATACTCAAGCCAATATGATTTTAAATCATAATATACCACCAGATCCCATTCAGATGACACTAAGCTTGTTGTTCCCATTTTGTCAAACCGGATACCCGGGCGATTATGAAACTTTGTGTTTTCGATTGGATTTGCTTCAGTGATTGGAAGAATCAAGCAAGTTAAGAGCAAACTTATTAGTGCAGATCCAATTGAAGGACGCATTTTCTTCCTTGGAGCTTCTCTAGCGCGTCTACTGTCTCGATTCGATGGTGTAATATCGTTCGATTGGTTGATTGTATTCGTCCCCGTTTGAGATGATTCGTGCTGGCGTTTAAGACCTTCATGGGATTGGTTGTCTTCCTTGTGTGATACAGATGGTGTTGGTTCGCAGTCTGATGCCTCTTCTTCGCATGGAAGTGGGGAGAGCCTATGTATAGGTCGCCGAAGAATTCCGGTCGCAGTCTTTACGTCTGCTACTCTGATATATCCATCATTGCCTTGGTAAGTTTTTAAAATTCTACCTAGAGGCCATTTCATGACAGGTAGATTATCTTCCTTCAAGATCACTATTCTTCCTGGTTTAACATTGTGACAGATTCGATTCCATTTGAGGCGGTATTGCAATTCGTTGAGGTATTCCCTTGACCAACGTATCCAGAATTCTTGTTTTAGGTGTGTGATCATTTTCCACCTGTTCTGTAGATTTGTCTTGATCGGTTCTGACCTAGCATCAATTGTGGATGTTAGAGGCTCTCCAATAAGAAAGTGGCCCGGTGTTAGGGCGGTCAAGTCATTCGGATCATTGGACATTGACGTAAGTGGCCTAGAATTCAATATCGCCTCTATCTCTATCATTACAGTTTCTAACTCCTCATAGGTTAACGACGTTGATGCAATGCTTCTATGTAATAGATGTTTAGCAGATTTGACTGCGGCTTCCCAAAGTCCACCGAAATGAGGGGCCCTTGGTGGTATAAAATGGAAGTCAATGCCTCTTGTACTGCAACTGGTAGAGATTCTTTCCTTTGACTGATCTGAATAGATGACTTCTTTAAGTTCTTGCAGTTGATTTTTCGCTCCCACGAAGTTCGTTGCGTTGTCGCAATAAAGATTGAGACAATGACCTCTTCTGCCTATGAAGCGTTTCAGTGCAGCGATGAAGGCATCTGTGGTTAGGTCACTAACTACCTCGAGATGGACGGCCTTTGTAGCGAAACAGCAGAATACTGCAACGTATCCCTTGTGGGGTCTTTTGCCTCTCAAACGATAATGGATTGTTATTGGTCCACAAAAATCAACTCCAGAGTTGACAAATGGCCGAGCAGGTTGAACTCTGGCAGCTGGGAGGTTACCCATTAGTTGTGTAAACATTTTCGGTTTTGCCCTTACACAACGAGTGCAGTGCTGTACTATTGATCGTGCAATTGACTTGCCCTTAATAGGCCAAAAGCGTTGTCTAGTGATATTAAGCAATGCTTGCGGACCCACATGTAAGTTTTCTTTGTGAATGTCATTCATTAACAGCTTAGTGAATTGATGAGCGTATGGTAGCAGCATCGGATGGCGTGCGTCATAAGATAGCATGGACGCTTCTAGTCTTCCCCCAACACGAACGAGGCCCTTCTCATCAAGGAATGGAGTTAAAGTGCTGAGTGAACTGTTTTTGTTCGTTTCATTATATTGACGAATATGGCTGATGTCTTCCTTAAATTCTGCTGCTTGCATATTCTTTATTATGAAATAAAGGGCTTCGTCTAACTCTCCTGTCGTTAACGTGCGACTCTTTATCCCTTGACTATTTAGCCTTCTAGTATTATTCACAAATCGAAATACATAGGCGATGATGCGCTGCAACTTACGGAATGAGTTTCCGTGATTGATGTCAAGAATAGGCTTCTCTAATACATTGTTCCTGGATTCATCATTTGTTGTTGCTGATAAAGTTATGCCCTTTCTTTCCAAATTAACTTGCCTCTCTTTTACATATGATGGAGGCCATATTGATTCACTTCCATGTAAGAATGGTGGTCCGTAGAACCAGATATTGCAGGTTGCCAATTTTTCTGGAGAAATTCCTCTGGAGAGGACATCAGCTGGATTTTCCTTAGAACTAACATGACGCCATTGTTCAACTATGGATAATGATTGGATGGATGATATCCTGTTTGCCACAAACGTATGAAAGGATGAAGATTCTGCATTTATCCATGCTAGGACAATCTCGGAATCTGTCCAATAGTATGTGGGTATGTGTTTGGCTCCTAGAATTTCCTTTACTCGGTTGGTAAGCTGTGCAGCTAGGTTAGCAGCACATAGTTCTAGACGCGGGATTGTTGCCTTCTTTAGTGGAGCTACCCTGGATTTTGCGCACAATAGGCGCACAATAATTGATTCCCTTTGGTTGAGGGATCGCATGTAGATCGCTGCCCCATACGCCTTCTCGGAGGCATCAGAAAAAGTGTGAATCTGCATTTGTTTGGATGTTTCATGGCCAAAAACATGTCTAGGAACCTGTATGTTCTTCAGATGCCTTAGGTCGTAACAAAATTTCATCCATTTGGTGTGTGAATCTTGAGGTAGGGCCGCATCCCAATCAAGTCGAAGTTGCCATAATTCTTGCAGAAATATTTTGGCGGTGACTATAACAGGAGCCATCATTCCGAGAGGATCAAACAATTTTGCTATGTCTGATGCTACTATTCGCTTTGACACTCTTTGTTCATTGGCTTCATTGACCTTTATACAAAAATTATCGGTCTTTGGTAGCCATGTCAAACCTAGAGTTTTGATCCGCTCTTCAGTTTCATCTGTGAAATCTAATTGCACTTCTTGATCTTCTGGTTTGATGTTTTGAAGGAGTCTAGGATGGTTGGCACACCATTTTCTCAAAGTAAAGCCTCCTTCGCGAAGCAATTTTGTAAGTTGCTCTTGCATTTCGAGGATTTCCTCATGCTGTTGGATCCCGTCATAACATCGTCAACATAAAAGTCAGTTTTTAAAACCTGAGATCCAAGTGGATAGTTTTCGTGTCGTTCTTGGGCCAACCTTTGCAAGCACTTTGTTGCTAAATATGGAGCTGATGTCCTTCCATATGTAACTGTGCATAGTTGATAGTATCTAAGAGCCTCATTTGGATGGTTTCTCCAAACTATGGTGTGGTATTTTCTATCTTCCTCAGCTAATATTACCTGCTGATACATTTTTTGAATATCAGCGGTAAATACAAAACGTGTCATTCTGAAACGCAGCAGGATGGCGAAGAGTTCATCTTGAATGGTTGGTCCTGCACATAGTAGTTCGTTTAGCGATATGTTTGAAGACGTCTTTGCAGATGCATCAAACACGACTCTCAGTGGTGTCGTCGTGCTATCTGGTTTCAATACGCTGTGGTGAGGCAGGAAATAATATGGTGGCTCAATAATCTCAAGGTTGATGGGTTCCATATGTCCTGCCCTTAGATACTCGTTCATAAACTCTGTATATTGACATCGTAAGGTGGGATTCTTAGCTAACCTTTTTTCTAGTGCGAAGAATCGTCTGATGGCTATGTCTTTGGATTCTCCCAGCTTACTTGGGGCGTCAGCGAATGGTAGCTTTACTATGTAACGCCCATCGGAACTCCTTCTAGTTGTTTGAGTGAAATGATCTTCACAGCGCTTCTCTACCGGAGTGCGATTGGACTTGACTTCCATAGGCTCTTCCAGTTTCCAGAATTTTTCAATTCCTTGATCTATGCTCTCGTCTTCACTACAGATGCTGCATGTTGCTGCAGCTGGTCTTGTTACATTGATCTTTCCTGAAACTATCCAACCCAACAATGTATTTTGCAGAATTGGTCCATCATTTTTCAATCTTATTTGGCCAATTGACAGTAGCTGGAGGTAGAATTCAGCACCTAGTAAGATATCGATACGTTCTGGCTGGTTGAAATCAGGGTCTGCTAGCTGAATATTGCGTGGAATAGAACACTTTGACGTGTTAATCAGTTGCGTCGGCTGAGGTGAAATTATATGTGGAATGACGAATGCCTCCAATCTCGCAGAGAAGCCATTTAGTGCGGATTGCATTTGTACACTTATTCTTTTCTGTGTTCGCTGTTTCTTGTCGCCAATGCCTTGTATGCACATTGAGTCAGTTGATGTATTCAAGTTTAACTTCTTGACTAATCTGTCAGTAATTAGGTTAACTTGCGAACCTGAATCTAATACAGCTCGACCTTCCACACATTTGCCTTGGTTGTTAATCAATTTTATTATAGCTGTACTGAGCAGTGTATATTTTCTTTGACCCTGATTGGTAATAGTTGCTACAGTTGAACCCTGATCCACCAACCCTGGCGATATAGATGGTCTGCTAGTTACTTGTGTCTGGAATGTATTGGAATCTCTGACTTGTGTTGATGATGAATGATCTGGTGTAGTTAAATGCACTAAGGTGTTATGCCGTTTATTACACTTTGTGCATCCTCGAGCATTGCAGCTTGTGGCATTGTGTCCTGATCTTAGACAATTGACACACAATTCGTTTTTGCGGAGCAGACTTAATCTAGCTGCTGGTGTTAATTTCAAGAAGTCCTTGCATGCGAATAACGGATGATTTCCTTTGCATACCACACAAGCAGTGTGCCTGATTGATGAGTTGGTGTGTACAACTGATGACAAGGATTTGGCGCTGTTGGATTTTCTCTGAATGTCCTCTGTATGTCTTAGATTGTTACCCAGGGCTTCCAGTGATTGAAATCTTGTTTGTAGAAATTTCAAGAATTCTTTCATGGACTGTATTTCCCTTGGGTTGGTCAATGATTGTTCATACAAGGTATGAGTGGCTCTATCTAGCCTTTTTATCAAGATATGCAATAATAAGGGGCCCCAGTCAGCAGTTGAGATTTTAAGGTTCTCTAGCGCCATGAGACATTCTTGCGTTGTGTCATGTAAATTTTTTATATTGTTCGCAGATGCAGCGTCAGTAGCATGACTTGGCTGTGATAACAGTTTGTTTACCAGGGCAGATACGAGCAGTCTGCGATTTTCATATCTTTCATGGAGCATCTTCCACGCAGCTGTGTAATTGTCTTCAGATAAACTCAAGTGCCTAATGAGTCTTTCAGCTTCACCAACCAAATTCATTTTCAGGTACCACATCTTCTGAACATTTGCCATCTGCTGTTTGTGTACCATTTCAGTAAATAGGTCTGCGAACTGACGCCATTTTAAAGAGTCTCCATCAAACTTGGGAAGTGATATTTGTGGCAGCTTGAGTGTCGTGTTGGCTGTTATGGAGGTTGCAGCCTCTTGTGGTGCATCAAACCTTGCGATTTTAGCAGAGAGACTCACTTGCTGTTTTTGCACCTCTTCTTCGAGCTGAATATATTCTTCAATTTTATAGCCTACTGTGCTTGGGTCATCTGCCAGCTCCCAAATGGAGTGATTATCCTCCTCTATTTTGACCCAGTATTGATTTAAGGTCTGGAGTCTAATGTGGTAGTACTGTTTGGGATGGTCATCTGACTCGTACGTGTTATCAATAAGACGGCGTAAAGATTGTATAATCCCTCTTTGCCTTCTAATGATTCTTATTATATCTGCTGAGGCTTCGGACAACAACGGAGTAGACTGTTCTTCTGGTGAATTTGACTCGGTTAACGTAATCAGTGGCCTTGATGCAGTTTCTGCTGATTTGTCTTCAGATTGAGTTGCGTTATAATCATCGTTGCTGGCTTCGTCTTCCTGGAAGGACTGTAATTGTTCCTCAAAGCTTTGTAAAGTATCCATGCTCCAGAGGAATTTTAGGTAGGGCTCTAATTTTACTGTCATTCGAATCGAAGGTGGACCAGAATGATTCCAGTCGTTTCAATCTTTCTTCGTAATACTCCTTGGTTTTTCTGTCTTCTCCGTCCTTTTTGTAGTTTATCAAAACCTTTTGCAGTTCCGTTCCTACAGCGTTCTGCTCCTTCGCTAGCTTCTCCATTACGGTTTCAAGATGATTGCTCTGAATATAGTTGAACTGCGATTCAAGTGTTTCACCTGAATCACGTCGGGGTCACCAATGTTCAAGAACTATTTTGTTCTCTATGAAAATTTAGTAAGTCAAGGTGTTACACCTTGGCTTTTGATGAGAGTGCAGCGGCTCTTGTACCACTACACCAAAATTAGAATCTGAAAAAAGCTTGATTAAGTGAACTCAAAATAAAACACAGCTGTTTGCTACTAAAAACAATACTGATCGTTTATTACAGACAATATTCAATTTATATTAAAATTACACTTAACTAAGCAATTCTTAATATATTCATACCTATCACTAATTGCGAAAATCAATACCTACATACATATTTACTAATAACTTAAAATTGCAGTAAGTTGCTTGGCTATGCAACAAAAAAAAAACGAATAATGAAATAACTTAAATGTAAAATGCTTACCTACTTAAATTATAATCAGTCGAATAATTCTTGCATTCTTCTCTTGCACCTTTGACTAGGTGTCATATTCATAAAAATATTTGCGATGACACATTGAATGCAAGAATTATTCGCTAGAATTAGCGTTATTGTTTTTGGGGGCAAGCGCCCGCTTATAGAGCAAGTACTTGCTCATTCTATGCGACCGTTGACCCTTTTGTCGAGTGCAAACAGAAAGGGTTTGAGGAAACTTATTGCATTGGAATGGGAAGAGCATCACCCAGATCCGAGCGTAATGAACAATATCATACCGACGAGCGAAAACTCTCCAGTTATTGAAAGTTCTGCCAATGGCAATCAACTAGAGCAATTAACGCGATTAGTATGTGTATTGACAACAAATTTATCGGTAAACAGTTCGCCGCGAAATTCAGGAATGGGTTGTGAAGCAATTCCAGTGTTTGACCCAATCGATAATTCAACAACTGTTACCAAGTGGATAGCAAAAGTGGAAGAATTAAAAGAAATTTATGGTTGGAATGACGTAGCTACTGCATGTTTCGCTACCAGTAAACTAAGAGGTTACGCTAGGACCTGGTATGAAAGGTTACCAACGATAAACTTTTCCTGGGGGGAATGGAAAAATGAGCTCATATCAGCGTTTCCGGAGGAGTTGGATTTTCCAAAACTACTGAACGCAATGATGAGACGTACTAAGCAAAGTGGGGAAACAATAATTGAGTATTATTATGACAAATTATCCCTACTAAATACTTGTGAAATTTTTGGGAAGAAAGCCGTGCAGGTATAATCGCAGGAATCCCTAACGATAACATGCAGATGTCAGCGAAATCAGGCAACTACGAAAAACCGGAAGACTTGGTCAAATATTTGAAGACAATTGCCAGTAATACCAGAGAAATCGACTTCAAGATAAAGTCTGCAAAATGATATGGAAGCGAAATAAATAGGAACGAGAAAAGAGTAAGGCTGGACCAACACGACAAAAATCGTATTGAACGCAGAAGGTGCTATGGATGTGGAAGCCGCGACCATTTACTTCCTAACTGCGATATAAGAAGGCAATGTGATAAATGCAACCGACGCCATTCCGGAAAATGTGAAAATAAATCCAATTTTCCTAAACACGTCCAAAAAGAAGTAATGATAGCTCAAGGAGATAAGCCAAGTAAGAAATTTTTCTTTAATATTTTCGTAAATGACTTAGAAATAGAAGCTTTTGTCGATTTCGGTTCAGAATTAAATACCATAAAAGAAAATGCTTTGAATACTTTAAATTTACAATGTATCCCTGAAACAATTGAAATAAAAGGTTCTGGCGGTAGTATAACAAAATCATTAGGCGCAATAAAAGATGTCAAGGGGCAAGTCGATCAGGCAAAAACACTAACGGATTTTGTAGTCGTACCCAATGGAGTGCAGAACATACCTATAATAATAGGCCAACCATTCACCGAAAAAGAGCAAATAGTAGTATTTAAAGATTCGAAAAGTTTAAGAATAGTAAACAGCAATTTCGAGCAATTACCTGACGTTATCGATTTACCTCCCAGAAAGATTCCATTCTGGGCCAAACAGGTAACCATCTTGCCACCAAAGCACTTTGTAAATATAATATGCAAAGCAGATACACAGGGTTCTTGTTACATTAATTCAAATATTAGAATGAAAGAAAATAATGAATATTTAGTTCTTAGGACTTGTTTCGCTTCTTCACTAGAAAAATTAGGATGTACTACGTCAACAGAAATTAAAATCGACCTACTAGATGATAAACCTGTGACATACAAGCCGTATCGCATGAATCCTTCAAATAAAGAAAAAGTAAAAGAAATCGTTAATGATTTACTAAAGCATAACATAATAAGAGAATCATCATCTCCATTTGCTTCGCCCGTGTTATTAGTACAGAAGAAAGACGGTGAAAAAAGACTCTGCATTGATTATCGCAAACTAAATGAGAAAATCAAGCAGCATAAACTTCCATTACCAAGAATTGACGACCAATTGGATCAATTGTACGGATACCGTTATTTCACAACGTTAGATATGACCTCAGGTTATTACCAAATCCCCGTGGAGGAAAACTCTAAATTCATAACATCTTTCATTACTCCGGACGGCCAGTACGAATTTAACAGAATGCCTTTTGGTATATCAACTGCTCCAAGCACCTTTCAAAGAATGATAAATAAAATCTTAGGACCACTAAGAGGAACAGAAGCAATGGCATATATGGACGATATTCTGGTTCCATCAAAAGATTTTGAACAGGGAATAGACCGCATTAGAAATGTGTTAGAAGTCATATCTCGCCACAGTTTAACCTTAAAACCGGAAAAGTGTAATTTCTTCGAAACGTCAGTATCCTACTTGGGCTTTGAAGTTGATTGCAATGGAATCAAACCAGGTTCAAAGAAAATTGAATGCGTTAAACAGTTCCCAACACCAAAAAATGTTCACCAAGTGAGGCAATACTTAGGACTAACAGGATTTTTCCGCCAATTTATAAAAGATTATGCCATAGTAACTCGACCATTAACAAAACTTTTAAAAAAAGAGCAAAAGTGGACATGGACAGATCTCGAAAACAATTCATTCGAAAATTTAAGGACAAGCTTAACAAAAAGGCCAATATTAATGATATACAATCCAGAAGCAGAAACAGAAGTACATACCGATGCCAGTAAAATCGGATTAGCTGGAATTTTACTACAAAGAGACGCTGAAGGTAAACAACATGCTGTATCATACTTCAGTAGAACAACAACCCCCGCAGAAGAAAATTACCATTCATATGAGCTGGAAACATTAGCTGTAGTGGAATCACTGAAAAAGTTTCGCGTATACTTGCTCGACATTAATTTTAAAGTGATTACAGATTGTAGTGCCATCAAAACAGCAGCGAAGAAAAGGGACTTAATACCAAGAATTGCTAGGTGGTGGCTCGCTCTTCAGGAATTTACATTCGACATTGAACACCGACCAGGAACGAAAATGCAACATGTAGATGCGTTAAGCAGGAACCCCGTCAATGAAACAGAGCACGATTATAAAATCCTTAGAATTGAAGTTGTCGATTGGATCTTAGCAAGCCAACTAACCGACGATAAAGTTCAAAACATCAGCGAAGTGTTACGAAGAAAACCAACGACGGATTATGAAAGGAGTATCCATAAAGACTACAAATTGGAAAATGAGAGAATATATAGAGTCACGGACAAAGGATTAAAATGGCTAGTACCGAAAGGAATGAGAAACGAAATTGTTCGAGTATCGCACGATGAGTTTGGTCACTTTGCATTGGAGAAAACATATGCGAAATTATACGCAACGATATATTAGCAGCTGCATTCGTTGCCTTTACCACAAGCAACCTTCAGGAAAGCAACCAGGACTACTGAATCCAATTGAGAAAATTAGCACACCTTTCGACACCATTCACATGGACCATTTGGGACCCTTCATAAAAAGCACCAGGGGAAAAAAGTTTTTAATAGTTTGTGTTGAAGCGTTCACGAAATATACGATGCTCCAAGCGACGAAAGATACGAAAACGCAACCGGTGTTGCGTTTCCTCAACGAAATAATCAGTTAATTTGGAGTTCCACGGCGAATCGTAACTGATAAGGGTTCATGTTATACATCAAACGCGTTTGCAGAGTATTGCAAACAGAACGGTATAATCCATGTACAAAATGCAGTATCAACGCCAAGGGCAAATGGTCAAGTGGAGAGATTCAACTCTACGATCCTTTCATCATTGGCGGCATCAGCAGATGAAGACACCAAATGGGATAAAGAATTGAACCAAATACAGTTCGCAATAAATAATAGCGTACATAGTATAACCAAAAGAACGCCAAGTGAACTTCTATATGGATACAGGCCTAGGACTGCAGCAGACTCAATTTTGACGCACGATATTGCTCTTAAAGGAAGCAGTAGAGAGAATATTGATGAAGTACGCAAAGAGGTATCGATCAAAATTAAAGACAACCAGCAAAAGCCAAAGGAACGCTTCGACAAACGAAGAACAACGAGAAAAAGGTACGATGTTGGTGAATTAGTGCTCGTCAGGAAGAAAACGTCCTCTGAAGGACAAAGCAAGAAACTCTTACCCAAATATAAAGACCCGTTTCGTATCATCAAAAAGTTATCCAATGATCGTTTTGTTGTAAGCGAACTGAAGGGTTCTACCCGAAGTAATCGAGCATCATATGAAAATGTGGAATCCATTGACCATCTTAAAAAGTGTATACCAGTAAGGGGGAAATCCGACTCTGAGAGTGAGGAAGAAGGCGAGGAATAATAGAGGTGGACCACGGACGGGGACGTCCGCCCCGCCAGGATGACCGAGCTGTGAAATACATGTAAGTAGTTAATTGCATTTCAAGAATATTTTTACGAAATGTGTAGAAATTACAAAAAAACGGCTGAGGGTTAGGGTTAGATAGCGACGGTGAGGCGATAGACCGCAATAAACTCGGGACCATAAACCTTTCTCGGAAGAAAACCAAAATTAAATGGTAAAAAGGTGCATGCCCCGAAATAGCACAGACGAGTGCAATAATAATTACGGCGCCATAACCGAGGGGTCTCGGTGAAACAAAACCCGAGGTATATGGAAATTTAGAAGACAAATCTCGTCACATTCAAATTCAGTAAGTGACAGCGAAAATATAGAAATAAGTTTAGTTAGCGGATTTAAAAGTGTTACGAAATAGAAAAGTGGGTATTTAATTTATTATGTAAAGTATAACTAGTGTAGTATTAGTACGATAATCTAATGTGTGTTTAATGTGTGTCTAACGTGTGGATAAAAATTGTGATGTTGTGAATAGTGAATGGATGCGTGAACGTTTATATAATAGGTAGATAGGAAAAGTTGTGTGAACGGTATGAAACGGGAGTGCTCTTGATTAGTCGCAGTGTCATACGGACTAATTAAAGCACTCCCCATTGTTTGATTATTAATCTTCGGATCCTGGTCCGTACTCGATCCCGCATGACACATTGGGTTGGCTTATGGCGCTCTGTCCAGTGATCCTGGTCCGTACTCCATCACAAACGTGTTTAAATAGTGTCGACGTATGTCGCTATTGATGAATGATCCTGGTCCGTACTCGATCATTCGTATTTTACAATAGCGTTGACTGATGCCACTATTGTTGAAAGATCCTGGTCCGTACTCGATCTCACAGGACAAGATATTACCTAGACTATAGCGTTGGGTAGTGCCGCTATTGTCTAGGGAACCTGGTCCGTACTCGTTCCCGTAAAAGATCTGTCCTATTTGTACAATAACGTTGAACTATGCCGTTATTGTGAATGAATGGTGGATCAATCGTCTGTTTGGCTTTTGATCCAAGACCGAAAGGAGGAATGTATTAGCATAGGAAAACCCACTGAGTGTCGTTATACTCAAATCCATACTTTTTATTCTCTTGCAGATCAGACATCCCCCTAGAGCGTTCGGACGGTAGTACGGCGGATAAATAATAATCGCGCAGAAACATTTTGAAGTGGACAAAACAAAAAAAATTAAATAAATAGAATTTAAGAGTATTAAATATCGTGTTTCTTTGTTAATTATCTTATTAGTTATATAATTGAATATGAGCCCAGAAAAGGACCTTGGGAGACATATGCTCTGGACCGCTTTCGTTTCCATGATAGGATTCATAGAACTTCACTTATATTGCTACCAATTTTGAATATAGAACATAGGGAAAAAGTTTATCACTTAAGACTTAGAAATAAATAATTAATTTGGAAAAAAAATAATTTAGTGTATTATTTATAGCTGTTGTTTTTTTTTTTTTCAGCAAAAGAAATTGTTTCAACACACTTCATACTAGAAAGATTTGAGGATAGATTTGCTGAATTGCTTCAATACACATACCTCATACTATATTTTGCTCTATTAACTTTAAAACTCGAGGCGATATCAAATTACATGTTGAAAGAATTTATTGAAGTATTCAAATGTTGTTACCGCGACGATAGCAAAATTATATGAAACCTAATGTTTATAAAAGAGTTCAAATCATTTGAATTGCAGCCAAGGTGATGCAATGTTGTGAAATTAGAATGATGTTGATATCTACAACTTCCCTGTTAAGAAAACTTATTAAGGTGCAACACTTGAAAACAGCAAAACCAAGGTGATGTCATGCTGATATCTGGAACTTCTCCATATTAATTCAAAAACCAAATCGCTAATATCTCGAAAACCAAACCCCCTAGAGGATTTCTTATGAAAATCACTTTGATACATTTTAACATTGCATCCCATGTTAGACCTGGCATGGTGTAATAATGTGGGGGATCTAAATTGTACGTCTTCATGCAGACATCTCGAAAGATCTCGAAGACGTCGACCTATAGAAGGATATCAGTTTTCAGGTATTGATCGGAATATTCGCCAAATTCTAGTAAAACTCATCACACCACATTACTAATTGCCAATTAGCTAATTACCAACCAAGCTTCTAATTTCCAATTAGTAATTATATAAATGCCAATTAGCTAATTGCCAATAACAAATGCCACTAATATCTCGAAAACCAAAGCCCGTAGAGGATTTCTGATAAAAATTTAATTCCCCCACTCCCTATCGCACATTACAATACCCCCACCTACCCACCATCTAGAGTCCATTGGCATGAACAAAAATGTCCTACTGTTAACTTTAATTATTACTAATATTAGTTCAAAACCAAAGCCTATATTTAGGCGCAACACTTGAAAACAGCAAAAGCCTACATTTAGGCGCACCACACATCCAAGAAAAGCTGGCATTTTGCTGCTACGTTTGGACACAAGTGAAGCAAAAAATTCCACACATCCAAGAAAACCGTAGCATACTGCTACGTGTGGGCACAAGGGGAGGAATAACTGTGAGCCAGATACGCAATAGGACAACTACTTTAAATATTTCCTAGCGAAAACTGCTCCAATTATTGCAGATGATAATTTAGAGGAGTGGTTTAAATCAAACATTTTGGATCCAATACACACTCAGCTGGAACAATTCCAGGAAAAAGACAGTGGCTGGGCACTGCACTCTATAACACATCTAGCAGTACACATCAACAAGTTTGAACAGCTCCGAGGATCTTCGTATATACCCCTACCAAAGGAAATTGCATCAAAGAAAGCTTGCATCAATGTAGAAAATAATGATGAAGCATGCTTGGCATGGGCCGTAACATCAGCGCTATATCCTACAGCAGCAAATAATAACTACGCTAGGAGCTCATTATATCCAACTTATTCAACTGTACTTAATTTAACTGGAATAACATTTCCCATGACACTTTAGCAAATTACGCAAAGCCAGAACGATTTATCAATAAACGTATTCATGCTAGAGAAAGAGCGGTTCTTCACCACAGTTGAATAATGTGGATATGATGAGCTCCTAGCGGAGTTACTATTTGCTGCTGTATGCTTAACAGTAACTGTATCAAGTGGAAGAAAAAAACAATGGACAAGAATTTGTGACAGGTAGGCTCTAGGCTTTCACTGCCGGCCATGCATATACTGGCAGTGCCTGCTGCTTTTCTTGTTACTGCGATATAATTGTACTTAAAAATACCAAAAAATTTAGGACCATATTCACCAAACCATTTAATTGAAATTCAATTTAATTCCTGAGTACTCCTGTCATTAACGGTCCGACTACAGGCATGCAGTGAGCTCACTCTTACTGGTTTTGTATACTCATCATTGAAGAAGAACTTATATTTCATCTTAAACAGTTCCTAAAGCCTAAAATTATCGCTCCTACAAAAAAATAAAATTAGGACATTTTGCAGCCAAATGTTTTCTTTCTAATAGTTTTTTAAAGAATAGCATGTAGAACAAATTTATGGAATGGAAATCTTAGCGTTTGAACAGAATACAAGCTACTTTTATCTGAAAAACTCCTGCAGTAAGACAAGGCAAGAAGAATGTGATGTTCGCCCGCTACTCTGTTCGAGACTTTGTTTATGGCTTGTATATTCCGGAGGTTACGCCCCAACCCAATCTAACGCCAGTACTAAAACACAATTAAGATACGCTTTCCAACAAAAAAGGTAATAAACACAAATATAGAAAGTCGAGCCCTAATTTGGTATACCTACTGGCATCTCTAAAACAAAAGAAGGGAGTTAAAGTTGGAATTGCAGGCGGAATGTTCAGAGCTTGCTAAATTTAACCAAGATTCTGGATTAGTCATATTTAACCCTTTATTACAACCCGGGGTCGGAAACGACCCCAAAAATAATTCATTCGTTTTTCTCTAAAAAATAATGAAAATTCTCATCGTTCATTGTTTTAAAAGCGTAATAAAGATAACTAAAATTCAGAGTAGGAATAGCGCAATTCGAAAATTCCACAAATTTTTTTCAGGGAAAATTGAAACCCAATACGTAAGGCGAAGGAAAAGTTTACAATCTTTTTCGCAATTTTTACAAATTTGTAGTATCTAGTAGTATCTAAAGATGGTGTGGACACTTTTGACCAATTGTATCACAAATATAGTGTGTCAAGAAAGACACGCCGGAGGTCAATGTGTATATTTTATGGCCTATTAAATGCTGTAGGAATAAACTCGTTTATACCTTTACGTCTTTCAAACTCAAGGAACAAAGAATCTGTTGAAAAAGACGCACTTTTTTTAAAAATTTGGCGTTGTCTTCCAAGATCATATTTAGAGAAACGTGTTGAACGCAGCACTGTCTGCTTGGCTTATAGGACAGGATTGCCGCAATAATTGAAAAGGAAAGACATATTGAAGAGCTGGAGTTCCTCGTTGAAAGAGAGTAAGGTGCGCTTCCTGTCCACGATCAAAAGATAGAAAAATCAACTCACAATGCGACTGCTACCAGCGATACATCTGCTCAATACATTATAACAAATTGTGTTTTAAATGTCTTCATATATAAAATAAAATGCATAATTAGATGGCATATGTACAATAATACAATTTCTAAATTATTAAAACTTTCATACTTAAAAAAAATTTTGAATTTCCTAATCGGCTAATTTCACAGTGAGGTCCCTATCGACTCCAGGGTAGGAAAATCAGGGCTGAAACTATGGGCAGTAATAAAGGGTTAAATTGGAATCATTAAAATTTAAAAGTCCAGCATTTAATATCACTACAGCGAGATAGAAGCCATTTTACATAACTGAAAGTATTTATTGCCAGAAAATCTTTAAATTAAAGCAAGAAAACAGTAAATTAAATTGCGGTACCGCGTTCCAAGTTTTGTTTGATTTCTGCTGTATGCTCTCCATAAAAACGCTCCAATTTCTTATTAAACTTAGAATTCCTTTCGTTGATAAAATCAACGTCCGCGTCGTCGTTATAAATTCTCCTACGTGAATACTTCTTTCTCTTTTCAATTTGTCCTTCAAGATCCTTAACCATATTTCGGATTGCTTCAGGAGAGTCCTTGTGAATTCCATGAAGAATAGTATGAGGACCCCCGTAGAAAGCATCGCCCAGTTCTTGCTTTTGCTTCTCATACTTAGCCATATCTCGAGGTGGCATACTTTTTACCAACCGAGCATATTGTCTTGCAGTTTGCGACTCAAAACTGGAGAAACCCATGTCGGGATTTTTCTTTTTTTTCTTTTTTTCTATTCGCTCAGCATCAATCGCTGATACTTCCAACAACTTCAGCCTGTTATAATCTTTTCCTTGGGCTTCTGCCTCTGCTCTAGCCTTTTCATCTGATAACATCCAATCTGCTTGTCGTTTTCTGGCCTCGTAGTTATTGGGCAATTTTTTGCGAGCGTCTTCTGCAACCACTTCCTGATGATTTTGTGTTCGGGCTTCATTTCTGAGTTTGTGTAAATTACGAAGGCGTTCCATACGCTCCGCATATTTTTCTGCAGCAGTTTTATCTTTCTCCATATTATTTAAGTTAACACAAGCCTCACCTTTTATTTACATTTATTAGCAGCTGTATATGACAGTCACTGCGCAGTGAACATCGAATAAATGACAATTTCTTCCTACTTCTTCCTATTTCTTCTTACTCGTAGATTTCTTCAATGGAATGGTATTATTATTTATTCAATAGCGAAAGTGACACATTGACATTTGTGTTTGACGCACAGTACATACAATAAAATGTTTCCCATTACGAATCACGTTCCGCCATTAGTGACGTATATCGTGAAATGTATGGTACAACCAGACAAGAACTTTTTGGAGAAGGAAGGAATTTGGCTAAGACGTGCCAAACAATAATGTCCTTCGCGTAGTTCCTTATATGATTACCGAAATTAATTGTGTGCGTGTTCAATTAAGTCACAGTTTTTGATATAAACAATTACTGTATCACAAATTCACAACACGTAATGATTATTAAGTTATTATATTATCACTTCAAATCGCAAATAAACATCTGTACAGCCGTAACCGGGCGTGTTTTTAAATTCGTCACATTTGATGGTGTTAACGCTCTCTTGATTCATTCATTTATGCTCGGTTGCAGTCTGTGCATTGAAGTTTAAAAACGAATTTCTGTGCACATGTGATTATCTTAACAATCAACGATAGGCAATGAAAAACCATTATATTTCCATAATAATAATAATACCGTATGTATATATAAATGTATGGCATTTTAAATAAATGATATTAAAATTGTTTATATTAAAAAAGAACAAAGAAAAAACCAAATGCAAAGCAATACTGAGCGGGCCATCAAGTTAAAATGTCAAAACGATCATATGTTATCATTGAATAAATAACTAATAAGGAAGCGGGGTTTCGTGCGAATCACTGACATATAATAAGAATGGACTGAGCCATCCTATCTAATTCCTATAGTCAAAAATGGCACAAATTTTTGCTAAAATCTATTTGTCTCTTTCAAGCTCAAAATGTACAGTGAACTGTAACCAATTTTGGAAACAGTACGGCTGTATTAATTGGAATACATCAGAATTGACTTAAAAATTGAGACAAATATATTGCTTATATACGTCTATCTCTTACAAGCTCAAGAATATTTGACATCAAATCTGCAGATGAACACATTTTTCAGTAATATTAAAAATGAATTTTTGTGTTAATTAAAACGAGTTTAACTTCCCAAACAATTTTAATTTAATGCAATACTATTTAAAAACATCTTTAGTGTTTCCAATCGACAAACAATAACTAATTATAAATCGGTGTGCAATTGTACGAAATAAAGTGTTTTCACAGCCTGTTCAATATTTGTGCCATTTTTGAAGCAGGAACGCTCAGTCCATTTTTATTATAAGTCAGTGGTGCGAATACAGTGTACGTGAGTAGGCAATTCAATGACAGTCAAACCCACCGAGCGGGGGGAGAAATGACAAGAGGGCTGGTCACTTATTTGTAAATTCTGCTGACAAGTCACTTAAATTATCATAGGCAACGCCCAGGAATATTATCTGAAGATAAGGGGGCGCCAAAAATTTGTGTATTTTACATAGCAATTTGGATTATAAAAAATGTCCCCCTTCAAAATTTCACGGTTTCATTACTGCAATGACGAAACGAATACAAACACAGCACACTAATACATTTCGCCGTGGCTTAGGTTTTCACCCGATATGCCGTTTCCTTATTAGTTATTTATTCAATGTATGTTATCAGTCGTTGCATGAATCGCGGTGCTTTGCAAAAATATTCTTGCAGCAAGTGTGACGCTCTCTTTTGCACATCACAAACTTTAAAAACGATAAATGCGACGTCAAATGAATTGCAAGGAGGATTTAAAAACTGCTATTTGTGCACAAATGATCAAATGTGCACATTTGACGACTTTAAAAACACGCCCACCCCCATACAAGCCATGAACAAAGTCGAAAAAAGAGTGCAGCGGCCGTCAGCAGGCGACATCCACAGTCTTCATGCCTTGTCTTATTGCCCCCTTGGGGCCAATTCTTGAATTACGAATGGTTTTTACGAATTCGTTATATAACGAATGGTTGATAACGAATCGAATGCCCCGTTCGTATTCCTGAACCTCATCGTTATAAAGTCGAAGTGGTGAGAAAGTTGTTCAACATAACGAGTGTGGTAGGATTAAATCTGTCAATTTACAATTTGATGTTTCATTTTTAAAATATAATTTGTAAAAAATAGCTAGTTTCAGTGAATTGTCATTATTGTTTGCGTCTGAAATTGTTGCAGAATCTGTTGAAAATTAAATACGTCAATCGTTACCTTAATTCATCGCTGGATAGGAAAAATTTTGCAAGAGGACCTCCACCAGTGCCTGCAAATATTTTTTTGCCACCGCAGATTTTCCTTTTACCATACATTTTAAATCCTGATAACTCTGGAAATTTTCTATCAGCTTTGTTTTGAATATAAATATGATAAAAAAATTAATATGAATTTATGTACATTCCTTTCTCCAACTTTTCCAGTCCTTTTGCGCTCCGGGTATGGAATTTAATACTGATGCTAGCTTTTGTCACAATTCCGTGGCATATTTTGAACTGAAAGAATTATCATATTTACCAAATTTCAGTTTCGGGTTTTCCTCTTAAAACTCAATTATTTTAGTTTTTTGAACATATGATATTTTCGCACATCTTTTATCTCCCATTATCATCCGTAAAATAGCAGCTGATTCACTCTTCGTTTTGGAATAACGAATGGTTGAACCCACACGTTAAATAACGAAGGGTTGCGTTCGGTTTATAACGAATGCGGATTTCAAGAATACCACATGTGTCGATTCCGAATGATTTTGACAGTATAACGAATACGGAATGTGCCTTCGTTATTCAAGAATAGGCCCCCAAGATGCTTGTATTTTGTTCAAACGCTATAATTTCCATAAAGTTGTTCTAGATGCTATTTTTTTTTAACTATTAGAAAGAAAACATATTTGACTGCAATTTTTTTAAACTTCATTTGCTGTGGGAGCGACAGTTTTGAGCTTTAGGACCTGTTTAAGATGAAATTTTAGTTTTTCCTCCATGACGAGTATACAAATACAAAAAGCAGTGAGAGTGAGCTCTTACTGCATGCTGTACCCGGCACGTTAAGGCCTTTTAATGTGTCGGTGCCTTCGGCGACTTCATGGCTTGTATTATATTCCGAGGGTTACGGTACAGCCGTCCGATGAGAAATTTCAAAAATTTCGCAATTTCAAAATGGTCGACTTGCTGTAGTATTGGTGCCCCGGGTAAGTGCGTAAAGGTTAAGTCCAAATATCCCTTGATTGCTGTTCCGATGATTGTTGATTTACAATATATATATGAAAATAAATGCGATTAAAATTGCGCATAGGCTGTACAATTGTGTACAGGTGTTCAAATTTTACGGCGCTTATGTACAAACGATATCAGTGTCAATGGTTAGAATTGGGTACGTGATATTTTCTCAGCAGCCAAAAAGCAACATTTTTCCCCTCGCTTTTGACAGCAGAATGTGTTCAGAGCATTGAATAAATAACTAATAAGGAAACAGCAATCAGGTGAAAACGTAAGCCACCGGCGAAATAATTAGTGTGCTCTGTTGGTATTCGTTACGTCATGCCAGTAATGAAATTCTGATATTCTGAAGGGGAACATTTTTTATAATCCAAATTCCTATGTAAAATAAACAAATTTTTAGCTCCCCCTTATTTTCAGGTAATATTTCTTGGCGTTGCCTTTGTATGACTGGAATAAATTAGGCACCAACTGACAATTCAATTGTAAACAAATAAACCGGCATTGGTAAAATGTTAAATCTTTTGCCATGGCTCTTTATTTTTATAGATATTTCACTTTTATTTTGTTTAAAACAATATAATTAATAAGTAAAGCTATTAAGCTTACTTGAAGAATGCTTTCCCACGACAATAACTCCGTTCGTTCCTGCAGCACAGCACAGCGCACTTCATTATAATAATTTAAGACTCCGGAGTCTCTATTACACAAAATGCCGTTCACAAAAGAATATTTCGCACTTATTTCACACTACTATCTATTACGTAAAAATCACGTTTAATTATTTATTTTTCACAATATCGCGAATTCAAATCCGAGAACTTCTTTTCAAAATTATGAAATGTCAGAATGTTGAATTGACGAAAAATAGGCACTAGGCCCTCTAGTCATTTCTCCCCCTCCCGGCCATAGGTACACTGTCATTGAAATGCTTAAACACGTACACTGTATTCGCACGATACCACGCTTCCTTATTAGTTATTTATTCAATGGTTCAGAGCGGACCTTAGAATATAGAGCAAACAGGAATGGTGATAAGCCAGATTTTGCGTAATGAATTCCTGGTTGCGTTGGTAGTCCATTTTTACATGTATTTACACGCCATCCCTATTTTAAACAACTTGTCAATTTGCAAAAAGTAAACAAAGGTTTTGTGCGGAGCATCTGTGGTAAAAAATGTTCTTTTTCTACTTTATTCTGAAACAAATCACATAATTAATTTATATAAATCTTTGCTTCTATTAACAAAAAAGATAATTTAGGTAGTGCAGTTGACTCAAACAGGACTCCCTAGTTTATAATCCAATTTATATTTGCAAGCGCTGACCGAACACTTCATTTGTTTTTTTAATTGATATGAAGATTTTTACAGGCACTAGTGGCACTATAAAACTTTGCACTAAATAAAGTTCAAAGATAAATAGTTTTGAAAAGAATTGATTCGGTATTTTTGTTAAATTTCACAAAAGAACTTTAAGATTAAGTTGACCAAATCTGCTCACAAAACAAAAGCACATTTGACAATCATGCACGCAGCTTTGACAACTTACGCTCATGTACACGAATTATACACGATTCAACCATTACTATTTGCTATATATCTAAGGTAATAATGTTTGTGACAGTTTGATAATTCTACCAAGCCAAATGGCATGGGAAGTGGACGAAATGTTTTTAGCTTTTTGTTTTCCTGCAGAAATAGTTTTGATTGTCATTTTGTCCCTCTTCCTCTAGCACAAGTTTGCTGTAAGTTTTGTTTTTTCCACTTTAGATTTGCATAGGAACCTTTGCATTAGAAATTTACTATTGGGTTAGTTAAAACTGTTGAAAGAGAAAGTACAGTCTCTTTATAGAAGCATCCTACTTGCTTGACAGTTTTGACAGAGCTGGGCTACTGTATGATATATACTGTGCTATAGCGTCCGCTCCTTAGAATATATAGCAAACAGGAATGGTTGAATCGTGCAAAATTCGTGTACATGAGCGTAATTTGTCAAGAGCAGGAGACTATACATAGGAGTAAGTGAGATGCTGGATGGAGAAATTGTCAAAGTTGTAGATTAATTGTCAAATGTGATTTTGTTTTGTGAGCAGATTTGGTCAACTTAAAGTTCTTTTGTGAAATTTAACAAAAATACCGAATCAATTCTTTTCAAAACTATTTATCTTTGAACTTTATTTAGTGCAAAGTTTTATAGTGCCACTAGTGCCTGTAAAAATCTTCATATCAGTTAAAAAAACAAATGAAGTGTTCGGTCAGTGCTTGCAAATATAAATTGGATTATAAACTAGGGAGTCCTGTTTGAGGCAACTGCACTACCTAAATTATCGTTTTTGTTAATAGAAGCAAAGATTTATATAAATTAATTATGTGAATTGTTTCAGAATAAAGTAGAAAAAGAACATTTTTTACCACAGATGCTCCGCACAAAACCTTTGTTTACTTTTTGCAAATTGACAAGTTGTTTAGAATAGGGATGGCGTGTAAATACATGTAAAAATGGACTACCAACATAACCAGGAGGGTGATTCTGATCTTTTGTCGTACTATTTAGTCGTCAATTTTGACATATTTAGTCGTACTTTTTGTTTCAACACAGTTCATTTTGTGTCTTCACTATTATCTACCACAAAATGAACTATAATGAACTTTCGGTGAACAAACGTCAAACAACACGACTAAATAATACGACAAATTAGTCAACTGCTCCTAGAGGTTGTGACAAAAATTTTACACTGGTAAATAAAAATTCTACACCTAACTAGAGCATTAAAAGTGCTTAATTACGAAATATTATTTTGAATTTGTAATGTGAAGTGACATTTTCAGTTCACTCTACGTCATGCAAGGGTTGCTGACCTGAATAAAAACACGAAAAAATCAGTAGAAAAGTTCATTTCATTTAGTCGTATGTTTTGACATTCAAGTACGACAAAAGATCAGAATCACCCTCCAGGAATTCATTACGAAAATCTGGCTTATCACCATTCCTGTTTGCTCTATATTCTAAGCTACCAAAACTGTTTGCTATATATTCTAAGTTATTACAGCACTTTGCCTGTTACACTGTCCATGGAGCGAACACCACTTTGCAATCAAACAGCTGTTTGGTAATGGAGCAATACATTTGCAGACTGGTGCTGAGATGTGTACTTATGTACATAAAACTAATACTTCTCCCAACCATTATGCAACTAGCTACTGTTCGTTCATTTATATCCGTATCATACTTAATAGTTTCCTCTTATGGGAGATATTGTCAGTTTTTTTTTGTAATTAAAATTCTAAAATTCACTTTTCAGTAGTTTATTCTAAGTTCTGTATAAGTATACTGTGGCTATAGTCACTATTGAAGTCACTTTTCTTGATAGAACTCGGGACTGCTATAAAAATAGTCACTTTCGTATTTGAATGTGTGAAATGTCAAAGAACATTTAAAATTGGATGTAAACAAAACTAAAATGGACGAAAAGAAGAAAATTATTTCATTGTTGTTTAGAAGAAATGAGGAATTTAAAAATCGTTTAAGTATTGCCGGAGCTACTGTTTTAAATACCGTAAATAAAATCTAATTTATTTTCTTTTTATGAAGACATATTAATATTTAATAATATGAAAGCGCTTTTATGAGGATTCCGATGGAGATGAAGAAATGGAAGAAAAAATATTATGCTTGAAGAGTAGAATTAAGGACATTCCGATGAACAGATCTAAGTAGATACTACAGGGTGGGCCAAAAGTCACCATGGGGTTTAAAAATTGTAAATATAAGATTAACTTTTAGTTCATAGATCTTTATTTATAGAATTTAAACAAGCTACGATATGTCTTCATAGCACAAGATGACAATACAAAGTGTGTACATCAATGTCTATCAGCTGATGGCTGTATAATAGATTACATGAATATATAGTACTAAACTAAGTATGAGGTAAGTACAAGACTGGTACTACCTTGCATCCCCCTTTTTCCAGAATGATGAGAGCTATAGATTTAGGCGCTCCGGTGGTCTAATTATTCTTCCAGACCTTGTACTGGTTATTTCAGATAAGTTCTGTTTAGTATCTATAACTGTTTGACGGTGATTGCTAATTGACGGTGTCTGATCAGGTTTAGTCATATTATTTGACATATGTTTTTCTGATGACTCGTCTACCAAAGGTAACGTTGACTCTAGTTGTATATGTGAGTCGTCTTCGTTGTTCTCGGGAACCGTTCTTGTATGATACTCCATTTGCGCTTGAGTTCGCTTAATGCATGAAGAGTTTCTTCTGTATGTTTTTCCTTTTCTGTCCCTAATCATGTATGATCGCGGATGAACTTGACTTTCAATAATAGCCGGTTTCCATTCAGCTTTATTGTTTGTCCTTGTTACTATCACATCTCCTTTGTTTAATTGCTCCCTTTCTCTGGAACTCTTGTCGACGTACTTTTTTTGTTGCTCACGTATTTCTCGCAAAGCTTCTGGTACGTCTTCTACTATAGGCTGATTTGGTAGAAGTGATAATGTAGTAGTAGGTATAGGTGAACGTAGGTTTCGTGCATAAAGTCTTTGTGCTGGTGTTCCTAAGTTCTCTCTAGGTGTATTCATGAAGTTCAATATTCCTAATTGGACATCTGAATTATCGTAGGCACATTTCTTCAAAATATTTTTTGAAGTTTGTACTGCTTTTTCTGCTAGCCCATTTCCTCTTGGATGGTATGGCGAGCTAGTTTGATGATTAAATTTCCACATTTTCGAAAAATTTTTAAACTCAAGTGATGAGTATTGCGGACCGTTGTCTGATTCTAACACTCTTGGTATACCTTGAATTGAGAATATGTTTTTAAGAAATTTTATAATATTTCCTGTAGTTATTTCATCAAGACTTTCAAACTTAATGAATCCTGAGTAGCTGTCCGTTATAACGATATAATCTTTTCGTTTAAAATGGAATAGATCGGTTGCTACAATTTCGAATGGATATGTCGGTATAACTTTTCGACCAAGAGGTTCTTTAATGTTGCTTTTCTGGTTTGCTTGACATGATGCACATCTTTGAATATAGTCATATATGTCTCTATTCATTTTTGTCCAAAATACACAGTCCTTGGCTCGTCTCAACACATTTTTGGTAGTTGAAATGTCCGCTATGAATATATTTCAGCAAGTCTGCTCTCATTTTGGCTGGAATGAATGCTTTATGCGATTTATAGATGATCCCTTCATATATAGACAGTTCATCCCTGAAGTTCCAGTAAGGACGTGCTACATTCGGTATGGATTTGATATTGTCCGGCCATCCTTTTAGGATCAATGATTTAAGGATTTGACATGTTTCATCATTTTTTGTCAAGTTTGTCAGTCTTGTTAATTCCTCATCAGAAATTGAAAGCAGCATTTGTACTTCTAATTCCTCATCCATGTGGGTGTCATCTGGGCTTGGATTGTCACAGTCTCTGCTTAAAGGATCTGCGAGGTACATCTTAATCCCTTGTTTATAGATGACTTGTGGATTGTAGGTCAATACACTTAATCTGATTCTTTGAAGTCTGGCAGGCGAAGAATGTATAGGCTTTCGAAAAATTGTTTCCAAAGGTTTGCGGTCTGATTCGACTATAACCTTTTTACCCCATACATATTCATGGAATTTTTCACATCCAAATTTCACTGCTAAGGCTTCTTTTTCTAACTGTGAATATCTTTGTTGACATTCAGTTAGGGCTTTTGATGCGTATGCGACGGGCTGTTCTCTTTGGAGAAGTACTGCTCCTAGTGCAGTGGAACTTGCATCTACTTGGAGTTTAATGTCTTCATTTATGTTATATAATTTAAGAACAGGTGGCTTGGCTATTGTAGACTTTAATTTATCAAACGCAATTTGTTGATACCTATCCCAGACCCACGGCGTTGACTTTGACAGTAATGTTCTTAAAGGCGTTGTTAATTCTGAAAAGTTTTGTATGTATTTGCTGAGGTAGGTGAACTTACCCAAAATTCTCTGCAATTCTTTTCGATTTGTAGGGGCCTTTAGACGATAGATCGCGGCTGTTTTTTCTGGATCTGCAGTCATTCCATTTCTATTTATGATGTGTCCTAAGAACTTAACTTTAACTTGTTCAAACACACATTTGTTTTTATTTAATTTCAGTCCGTTGATTCGCAAGATTTTAATTACTTCCTCTGTCGTTCGTCTGAGCTCGTCTATGGATCGTGCGTGGATTAATATATCATCTATTGATACTTCTACGTTTTTGATCTTTGAAAATAATGATTGCATTGTTTCCTGGAAGACTTCTGGAGCTGATGAAATCCCAAAGGGTAACCTCTTACAACAAAACCTTCCCCATGGTGTTGAAAATGTTAAGATTTTTTTAGTTTTTTCTGATACCCGTACTTGCCAAAATCCTCGTTTACAATCGAGAAGCGTGTAAAACTTTGAACCTTGTAACCTCACTGCGATTTCATCAATAGTTCGCATTGGATAGTGGCGTCGTAGAATATTGACATTAACGTCCGTTGGGTCTATACAGATTCGAATTTTGTTCTGTTTTTTCACTACTACCATTGGTGAAACTGAAGGAGTAGGCTCCTTTATTGGTTCGATCACGTCCATTTCTATCATTTTTTCCAACTCTTTTTTGACTTCATCCCTGATTTTATACGGAATTCGTCTTGGTGGATGGATCCTGAATTGTGGATTTGGAATTAGGTCCATGTCATATACAAATCCTTTTAAACATCCAAGACCTTCAAAAATATCATCGTCCATTACTGTGTGAACTCTTTGAACGAGACCTAATTGTTCACATGCATTGGCACCTAGAACTGGTTTTATGTTTTCAGCTACGACTTTAAACATAACCTTACATATTTGATTTGTAATGAGACATTTTATTTCTGATTGTCCCAGAACTTTCAGACGATGATTGCTGAAAGACATAAGCGTTTTGACATTACACTTATCGATTTTAGCATTCACAACATCAATTACACTTTTCGGTAGTACATTGCATTGGGCACCTGTATCTAATTTTATGTCGAATTTATGATCTGCGATTGTGATATTTTCTGTCCAATTGTCAGATTTCGCTGTACCATTTGACAATAAACCTACTTGTATGATGCTGTCATCTAATATGTTAACATTTTTTGTCAACCGTTTGCCTTTTTGTTTGTTTGTTTGACTGTTTCTACACATTGATTCAAAATGATTTTTATCACTGCACTTTTTGCAGGTGTGTTGAAATGCTGGACATTTACGTACTTCATGTCGCGTACCACACTTACGACAGTCAAATGTGCGATTATTACGCTTTGATTTATAAATCAATTCGATGGAACGTTCATTTTCTCTTGAGATTTCTTCTACTTGTTGCTGAGAAATTTCGGTAGCTTGACACAATTGTATTGCCTTTGTTAATGTTATGTCTTGGGCTAGCAATTTTGTACGAAGTTCTTCGCTTTTTACTCCTAGAATTAACTGATCTCTCATAATGTTTTCGGTTAAATGCTCATATGCGCAATTCTGTGATTGTAAACGTATTCTCGCAATTAACTCGTTTACGGATTCGCCGTCTTTTTGAGAAATTTTGTGAAATTTATAACGCTCAAATGTTACGTTTATTTTTGGTTGAAAGAAATTTTCAAAAGTACTTTTTACCTGTTCTAAAGTTACCTCTTCTCCTGTTACTGGAAGTGGCTGTTGCAGCGTGTTGTATAATTGTATAGCTGTGCTGCCAATTGCTGTCATGAATGTAGCTATTTGGATGTTTTGTGGCTTCGTTGTAATCTGTGTTGCAATTTCGAAATAACCATACTGTTGTTTCCATAGTTTCCATTCCTTTGACATGTCCTTATTATGCTCAATTATGAGTGGTTTTGGCGGACGAAGAAGATTGGCTCCAACGTTTTCCGTCATTTTTATGAAAAATATCCTTCTGATATTACTAAACTATTTGTTTCGTTAGATTGGCTAACGTTTATTTATTAGTTTATTCGGGTTTCGGCACCACGTAAATATAAGATTAACTTTTAGTTCATACATCTTTATTTATAGAATTTAAACAAGCTACGATATGTCTTCATAGCACAAGATGACAATACAAAGTGTGTACATCAATGTCTATCAGCTGATGGCTGTATAATAGATTACATGAATATATAGTACTAAACTAAGTATGAGGTAAGTACAAGACTGGTACTACCTTGCAAAAATAACTAACTTTCTCGTTTGTACATTGCTCCACACCCTGTTGACCGTTTCTCTTCATTCCTTTTTTACATGATAGCCAACTATCTGTTCTTCATAGGTAAGCATGTTTCCCCACCCCACCTTACCCCTCCTTTTTTTCATCCTACCATATGTTACCAATTTAATTTTTAAACCCCATGGTGACTTTTGGCCCACCCTGTACATAGAGAGAGCGGTAAATAAACTTACGGTTTCTGAGTTTCAACAGAATTTTAAAATGAATATAAAGGCGTATGAAGTTTTGCTGAAATTAATCACCACGGCTTATAGGGAAATGTACCCAAATCTTGTTGTATTATCTATCAACAAGTAACTTTTGTCTGTTATATGGACTTTAGCGAATCAAGAAGCATTTCGGTAAAATAAATAAATAATAATCAGAGCTACGAGGGAACTGCAGAAGGTCATAGAGTACGCGATGAAATGAGCTTTGGGATATGACGCGTGGAAGAATTGATTAGAATTTAATTAATAAATTTAATTGTTAATAACTCTTTAAATACAAAGTAAAATTTTATTATCAAACAACGATTTCAGTATTTTATTTTTAAATTATAGATGAATTGCACAGCTTATAATTGCTTTTTTACCGCCTTTCCAGCAACTTCTCCATCATCTCTTTGTGGATGCATTGAATAAATAACTAATAAGGAAGCGGGGTTTGGTGCGAATACAGTGTACGTGAGTAGGCAATTCAATGATTCAATGACAGTCAAATCCAAGGAGCGGGGAGGGGGGGGGGGGAGGAATGACAAGAGGGCTGGTCACTTATGTGAAAGTTCTGCTTAACAAGTCACTTAAATTATCATAGGCAACGCCAAGGAATATTATCTGAAGATAAGGGGGCGCCAAAAATTTGTTTATTTTACATAGCAATTTGGATTATAAAAAATGTCCCCCTTAAAAAATTTCACGGTTTCACTACTGCCATGACGAAACGAACGAAACGAGTGGCTTAGGTTTTCACCCGATATGCCGTTTCCTTATTAGTTATTTATTCAATGTGTGGATGTCGTTTCCACGTTCGACAGCTTCCTCTATTACCTCTCCAACAATTTGAACTCTTCTTATAAAATATTTTACATAAAAATACTAAAAAGAATTTATTTATTATATATATTAATTACCTGATGACATTCCACTAAACAAACATATTTGCCCATCATTTCAATCAGCTAAACTACTTTCTTTCTCCATTTTAGTTTACGGATTTTCACTAAAATGTCAAACACATTAGAAATTAGAAGTCACTATAGCGTATTGCTCTGAACAGACTCTTTATATTTTGTTAAAACAAGCGAAACCCCTCAATCAATCAAAAATTAATATGCAAATTTTCATACAAGTAGGAATGTCAAAATTTTACGAGTAATTTAATGCTTCGTGCATTAAAATGCCTAGTAAAATGTGTGGAGAATTTATAGTGCCATCTATTTTATAAAGAGGAAACCTTCAGTTTTTACTGGCGAACTAGTGAAATCATTTGTAAAATTCTTAACTAGCGATTTTACCAAATTTCACATTTTACTCGAACTCGAACTAGGCTTTAAGAACTACCACGGAGCAACATTGTGTGCTGGTATGTCTAAGCACAACGAAACCTTCGTTTCCTAGAAACTTCCCGTGTAGGTAGGCTCATTGCGGTAGTTTTATTTTGTGTCAGTGACAGCTGTGATATGTCACGGTCGATACTAGGCTTCAGGAACTACCGCGGAGCAACATTGTGTGCTGGTACGTCTAAGCACAAGGAAAACCTTCCTTTCCTAGAAACTTCTCGTGTAGGTAGGCTCATTGGGGGTAGTTTTATTTTGTGTCAGTGACAGCTGTGATATGTCACGGTATTACTGTTCTGCTTCATTGAATTTATTTATTTATTCAATTCCGTTTACCGTGTGTTATGTAGTGGGGGCGTAGAGTAGATTCAGTTTTCAATTTTTTAATGAAAATCCGAAAATAATGAAAATGGTTGAAGAGACAATAATAACAAATAAACCAGCTAGAATAAAAACGCCAAGACCAAAACCAGTTTACTTGTGGACAGTTGTCGATGTTCAAAAGTGGTTCCGAAGACACTGTGCAGATTACATAGTTTACTCGGAATTATTTTCAAAGGTGAGTTGTTATTTTTATTTTGTATCGGAGAAAATAATACACTACAATACAAAAAGCTTTACGGAGAAACCCTGCCCAAGGCCACATAGATTGAATAGATAGATAATAGAAGATCTGTGGCCAGATCTTAATCTAATCAAATCAAATCAAGGTACATTTATTTCAAAGCCCCTGCTTAAAGCAACGTATAACGCTGAGCTCCACGATGATACATAATTTAGTAATCAGTTTACATAAATATGTTTAAACATAAACATAAACATCAATTTATTAAGTCTAATGTTATTTGAATTATTTTATTATTATTATTTGTTTTGCTAATATGTAAATCTACTATGTAACTTTTCTAAGATGTGCCCAGCGCTATGCGTGCCTTTGGCAGGGGTGCTCAAATAAATAAATGTTTATGTTTATGTTTATGTTTATTTATTTGAGTACCCGTGCCAAAGGCACGCATAGCGCTGGGCACATCATAGATAGTTACATGGTAGATTAACATTCTAGCAAAACAAATTAAGAAAGTACAGATATAGGCACTTAGAATATAGTATAATCTAGTGAAATGTAGCAAACAACATAGTAGCTTCGCAATGTAGTATGTTAAAAAGTCACATAGTCTTATACTCTAAATCTTTATCTTTATTACAGCAGTTCAATTAGTTTCTAGTGTTTTTTTTTAAGTTTACATAAATAAATCAATAGCAAAACAAATAATATCAAATTAAAGAGAATAAATCAAATTAGCTTAAATTAGCATGTTTAGTATGTTAAACAGTCACATACAGTCTTATACTCTAAATCTTTATCTTTATTACAGCAGTTCAATTAGTTTCTATTTTTTTTTTAATTACATTTAATTACATTGTGTTATTAACCAAGATCAAAATTAGGACCAATATTAACCCTGAGTAGTGGTTAGATCAGTCGTTAGACATCCCTAATATCGGTATCAACAATTATCTATACCGATATTAGTATCAGCCCCACAAATCAATCCTCACATATTAGCAGATCAGTGCATGAACAAATATCAGTACGTCAAAACAGCCTCAAGTTTAAATAGCTCGATCTAGTTCGGGACTGTAGATTTTAAAGGAGTATAAAAGAATATAAGATAGTATACTACGGAAGAAATCTAGACATCCCATTTTATGTAACTTGCGAAACAAATGGCAATTACTATTACCTTATCTTTGCTAATTTTTAACTTTTAGCACTCGTCATAGTTAGGGCCATATGCCATTGTAAGTCTTGTCTGTATATACCATTGTAAGTCTTCACCAACCTAGTACTTCTATCTTAGTACCATTATTCCATTATCACTCAATTGTAACTTGAGCTATCCTGCCTATGTAACCTGCACCAGCTTATGGTAGGCTCTGGCTAAAATCGATGGTGCAATCCTAGTATCTAAGCTCTGTACTATGTACTTAATACCCTTTAGCAAACTATGTATACTATGTTAAACATGTAAAATGCTTTACCCAACGTCAGTGACATGGCGCTCATGCCGGGGTATGTAATAAATAAATTTTGAAATGAAAAATAAACTTTAGCAAAGCAACAAAGGAATATAAATAAGCAGATTACTTATAATGTAGAATATAAACATTTGTTACTTTCGCTACACACGCTTATGCAAATCGTACAACTGGGCCATGCACAAGTCGCAAGATTTGTTTGAGCGGGTGTAGCGGCCTACACTTTGTGCTTCTGAGGAAGTGGAAGTAATGTCGATTTTTATTAATTTATTCAGTCTACCGATTTTAACAATCTTACAGACAGGAAATTTCGATGGGACTTCAGTGCAATACCAATGTTGCACTTTTTCTAGCAGTGCAGACTGACTGAAAATGTTTGATGGGACAACTTTTATAGCAGAAGTCCAACACTAGGTTTGCACTGACTTCCGCTCTTTTGCACTGGATATTTTCTCGGTTTTAGGGCGGTACACACGCTCAAGCAGATCTTGCGAATTTTGCATGGCCCAGTCGTTTGATTTAGATGAGCGTGTGTAGCGAATGTCGGAACTTGAGTTGGGAGAGCATGAGTGAAATCGTCCGAAGAAAAACTTATGACTTTGCTATTGAACTGAACTAGACAAAATCGGATATTAACTTTTGCCTCCACTCGAAAGGAATTTTTTTTCAAACTTTAATTCATTGTGAAGTCGTCAGGTTCGCTTGTACACAATAATTTTGTCAGATTTCATTTATGGCAGACTTCAGTTTCAACGCATGGCCAGTCGTATGATTTGCTTGAGCGCGTGAAGTGGCCTTTAAATGTGGGCACAATTTTGTAAGTTACATAGGATCTGTTCTCGAAACTGCGTCGACTTTTAGCCAACTTGACTCAGAAAATGGCGTTCAGGTCGTACTCAGAGTGTACATGGGCATGGTTCTTATACAGTGTTCATATACACACGCTCAAGCAAATCATACTGGGCCATGCATGGTCCAATCCGATGATTTGCATGAGCGTGTGTTGCGTAAGTCGGAGCTTGAGTTGAGACTGAAGTTTGCCATGAATGAAATTTGACGAAACTATTGTATACAAGCAAACCTGATGACTTTGCTGTAGGAATGAATTAAAGTTTGAACAAAATGCGTTGCGATTGGAGACAAAAGTTAATATCTGATTTTGTCTAGTTCAATTCCATAGCAAAGTCATAAGTTTTGCTTGTACGAAATAGTTTCGGCCGATTTCACTCGTGCTCTCTCAACTCAAGTTATGGCCGGTTTCACAGTCCAGGCTTAAGCCAGAGCTTAGTTAAGCCACGGGTGTGGCTTAAGCCCGGAACTTAAGCCTACTCGGTTTCACAGTACTCAGTAAGCTGAGGCTTAGTTAAGCCGCGGGTGAAAATTTTTAAGTTGTCAGCACTGCGGTAATTGTGAATTTTCTGAAAGGAAAATTGCCATTGTGGATTAAAAACTAAGCGAAAAGAAGAAGAACTTTTTATTTACCACTTTGTTGTGGTTTTTATCTGGAAGGATATCAAATCCAAAATCATTGTTGCAGAATGTTTCGACAACGTAAACCATCAAAGCCGAATATTTCTACAGCCGGAACCGAGAATAAAAATCAATTTCTCGAAATGTTGCGCGCGCCTTTTTATAATTTTTTCACGGGTCACACCTTGCGATATTATATTATACATTTCTTGCTCTCTTATATCCTCTGCATCAGATAAATAACTCATTTTGGTCCTAAACTGTTTGGTTTCTTCTTAAAAAGTCAAGTGGAGTGCTGACACTAGCTACCAGACAGTACTCAAAACTGCTAATTAGATAACTAATTTTCGCTTGGAAAATTTCAATTTAGTTTTAAAATATAACTTTTGAAATATGCACGTTCATTTAATAACAAAAATTATAATATTTAGGAAAAATATATATTTAGAAATAATTTCTTATGTGTTTCACAGCAAAATCTGAGGCTTAAGCCTTCGAGATGGCGGGCTTAAGTTAAGCTTGCCTTAAGCCAGTGATTTCACTTAAGCCTTGACTGTGAAACTGAAATATTTATTAAGCCTTGGCTTAAGCCATCGATGTGGCTTAAGCCTTGACTGTGAAACCGGCCATTAGACATTCGCTACACACGTTCATGTAAATCAAACGACTGAACCATGCAGAAGTCGCAAATTTGCTTGAGCGTATGCAGCAGCCTTTACAAATAGATATTGAAGTTAAATTATCATCTGGTCTGTCAACGTGTACTGTCGCGATTATTTCTGAAATTTTTGAGTTAAATGAATTAAATTTTATTTGGGTAATTTGCATAAAGTTTAACGGAGGTTAACACAAAAAAAAGCTCACGATTTATGTTCTCAAAAGCACTGTGAAACATACGCATAGAAAAAATTGAAACAAATCACTATATGTACATGCCAAGCTAGTAACAATAGAAACAATTAGTATGTAAAAACTGCTGATTATATAATTTCGCAAAGAATAAAAAATTTAACTATAAAAGTAAAACAGTAGTAGTACTTAAAAGATATAAATAAATAAAAAAACATATATGTATATCTAATGTCTATATTTAAATTCACTGCTTAGATTCTGGTTAAGTATTTCACTCTTCTGTAGACAAATAATAATTTTCGTGCAATGAGCTCAATTAAAACATTTATTAAAGTTAAGTTGCTTTTGACTAAAATATATATTAAATTTCGTAAATATTCGTACGCAGATTCTCTTATATAAAAAAGGACTTAAAAAAATGTCATTAGTACAAAGTCGATATTTTCATGGGCCGGCATAAGTTCTTTGTAATTTGTAAAAATACATTTTTTTTTAACAGAAACAAAAATTGATATGTAAGTCATGTAGAGGTTGTTATAAAGTATTACTTTGAACTATATGAAAACCTTAGATGTGTCATTTTATACACATCACAAGTAAACTCCTTCGCGCTATTCTCAAATACTGCAAATTCATTATGTGCCCATGTACACCATAGACTGCATTGTATGTATGGTGTAGACTTACTATCAAGATATTACAGTGAAGGCAGGGTTTTTAATAATAATAATATTGATAATAATTTCTTTATTTGGAATAGTACTAAGATAACAAGATCTTTAATTGTACATTACATCTAGGCATTCAACGAGGAAAATTTAAGTTAAAGCAAGAGACTTATATGTATTAAGAAATGAAAGAGAAATAAGAAAACTTGCAATGAGTAAAATCAAAATAATGCTAAGTGAAAAAAAAATAAAACATTAAGAGAAAATAAAATAAAAAATATAAAAAAATAAAAAAAAAAGCTAACTAAAATAATGCACTCCAATAAAAACTAAGTTGGTAAATATTTACTTAGCAAGGTCATCCAAACCCGCCTATCTGATTTTTTAAAGTATATCAATTGATTTTAATTGTCTACTGAAGGTCCCTCTGGTCATAGTAAGTTGCATATCATGTGGTAAGAGATTCCATTAGCGAACATATTGGACAAAGTAAGAACACTGTCCGTATTGGGATCTACATCGCGGTATTAGGAGATTCTTATGTCTATTCGACTGCAAGAAACTCAGCTTTTCAAATATGTATTCTGGCTGAATATGAGTCGATGTAAAAACTTTAGCCTATATTGAATTAAGTAGGCTTCTAATTGGCAATCAAGCAAAGAAGTATTGTATGGGGAGATATGACTACCTCGAGATAGTTTATATATAAAGCGAAGTACATCATTATAAGGCACTAGGAGCCTTCTCCGCAGACGGAGTCTAGTAAGGAAAATATTATACAACCATAAGTAAAGTAGGGAAGTATTTGACAAGCTTTTTCCGAACATGGAGTGCTATTAGTTCTGAATTTAGCCATAATCTTCTTAAGCAGCCATATATTTTACCTAAGGTAGCACTAATGTGGTCACAACAAGAAAATTTTGAATTGAGCTCAAAGCCCAGACTTTTTGCAGAATCAACGTAGACAAGTCCTGTTTTATTGAGAAATATGGCTGGTAAAGAGGGAGAATCGATTTTATTTCTATAACCTGCCAGGCATGTAGATTTGTCAGGATTTAAGTCTAATTTATTACGTAAAGACCAGTTATAAATGCGTTGTAGATAATCCTTCATCATCATTTAACCGGCATACATTCTTTCATTAAGCCTATGGGTCTGGTTAAGTATATCTGTACATCATCAGCATACATATGAATAGATGTATTCACGACGACATCAGGAACATCATTTATGTAAAGATTGAATAATAATGGACCTAATACAGATCCTTGAGGAACACTGCGGTGTAAGAATTCTATATCTGAGAGCTGGTCATGTACTCTTACAACTTGGCTGCTCCTATTTAGAAGGCTGCAATTTAGTTTAGCTGCTGACGATGAAAAAGAGAATTGACGAGACAGCTTTTGCAGCAAATTACCATGGTCAATAGAGTTAAACGCTTTGCTGAAATCAAGTACTGCTAATCTTGATAAATGGGCATTATCTAAAGCCTTGTGAATGTCCGATGTTACTTTAAGAATCGCAGTTTCACAGCTTTGATTACAGCGGAATCCTGATTGGCAGTGGGTTAAGCACCTTTTCAAAAACGTTGGCTAAGAAACAGAGAAGACTAATTTGACGATAGCTACTCGACAGATAGCCATTAGACTTTTTTGGAATGGGTACCACTAGAGCTTTTTTCCATTGAGTAGGAAACTGATATATCATGAGGCAGTAGTTGAGGATATGAGCTAGTATCCTGACTATATCTGGTCCAATCAATTTAATAAAACGGGGAGGTAGCTCATCTAGTCCTGTTGTATTAGATTTAATAGAGGACATAGTCAGTAAAACTTCTCTTTCATCAATGTTTCGAAAAGCAAAGTCATCAGGATAAAAGTCTTCAGCAGAAATATCAATGAATGAAGCTGTGAAAAAGTATTAGGTGCTGAAGAATTTCTTACGAAGTAATTATTCAATGCATTTGCATCTACACATACTTTTGTGGATTCACGCCCATGTATCCCAAAATTTCGAATGTTTGCCCATAGTTTCTTTGGTGGTAATTTCGCGTCTAGTTTACTATTAAAATAAGCTTGCTTTGAATATCTTATTATTACACTGGTTCTATTACGAACTCTCTTGTACATCCTACGAACTTCATCAGAGCGCGTAGCTTTATAGCGTCTAAAAAGGAAATTACGTTTCGCCAGTAGACTGTAAATTTGAGGAGTCAACCATGGGCAGCCTTTACTTTTGATATTACAAATTCGCTGTGGGACATTGTATTGTATTGTATTTAATTAATAGTTTTAAAAAACTTTTCTATACATTTGTGAACTTAATAATAATAATAATTATAATTCATTTAACTACTTCTCCATACTATTTTAATTATCGTTTATGCGAGTGAATTGTATTAATTTATACTTAAAAACTCGAATTCTTGTTTCCAATTTTAATTCTGGTGGTAAGTTATTGTAAAATTGCAATCCCTTGTACATCAAAGAATTCTGGGTGTTGCTTTTATTCCATCTGGTGAGTCTAAAATTCTGATTGTCACGCAAGTTATATGGTTGGGACTCTGGAACAGTTTCAAGATTTTCTCGCAGATATTCAGGTAGTATATTATGCTTTATTTTAAAAATCGTACGTAAGACGTTGTCTAACATTCATCCACTGTAAGGTCTCCAGCATAACTCGAATCGGGGTATAATGTTTCATCTCAGAATCACCCCTTTATTTTGTGAGAGTTGAAGGCGATCCTTAATCTCGTTCGAACTTGCATACAGGAGGGTCGAGCAATATGAAAAATGTGGCAAGACTAATGCGTTATATAACATTAAGGCATTTTTTAAATTTAGAGCCGGTCGTATTCTTTTCAGGAATCCTGTTTTTTTAGCTATTTTTTTTTACAAATATAGTCCGAATGCTCTCTAAACTTTAGTTTACTATCTATTATTACCCCGAGATATTTAAGGTTTTCCACGCACTCAATACTTGTGCCTTCAATACACACTGAGATAATGTCCACGGAGTTGAACTTCATACACTTGGTCTTAGATAAATTTAATTTTAATTTGTTTGCTTTCAACCATTTAGTCATGTTTTCAAGGTCCTCATTCAACTGTTCACACGTAATTTTCATATCCCTTCCACTTATATATATTAAAGTATCGTCAGCAAACAACGCCACTTTACTGAACTTAATTGAACTTTTAATATCATTAATGTAGATAAGAAAGAGAATGACTCCTAACACTGATCCTTGTGGTACACAAATTTCCACTGTCAATGGGTCTGATAATATGTTATTAACTTTTGTTCTCTGCGACCTTTCCTCCAAATACGATCTAAACCATCTAAGTTTCACTCCTCGTACACCGTACATATGTAACTTTTTTAACAAAATTCCTCTGTCCACAGTTTCAAAAGCGCGATTCAAATCTAGGAATATAGCCACCACAGCATTGCCATCATCTTTTTCCTTTTTCCATTCAAATATTAGCCAATTTAACGCTGTTTCGCATGAATGTCCACCTCTGAATCCCGACTGCTCCTCTATCAGCAATTGGTTAGCTTCTATGTACTCTACTAGTTGATTCGCCACATGGCATTCCATAATCTTTTCATCCACAGGAAGCATATTAATTGGTCGAAACTCTTCGCAGCTTCTTTTTCAATTCGAATAACTGTCGACTTATTCCAACATCTAGGAAAAATCCCTGTTTGTATAGATAGGTTTATGATTTTCAATAGGATAGGGCCGATTATCTCTATCGACTTAAAAATTATATCACAGCTCAAACCACTCGCATCTTTTTTGTTATTGCACCTTTTAATTATATCACAGATTGTAAATTCATCACAGTAATGTATTTGAAATCTAGCAGTTAATGTGGTAGTCGGTAACGAACATTGCGTAGAAGAAATGGAACCGTGCAAATATTTGATGCTGTTCACAAAATAGAAATTTAACTTATTTGCTATATCAAATGAGTCGTACACATACTCCTGGGCAAATTGCATGGCTGAAATTTCATTTGTCTTATGCGGATTAAGTACTAGATCTTTAATAACTTTCCATAAACTTCTTTGATCACCTGACCTAGCATCTATCTGCCTCTCTATAAAATTATTTTTTTCCTTATATATCACACTCTTATAACAATTTCTTAGGTGCCTGTAACGACTCCACTGAATCTCATTCCCACTGTAAACAGCTTCCCTGTATAGGCATTTCCTTTTTCCCTCTTTTTTCGCTCCAACTTAGGTGTATACCAGTTACAATTCTCACGTCGCTGTAGTACCTTGTTGATTGTACTCTTATCCACACATTCTTTTAATTTTGCGTGAAAAAGTGTCGATAAATCATTTATCTCTTCCAACAAGTAAAGGTTTGCTATATTGACCTCATTCAAGAGCTCATCAAATCTAGCTTTATTATACTTTAAGACTTTGATGGTCTTACCCGTGTCCTTCCTTTGTCCTTTAGATATTAATTCTACTTTAATTGTTTCATGATCTGATATCTTAAAATCACAGTGAATTTCTACGCGTATATTTCGTGATTCCACTCCTACAAGTACATAGTCAATTAACGTCCGGGAATTATCCGTGATTCTCGTTGGCTGCATTACTAATTGTCCCTTTGCATCCAGTTAATATTGAAATCTCCGGCCACAATAACATTTTTTTCATTACTCATATGCTCCAAAAACCAGTTAGAAATAAATGACTTAAAATCACTCACCGGCTTACTAGGGGACTTATATAAAACTACGACTGTCCATTTTTCATTTCCTATCCACACATATATTTTCAAAATCCACACCAGTTTTCCTTGACCCGTAACGTTTTTTTACTGTGTATTGAATTCATTTTTTCACATAAGTTAACACACCCCCGGTATGCTTTGAACACGAGTTACAGCTTATAGGCACATAGTTAGAAATCTTAATTTCCGATTCTTCTATTTCACTTGTGATATGCGTTTCTGACAATAACAATGTAGTTGGTTTACGCTTTTTTATTAATAACTCCAACTCCGTTTTATTCGATATTAGGCCTTGTATGTTAAGATAGTATAATACCACTGCTTTTTCGTTATTTCCATCAATTAGCTGCTACAACCACCTTTTTCTTTCAACATTCAACTTCCTTTAAACACTTTGCATTCTGAATCATACGCGTGATGACTAACATCTAAACTCAATTTCAATTCCTCGTTAATTCTGACGCAGTATACACACCGCAATCTTTACCACATTTATAGCATACTTTCTTTTCAAACTTACAATCTTTACTTATATGATTGAACCCTAGACACCTCTAGCATCTTTTAACATAAACCGCATCTCCGACACTACATTTGTCCCAGCCAATACTAACTATTCCTTCTTTCATTACCATATTAAAGCTTTCTACATCTAGTTCTATCACTACACAATATGAATCCCGATATCTAATAAGATTGTTTTTCCACATAGTTATAAACATTATATCCGCTTTTTTCAAACTTTCATTTTGTTTTCTTAAACAATTAATGATCTCGTTTTCATCCATTTTCTCAAGTTCTCAAGTTATTTATACGAATTCTTGGTTTTCTACCATCCACTATTTTAACGCTATAATTTTCACCTAATTTATTTTCCACTTCACCCTTAAATTTTTCCAATGATTTATCATTATCACATCCCACAACAATAGCACCGTTATTTAATTTCTTTATACCAGTTACCTGAATACCTGAGTTTCCAGGATTTCTTCTTTTGTTTTATTTGCACTTTTTGCTACCTTTGGTTTAACAACTACCGCGGTAGTTTTTCTCACTACATTCGCATATAAATCTTTTTCCTGTAAACTATTACCAAAGTTTACCTAATAATAAGTTAAGAATCTGTAGAGTAAAATGGGCAAATTTCTGGTGTTTTGTAGAATGAAACAACTAATTTCATATATTTTCGTCTTTTGCATGAATGGGGGAAAAGAACTTGTCTATGCACTACTGTAGTGCAACTGAGACAACGAGTTAAAAACAAAAATCGAGAGAACGTAGGATTACCCGAACGACAAAATCTTATTAAAGGCTAAAACTCAATGTGGGCGACACGACAAAAACGCCGTAAAAAACGCCGTAGGAAACGTCCGTGAAAATACAATTTGAGCGACAAGGGCTGTCATCCGTAATTAAATTTTATTATGTTATTTGTGTCAAATAACAATGGGAAAAATGTCAACAAATAAATTAAAAAAGATAATTAAAGTTGCTTGTGCAGCGTTCTTGGCATACGAAGAGTTTCTTCCATTTTTTTATTCTAATATTAGCTGAGGTTCTTTAATAAATGTTTTTCTAATTAATTAACACTAATTATTGATTAAATAAATTTATCACCAAAAAATTATTATGCTTTACTTTCCAAAAATAATAAATGTTTTTCTAATTAATTAACACTAATTATTTTTTAAATAAATTTATCACCAAAAAATTATTATACTTTATTTTCCGCGATACGGTAAACGTCAAACAATACATATGAACGCAGCCCAAAATCTTAATTTTGCTAAACGCACCCTAAAATTGCTACAAATTTCAATTTTCATATAAGTTCGACGACAACGTCGAACGATGTCGTCAGCATTGTAGATTATACCCAAGGTACAAGGTATATAGAAGACAAGGTATTCCCGACTCGAACCACGTTCCGCCATTTTTGTTAAAACTCTTTTTCCCTTTTTCTTCATTCACTGAAGTACGTCACAGGGCATCAGCTGTAATGTGTCAAAATTCTTTGCGCTTGTACTGCCACTGTCAGATTTCCTTTTTCTTTTTTTATTCATTCACTCAAGTACGTCACAGACTATCTGTTTGATCAGCTGTGATATGTCAAAATTTTAATGGGCATACCTTGTTTCTTCTATATACCTTCATTCACTGAAGTACGTCACAGGGCATCAGCTGTAATGTGTCAAAATTCTTTGCGCTTGTACTGCCACTGTCAGATTACCTTTTTCTTTTTTATTCATTCACTGAAGTACGTCACAGACTATCAGCTGTTTGATCAGCTGTGATATGTCAAAATTTTAATGGGCATACCTTGTTTCTTCTATATACCTTGGGCAAGGTATATAGAAGAAACAAGGTATGCCCATTAAAATTTTGACATATCACAGCTGATCAAACAGATAGTCTGTGACGTACTTCAGTGAATGAATAAAAAAGAAAAAGGAAATCTGACAGTGGCAGTACAAGCGCAAAGAATTTTGACACATTACAGCTGATGCCCTGTGACGTACTTCAGTGAATGAAGAAAAAGGGAAAAAGAGTTTTAACAAAAATGGCGGAACGTGGTTCGAGTCGGGAATACCTTGTCTTCTATATACCTTGGATTATACCATACATCGCCATGTTATTAGAACCCAAATGACAGCGTTTTTTACGGCGTTTTGTCGTGTCGCCCACATTGTGTTTTAGCCTTAAATCCCTCAAAATCCTTTCAACCTATTCATAATAATGTACTTCGGGCCACCCTACCTCCCATTTTTAAGAAAAAGATAAATTTCACTTTGGCCCAGATGCTGAAAGGAGATGTAAAATTCCTCTCAAACGAAATTCTCATTTTTCCCGAAAATATCATGGCCGGTTTCACAGTCCAGGCTTAAGCCAGAGCTTAGTTAAGCCACAGGTGTGTGAAATGTTGCGGGCGCCTTTTTATAATTTTTTCACGGGTCACACCTTGCGATATTATACTATACATTTCTTGGTCTATTATATCCTTTGCATCAGATAAATAACTCATTTTTGTCCTAAACTGTTTGGTTTCTTCTTAAAACGTCAAATGGAGTGCTGACACTAGCTACCAGACAGTACTCAAACCTGCTAATTAGATAACTATTTTTCGCTTGAAAAATTTCAATTTAGTTTTAAAATATAACTTTTGAAATGTGCACGTTCATTTAATAACAAAAATTATAAAATTTAGGCAACATATATATTTAGCAATAATTTCTTATGTGTTTCACAGCAAAATCTGTGGCTTAAGCCTTCGAGATGACGGGCTTAAGTTAAGCTTGCCTTAAGCCAGTGATTTCACTTAAGCCTTGACTGTGAAACCGAAATATTTATTAAGCCTTGGCTTAAGCCATCGCTGTGGCTTAAGCCTTGACTGTGAAACCGGCCATCAGAGAATTCAGCATGAGTTCTCCCACTTAATCTCTTCATAGCAAAACGAATGTAAACAGAAACACGTGCTGTTCAAATATCAAAGGATTACAGCAACAACATGTGTCCTTCTAGTCCTTTTACAACAACAACATGTGTCCTAACATTATCAATATTTCATGAAAACCGGTTTTCACAAAAGCGCGGGAGCATTTTATGAGAGTAAAACGTGAAAACTCCGCCCCTTCTCATTTAATTACGAAAATGAAACATTTGCCATTCTGTTTCAGTGCATGCAACTTGCGCTTTCACATTTTTTATCTTTATTCATAAAATTTTTAAAGAGAGTTTGATTTTTTTTCGATTTTTTTTCTTTCTTCCTTCCTTTTCTTGCCGTGTGCATTTTAAATGTAAAACACTCGGATATCTCACCAGCTTCTTAACTTATTATTAGGTAAACTTTGCTATTACCATGTTATTACATATTTATTGTATAGAAAGTAGCTACCTCGTTATCTGCGGATACTGAGTTATATGTGTTTTCTCATGTTGTTTGTCGACATTCAGATACAAGCTGTTCAAGATTTATATTTTTGAAGTCGCGATAAAAGAAAGAAGTTACTCTAGGGATTTAAGGTTATAGGTCATGAATAGAAAATCATGATCAAATTCACTTGGTTGACTAATTTGATTATGAAATAGCACCTTGTCAATATCGGTCGTAAGTACATGGTCGAGGTGAGATGGGTTAGCAGTATTAAAATAAGTTGGTGTTCTGTATAAGTAATGTAAGTTGAGCGTTTTGTATAAGTAATGTAAATCTCAGTAGTAGAACAAGAACTAAGATTACTTACATTCATGCCACCGCAAACGACTACGTTATCACTTTTTAGCATCTGCTGTAATACTGAGTCTTTGAAACGCATGGCAGTTTCATCATTAAAAATATTTGGCGGACAATAGCTGCTTATTAGGAGACACTTTTCGAAACCATAGTCAACCTCAACACTTAAGAATTCCAATTTATCTTCTGCAGCAGGGGATTGTGTTATCGTCGCCTTTAAGGATTTATGAACACAGATCGCAACGCCTCCCCAATTCTGCCAATACGATCATTTTGTAATACAGTGTAACCTCGCAAAGATATCTATTGTGAGGCTAGATCGCTAGTATGCCAGGTCTCACATACTAATAATGTATGGACAGTAGTACAGGCAAATATTTCCTGCAGCAGACCGATTTTATTTCGAAGACTTCTTGCATTGAAACATCATATGTTAAACCTATTCGCGCGAGAACTGAAGATATTAAAAAGCGTTCTTACCAATGGAGAGATACTATCGCCCATTTTTCTAATATACGCAAACTAGAAGAACCCCAGCAGACGTGAGATTAGATCATCAGTTTCTGCGATCGTTTTGCGGATGATACAAGCATTACAAAGGTTTAAAAAAAAAAGAGATAGAGAAAGATAAGTAAAAAAACAAAAACATATCAAGGTTCCTATTTCGCATTACTACTAATAGCTCCTTCAGAGTCCGCTTCAGCGATGATTGTCTGTGTAAGTGACCCTCTGTTAGTTTTTCAAGCATTTCGCAGAATTTTATAGTTACGTTGTGTAAGGCTTTCGAATGCTGACCTTATTATCGGAGAGAAATCCCTAGTCTATACTGCTTAACGTGACGGTGCCGGACCTCTTAAATTTGTAAATAAACTCCCTTTGGTTAGCATGGGTAGGAAACTTTACAACAATTAGTACGATCGATCCACGCTTATTTTGTTTGCGAGCTGATGGCCTTGGTTTAAATGCTGTCACATTAGCTGGGAGTATATAATCTACTTAAGCAGAAATTTGATTCAGTATTTGCCTTGGGTTTTCATTCTGGACATGAGAAATACCGGTAATGATAACATCAATGCATCGCTAATGCGACGAATATCAACCGTTTCATGACGGGTTTCAGCTATCTCTACTTTCAGCCGCTCCACTTCATCACTCAGTCTAGTTAGCTCTGCCTGTGTTGATGTCTAAAGCGTTAAATTTTTGGGAGATGCGCTCCTCGAATTCTTCTAGCTTTTCGGAAAATTGCCATTAAATTCTTTAAGAGCCTTCTCTCGAGCAATTCCATGGAACTAGACCTGGATGTTGTAAGAGAGCCATTTTATTATTTTGGTTAGTATGGATCTTATGACTCTTGGCTGCCCCTCGTGTTAGTACTGGAGTATTTGTATCATGAATTCGATTTAGAGTTTGCGGCTTTGCTCATGATGAGAGACTTTTTCTTCACTTTTACAGTTAATATAAAAGGAATCAATTCAAGTTTTTCAAATATTTTGCGGAAATAACGTTTTATGTTGAATCACAATTGGAAAAGTAAGCTCACGGAATAAAACAAACTATGGAGGAGCTTTTCAAAACACGTCTATCCACTAGCGAGCATACTACACTACATCGGAATCAGCATCTTTCGGATCGAAATCCTCACTAGGGCTATCAGTCGTGAATCTTAGGTTTAACTTTGCATGAACAAATAGCATTTCATTTGATAGACATAGGTCTGTTCGATAAAAACACCGTGTAAACCTAGCGCACTCTAGTGCTACACTATCGTTGTTTTTGAAAAACCTAAGGCTACCCCGAACTTAACTAAAAATTTCTTGGGGAAAGACTGACATTTTTCACTTAAGAACTGTCACTTGAAATTTCTGATTGGGCAAGTTACTTCTCAAGCAAAAATAAGCAAAAATTAGAAGAAAAGAAGTAGAAAAGAAAAATAGCTAGAGCATATTTTATTTGGCTTCACCCATTTTAGAAAATAACTTTTCACACAAAGAAGAAGAGGGCCTACGAAGTTTCCATGTTCAGAAAACCACGGACAGAACATCAGAAAAGAACCAAGTTGGAAAATCCAGGAGTCGGATGAAAATTTCTGCCGAAATTGGAATGCTTCATTATGGATGGTGGAACTTACGTGAAAGCGGTCTTCACCAGCTTCTAGGACAGAAGACACGGGTGTTGGAGATCCCAAATATAAGAATCGTCGGTGCGCCAAATTTCCCGTTAAATAGTTAATTTAACAAGCAATATGTTCGTGTGGCCAGAGATTATCAACTTTCGTGACAATAGGCACAATCAAAACTGATGTATACGTTACGGAGCTTTAAGGAGTGTCTTCAGAAGCGTCTACTTCCATTCTTGGAAAACACGATGCATCAGCTTCGTTTTGGCTGAATTTAGCAACTTTTCGCTACAGCAGAATACCGAGAGATTTCCCCGATGCCCAATGTATACCCGAAGTACCCAAGAAATTGAATTCTCCAAATTATCCAGAACTAAGGCCAATCGAAATAATATTGGACTAATATTAAAAGAAATTAAAAAAAAAAAAAAAACAAAAAAAGGTCCGATACGTTCAATACTGTCGCTGTACAAAATGTAATGAAGAACGTACCAATTTTATAGCACATAGTAATTATATCGTGTCGGTTGTGTATAATGCAGATGATTAAGTAATAGTTTAATTTAAATTTTTAATAACAAACAAAAAAGGTTTTTCTTGTTTATTTCATCATTCATAGGTGGTTGGTTTTTTTGTGAAACAGTCCTTAACACGTTCACGACATTAGCTTTATTAACGTAAGTGATATTTTGACGTCGTGTACCACTGATGGTACAATTGTCATTTAGATAGCCGTGCCACAGGTAATACTTGGGAGCCTATAACTCAGACTACATAAAAACTTTAACAACTTTAACGTACACATACCCAAAGATACTATTCTACTAGTGTACCATCGGTGGCGCTCATATGTTTAGAAAAAGACATGTTTTATTCGGTTTAAATGTGTTCATTTTAATGCGCTCTCATTTTATGACAAAACTTAAAAATAATTCAAATTACTTGTGCTTTTAATTAAAACACTCCAGCCACATTCTTGGTTGATCATCACAAGCACGGTAAGCATATTTTTCTTTTTGTTCTTGTGCTGTCCTCACGTTTGACTACTTGATGTACAGAAGGCAGTTTCCTCAGCATTCTTCAATAGGCCTTCGATAAATTAGTTCTCGAACATTTATCATTACGGTACACCTTATTTTCTTTATTATAAGCTATAATTGCTGGAGGCTTCATTATCTTCTCCGAACATACTCTTTTTCCGGTTGGTACTAAGTTAATAGTGTGATCGGGGTGGCTAGAAATCAGAAGATACTGACCTTTTGTCAGTCCATTTAAAAACACGTATTCCATTTATATTTTCTTTCCAAAATACTTCTCCTTTTTTAACTTTTTTCATGCAAAAATCTTTGGGATTGCCACGTCGGCTTATCGTGAGAGTGCCGCAAATATATCTTCCTTTTTCAAGCTATATCTACAAAAAATAGCATCTGAAAAATATATGCGAAAAAGCAAGAATAAGAATTTTATTCTTTATCCTTGAATATCCTAGAAGACGTACTTTTGATTTAATTTTTTTTTTTTTTTTGTATTTCAAATGAGCCATATTTAACTGTCCTAGCAGGAATAGAAAAATATATATGAATTTTTAAAGAAGACCAGGACAGCATTTTTGGAAAATTTTGAAACGCCATAACTCACGAAATACCCATTGTATAGGGAAAATTTTTAATTCATATTTTTGTTTTCACAAACCCTCCAAGTATGTAAAATTTCAACGAAATTGGTGATGGTCATGTCACACTTTCTGTGATTTTTGGTCGATTTGCTATGGAATGACCCGTAAAATTTATTAAAATTTATTTTTATTATAATGAGAAAATTATTGCTACTGAACTTTAGGATAGGAAGAGAAATATCATATTTTTGGATTTTAGACATAAAATTGATAAAACAAGCTGTAGTTTCTTAGCTATGTTACCATTAACTTCGAAATTGGATTTTGCTACTCTATGTAGTTACGCCGTTATGATATTGCTAGTCTCGCGGTAAAGCAGTAATCACCGTATTGCTTGAAAAAAAGTCTGCCTCTCCACGGGATCATCGACTTATCTATGGACCGCTTCTCCGGGAGTTAGAGATGATTTGAAGTTTCGTGCGATAATGTGAAGCAGTTGACTTATTTTCGCTAATCTTGCTTCTCCTGTGGGAGTTTAATTGTCATCGAAATGCACACATTTTAATAATGCCAAATCGAACGACGACTGATGATGTGTAAGTGAATGAATTGCGCCGCGTATCTATTTATTTCTGTCACAATAAGTTTCAGCACTCTCAGTTAAAAATAATTTATAAATACTGAAAGGATAAGTAGAACCTAAGTTGCATCGCAAGCCAACATATTCATCGGGAAAGTTGAAATCTCGCACTAGATTTCCAGCTTCTTCCCATTCATATGATTAAGTAGCAACCGTAATACCTTCATGTTCCTGACAAATATCGTCAAATTCCTCAGCTTCACTACTCCCAAGATCAGTTGTGAATTCACTATTACTGTCTGTATCATCAGATTGTGAGGGTATGTAAGAAGATTTTTGCTAGAAAGTCCGAAATTGATTCGTCTTGTAATATAGGGTCTTCAATTTCTTTATTTTCCATTTCAATTAGAACTAAAGAACTGTAAAAAATGTAAATAAATTATTTGAAATCCATGTACCACCCGTAGTACACGACTACAATTATGCAGATCGTTTTCTATAAAACGTCGTGCGCCATCCATGATACACTCTTTAAATATTGTTAAAAGTATGTAAAATATTGGAAGTAATTTAAAAAACATACCTGTATTACTTGAAGTAATAAATAATTCACAGACAACCATGAAAAAAATTAACGTCCAGGAGCAAAAACACTTATCGCTGCATCCTGTCTGACAGCCGCACTCTCAATGTATCACCGATGGTACACGATGTCGCGAACATTTACATTGTTGTACTTTCAGTTTCACTTCTATATCCCGGTGTCATTGATGAACTCTTTGAACTGTTGCTTTTGCTCTCACAGAAATCGCCCAAACTGACTGAAACTTTCTCAGTTTTACTGTTTTTTAGTTCTATACTCCAAAAGATTGAATTTAATTCCAAATTGGAAATAAGGGCGTTGTGTCATTTTATCCTATTAATTCATTTTAGGACAAGTTTCGCTATTAGAGATTAAGATAAGTAAGTCAAACAATAGAGAGGAGCAAAGTAAAGCCTGACAGTGCTGAATAACATAAGATTGAAAAAATAAAATAAAGTGAAATACAATGAGGTAGATACAGTAATATAGAGAAACTACAAGAAGTATTATGAGCCTTACACTACTAACATAAACATGCTTAGGAAGAGTTAAGAGGGAGGGATTACCAGTGAAAATTGAAAATTGACCTTCGGCTTGCACCCGATATCTTGAGAACAGGTGTGTCTTATTATTCCAAATAAATTTTAATGTTTAGATAAAGGTCCAATCCGTGAGATAAGTGTGGCAAATTTCTCAAAAATAATCCAGAAATTATTATATAATTATCTGAAATTTGTAACATTGTTAAAAACTGTCATCTCTTGCACCACTTTCCAGCTAAGTGAAAATCATTTATGACCCGATTTTGATATAAATCCAAAGATGTGCCATGAAAGAATGAGATAAGTTTTTTACTTTTTCTTTTTTTGGATCTTTTGGGCTAATATTTTACCTAAACAAAATATGAAAAAATGAACACTTTTCTATCAAACTTTTAACAGCGTTCCAATGTAAATTAAAACTTACAAAGTATCTAAAATTAAACACTGTAATGTTATTTACTCGATTTTGCATAAAAATTGCCAGAAAACTTATGCTTACAGCGTAATAATAAAATAAAACAATTGTCAATAAATGATATTATCATTGACACACTTGCTGTTTTGTGTGGTATTATCATGGACACACTTCTTTTTTTGTATACTAAAGTTTCGCTAGGTGACGCGTGGCGCAGAAAGCTTATACAAGTACTTGAGTAATGTAGTGGACGACCAGCGAGCAATACCCAAAGTACAAACATCAGCGTAAAAAATTTACTGATGTTAGTGAGATTGCACATTATCTTATGAAATTGTAAGTAACCAGATAACTATAGGATAGTTTTCAGGTAGTGTGAACAGGACAATTAGCCTGAATGTAATGATGATGACGAAGGGTATCCCTAAATATATATAAATAGATACATGGTAAAATTGCAAACGTTATCACAACTTAGTATAATTGAATATTTATTGAAATATTAAAAATATATGAAGTTTTGAAATTTGTTGGTCTTTTCAGAATTTTTTTCTATTTATACCCTACTTGTACAGATTGGTTTCTATACGAAATTCATACGGGCATTCATGTAGGGTATCATAAGAATTGGTCTTAGACCAAATCTAATGTTTTTACTTATTTCAATTTACTCTAATCTAATCTAAAAAAATTTTCCCAAACGTCGAAATTGAACCTAAATTAAATTTGGTTCAAATTTTGAATTTTCTACTCTACAAAAGCATTGCAATGTGAAGATTTCTTATGAATTTAGAGCATCATGTTCATTTGTTGTTGACACTCTGGTCAATCAATAATCTCCCTTGATCCAGATCAGGAAAACGGAATGCGGCTATTCTGAGGTTTACAAATCTTGCAAGAGAATGCTATGTTGTTCATGCATTTTGGCGGAAAAATAGATAGAATTTTAATAAATTAGCAATTTTTTTTTTTCAATTTTTTCGTTTTGATGTCCTATAAGTGCAGACAAAATGGGCATGAGAACTCGGAGAGGTAATTAGACATTTTTTGGAAATTTTAGACATGACAGTTATCTTCACAGAATGCACAACAAAAAAGTTACATTAGGTTAATGGAGAAAGTATTTAAAGTCACAAATCCTCCCTTCTACTGCTCAATCGAAGCACCAAGCCGCAATTTTCTCCATATCAATTTCCGTACTGTATGGTAAAATTTAATTTCACTTACAATTTTTATTGCAAATGTATAATCAAGTGACAGTGGTGTTTTATATGGGCTGTGAAAGGACACATATTTAACATAAATAAAATAAGTAAAAAACGAGTCTTCAAACAAAACTGAGGCTAAGCTGCATGAGAAAGTAGAAAATAAACTTTTCTTCACACACAGGGTGGACTCAGATTTTTTCTCTTCAATATTCTTTCTCTTCATGAATCAAATCACTTATTACCTCTGATTGATCATACTGAAATATATCGGTGATTGTCAGCGAATAAAATCTGAGTCCACCTCTGTGTGTGAAGAAAAGTTTATTTTCTACTTTTTCATGCAGCTTATTTTACTTTATTTTCTGCCTTTTTCACGTTAACCATATTGTTATTACGTGCTGCATGGAGATATTTTAAAACAATTTTATGACGGCTGAAAGGACACTGATTTATCAGTTTTCCAAAAAATTTATTCGAGTATCAAATCGTTGAAGTACTGCAACGGTTTTCTGAAATTCAAATTATGTTTTAAACAGCGCTTTTTAGCTGTATTCCAATTTGATCCCATATAACATGAATTTTCCCGATTTTCCATGTTTTCAACAGACTTTTCCTATTATTATGATTTTTTTTTAAAAATTACATGAATTTTCCTCGATTTTTCATGCAAGTTTTCATGATTGTTAAAGAGAAAGTATTGATGCCACTAGGACGGAAAAAAGTGATTTCGCATAGCTTATAAAACTTTTTTGTCGGAAAATTTTCCGGAAAAATCGGGAAATTTTCCAGAAAAATTGGAAAATTCTGCATTTTTCCTGAAACAGATTTATCACTAATCATATCGATGAAAATTTTTCCGATGATTTTCCCGCTTTTCCGGGTTTTCCACAAAAGCAACTGTATGCAACTGTATGCAACTCATTTCGCTCTACAACTTTGTCTTAGGTTGCAAAACGCTCAAACGTTTCCTTGGTCGGAAAACTGCGGAAAAGCGTTTCACATGAATTTTCCTCGATTTTTTTTGCAAGTTTTCACCATTGTCGGAGAGAAAGTAATGATGCTAGTTGATAGGGAACTTGATCCTGCATAATTTAGAAAACTTTTTTACCGGAAAATATTCCGGAAATTTTTTTCGGAAAAACCGGAAAACTGCATTTTTCCTGAAACGGGTTTATCACTAATCAAATTTGTACCAAATTTTCAAATGATCTTTCCCGATTTTCCGGGTTTTTCATGGACGCGACATGAACCAGTGTGCCAAATTTCAGCTCACTGTGATGACGAATAGTGGGTCTACGAGAGTGTCGAAAATAGTAAAAAAGAAATATATAAATATACAGACAGACAAATTCGTTTACGAGTTAAAGGGACGGGCTGGCCTAAAAAATATCGAATAAGCTGTGAAACTTTTCGAAACTAATTTTCGAACTCTGCAGTTGATTCAGCTTTATGAGTAAAATTATTATTATGTAATTTTTTCAACTTATTTAAAGTATGGATGGCTGATGCTATGACCAACATAATATTTGTATAGCGGGTTTTGTTTCAAATTTTTGAAAGTAATTTAGTTCTACTCTTATTTGTATTCTTTGTTGAATTCTAAGCACATTATCGCAATTTTTGTTGGCTTCATGTCAACTAAATATTCTCCTATCGAACTTACAATTTTCTTCGAAATTTACAATTTGCCCTGTCATTGACAAACTAATAACATACAAAGACTGAACACGTAGAACAAAAATATGCAACGCTTTTCTAGAATATAAAATTAACAATACCTCGACGATGACACAACTTCGCACCACTGACTTATAACAATGGACTGAGCGATTTGCTATTTCATGTGGCACAAAAAATATTGTGTTTCTGTATATCACCGATAGAGCACCCTTTAAAACATTTACTACATAAAAATATGTAAAACTCAACCAATCAGATGAAATTTTACACCCGTAAATCGAATTAAATTAAAAAAAATTATTTTCTTTTGTCCAAGTGATGTTTTAATCGCTTATAAGCACTCTTATAAGAAATTAAACTAATTCCGACTTTAATTTTCAAAAGTTATTCTTAACTGAATCCTGCGTATGGGCAAGAGAGACGGCGCATGGTAAACACTATCTTTACCTTATTCTTTCTGCGGTGATTGCATCTACAGCCAACATAAAAACATCAAATGGCATAAGTAAACGTTCAGTAAGCAATATTATGTGTTGGTAACTCCAACTCTGCCATAGGGCGAAAGAGAGAACTGTAAAACTTGTGCCATTCTTTCCTATTAGGAAAATGGCAATACGTTCAGTCCATTGTTATAAATCAGTGCTTCGCACTTGATGAGGTGCACAAAGGGTAAGCCAGCAATGCCTCGCTCCATACAAAATCACCATTGACTCGACCCGATGAAGGGAAGGCCACAATTTTTTCTTAGAAATTTACTGGAAATTTCTTCCTTCGAACTTTAATGCATTGGCTGAGGCCGAGAGCAGTATCTCGCTCCATTATAAAATCAACAATGCCCCGACCTGACGTAGGGAAGGCCGCAATTTTTTCTTAAAAATTTACTAGAAATTTTTTGCTTATTGTTTAGCATCATAACAATTGTTGTCGACCTCCAAAAGTGCGTATAAATTCTAGGGAAAAAATTTCCAGTAAATTTCTAAGAAAAATTGTGGCCTTTTGTTAATTTTATATTCTAGAAAAGCGTTCCATACTTTTGTTCTACGTGTCTAGGCTTTGTAGTTTGTCTATGACAGCGCGAATTGTAAATTTCGAGAAAAATTGTTAAATTCGATAGGGGAAGATTTAGTTGGTGCAATGTCGTCATGCAATACCATTACAAAAAATTACTATCAGGGGCAAATGAGTTTAATAGAATTGTTTCCTTTAAATCAAATCAAATCCTAATACCTAACTACAGAAAAATAAAAAGTATTTCCAAAAACAAGACAAGAAAGAAGCAACGTTTACGCCCCTCCCACCGCACCGAATATATCGTGCTGTGCATCAACCCTTTACCTTAATCAGTACAGCGACATAAAAGAAAAATGATGAGAGATACGTCGAGTGATTCATATTTTCCCGCATCTACCATGTTGAGGCAGTCGACCAAATGTATACAAAACTGCTGTCAAAGCAACATTTGTTCTCGGAGCCTCAGAAACATGTTGTGGTCTATTCCGGAATGGACCAGCCATTTAGAATCTGTATACTTTTTTGCGGTATGCTATGCGACATCTAGTTCTTGTGCCATCTATGGTTCTACTCTTCTGTGTATTCTACGTTAAATTTTAAACACATATTCATAATTTTGTGTGCATCAGCTTCATACAATGCTTTAATAATATGCTATGAAGCAATACCATCAGAAGTGTCTAGATCAAATTTAATTATTGTATTTCACACAGATTTTACTAAATGAATAGAATCGTCAAATTAAGCTATTGAATCAGAATTATTTGAAATGTTAGATGATCGTTAGTAACTGCAAGTTTCATTTACATCTTTTCAGGGTTCCGTACAACAAAAGGAATAAAACCGGAACCCTTTTAAGTCTCTCATGTGTCCGTCCGTCTATCTGTCATATAGGTTTTTATCGAAAACGACGTGACGTGTCAAAGATTATGAAATATATATTTTTTAATTTTAATGTAGGTGGGTTGGGCTCCCTAAAAAAATTTTTTTTTGTATCTTGTGGGGGTGTTTGAAAGAGTTACTTTCAAGGATACCAACAAAATTTAAGTAAATTTTTTTTTAAAGATAAAGCCAAAATTGTTCGAAAAAACATTTTTTCTGCTTGAAATATTTTTTACTGCGATCCTACTAACCCTGATAGTATCAAAATTTTAGCTTTAGAAACAAATTCAGGGGAAAAGTTATTTTTTCGAACATTTTGGGCTTTATCCTTATAACCAATTTACTGAAAAAATTTTGGAATCCTTGAAAGTAACCGATACAAATACATGATACAAAAAAAAAATGGAGCCCAACCCATCTCATTAAAATTAAAAAAATATTATTTTATAATCTTTGACTGTTGGAATATGTGCCCGTCAAGAAGACCTAATGTTCTGTCTAATTTCGAATTCCTACGTCACGTCGTTTTCGATAAAAACTTCTGTGACAGACAGAAGCATGGAGTTACTAAGGATCATCTAACATTCCACATGATTCTGTTTCAATAGCTTCATTTTACGATTCTATCCATTTAGTAAAATCTGTGCGAAATACAATAATTAAATTTGATCAGGACACTTCTGATGGTATTGTTTCATGGGATATTATTACATCATTGTATGATGCTGATGCCAACAAAAATTGCGATAATGTGCTTAGAATTCAATAAAGAATACAAATAAGAGTAGAACTAAATTACTTTCCAAAATTTTAAACAAAACCCGCTATACAAATATTATGTTGGTCATAGCATCAGCCATCCATACTTTAAATAAGTTGAAAAAATTACATAATGATAATTTTACTCATAAAGCTGAATCAACTGCACAGTTCGAAAAACAGTTTATCGAAAAATTTCACAGCTTATTCGATCTTTTTAATGTTATATTATTGTTGTGAAGTCCAACATGAGATCAATGTAGGTTTCAGACTTCACAACAATCCAACAACCCAAGCAAACCCCATAAATTATCGTCATTGTTTTGCTTACTCAATAACTTTTACACATTTCCGTACTACAGTAAATTGAGTTTAGTTGATCGATTTAATTAAGTAACTGGGTCAGTTAATTTGCTAATCGGAAGTGTTTGAAAGTTGTTGAAATGACAAAACATATAATTTTTGAGGTCGATTTGACGATTGAGGAAGGTAAAAATATAAGAATTAAGCAGTTGAGTTCTAGACGTAGAATAAAAAAGTCTAATAGAAATTAAAACCGTTTTTCTTTTACAAACCTATTTCTGAGTTCTTAACATTATTATGTATCCTTTCACAGCCCCTATAAAACACCACTGTCATTTGATAATACATTTGCAATAAAATTTTTAAGTAAAATTAAATTCTACCATAGAGTACGGAAATTGATATGGAGTAAACTGCGGTTTGATGCTTAGAGGGAAGGTTTTGTGACTTTAGATACTTTCTCCGTTAACTTCCTGTAACTTCCTTATTGCGCATTCTGTGAAGATAATTGTCATGTCTAAAATCTCCAATAAATGTTCACTCACCTCTTCAAGTGTCCATCACGATTTTGTCAGCACTTATAGGACGTCAAAGTAAAAAACTCAAGAACTGAAAATAACAATTATTTTCATTTATTCTAACCAAAAAATCATTTAGAAAAAGTTATAGAAGGATTGATGTAGCATTATGATTCTTATTACCGAATCTTCATAAATTTTCTATACTTTTTAAATATATGATTTTTATTCGAAATTATAAAAAGTAACTTTCTTTTTGTATTTGTATTTTAGAAATCAGAAATAACAATTAATAATTGATAAAATAAAAATCAAAATCTGATTTTTATTTAAAAAATCTAAAATAGAAATTTGAAAATGATTTTTATTTTAAAAATCATAAAATGATTTTTAATTTAAAAAATCAAATATAAAAATCAACAAAAAATCTGGGCCTATTCCTATACTACCTTAGATGAAAGCCCGTATGTAATTTACATCCATTCCCATATGTCGTACAATCTTCGGCATATTTCGACGCAATTTAATATCAACCGCCAAAATATTTTTCACAATTTTGTGAAATGAAAATCATTTTATGCTTTTATTTTCGATTTTTAAAATAAAAATCAGTTTTTAAATTTTTGTTTTTGATTATTAGAAAATAATCTTTTACATATGCTATAGCTTTCTCTTGAAAACCTCAGAATTTTACCTTTTATTTGATCGTACAAGTATACCCACCTCCATGCAACCGTTTTTTAGAGCCTCCTAAAAACAGTTTGTCGTGGGATCAAATGAAAATATGTGAGAAAACAAATTTATCCATCATTAGTGACAAATCAATAAAGTCTTGAACGAAATCATATAGATAGCAATGAAAAATATGAAATCTACCATTCTCTATACTCAGAAGTGAAAAATCGTATCAACAATTTTTAGTATTGCTTCTATTGTAGTTCTCCGATGCAGGTCAATTCAATACAGTAGCTCTCCAGTCATCACAAAAAAAAGCATTTCATTAAAAAGACAGATTTAAATACATCTGCATTCACACAATACAAGCTTCATATGAAGTATTTCTCTATAAACTAAAGAATTCTCAAAGTTTCATATCAGAATACACGCAATTGCATAGGGAACCAATATAGAGCTGGGCAGCCAGATGGCTGTAATCATGATAAGCAAATACATTTTCTTTAGTATAGTTTCAAAAATGCGGCGCTGTTAGATTCGGTTCTTGTGATCAATATCTATGAGAATTTCTGCCATACATTTTCGGTCTCTATAGATTTCTTTACTCTATGCCTGAACATAACTTTTTTTTATAAAAACTGTAAACTGTGGACTCTTTAATTTGATCTATTACACCCTATGTGCTATCTGTTGCCGTAAAGTGTTATTATGTTCAGTCTACATCAACGTTAACATCAATTAAGATGGGTCTTCTAAATTTTCAAACACATTATAGCAGCTTCATCATCCTTTTTGTTATGCATATAGATTCTTCCACGTCCTTTTTCTTCTCTCCAGCTACTAGTAAATTACTACAGGCTTTATGTTTCTCTATACAATTGTTTAATCGGTTACCTAGCTTTTAACAGCACTGCAAGTTTTTAACAAAAATCGAAAGACTAACTCAACGCCTTTAACTGGATCTCTAATCTGACAGAATGCGATGTAAAATGCGCACTTGCAACGATAAAAAACTAATCAATCGGTGACAAGTCAGCGGGACCAGTTGCTGACGGGACAATCAAGTCTTCATTAACCGTTTCGTGTATTTCATTCCATCCAACAATATCGGGCGATTCTTCAAAAGCTTTGAGTCATTTCTCCACCGACTAATTATCTTTAGAGATTCCTCAACATCATGGAAATTAAAATTTGATTTATGGACCAGCTGCTTCAGGAAATTGTGAAATTTTCTGTTGTAAGTTCTGCAATGGTCTTCTTTTTCTGCATTTTCTCATCCAAATCCTCATCTCGATTAGTATTTGCTCCTGGATTTTCTAAAAATGTTTTATTATTGGATGAAATTCGTAGTATGTTCTCTGGAAAATTTTGTTCTAATTTATCAACTGTAATCTATTTTATACTGTGTCCAAACACAATTTAAGTGCATTTTTCGTTCCCATTGTAGGATGACCTAATTCGGTTAATTTTACTTTAATTCATTGTAGCCTTTTCTACAAATTTTATCGTATGTTCTGTAGCCATGTGGTTTTCTGAGATGCACAATTTTTACAAAATAATCCAAAATATAATATAAATTGAGATCGCCTCTGATCATAATCACTCACAAAATTATTAAATTTGTTTATGGGAACATATTCTTTGATTTTTCATACATCAATTCACAAACTTCCTATCGAGAATTAAAATGCAGCTTCCGTGAGTTTTTTTCACACAAATTTAATTTTAATTAATTTTAATATCCGAAAATTTTATCTAAGCTGTGCAAATTTTTTTATTCAGACTCGGATATTTAATTCCATTTCTGAAGATTGTAAGCGATAGAAGGAAATTGAGCAATTTAAAAGACAAAACAACTAATTGATATTTAAGTACTCAAGGAGACTTTATTAACGAGCTGTCACTTACACATTTTGGGTTTAAAGTACCGAACCACAAACAATAGGCGTACAGATGACGAATAATGATAAGCATGCAATTATATGTATACGAGTATGTATGTATGTCGTTTTTGGAAAATTTCGCTTGCAGTGAAATACTTGAAATCTCTAAAATTCTAGAGGATTATAATTACAATTTTACTATGCAATAATGCACTTTTACATGATATTGTGATGATAGTAGTTTCAAATTTTCTAAGGTTATTTAATATATTTCAGCATGAAATCACTGGCAAAGCATTATTGCGAATAACGGACAACTCGCTACAAAGAATGGGGATCACCAACAATCGGGACAGAGAGGCGATTTGGAGGGAGATAGTTAAACAAAGGCTGAAGACGGACATAATGGAAATTAGGGATTTGGAATGGATGCACGTATACTAGGCTCTTTAGACACCTATAATAACAATTCATTGGAAAGAAACGCCTCTATTAAAAATATTTTCATAAATCTTTTATTTGTTCTCTAGTTGTGTGTATATATATAGAAATATGTGTGTGTGTGTGTGTTACAAACATCCAATAATTAAATGTTAAAAAATCTTATCACATTTTTTTAAGACAACGAAAAAATTAAGATGAACGTCAAACACAAACTGTACAAGGTTAGAGCTTTGGGTGCTGTGCTCTTTAGTCTTCCTTTTCTACTTTAGGTTTTAGAAGGGGTGCGGTACCGTTTGGCATTTGGAACAAGGAAACCGCATTGATTATTCGCTCTACTGCAGATTTTTCGAAATCAAGTCGCTGCCTCTCCACATCCAGACGCTGTCGATTTACTTCTAAATTATCTGATTGTAGCTGTATAAGTTGACTTAGAAGAGTCCGAAAGCCTTGTGTATTTAAATTTTGTGAGAAATGGAATACATATAATTATATAAGTCTTCTTCTTACCTGAAACTTCATCTTTCTTTTTGGAAGAGTTATTCTGTTTTTGAGGCTTCTCAATAATGGGGCTGGGGGCAGGACGAATTTGTGGTTGAATATTGGCTGCGGTAAGAGTTTTGACGTGAGAATCTGTACCGACGGTGGTTGCTACACCCGGCGATTTTTGTAATGTATTAACGAGTAGAACCTTCATGGGCATTTGTCCTGCTCCAGAAGTGACAATTCCTTGAGCCTGTTGCCCACCAGGTTTAGTATACAATATACGATGTTGTTGTTGGGGTCTAATTTGAATTTGCGATTGCGGAGGTTTGAGAAGGAAATTTGTCGGTACGAGTGAAATTTTTCCACCCTGTGTGGTTTGTTGATTGGCGATGACAATTGGTTGCGATAACTTCAATGCATTGGCTAACGAATTGTTAGTATTGTCATTACTTAATGCTGAGTTTGCAATAGTTGTGATTATTTTGTTATTTTCATTGCAGGATGTATTGTTACTAGTCAATTGCAGATATGCTGACAATTTTGGGAAGATGTCGCCATTTTCATCATTATCACTGTAAATATAATAAATACATATTCATTATTCTCATGAAAATATTATTATTGCGAAATGTTAGCTGAAGGTATTATGTGTATGTAATTCAAATAAGTGTTTCTCATATTTTTATACTATTTTCACAAGGTAACAAAAAGATTGTGGTCTGAGTAGCTCAGTTGATAAACACGCTGACTATCATCTCAGTGAGTGTGGATTTGAATCTTGGCTCGAAACGGTGCTGCGCTCTCCATTTGTATTTAGTTTCCTTTCAGCAATACCACAATATGTACTTCAGGGAAGTAGAGAAACATTTGTGGGGGCTTAAAGAGAGTTTGGTGAGATTTCCATCGTGAGCAGAGCCGTAAGCTCAAAAGTAACAACAATGACAACAATCCAATTTTCTTCGAAAACGGTACGTTTTTCCTAATAACCATCTTTGGTAGAGCTACTATTATGACATTTCGTCTATATTACTAACGTTACTAAAGCTTTGACTAAATTTTGATTATATTGAAAAACAATTAAACTGAATATATCGTGCTTATTAAAATTAATTGTGTATAAAAAAAAAGATGAGTCCTATTGTACAGTCAAGCAGTGGAAATTGAAATTAGTATACTATGATGGGGTGTTGAAATAATAACAGCTTATGCCCTTAGAAGCTTGTTGAGCTGAATGCCAATATTGGATTAAATCCTGACATAAAGCAATGATGATCCTATTCTGAAAGACATGAACAAACGAATTGGTTGCATCTGCCTGGAAGAAAGAAATCATCATATGACTTCCAAAAATAATGTTGTAACTATTGCTGAATTAGACCACTAAGCTTGGCAAACAAGATAATAACAATTCTGTCCAGAATATAAAGCGAAATAGAGGAAAATATGCAGGAGGGGCTCAGACGATGATGTACGCTGTGTTCTTTTGTGTACCTTGTTCTAGAACTCCCATATACTGCAGAGTACAAATTCTTCTATCGATTGAAGCGAACTATTTGTACTGCTCGCTTCATTCAAATCTTTCTATGAAAATATATGAAATGTTTTTTTGTGTAGCTTTTGTTCTGCTCTGTTCTGCGGACACAAAAGAACACAGGTGTATAAATCACTCGAACACACTGGGACTAATCATGGATCAATTAGCAGAATGGAGATCTCACATTACCTTCGTAGGTCCCGAAAGAGCATTCGTCACAAATCGTAAAATAGCCTATAAAGGAATACCAGATAATATGTACGATCAAAGCATTCTAAAGTCCAGTAATTATAGACATTGAACTTCGGAAATATTTCTAGAAACCTGGATTTTGGAACACAGCTTCATTATTATATAACGTATTAATTTAAGTATTCGCGAGTTCCCTATGTTAATGTTTAATATTTAACTATAAAAATAGACACTGTATGGCAGACGGAAAAGTAATGTGCTCCGATAAGTTCTCTTTCTTTCTCATTAAATCTTGAACAACATCTTGCCGCTCTTTTGTCGATTTCGTATACCTGGACCTGCTCCGTGTATTAATCTATTTGCAATATCTAAACGATCAACGTTAGTATTGAGTGAATAATTTTTGATGCTATATTTTAATACATTCTATGAAAATGTAAAGTGCCGTAAAGAATATACACGAAGTCAAAAATAGAAACAAAAATCTATTGTTCACAAAATTTTATCTCAAGTCGAGATCATATTTTATTTTAAACATGCGAAGACAGATTGTAATACTACTTCAACAATTTTCAAAAAAGGTAAAATCAATGTTTGTAAGCTATTTGAAAAAAAAAAAAAAATAGTAATTAATAAATTACGCAAAAATTTTCACTAAAACAATGGAATTCGCTTTTTCCTGGTTATGTAAAAGCTCTTATTAAAGAAGTATCTATTGATATTCAACTTTTGTGAAATCTTCAGTTTTCTAATCTTCCGTCAACCACTAGTGCTGCTCGGCAACATTTATATCGGGTTTATTACTGAAACTGCTTCTACCTACTCCATACTGTTCAAAAATATTTTTCTAATTGCGTCAAGGGTTGTAACTTAAACAGTAATTGGAAAAAAGTTGATTTACATGTATTGTTCATCAGTTTGTGGTAATTGCAAAGCAAGTCTTGTTCAAATGCAACACCCAATATAAATGACACTGATAACTGTGACTCCACTGAAGATATAGATCCATTGTGTTTTGTGATTAACTCTATGGAAATACAGGAGAGATCAGAAGAACAAGAAGAAGATAAAAGAACAGAAAAAATGGCGAAGAGGAATATATACAGAATAACTAGTCTGAAAATGATAATTAATTCATATGATAATTCGTTAATTTTAATTATAATACGAATTAAGTAACAATTCACATGTTTTTGTAAAATTGCATTTCTTGTACAAAAATAAATGTGGATTAGGCCTTTTGTCGACACCACGTAAAAAAACGCACCTTGGACTTTACCTAAGAAGTGATGTGGGAAGGAGTGCGCACATCATAAGATTAGCAAAAGTTACAACGCTGTCGATTAATACATGTCTCCAAAACTGCCACTTCTATAAAAAGAGACATATCTTTTTTGTAGGAAAGTTCTTAAATTACAAAATTGATATTCAACAATTTTTCTGTAAAAGTCACCGTTAGTGAGATATTCACGAAAAACCTCTTTTGATGATCTTTAACTCCGCGTCAAATTTTTAGCGGCACACGGATCAATGGGACTTTCACATTTTTATTAGAACCACATAATGAAATTGTATACCAAAATCAAGATTTCCGGAATTTTTCCGTAGTTTAATCCTTTTTTTGTCTAAAATTACTGGACTACTATAACGGCGCTGAATCTACAGTTCTCCATAATGGGCACTTCCATTTGTGTGAGCCAATACCACTTAAATCTTTAGTAAAATAAGGGTTCCCTCTTTCTCGCCTACAAAGTAATGAGAATAACTAATACAAGAATAATAGAAATTAGATGGACACTAACAAGTGATTGAAGACCTAGACTTCGCGGATAATATTGTTATACTAACTGCACCAGAGTACAGAGGTTGGCTTAAAAATAAATACATGGAAAACAAAATGCATGAGAATCAACTCTAGAAATACTAGCCAAACAATCAACAAGGCTTATAGATAAAGTGCCAGAATTCAACTACTACAGACCACGGCAAATCATTATCACAAGTAGCAGCGAATTAAGACACGAACGAATGGTTGAGAGAAGCAAGAATGGTTTTCGGAACACTACGATTCCAAACTGCCACACTTTCCAAGAATACTAAACCCAGAATATTCAACCCGTGTTAAGTCAATTCTACTGTATGGAATTTGATTTCAAAAACTTTTTAATTCTTCTGCTACAAAAAATTTGCCAGAAATTCGTACGAAACTTGCAAATTCTGGGTCTGACTCTTCTCAATTTTACAACAAAGTTCTATATAGAAATTCCGTACATTCGTTAAAAATTTACCTTTCTCATCTATTGTCAAATCATTAATTAATTCTGCACCTTGCAAACCAAAATAAATTTCATTTAAGGGATTCAAATTTTCAAAAAAATAAAACGTAATCTTACTTAAGCCGGTTTCCTGTTCAACACAATCTTCCTTTACGAAATTTTTTAAAATCTTATATGTGAAGTAAAGAGGAAATGCATACAAAATGAAAATAATATAAAAATAAATATGGGTCTGGCTAGCATGTACCATTTGCAGATTTCCTAGCACTGTACCAAAAAAATTAAAAAATATACCACAACGTTACATTTGTACCATAATTGCAACGCTGCTTACAATTCCTCGAGGGTATATCCTACAGAGTCATAGATGACAAACAACTCTGAATGCCCCAGCTTACGGGTGTAGTTATTCTAATTAGAAAAAAAAATGTACATTCTTACTTTGGAACATAAAATACAATCAACTCTTATGACTGCTTCTGCATCCTACTTCATTCGCAATAAATGTCTCATCCTCTATAGTGTTAGCTCCACAACAAAATACAGCTAGAAACCAATAATTTTTTAAATTTTTAAATTAGGCAGTCTCCTTAACCTGGCCGTACTATGCGAAGTTGCTTCTTATAGCTGAATTTTGGTCAGCATTATTCTTCTATACTTCTCATCTTCCTTATATTTTATAGAACTATTTATCCATATTATGCAGAGTCGATTTGAATTTTTGAAATTTTTTACTAGGTACAACCCCAATTATCAAATATCTATTTTCTAAATTCGAATTTGTTTTACAACCTTAGCCTTGTACCACATCACGATTTTTTTATGGCCATTTTATGCAATCTTTGTGATTTATCATTAAAATAGGGTCACATATCTACGATGACACCTATTATAATAATAAAAAAAATAAATAAAAACAATGAGGCAAACGTTGCGATTTCATTTAATATTTAAATTTGACAATTTCTCTCCGTTTGTAATAGCACATTTCAGAAATAATTTTATATAAAAAATCCTTCCAATGCATATTACTTATATCTCCTTCAAGTAATGCGTTACTTATTTTGAAATTGCTCACTACGCCATGCCATGCCATGCCATGCCGATACATCTTCCCACAAAACAAAACAAAGCACAGTGCTCTCGCTCTGCGGTTGCAGAAGTTAAAGTCAAAATAAGTCCAAGTCCTACCCAAATGAAAACAAAACAACGACCTAAGCGAAATCATGGCTAGCTTTATCCGTGGGAATTCTGTCAAAAGAGCTTTCGAAGTGCACGTGAAATTCAAAGGCATCAAATTGGCTTATGCTTAAAAACTCCTTTACACCAATGTGACGCGGTGATAGTACAAATGCTTCGCTGTGGCCACAACAAATGTATGTATTACTAGCGCTTGGATAAGAATTATTCTTAAGTATTTGCATGTGCAGGAAATCAGGAAAGCTTCACATATTAAAATTTACTTACCGCTCTTTTTCCGGAATATCCATTTCATCGTCGAGGTCGATTGGCTCCTCCTTGGGAATAATTAGTGGTGTCTCCTCGACGTCACTGCTATCATTTTCCTCCTTTTTCGGTTTTTCATCTTCCTCCTCCTCCTCTTCTTCTTCATCTACCTCTGTTTCCAGCGCCATCGCCATCTCGTCCTCAAACATTTCCTGCGTAATCGACATTTGCTCTTCATCATCACTAATGGTCGCTTCACTGTCTTTTTCCGACTTCTCGTTCATTTCTTTGTCCCGCATTTCTTCCTCCAACCTGTACCTAAGGGAAGGTTTCGGGATTTCGTTTGGCCTTACGCTGAAAATCGGTCGTGTCATAATTTCATCCATAGCCTGGTAATGCTTCCATGTAGGATCTGTAGCTATGCCCATCTCCATATCCTTTTTAATTCTGTTATAGAAACATTTGAGATTTTTAATTCGTGTGTTTATCTCCTCAGGCGACCGATGGTATCCGTATTCACGCATTTTCTCTGCGAGTTTCACAATAACTGCATGCTTTTTGTGGGTGGTAATTAAAGTCTTTTGCACCTTGGGATCTCCCCATAGTGAAATTAGAAGCTTTGTTTCCTCGGTATCGAAATTGGGATTTCGCCCAGTCACTTTCTTATTTCCACCCACAAGCACGCGGTTGTTAGAGATCCACATCTCACTCTTCCGTTTAGTGCCCATTGTACGCTTTGGAATAATCCTTTTACGAAAACTCGCTATTTTCACGTTCGTTGAAAGGAAAAATCAATTGCTGCCAAGTAGATACAATTTTACTACAAATTAAACGCCTAACGCACTTTTTACTCTGCCTGAATTGTCACTTGTCGACGGCAAAACAAAAACTAAAACTGGCCTGTGCCCTTCGGTTGATTTAAGCTAAAGCTCTGTGATTCCTGTGTGCAGCGAAAAACGAGCTACACACACGCAGCCAATTTAGCATGAAATATCTAAGGGGTGCTATGCGCATCCACTCTGGTCGAACATGCGCCCTTCAGCCCTTCACTGGTCGCACAAGACTTATGTTAGGGACTTGGTTTAATCGATACCAAAACAGCTGTGTGTGCGTGTTCCTTTCATATTTCCATTCAACCATCCACCGATGATAAGTGCGCCGAGACGGTGCGCATCCACCCAAAAAAGAAAGATATCCTGAAAGAGGGTAAGGTATGAAGGTGGTATGGCATGGCAGTGAACAGGCTTTTTGCCGCCCACTGCACTGATATACAAACTGAATAGGGCGCATGCGAGCTCAATGCGTGCATTTCTTTCATCGCATGCTAGTTTTGTTGCCCGCTACTGTGCACACAAGCTACATATTTGGAAATTGGAATAAATGAGTTCAGGCTTGGGGTTGCTGGAGCTGGCTTGCTGCGATTAATTTTTAAACTCGCGCCTTGGTAGGGTTGTTCTCTGCTCTCGTATGCGTCACTTGAAAATACTCGACATGTTCGACTGTGTGGGTTAAAACAGCGATTTGCTGGATTTTGCGCCATGCAGCTACTTGGTAAGTAGTACACGTTACACGAATGCATCCGTAAGCTTGACTCGAGGGAGTTTTTTGTTTTCATACCGAGCGAAGTGAGTGGAAATTTATCGATTATTTTTATACCTGCACTCAACCTATAGATTACAGTCTATGAAATTAGTAATTAAAAATTTCTATTTAATGCTCAACAGCTTCAAGAAATATAATTTGTAAACGCACTGAAGTGAGATGTTCTTTGGGTATTTAAAAGAAAAGGAAATAAATATTTATCTGCACGTAGGTACATATACATAACTGAAGAGTGAGTAGGTATATTACGAAAAAGTGCATAATTATCAGCATTTATGTCAACTTTTAGAGATAGAAAAAAAGTTGCGAAACAAATGAATTGGCCACTAAATCATCTTCATGTAAATGGTAGTCACTCCTATGTATTTATTATTCTATGATTAATTAAATTTGTTATTAAACAAAAAATCTTCATCAACAACTTAAATATTTTTGTGTCAATTTTTAATTTCTAAGAACACGAAAATATTGAACGCAGATGAAAATACGAAAAATTCAAATGGAAATTACATAAGTAGGTAGGTGACGTTGGGCAAGAAGAAGTTACCATAGACAAGGCGGCGGGTGACTTAAAAATCTCCATGCAAATTTTAACCAAATAAAAACACTAAGAAGATTATATATCTATGTACCTACATATCTATATTAAAAGCATTTACATGATTTCATTTTGAATATAGTAGTTTTGCATATTAACATTAGTAAGAATATGTAAGTAAAAAATAATTAGTAGGTTTAACGTTATTTGATAAAAACTTCGCAAAACAGCATCGACAGCTATCATAATTCCTACGTGAAAAGTCTGTTCCAGTCTTAGCTTCTTGTTACAATCGTTATTCGTTGCTAACGCTATGAAAATTACGAGTAGAATTATATAGGTGAAAACACCAATAGTCGGCCCAAATGCAAAGCCAGAACTTTGAGGTAGCCGTAAGATGACTGTCCCAAACCTGTTGTTATGAAAACATTTTGTACTGATTAATGAGGAATTTAACATATGTTTAACATAATAATGCAACCATAATATATCCACTTTTACACTATAGTCAGCCAACAGTCCTAACTCCGGCCATAATGTTACCTAATGTCGGCCAAAGGAAAAGAAAACAGTTTTAAGCGAAGTTAAGCCTTTTATTTTATTACAAATATATTAGTATTCACAGCAACTTACAGCGTTTAACAAAAATAAACAACAAATATAAAAATAATAAGTAATAAAACGTCTTTTCAATATAATAAACTAGATATAAGTTCAAAAGTTCAGGCCCAAAAGTTTGTACGGTAACCCCACAGTTGCCTCTTTTAAATCATTTTCGAACTTTATTTTACTGTTTTTTTTAAAGTCTTTTTACAAAAAATTTCAGCATTCTAAGTGAACGCATTCTCGAATTATCGTGCGCACAGATGGACGGACGGACATGTAAAAATCTAAATAACTCTTAATATTATGCGTGGGTGTCCAATCCGTTTTGCTCTACCATCATGATTTCTGCGCGTTACAAACGGAATGACAAACTTAGTATACCCTATAGATTTCATCTAGGGTATAATAATTCACACTTTACAAGTCGCAGACAGTACATATCTAGTATGTAGTACTCTCACATATTAAGGAAAATAAATCAGAATTTCTATACACGTAACAAATTTCCCAATATTTATTCCAAGTGCAAGTGCCAAAATCTTTTAAGTACAAGTCCCGGTGCTGGTACTTAGAAATTTAGTACAAGTCCTGATATTGATACTGGTACTTATTAGTCCCACATATCAATTTTTAAGTACCTTATAAGTACCTAAGAGTTCTTGTTACATACATATTTAAGTATACTTTCTAATTAATAGAGGTTCAAGAGCTTTTGAAAACTCATATCAGAAATTTTGAAAAATCTATAGCCAGATAAATGACTGGATGTGGCTTTCATTTACTAAATATTATAAAATATGTTGCAAAAGGATAGTAAATGACACAGAAACGTACAAACTTTTGCTGTTATAATTTCTAATTTCTAAACATACAATATTTGAGTTTGCCATTAGCAAAACAAGCTTTTCAAATGTCACATCAGATAATGATGCCTATGTGTAGCATTTACAAGAGCTGAAAATGAAACGCTCCACAGATGCGGAGGAAGAGAGCGGGGTATTGCACTTGATTGCCAACCTTCTCAAGAAAGGATATCAATTCAACATGTCAATTTCTGTCTTAGTGTCAATCATATATTCCGCGAATTTTCTTTCTATTTTACTGAAGGCGATAAGAAATCTTGAGGTACCGTCGAGATCCACATAGCCTTTTTATTATTAGAAGGTGCATTAAAATAATTTACAACATCTGAAATACTTCGCGTTATGGCGGTATTTTGGTACTTATAGGCTACGTAAACTTATATATGGGACTTATTAGTACCAGTACCAATATCCGGACTTGTACTTGAAAACTTTTTGAGTACCAGTACCAGGACTTGTACTTATACTTAAAAAATTTTTAAGTCCAGGTTTTGATACTTATACTAGTACTTAAGTACCAATGCACTTAAGAACTTTACAGGTCTGATTTATACCATCTGCATGCGTTTCAAAAAATAAAGTTAGATACACATTTTAGAACAATTAGTTACGTTTTATTAAGCACTAATAAAAGGGATACATAGGTATCTATAAATAAAGCCTATATAAGCTTTAGTTTGCGGTTTTTTTCTGCAATTTTATTTAGCACCTGTTGCGCTGTTACTTTGCTTTTAATTATTTCGTTTTCAATGTTTAGGAGTGCCATTTTCGAAAACCTCTCCTGAAGCATAGTTGCTCTTAACTCGACGTACAGAAACTAGCTCCGTTCACGGCCGGAGACCAAGAGCTGTTTGCAGCAACTTGTATAAATTTGGGCAGAAGTCTTTATTAATTTCTGTTTTCAGTTTTTCCAAATTTATTACAATGCTTATTGTTTCGGAATTCTTTATTAATTTATTATTTTTGTTTCATAAGGTGGAAATGTCTATATTGAAAACATTTTATAATTTTCTAAGAAATAAATGAGTCAACTGATTGTGATAAAGGTAGATTTTCAAACCAATTTTTGAAATTAGTGATAATTTTGTCTATCACTAGGTTGTAAATATGTATCTTTCAATATTCGGAAGGCCTTGTATTTGATGGCAAGTCCACTAAATTACTTTTACCTGCAGTGGTGTCTTAGCTCTCTCCGGTTGCCTTCTCCTTTTTGAGACTCGACTAGATTCTCGACAAATTTCATGTTTTTATGTGAACTTCTCGATTTCCCGAAATATCCATTGTCTAAAATTGCTAATATAGCTTTATTTCATAATGTAACGTAATAAGAATATTGTTGAATTTTTTAATTGTGCACTAAATATTTCTTCCTTATAAAGATAGTAAGTTTTATTATTGAATCCGTTTTACGAAATTTTCGAAATTTCGTTGATATCAACGGATATCAATTAAATCACAACCTGTCAAAATTTTTTCACATGATTTCTCTACGAAATACACATATTCACGCCAAATTTGTATACCTTTCCTAACAAAATTATTAAATAAAATTTATCAGAAGCAAATGACTACGATTCCTCAAACAAAAACTCTCAGCTGAGATTCGGACTCCGGCTGCACATACACACTCAGCTGAGAGTTAGGGTGCGTAAAATGGTAAGGTTACTTTTTAATCAAGACTATTTTATCATTTTGTTAAGTAAGAAATATAGTAAGTGTAACCTTTAGGAAGGTAAGGAACCAAGCTTTAAATTCATAGAAGACTATTTTCCTGTATGGATAGTAGTTTATGCTGTATAGCATATATAAAGTCAATGTTTGACACTTTTCTATAAGTATCAATATATAGAACATTTTAGAGAACGAACTCCCAACGCACACATAAATTTTTGTTTCATGGCTTGGGAAGTATTCTCGAGGGTTTTGTTCAATGCCACTTTTATACCCTAGATGCAATCATAGGGTATACTAAGTTTGTCATATAAAAACGGTTAGTCGTAGACGTTTTTATTATTTATTATTCTTTATTTATAGTTCTTCAGGATATGAAATCCTACGAAATTGGTAATAATCATTTTTACTGTCCAACGAGCCGTTCTAGAAATATATGCGAAAAACCACATCAAAAATCAAACTTTCACAGATATACGGGCATTAATCTAGGGTATCATATGAATTGGTATTACTAATTCTAGCTTTTTAACTTGTTGAAATTATATTCACTATTTCTATGAAAACATCGTGTACAAAGTTTCAGCTCTCTACGTTGACATGTTCTAAGGCAGTGTTGAAGAATAAAGTGAAAAACGAAATTTTTGTATGGCAACCCCATGAAGGAGGTTCCCCATTTGCCCCATTTCCGAGCTTAAATTTCCTTTTTTTTTAAAGCCAGTGTGCAAAATTTCAGCTCTCTAAGTAAATGCGTTCTCGAGTTATCATGAGGACAGACGGACGGACGGACAGGTGGACATACAGACGGACAGACAGGAGGACGGACAGACAGACGGACGGATGGACATGCAAAAACCAAAATAACTTTTAATATTATGCGTGGGTATCAAACCCTCTTTCTTCTACCTTCATTATTTCTAGGCGTTAAAAACGGAATGAGAAACTTAGTATACTCTATGATTTCATCATAGAAGGCCTAAGCACAATTGCGACGGGAAATGGCAGACTATTGCAGTAACAAGAACAATTTTCTCCAGGAACGTTTTATGAAACGTGTATACATAGGAATCTGCAGTTGCCGTCGCCCGTCGGCCATTCTCGCTTTCAAAATTTCAATTACGACGGCGCGGCGAGAGAGACGACAACAACTACGTTCCGTAAAATGTTCCTGGAGAAAATTGTTCCTATTACTGCATTAGTCTGTCGTTTGCCGTCACCGTGGGAATTGTGCCTAGGCCTATAGAGTATAAAAATCAAAAATGTTCTAACCACAGCAAAATATGAGTGAAAATATTGTGCAACATAGTATAAGGCAACGGTGATGGCAAACGGCAGACTATTGCAGTAATAGGAACAATTTTCTCCAGGAACGTTTTATGGAGTGTGTATTACATTAGGAATCTACAGTTGCTGTTGCCCATCGGTCTCTCTCGCCGTCGCGTCAATTAGAGGACGCTGACGAGTTATTTGGAGAGTTGATTTCTTTAATAATTCCCTTAGCAAGCATTTACATTATTTGTTTTTCTAATTCTCTTTGTGGTTAAGAATAGTTTATAAGAGAATATTTAGGTGATCGAGTTGCAGATTGTCAGCGGTACTTACCTCATTAGAGTCTAAATTGGTAGTTACATTCATTTCGTATGTGGAGTTATTTTCAAACAGATTCTTGTTTTGGTTTACTTCTAATTGTTTTTTTTTCTAAAGTTAACTACTGCTTTCTACTGTTTAACGGCGAGCGTATACTAATAGAGCAATCTTTTGAACAGCTGTTCAATACACCCTTATTCGCCAATGTGTAAAAAACACCAGTGAACTACTACAGCCTTATTTACCAGTGTGTAAAAAACAATGTGCTTGGTTATTGAAAGATGTAACATTCCTCCCTTAGAAAAAACAAGTATATTTCTGTTTGTCACACTCATGCTCAATTTTCTTAAATGCTACATGCAATTCCTTTTTTCAAAATTTGGATTTATTTTTTTTTTTATTATTTCAAATGACGCCTACCCTTATCGATAATCTCTTTCTATTGAACAGCTTGTTATGAGTGAAAACAGACAAAAGCCCATCTTATATCCAAAAGTACGATAGTATTAAGACTTTGTGTTCCCGTGGCTGTGTGCGAACGCATTTGCATGAAAAATGATTAGAAAAGGTAACAATTCCTAGAAAGGATGAAATGTACGTCTGAGTTAGGTATAGATTTCATGGCTAGCAATTATTGGTGGTAAGGAATTCGGAATATATTTAATATTTAAGGTAAAGTAGTATGCACATATACATAATATCCTAGATTAACCTAATAATAATTAAAAAGAAAAATATACGTACACAGAAATATAATAAGTAATATATAACGTTATTACAATAATACATACAATACAATAAGCACCGCGTAAGTGAGAATTGGATACATTTAGCATCACTTAACTATGTAATAAAGTGAACAATTTATTTCAAATAAAAAAAAAATAATGGATGAAAACGAAACTCATAACAACGCGACAGACGGGAACGAAAATGTATCAGGAGTACAGGTTCATTCGACTCCTCTCACTGAAATTGAGCTGCTCAGATGGGAAAATGAGTTGCTAAAAAGAGAGAAAGCTATAAGTGAAAGAGAAAAGTGTGGTAGTTCTAGTATTACTATAGTTGATAAGGAAAATGATGCTCAAAATTCCTTCGTCGAGCCCAATCAAATGAAGATTGGAATTAACGAGGTTAACACATTATTAAGAGAATTCAACCAGTCTCAAAACACTATCACATCATGGCACTGGATTGACTCTTTGAAATCACCATATGAGTGGGATGATCGCACTGCACTTTTTTATTCTACTCTACGTTTGGGAGGCGCAGTGTATTTTTGGTATCAGTCGAAACATGATGTCATCCGAATATATAAAGATTTCAAAGAAGAGTTGGTTCGCAGTTTTCCTAGCGGACAGGATGACGCTTCAGTCTTGATGCAAATAATGGAAAGAAAAAGACTACGCTCTAGGAAAAAGGATTAAGTTGGACGAAATATCGACAGTAAAATATGTAATATCTGGACTGCCAAACCAAAGCCTGATAAACGTGTTAATGGCTTCAAATTGTAGAAATGTCCCAGCTCTTTTGGAAGTCGTAAAAAACTTTGAAGAAGTTGAGAAACAGAGTCACGCCAGACACCAGCTGACCCCAATAAGCCAGCCTAGTACTTCAAAAGACTTTTTGAAGCAAAATAATAATAGATTCCAGCCCTTTAGAAACAACCACTCCCTCCCCAGTTGAAATGAAAAGGAACATAGAGAGAGACATTTGGCAGTAAGCAGCAATACAAAAAAAAAAAAACAATAATTATAAAGGCAATCTGGTTTGCTCCAAATGCAACGGTCTAGGGCATTATGCAAAAGACTGCTTTTAAGAATTTGCGCTGTTTCCGATGCCAACAGACAGGACATGTGTGGAGGAACTGCAAAATTAAGCAAGTATCCAAACTTAACACGACACAACAAAAGTATTTAGAAAATAGAGACGAATATCATAAGATCGTCTACATAGCGGAAGAGCCCGTACTTGCTTTTTTCGATCTAGGAATCGAATGTAGTACTCTGAAACAAGAAATTGTTAAACAGAATGGGTGGAATTTGACGAAATGTGATGTGAAGCTTAGGGATTTGAAAACAAAAAAACCAATGTACTAGGGAAGATTCAGCAAAACGTAAGAGTGTCAAATATTAACTTTCTGATCGATATAATGGTTGTTGAAGATGATGCTCAGATTGTTCCCATGATATTGGGAAGAAATTATCTCGATAGACCAAATATTGAAATATTTAAAAAGTGGAAAACTTTCGAGATATTTTAGAAAAAGACGAAAAACTCCGCGATGGATGCTCTAGATCGGTCCGAAAGAATTGAGATGTCTGATATAACCATAGGTAGCGCTGCTAATGAACATCAGAAAGTCATGCTAATAAGCCCAATCAATGAGTTCCGTGATTGTTTTACAACAAGTACACGGGAGCTAGAAAGAACCGAATTAATTTTAATGAAAATCAATCTAAAGGAGGAAGAAGTTATCTGTTATCACCCGTATAAGATAGCTTATGGCTTAAAATCAGTCCTACGGAAGCAATTGACGAGCTACTAGGTCTAGACATCATACAACAATCTTCTTCCGAATATGCAAGCCCTGTCTTTTAGTGCCAAAGAAGAATAACAAATATCGGATGTGCATCGATTACAGGAGATTAAACTCAATTACGCAAAGCGAAACATTTCCAGTACCAAACATGGAGGAAACGTTACATATGTTAGCAAACAAGAAGATATACACGACACTTGATCTACTTAGCGGATACCATCAAGTGCGAGTCGAAGAAAGTAGCAGCCTTTCTAACACCAGAAGGCCATTATGAATATAAGAGGATCCCATTTGACCTGACGAACGCGCCAGCGGTTTTCATGAAATTAATAACAAAGTTAATACAACCAATGGCAGCTGGTAAAGTTATAACCTTTATGGACGACATATTGATACCATCGGTAAATTTGCAGGACAATATCGCTACTATAAGAGAATTGTTAAGTGAAATTCGGAAAGCAGGTCTCACTTTGTGGTTTTTTAAAGAGCACATAAAGCGTTTGGATCATGAGATTTCGGAACTTGTGATATACGGTGAAAATGCGAAGCACGAGCTCCATACGAACGCAAGCAGTCACGGCATTGCAAGTTTACTAATGTAACGAACGGGAGGAGATCTGAGGCCTGTGTCTTATTTCAGCCCATCGACAAAAGAAACGGAATCGAAGTATCACAGTTATGAGCTAGAAGCTCTGGCTGTAGTGGAAACCCTAGAAACATTCAAGCATTACCTCCTCCACAGGAATTTCAAGGTGGTAACAGATTGCAATTCACTTCGACTAACACAAGCAAAAAAAAGATCTGGTACCAAGAATAGCAAGATGGTGGCTGAAAATAGCTGAGTATGATTTCGAAGTAGAATTTAGACCCACCAGCAAATTGGCGCATGCAGATGCACTTAGTCGTTGCCCAAGTCAGGGAGGAAATGAAGCTACAAATGTTACTAATAAAGTGATAGTGATTCGAAAAGTCCTAACTGGACAAATACTTCAATCCGATAAAAAGGACTGAATAAAGGGAAATTTAATTTTAGAGAATGGGCGAGTTCTAAGAATAACACACCAAAAGGAAATCGTTTCGTGGTTCCAAAAGGAGTTAGATGGCGCGTAATCAGAACAACTCATGACGATAGAGGGCACCCTGGAGTCGACCGAACTATAGAACCATTACCGATTATGAAGGCTACTGTCAAAAAATACATAGCAACTTGTATAGACTGCCTCTACAATAAGCGGAGTGGATGAAAATAGATATGTGTTGCATACTCCTGAACGACAACCTATTCCCTTTTATACAATACACATCGACCATTTAGGGCCTTATCCAAAAGTGGGAATTCTTATATTGTGGGAATAATCGATTCTTTTTCAAAACTGATAATATTAAAAGTCGTTAAAAATACGAACAGTAATGGAGTTATCCAGCTTTTACTTCTCAACAGTTCGAGAAATATTGCTATGAAAACTCAATAAAACACGTTGCTACGTCTGTAAAAATTCCTCGGTCGAACGGCCAGATTGAAAGGTACTTTAGAACTATAAGGAGCGCAATCGCGAGCATGACAAAAGATCCAGAGGGCCGTGATTGGGATCGCAATCTAAAGGCAATACAATGGGCTCTCAATACACAAAAATATTCATCTACCAACGTAACACCTCATCAGCTTGTGCTATCATATAAACCGCGCGATATCCTGCAAAATAACCTGCTTCTTGCTCTACATGACACGATCGCACAGGAGGAGGAAGAAAATTTGCCAATATCCGAACTCAAGGAAAGAGTCTCGAAACAAATGACGGAGAAACAACAACAACGAGCAGACAAGATTAACAATTCGCACGAAACTCCAAAAATTTATAAGGAAGGCGACTTAGTTTTGATTAAGCACGAACCATTAACCACTGGGACTTCTCGAAAAGCGCAACTCTGTTACAAAGGACCTCACGTAGTGAAGAACGTTTTGACCAACGACCGGTACGTTATCCAAGGTACACAGGAACTTCAAGTGACAAGGGAGCCGTACGAGTCAGTACACTCAGCAGAAAGGATGAAACCATGGTGTAAATTACATGACTTTGATTTCGTAGGTGAACTCGATGAAGAAGGTGACTTCACAGAAAGTCAGAAAGAAGCGTGATTTCATAAACAAGATTTAATATAGGTAGTATGTAAAGAAATAAATAAAACAATAAAGTTATTTGTTAGGAACTAATGAATGGAAGACAATTTTAATCTCCAGAACATACAAGAAGCCATTGGGAAGGGTGAGTTACTATTTTTGGATGGATTGGTATGAAATTTGCTCCCTCGAGAACAATGTTGATATAGAGCTCGGCAGTGTTGCGTAATCTAGAGAGCGTCATATTTTTGTTGGCTGTAATTTAGAGAGCGTGATTCTTTTCCAGGGGCTCTGATTTTGAGAGCGTTGTTTTTGTCAAAGACTCCTAATCTAGAGTGCGTTATGTTTTCCTTGGCTCTAATTTTGAGAGCGTGATTCTTTTAGGGGCTCTAATTCAGAGAGCGTAAACTTTGAGGCTCAGTAAGAGTGCCTGTTTAGTGCATAATGGCATAGCCTCGTTTGGAGGAAATGTACGAAGGCTCCTTAATTGGTAGTGAGTTCAGTCTGACTAATGTCACTGACGACAGTGACAAAACAGGTTGGCCGAACTGCCATAAGTGAAAACAGGTATAAGCATAAGTCCTGTATCCAAAAGTATGATAGTATTAAGACTTTTTGTGTTCCCGTGGCTGTGTGCGAAATTTGCATGAAAAGTGATTAGAAAAGGTAACTATTCCTAGAAAGCATGAAATTTGAGTTGAGTAGAGATGAGATGTACGTCTGAGTTAGGTATAGATTTCATTGCATACAATTAGGAGGTAGAAAGTGTGAATGCGTTTTATTATACCTTGTCCTTCCTAAAAGATCCTGGTAAAAGGTATGGGTGAGATCCTAATAGCACTTGGAATGTAACATCAATTCGCAGTAGGGCATGGCCACGGGTTGACGGGTTGTTTAAAATATAAAATTTTGTTCAAGTGCGTTTTTAAAGCTGTTTAAGCAATTTCTCTGTTTAATGGGATCACTTTTCATGCTATCGTTCCGTTCGTATGAAATTCTTCCGGAAATGGAGTGATTATTTCACGAACTATTATCAAAGTTAACTTAATAATAAGTTAAGAAGCAGGCGAGATCTCCTAGTGATTTACATTTAAAATGTACACGGCAAGAAAAGGAATAAATAAAGAATAACTAAAAAAAAAAAAAAATTCTCTTTAAAACTTTTGTGAATAAAGATAAAAAATGTGAAAGCGCAAATTGCATGCAACGAAACAGAATGGCAAATGATTCATTTTCGTAAATAAATGAAATATTGACAGAGTTTGGTCACGTGTTGTTGCTGTCATGGACACATGTTGCTGGAATTCTATGATATTTGAATAGCACGTGCTTTTGTTTACATTCGTTTTGCCCTGAAGAGATTAAGTGGGAGAAACTCATTCTAGATCACTGACTTATAACAATGGACTGAGCGTATTGTTATTTTCCTATAGGAAAGAATGACACAAGTGGCACATGGCCGAGTTGGAGCTACCAACACAAAATATTGCATTCTGGAACGTTTGCCTATGCCATTTGATGTTTTTATGTTGGCTACAGATGCAATCACCGCAGAAGGAATAAGGTAAAGATAGTGTTTATCATGCTCCGTCTCTCTTGCCCATAAGCAGGATTCAGTTAAGAATAACTTCTGAAAATTAAAGTCGGAATGAGTTTAATTCCTTATAAGCGATTAAAATATCACTTGAGCACAAGAAAATATATTTTTTTAATTAAATTCGATTTACGGGTGTAAAATTTCATCTGATTGGTTGAGTTTTACATGTTTTTTATGTAATCGTTTTAAAGGGTGCTCTAACGGTGATATATAGAAACACAATATTTTTTGTGCCACATGAAATAGGAAATCTCTCAGTCCATTGTTATATCTCAGTTTGCTGGATGCTCTAATATTTTCGAGAATTTTCGGAATTTTTCATCTCCTTTCATTTTCATTTCCTTTTCTTAAAAATGGGAGGTAGTGTGACCTGATGTACATTATTATGAATAATTTGATAGGATTTTGAGGAATTCAATAAGATTTTGTCGTTCGGTTAATCTTACGTTCTCTCGATTTTTGTTTTTAACTCGTTGTCTCAGTTGCACTACAATAGTGCATAGCCAAGTTCTTGTCTTCCTTTCATGCAAAAGACGAAAGTGTATGAAATTACTTGTTTCATTCTACAAAACACAAAAAATTTCCAATTTTGCTCTACTATTTCCTATCTTCTTATTAGGTAATCTTTGCTATTATGTTCGTATCATTTTCTCAGGATGGTGCCAATTGAGGTATCACCTAAACAAGATAGGCTTGGCGGAGACTTCATCAGGGTCGGACTGGGTCTTCAAATCGGCCCGGGCAAATAATAACAAATCAGCACCCAAGAGTCTTCAAAACTGAAATTTTAATAAAAGGCAAACAACCCAAATTATTAGGCTGATTTCCTACTGAACCGAGCACAAAGGACAAAGTTTTCGTTGAATATTAAATTCCATGCTAAGGAAGAAGAAAGAAGGAAGAAATTTATACAGGAAATATGTATGCACAGAATATGTGTAAGAGCGGTTGGGCGTTTCACACTTAAAATTAAAAATAAACAAATATAAAAGCTAGAATTAGCCTAAGACCAATTCTTATGATATCCTAGATGACAGTTCGCATGAAATTTCGTATGGTCACCCATCTGTGCAATGTTGATTTTTGACGTGGTTTTTCTCATATATTTCTACAACGGTTCGTCGGACAGAAAAAATGATTATAACCAATTTTATAGGATTTCATATTCTAAATAAGTTTTTAGTACAATAAAAATGTCTAGAGCTGATCGTTTTCATAGTATACGTAAAAAACCTAAATTTTTCTATGGCAACACCAAGATGGGAGGGATTTAGTCCATTTTTGCCTTTTTTTTGCTATTACTATAAAAGCACCATGTACCAAATTTCAGGTCTCTGTGTTGTCGTGTTCTCAGGCAGTATCCAAATATATAGTGGAAAACTAAATTTTTATATGGCAACCCCACAAATAAAACGCCCGATTTGTCTCATTTTCGAGCTTAACTTAATATTTTTTTTTAAGTCCGTGTACAAAATTTCAGCTTTGTTGTAAGTGAACGCGTTCTAGAGTTATCGTGCGCACAGATGGATGGACAGACGGCAGACGAACGGACGGACGGACGGGCATGCAAAAATCAAAATAAGTTTTAATATTATGCGTGGATGTCCAGTCCATTTTGCTCTACCATCATTATTTCGTGGTCTTACAAATGGAATAAAAAACTTAGTATATGTATCCTTTAGATTTCATCTCTGATATAAAAACAGGGTTTCTCTGTGGAAACAGTATCCGAGAGACCAACAATTTTACTTACACAGCTGTAACAAGAGTAAGGCAAATGAAGCAGACCTTGAAGCGGATGGGCGTCGCCCGTTGAAAAAATAAAATTATTGAGGGCGAATAAAATAATATTAAAAATTTGTTAACATTTGTCTTTGACAAATATAAATTATTTTTGATTTTTAACTGTAAAATAAATTTTTTGTTCTCGATTTGAATTTACCCGCTTGACAAGGCTTAGGTTGGTTCGTGATCCTGCCATGGAAGAAATTTTTGCCAGTGTTCCAAAATTTGCTGAAGATATTGTTATACCAGCAAACGTTAAAGAAACAACAAAAAAGAAGCGACTCGAACCTTTTGAATCACAAAATGACGAGTGATGCCAATATTGCCACAAAACAAAGGCTTCGTACACCAATTTTTGAATCGATTGATGCTCTTTTATTCGAACTGACGAGGATGTACGAAATGTTGGAACAAGTTTCAGATGATTTTTGATTTATTTCTAGCGATCTTTTTAGCAAAATATACGCCGATATTGTGAGAAAAGCCGCTTTTGGATTTGCTTCAATCAATTCACGACTATAACCTCCAAGAATCCTATCTAAATGTCGAAATCACGTTCAGATTTTTTGTGAAATTGCCAATTGCCAATTGCTACATGTGAACGAAGTTTCAGAAAATTGAAGTTAATAAAAAATTACCTGTGATCTAAAATGGGTCAAGAAAGATTGTCAAATGTGGCTGTTTTGTAAACCGAAAAAGAAATGGCAGAAACGCTTCTCATTTTGAGAATATTATAAAATAATTCGTGGCGAGAAAAGCTAGAAAAGTCCATCTCTAATATCTTGCAAATATTTCTATCAAATTGATTCACCTCAATGTTTTTAAATGTACTTTACTCGCAAAAACATATTTATTTATATATTATTTACAATTTTTCTCATGATCAATTGTATCTCAACTTTGTTCAGTATGCTGATAGACCACGTCAGAATAGTTAATGTTAAATAAGGTTATGTTGAGAATTTTATGGATCAGGGGCGCAAATTTATACGTTTGCTTCAGGCTCCAAAACGAGTTGTTATGGCTTTGCGTGAAGGAACTGAGGAAAGAAGTGAACTATAAATCCCTTCCCCTAATCTTTGTTTTTGAAATTTTTTTGTAACCGCTTAGAAATTCGCTCCTTCATTGCCTTATATGGCCGAATGTAGTAACAAAAACAATGCCACTGCTTCACCAAATTTGGAAAAATTCAGACTGTTTCTAATAATTCTGGTAGTTTCTAGCACTGGAAATTTGTCATCCGTAAAAACTGACTGTAATATACCATGACCATGTATATAATGTACTTCAAAATTGATTTACATGAATTAAAATTAATTTTTTTGTTAAAGATTAGAAAATAAAAACCAAATTTAAAAATTGTTTTTATATTTATTCTTCAAGTTCGAATTTGTTTTGGAAGCCTTGTTGAAACCTTCTGATAAAAAACACATTTGCCGTGCGTTTTTCGAATTAGAAATGATATGATGCAAAAAATAATGTAAACTGCTTTACAAAAAAGTGAAAGCTTTCAAAGCCACGAGAATGCCAAATTTGCCATATATAATGCTATCTTGGAAACACCCACTTGGCTCCGCGTCCTGTCAGTGTTTATAAGTTCTGGGACGTTTCTGAGTATTTTTAAACAATAACTCTCCTCTGCCCAGATGGCCTCGTTGCCGTGGGCCAATTAGCGTTATTGTATTAGGCTTTTAGGTTATGCAATAAAGTAGTTCTTCAATTTCAATTCAATGTCATAGCTCGCCTCCCACCGCAGTCGCAACATGTTATGTACTTTTTTTTTATATAATTGAAAGAAAATATTATTAGTTAAAAGAATGAATAAATAAATTAATAAAGGTCAAATAGAAATTAAGAAAATTAAACTTTTCTGTGCATGAATAATCTACTGCGGAGATATTCCCCTTCCAGATCCCTAAAACAAAAAAAGAAGGGGATGCACAACATAAATCCAAGGTCGTCGCATAAAAATCTCACCATCATGTAGGCTATAAAGATGAGAGGAGTTAGTTTAACCCAGCACCACAAGAGTATGAATAGCAGCAATGGTGATCATCTGCGAGAAAAGTTAAATTTAGATATTTTTGCTGAATTGCCTGGTTTAGATTAATTAGAATTGTTATTGTTTGAATGGCTTATTATTAATAGTAAATAAAATTATATACTGCTTGATCTGTAGATAATGTAGATAGTTACATAAGGCTTAGTATTGCTCTTATGTCTTATTATTAATATTAGATAAAATTTTATATTGCTTGATCGGGAGATAAATTGATTGGTACATTTTGGAAATTTTGCTTGAACAAGTTATAAAGTAAATTTTGGAAAACTCCCTAGTATATATTTGAAATTGATATGTATATTAGTAGGATATTAATAGATATCATAGTTAAGGAAAACTTACCGTATTAGCATGACGTGGCAAGCAAATGCACTTGCGCGCCTAAATTTTCAAACTCAATTATAAATTCAAAATTTAGAAAATCTTATACTCACTCGGTTCAGACTCCGTCACCATTGAAAATCAAATCAGCGAAAAACACCTAAAGATGAAAATTCGATATTTCTGGGATTAGGTACACTGGATACCAGATTAGCACCCAGGGGCTGTTCCTAACCCAGAAAATTAGCCTTCACAAAATCTGCCCCAAAGGTTAAAAACAAAGCAACAATAACAAAAAAAGAGTGCAATCGATAATTTTACAATTTACAAACTTCGTGCTTACCTAAAATTCGGCTGTAACAATTTCGAAGCAAAGTATGCTGTAAGAATACGGGGATAATTCTACGAGTTAGGCAGTGCTGGTATATGAAAAGGAAAGTCCGACTTCTGGCAAAAAGAAGGATTTACTTCTGCACAGACGACCGTACAGCGTGGAGAGTGCCGTGAAAACTGTAGAAAAAAAATTATTAAACTTTAAAAATAATAGAAACAAAAATTCAGGTAGTAGATCGAGAAAAAAAAGAGGAAAAAGCAAACAAGAAGACATCCAGAAGAAAATTTCAATAAAACAAAGGTCGAAAAACTGGAGCAGCTAAGTAGGAGCAGAAGGAGTAGTCCCGAGGAAATTAAAAAAGGGAGCTGGATGGGGGATACATACTTGAAGGAAAATTTAAAGTTAAGTGGTTTTTCTCTAATTTCGTTCAATTTTTTAACTAATAATATTTTTTTTTCAATTTGCAGCAGCATCCGTGACTATATAAAAAAACAATACATAACAAACATTCGTCCAGAGTACGTGGTAATTACCACCGGCCCATCGGGCTAGCGCCCGATCGCCCGTATTGCCAGTCCGGCTATGGACTTCGTCCTGCCGCTTCTGTCAGGATACTCATAAAAGCATTGGCATTGCAGTGTTGAATAAAATAAAGGGTTCAAAAGTTTTATCTTTTATTTATCAATAGGTCTATCCTTTGCGGCTTATTTAACATTGTATCTGCTAATTGAATGTTTGATAGAATTCTTAATCCTTCAATGTTTACAAATTGATTGGTTGATTGCCAATTATGCTCGGCAGTATAATCGCTTCTATATTCATAATAAAATCGTTAAATTAAGATTTGATCTTAATATCCGTCTTATATTTGGCATTAGTTCGTGAAAAACCTATAACCTGGATAGAAACTATTGCTTAAGTTCTTTTTAAACACCGCTGAGCGAGACGTTCGGTTACGAAATGGAGCTGTGAGGCCGAATCCAGAAGGGTTCTGGAGGTAACCAATGACACGTGATAGTCTTTAACATGCACGAGACTATTACTAGGAAAACATTGCTAAACATGAAAATTTCGATATTTTTTGTTAAAGTCAAGAAAGCGAGTGCCATTTTTGACTGGAAGAGGATCGACTCTTTGAGGAGGGAACCAAAGGACACGACATGTTAAGAAAAAATCGTAGCAACTTTCGTTCTTCTTCTTGTTTTTGTCGAGGTACCAGAGTCAGCGTTAAAAATTGTTGATGGGTTAAATGTCACAACTAATTAATGGCGCGAAAATTCAAACAAATTTCTTAGAAACTCCGCACAATCTTCCGCGCCACTCAGGAGGTATTGTACACAGGCTCGTTAGCTGTTTATTTTAGATTGCCGCTTCCCCAGTAGGCCTACATACCATTTTTTGAATTGCGAACTGAAACTTACTTCTATATACATAGTTCAAATCTTTACACATATATTTATTTATATTCACAGTTTACTCTATTTTATATTTACATACCCTTAAATAAAACTAATTTTGTAAATTTCTGCATAATTGATATTTTTTCAGACGCCTTTTTGCAGATATAATTAAGAAATTAATTTTATTAGTAAGGCATAGTGTCCATTTTCAGCGATATGATCAGCATAATCGGGAAAGAGCTCTTGACCTACGAGTGACTTTTGTACTATCAGTAGTAAGACTTTAAAAGCTTTACTGTTTAAAATAGCAACATCACGCTCTTGGGTGCTTAATTTGATATTGCGCCGAAGCACTCTTTCAATGTTTTCGCATATTTTTTTACGCTTTCCGATGGCACTTTCAAATATCCAATGCTTTTATATCTTATTAGAGATTTTGTTGAATATTCTCCCTGCAAGGCAACCAAACAATCCGCGCAATTCAATCGCTTACTTAAGGAAAATACAACAAAACCGGCGATGTATTCTACGATGTGTTTAATATAATCTGAAATATAGTTGAGATCACGGACATAGGAATTATGGTCTAAAAACTCAAGGGGTATGGCCATTTGTTCATTATTGTCCGGCTCTTCAGAACTATCTGCAATCGTTTTAAATCTACCCGCACTACCATTCATTTCTTCGGATGGTTGGATTTTAGATTAAGATTTAGTAAGCTTTTATGTTCCAGTGGGATACAATTTCCGACACCACCTTCTCTAATTTGACAACGGATATAAGCTTTTTGTATGCAGCAATAAATTGCTGAACGGAGGGATTATTGTTACAGCCTAAAGCAAGTCGTACTAAGGCGAAAGTTATTCAATGTGATCCTGGTTTACTTTATACATATAGAGGAAAATATACAAGTTTGCTGCTTTTAATAAATCTTTCATTATTAAGTGTAACATTTTGAAGTCCACGAGCCAAACCCAGGTATCCAACACTTCTACGGATCTTAATGATATCTTCTCCGGAAGTGAATTTTAAATGGAGGATGTAGTCTATTGCACTTGTTATATATATTATTATTGTTGCGGACGGCTTTTTTATTAAATTGATACTCTGATACCATTCTGCTGTTTAAAATATCAAATATATCATTTAAAATTCGAATGTTGGTCCACTTCCTGCAAAGGATGGCATTTTTAACACCTCACGACAGAAATATAGGGCGTCTGCAATTGATTTACTTAGTGTTTGAACAGCTAATTTAACTTTCATCTTTTGTTGATGAAAGTATATGTATGTGTGCTCCCCCCCCTTTAATTTGTTTTCTAAGTGTAAGACTTGCTTTTCCTGCAAATCTAGCAATACTTTCAAATAATTCCATTTAACTTCATTGCAGTCACCGTCTATAATTATTTGAAGGTCACCTAAGGAATTGGGAACAAGTATAAGCATATGCACTGGATCTGGATGTAATAAATATTTTGTGTCATCTTCTTCTATTTAAAAATATGGTATAGCATCAGTATTCCTGATATCATTCTCAAGGAGTTTTGCTGTTCTTAAAAATTGTGAAAGCGCCATCAAAAGTTATACTGACTACTTCCGCCCCTGTATCTCGCAAATTTTGTAAGCAAAGAAGTGTTATTCTTCTTCTGCTCTGCGTTAATAGCGGAAATGGGGAAAAATTTAAGTGGTATTTTCCATGCTCTATTTATACACATTGCAAAAACACCAGCAGCAGTGTAGCAACTACATCACTATTTCCGCCATCGCCTACGTCAACAAATCTTACTGCATCTTTCCCATTCCAGTCTAAGTGCTGTCGAATGTGCATCTCATAGAACACTAACTGTAAAAATATGTGTTCTCCACTATCCTTAGCAACATCTACATTTTGCTTAATGGCTTCAAAGGACTTTTTTGTAAACTCTGGTTTACAATCAACATTTTCATACCATCTGGCTAATGTCCTTTTATGCGGTAGAGCAAAATTGAAAGTAGTCCTAAAAAAATCGTATGCCTTTGGTGATATAAAATTCAATTTTAATGTAAAGGCGCGGAGCTGTTGAGTGTAATTTTTTTGAACTTTTCCCGAAGCTTTATAAGCTAATGTTCAAATAATTTTCTGTTGGGTTCAGAAATACGTTCAAGAACCTCGTGTAATTCTTCTTCAATTAGGTTTTTGTCTCTTAAACATTCAATTATATTAAATTGCTTCTCAATTTTTGCATTTTTTCTTCGAAGAGCAAACATTAGTGCCTTAATATTCTTATTTTTACGTTTCAGTCTTAGTTCCAACTTATTTATTTTATTCTATAATTTAATTATGCCTATATCCTTATTAAAATCATGTTCTGTAAATGTATAAGCATCCTGATAGGACATCCGTTACTTTAAAATAAATCCCAATACAATTTCAGTACCCCAAGTTTCGTAACACAAGAAAATTATTAGGGATAAAAGGTATAAATAACGACTGGATAAACACACACAGCACCGAGACCTTTATTTATTAAGTTATTAGTTTAAAGTTGTTATTGTATTCGCAAGTACACCACTATTAAAATTAAATAAACTTAATCTTATCAAATTAGACTTAAACATTAATAAACAAAAATATATTTCTTTCTTTAAATTATTTTCCTAGCATTGGGAACATGAAAGATTTTTAATTAATATCGAAAGAGCTGAATCTAAAGAGCTTTTCTAATTCTAGTTTCAACTAGATCTTTAACATTACCATGCCGAAGCTTTCGGTTCCACAGGACACATCTGCAACCTTTACTATTAAAGAATCGTTTAGGATTTCTGCATCCTAATTTAAATATCATATATATTATATTTATAAAAAGAAATATAGGAAAAATATTATACCATTCTCTTTTCAGAACTTTTTTCATTACAAATTCCATTATATTCAAAATCGAAGGCCATGCCATTATGAAGATTGTGTTCAGGAGAAACTTCTGTCAAAAACATACTTAAAATGTTTCGTTAATATTTCTGTTATCTCTCCACGCTGCAAAGCTGCTTCATCTTTCGGCACATTTGAAGACGTAAGTGAGTCACAGGAAATTTTGTTTTAAATAGACTTTGAAATTTATTCGTAATATTTTTTCGGGATTTAAAAAACAGATTGTATCTGAACGGGTGCATGTGTAGAATATCCATTTCCCTATGACTGCGTAATATATTAAGTAAAAAAAAATCTTGGTACGAAACTTTTGACTTGATAAGTAACTAAATTTTCTGTTAAACCTACGAATTGGGCAAAAATAAATAAAAAGTTACTTCCCTTTTTAAAGCATTTTCTTCGACACGGCTTGTTGTATCTACTTTACAACATGAAGCTTCTAATTTATGTTCTTGTTTTAGAATAAGATAATTTTATATACACGAATGTATTTGTTGGCTTATCTCACGCTTTTCTGCTGGATTTCTAAAGTTCAATAATTTTTTTGCACTTAAAATGCATTTTGTAAATTTATTGAAATTATTTTCAATAGATTTCAGTCTGTTAGACGAGAAATCTCCTTCATGTAATTTTACTTGGTTTATCCATATGCCGCTAGGCAAAAAAGGGGGAACAATCACCCAATTTCAAAGCGCAATGAGTTATCTTGCCACCATATAATTCACACATACTTTTTATAAAAAAGTATTTATATGGGCAATTGGTGTGACCTCCAACATTGAACTTCTATTACCATACCGATGAGACCTCTCTGATCGCTGGGTCGAAAAGTTCAATAATTTTTTTTGCACTTAAAATGCATTTTGTAAATTTATTCAAATTATTTTCAATAAATTTCAGTCTGTTAGGCGATCAGAGATAACCATACCGATGAGACCTCTCTGATCGCTGGGTCGAAAAGTTCAATAATTTTTTTTGCACTTAAAATGCATTTTGTAAATTTATTCAAATTATTTTCAATAAATTTCAGTCTGTTAGACGAGAAATCTCCTTCACGATATTATAATATGTATAATAATTCAATTCTCATTATATGCTACGAATTTGTGATACAATTATTATTTATATCAATAACTGTAAGTTGATCAAAATTTTTCTGATGACATGCATCTGGGCATAAGTGTAGCAGACTGATCGTGATTAATATGTGTAGGTTGGCCCATGACACAGAGATAACAAGCTATGGCCGATTCGAAAGGAATTTTGTGTGTTGCTACGTCATGAGGTGACAATGTCATTTCCAGCGAATTTGTTATGAGTTTTTCGTATTTTATTGACTGAAATACGTTTTGAATATATTATAATATTTATCTAACCATTAGTTTCTTCGTTTAATTCACTTCGGGAAAAGTAATTAATTATGTGCTAGTGAGAAAGCAAAGAAATTTTTAGATTGAAATTGAGACGAACAAATTTGTGACAATTGTTGCCAAAGCAGGCAAACAACCAATTGACAGCTAATTCGGCCATAACTTGTTAATCTTTGTATCATCGGTTGGCCCATAAAATGGTATTAAGTTCATTAATGGATGGATATATATGAATTTTATGCGATCCTTTTTTTTCTGAATATAAATCATTCTATTTCTATAGTACAGTAACTATAATTTGCAAAACCTTTAAATTTTTCCGCAAATTTGTACGTAGAAAAATAACGCAGAATTATACACAAGTGTATATTTAATGTAACGGAATATTTTTATAAGCCATTGAATCCCACAAGAAGAAAGAAGTCAATCCACTGTATGCACACATTTTAAGATTAGCGTAGCATTTTAACATTGTCGGACAATTGGTGATTCCCTACTTAAACTTATATATCTTATGAGAGTTTTAGATATTATAATTATTCTTTTTAGGTATGCTGTTAGCAAAAATTGGAGGCCCTGTTTACCCTATTGGAGTTGGGGGACGAGTAGCAAGCTCTGCTGAAGTGCAAGAAGATTTCAGTGAATTAGATTTTAATGCAGTTATGCTTGAAAATTTAGAAATGGAAAATAAATTGAACGGACAGAGTGCTACGTGCATGTATTTTGAATTGGGAGATCCAAGAATAATAGCCCTAGAATGTCGAATATCAAGAAAATAATACCATTCCTTGCAAATCTGAAGATAAAGAGCTGATTCAGCAGATCTGTAACCTAGAAAGATGCCCCACTAGTTTTCATGGGGTGGTAACTGGCAATGGATATGTTTCATTAATCGAATCGAATAAATATTTCGATAGATATGGCGTTTAATGATTTAATACAGATCAGCTTAAATCTCGTCTATCTCACTGGGAATATTAATTATTTGCGAATTTTGTATGAATTTAAGAAATTCAACTTTGAAGTTAGCACTATTAACTTATTGAAGAATTGTTGAATATGTTTGAACAGCGATAGATTCTGCAAGAATAATTTAAATCTGTTTAAAGTTTTTTTTTTGTACGTCATTTATATAAAGAAAATGGATATGTAAATATGTATCTCTAGTAATATTTCTTCTTTATTTTAAAAATGAATAAAAGTACATTTAAATCAATTCGTTGCTGTATCTTCATCCACTTAAGCGTATCTAACAACAACTTAACAGACGAATATCTTGCACACAACAGTGTACTTCGCATCGCTTTATTCTGGACTGTTTACTGAATATTATACCCTAAATGAAATCTATTGGGTAAACTGAGTTTGTCATTCCGTTTGTAACACATAGAAGTAATGAAGGTATCGCTAAATGGATTGGACACCCAAGCATAATATTAAAAGTTATTTTAATTTTTGCATGTCTGTCCGTCCTCACGATAGCTCCAGAACGAATTTACTTAGAAAGCTGAAATTTTGCACACGAGCTTTTCGAGAAAAAAGGAAATTTAAGTTCGGAAATGGAATAAATCAGGCAACTTCTTCGTTGAATTGCCTTCCCATACAAAACTGTGGTTTTCCAGTATATATTTAGACACCTCTTGAGAACGAGACGACGTAGAGAGCTGAAATTTTGTACACGGCATTTTCATAAAAATGATGAGTATAATTTCAAAAATAGGATAAATCCCGCAACCCCTTCTTGATGTTGCCATATAAAAATTTTAGGATTTTTATGTACAGGTACTGTGAAGACGATCAGTCCGAGATGTTTTTATTGTACTGAAAAGTTCTTCAGACTATGAAATCCTATGAAATTGGTTACAATAATTTTTACTGTCCAACGAACCGTTTTAGAAATATATGCGAAAAACTACTTCAAAAATCAAATTTTCTAATTTCACGGTTATTATTGGGATACATACACAATTTATTATAACCATGAATTTGAAATAACTTGTTTTTAGAAAACCATATAATTATATGTTAGTAAATTATTCTTATTTTATTCTTGTTTTTAGGAAATATTCTTATTGTTGTTTAATTTAAACATACATTGATTGAAAAAACAACGGTAATCAATGAAATAGTTTGCTTCATGTAAGGAAACTTGGTTTTAACAGATTAACGTTTTAGAAAGTTATACACATTTTTGAAAAACAATACTTGCTTGAAGAATATTCTTCTTCAATATTGTGTCAGTCTGCCCCCTACTGCCCACCCCACAACAAAAACGCTGGCTACGCCAATGTACATCATTGAAGAGGAAATGTCTTAAACATATATTACTTCTTCTTTTTATATTACTATCACTTTGTCCAATAGCCATTAGCCATTTCCTTCTTAAAATTACATCTCGAGGTAGCCTATAAAAAGTAAATTATCCCTTTTGTAACTACCTACGTCTCTGCACCAAATACCCCATAAATTGACAATTGTAAACAAAAGCAATTACTCGAAATATTGAGTTCAATTTCCAGCAATAATTTTACTTATAGTAGTTATTTCACTAAAATAAATGTAAAATTTATACTTACAAGTAAAAAGACATCTCCGCAGACTTTTTCTTTGAGTTGTTTTTACATATACTAACCAGGCACTTCATTTTCTATTTTCTTTCAAATCACTTATTGTCTGTCTATACAACACTATCTATTAAAAACTGGAAGTAAATATACATCAAAATTGGTAAATTATTTCAATTATAAAGTACTTTCTTACGAAACAATTAATAAAAACTCGCTTCGCGGATCTTTGTTTGCAAAAAAAGTGACAGTCAAACACCGTGCCAATATCAAAATGGTGAAAATTTTTTGCTACGCTGTCATACATATACTTTACTATGGAATGTCGCCTCCTATAGTTCCCTCCTCAAGGGTTCTTTGTATACTTTTAATATATTATTTATAGGATTAATGTCTAACATGAGTGCCCTGAACTTAAGCATACATAATCGGACTGATTTAGAGATGAAATTTTGCTCCGAAGCTTTGCAATATACATATACGTGCAGAAGTAATGAATTACATTTTGTAGGTTTTTTAGTAAAAGGATTATGAATTATTGTACTTGCCCATCTATTCCTGGTTTATCTTTGTGATTCTGTCAAATTATACAAGGCTCTGCAATAAATGCCGATAATTCGTACTGAGTCCAGTGGTGCTTCCTCTCCTCATTTAGTTTGAGTACGAGAATCTAATTTCTTTAGCAAGCTTTTTGCAATTTTTTATACCTAGGGATTATAGAATTCTGGGATGAGAGTCAACTGTATCAGACAGCAAATGCAGCTGAGCCGAATATAATCTAAAATTTTCTCCTAAGTGGGCCTGAAATATTAATTGCGTATTCTCATATCTGTTTTTGTACCCTACACGAAATTATAGAATATACTAAGTTTGTCATTCCATTTGTAATGCCCAGAAATAATGCTGATAGACCAAAATGGGTTGGACACCCATAATATTAAAAGTTATTCTGATTTTTGCATTCCATTCGTCCTCACGATAACTCGAGAACGTGTTCCCGTTCACTTAGAGTGCTGAATTTTTGCAGTAGTGTTTGTTTAAAAAAAAGTAAATTTAAGTCCAATGGGGCAACTCCTTCGTAGGGTTGCCATACAAAAATTTCGTTTTTCACAATGCAGGGTGTTTCTGTCAACGTGGTTCATAGAAAAGGGGGTGATAGTACTCATCTAGACGAACAAATAATTGTCCACATCAAAAGTTTGGGACCTACAGGGTGATTAAGAGAAAAAGCTAGCTTTCCATAAAACACCCTGTGTCACAGTTAAGGACTCATTGTTTGTAGAACTTCATGGCCTTTCCAACGACTGCTAAATCAACTCCGTATCCTTCTCCTCTCAGGAGTTATGGATCTAAAACAAAATATTTGGATTTTCTTAACTTTTTTTTCCCTTTGACATCTATTTTGTTTTTTGCAAAAAGGTCATTAACATAAATATTTTTTATGAAAACTATAAACTGTAGACCCTCCTCTTTAATTTGATCTATCACACCCTATGTGCTATCTGTAGTGGTTAAAGAGTTATTAACTCTTAACCTGTTTTCATATTTATTATCAATCCTATTTGTAAAGATAATTTGTTACCTTAGTGACTGATTACATTGTGTTACAGCGAAAATATACTTTTGACGAGACATAGTGTAGGTTGTAGGTCTAGTGGAACTAAAAGTAGTGGAATACTAGAAATTTCTCATACATCCTCAAATTCACATTTTAGACACAAAAAAAACCGTTTCCGGTAGGTCCATGTATAAAATATTTTTTTATATTTTTTATTCAATGTCAAATTTTTTTGTAGTATATGAAAGGAGGGAGATAGGCTCTTCCAACCATATGTTCCTTATTTCGTTGCGATGAAAAGTCACGAAGTTACAGTCGAAAACATTTAGAAATTTACCATTTTTTACACATTTTTCAACTTTGACAACAATTTGATGGCTTATTTTGCTCTACAATAGTTTTTTTCCTATGCTAATAGGGAATTCGATTCCGCGTCTATTGAGCATTTGCTAACTAAAATTGGTTGAAATTTGACTGAGTTATATTTTTGCTCATTAAGCAGCTATATTTCCGTATAATATTGAACTACATAGAAAGTTGAAGAAGCACTGGGTTTTAATCGCGATAACTGTGAAAACGTGAAAAAAATGCAACAAATAACAACAACTAAAACATGCCCAAACGTATGACACAGTAGTTTTAATGACAGTTTTGTTTGGAATGGCGGTGATACCAAGTATCTTTGTTCCTTTTTGTTGAATATATGTAGTGAATGAACAGTGTAGTGGTGCGGTTCACAATGTTGGGACAGCTCAGATCATATCTCAACTCTTTATATATAGCTGTGTAAGTTAGTCTGAGTTGAACCTTCAATGAATAAACATCTTTATTATTTAGCATAAACAAACTTGTCTTTTATAGTCTCATGCGGTTTCCTGCAATCGTGGTAAGGTTGAGATTCATATTTCCAACAGGTTATGGGCCCAGTGAGACAGAATAAAGAGTTTGAGATTTGATGAACTTTATGTAAAAGTAATTAGACTCAATATAAAGAAAGTGCCAACGAAGTGGATTTCAAAATGGCCGACATCAAAAATTTGCTGATGACAAAATTAAATAGCACAAATTACGCAAACTGGAAATTTAAGGTTGAGCTATTATTACGGAGCAGAAATCTATGGAAAAAGGTAATAGAAGCAGAAAAACCAGAACCAAAAGTGACTAAAGAAAGTACAAATGTAACGAATCAAGCTGAAATCGATACATGGTGTGAAAATGATGACGAAGCCAGAGGTATTATCGGCTTGTCTGTTGAAGAGGACCAGATTGCTTTAATTCGCACTAAAAGGACGGCAAGAGAAACATGGAATGCGTTGAAGGAATACCACGAAAAAAATACATTAACCAACAAAGTATTCTTAATGCGACAAATTTGTTCATTGAAGCTGATTGAAAATGGCAACGCCAAGGCACACATAAATAAGCTGTCAGATTTATTGACAAAATTAAGTGATATTGCGGGTGAAAAGGAAGCTTTATCAGATGGTTGGAGTGCGGCTATGTTATTGAGCAGTTTGCCAGCTAGTTACGACGCATTAATTACAACTTTGGAGGCACGAAAAGAAAATGAAATTACGTTCGCTTTAGTTAAGCAACGGGTTATAGCCTGAATACGAACGTCATTCACCAGTTAGCTGCAATGGTGAATGTGATTCTATTTTAAAAACAGTTGCATTGGGAAGAGCGTGTTTCTTCTGTAAAGAGACATCACACATAAAGAAAAACTGCATCAAATACAAGAATTGGCTGGCAAAGAAGGGAATCAATAGCAACAAAGCGAGTAACAGCAACAAAAATAAAGTCAACAGTGTTCAAGAAAGTGAAACTTCTTCAAATACAGTTGAGGTATCGAAAGATTTTCTGTTTGGTGTAAGCGGTGGTAATCATGTCGATTGGATTATCGATTCGGGAGCCACACGGCATGCGGTAAATAATAAAAGTTTCTTTCACAGTATTGATGAGTCCTACAAGAGTACGGTCAAAGTGGCGACAGGAGAAAAGTCAATTGTGTGCGGCATAGGGTCAGGTTATTTGACGTTTTCGGATGAATGCGGAATCACACGACGAGCATTGGCTACTGAAGTTTTGTATGCTCCTGATTTAGTCGGAAGTGTAATTTCGGTCAAGAAATTAACTAAAATGGGTTTGCGTGTCGAATTTGACAACACAAAGTGTGAAATTATACATAAAGGTGCACAAATCGCAGTTGGCGATGTTATTGGTGAGCTGTATGTATTAAGGCGTCCAGACACAGTATGTGCGGTATTAGAGCACAATGCCAAATGCATACATACACTACATCGAAAAATGGGACATCGTGATCCAGAAGCTATCAGAAAAATGTTTACCAATGGTTTAATTAAAGGTTTGAAAATCATTGAATGCGGAATTAAAGAAGTTTGTGATGTTTGTATGAAGGGAAAATCAACTAGGTTACCTTTCCCAAAGAAATCGACAAGTGAATCATCAGGTACAATGGATTTGGTTCATACAGATGTGTGTGGTCCAATGAATACAGTTACACCAAGTGGAAAGAAATACATTGTGACATTTATTGACGATTATTCGTGCTACACAGTTGTTTGTTTACTCACGCACAAATCAGATGTTGAACCGACTGTGAAAGAGTTTATTGAATTTTGCAAAACAAAATTTAATCGAAAGCCGAAAATAATTCGTTCTGATCGTGGCGGTGAGTATACTGGAAAGTCACTTAAGGAGTATTACAAGTCAGAGGTATATAGTATCAGCTTACAACAGCATACAGTCCACAACAGAATGGAAAAGCAGAAAGGAAAAACCGCACGTTAATAGAAATGGCTCGTTGTATGCTTATTGATGCGAAATTACCAAACAGTTTTTGGGGTGAAGCAATTGCAACGGCCAACTTTATTCAAAACAGAGTTATCACCAGAACAACGAACACAACCCCATACGAGCTTTGGAATGATACGAAACCAAGTATAAAAGCTTTTGAAATATTTGGTTCGAAATGTTATGTTCATGTTCCAGCGGAAAAGCGGCAAAAGTTAGATAACGTAGCGAACGAAATGGTTTTTCTCGGTCACGATGAACAATCGAAGGCGTATCGTTGTTACAATGCTGAGACTAAAAAGGTGGTCATCAACAGAGACGTACGTTTCGGACATGCATACGTCAACGAAAGCAGTTTTGTAGAACCTCCATTAGAGTCACAATATGGGAATGTTGCAATACAGCCGGAGAATAGCGAAAATGGTGTTGATGTGGATATACTTAGTGATAGTGTTCAGAAGGAGACACAAAATTATGCAGATCAAGCGACTGTACGTGTTTCGGAGCGGCAGACCAAGGGAATTTCACCAAAGAGATTGATCGAAGAGATAAATGTGGTACATGAAGTCATAGAACCAAAGAATTTTAACGAGGCGATCAATGGTGAAAATAAAAAGAATTGGCTTACAGCAATGCAGTGTGAAATGGAATCACATGAACGAAACAACACTTGGGAATTGGTCGATTTACCAATAGGTAGAACAGCAATTGACGGAAAGTGGGTATTTAAAGTAAAGACGAGCACTGACGGTGAAATCACCCGATACAAAGCCAGATTCGTTGCAAGAGGGTTTTCACAGAAATTTGGGGAAGATTACGACGAAGTTTTTGCACCTGTTGTGTTATGTACAACGCTAAGAGTTTTATTATCGGTGGCAGCACAGCGGAAAATGATGGTACATCACTTTGATGCAGAGACAGCTTTCCTCAATGGGAAATTAAAGGAAACCATTTACATGCGACAACCGGAGGGTTTTCATTGCAGCAATTCATCAAAAGTTTGCTTGTTACGAAAAAGTATTTACGGTTTAACGCAAGCAGCTCGATCATGGAATAGTACATTGCACAATGTGCTAGTAACAGCAGGTTTTCAACAAAGCTATAATGATCCGTGTTTATATTCAGCGCAACTCAACGGCAGCTATTGTTATATGATTATTTATGTTGACGATTTATTGGTGATGTGTGAATCGACTGAGCAAATGAAATTAGTTGAAAACATATGCAAGCAACAATTCAAGATGCAAAATATGGGTGCAATCAAGCACTACTTGGGCATGAAAGTGTCAACAGATGAATATGGCAATTACGAGGTATGTCAACCGGCATACATTCAGCGAATAATAAATGATTTTGGTTTGAAAAATGCGAAACCAGCAAAAACACCAATGGAAATAAGCTACAGAAAGTTCAACACAGGTGAAGATTTGGAAAGTAACTCAAAGTACAGAAGTTTAGTAGGACGATTGTTATTTTTAGCAATTAACACTCGACCAGATATCGCAGCTAGTATTAGCATTTTAGCTCAGAAGATATGCAAACCAACAGGCGAAGACTGGAATCAGCTGAAACGTGTTGTGAAGTATTTAAAAGCAACAATTAAATTCAAATTGAAGCTAAGCAATATTCAATTGAATGATTCATCATTATACGGTTATGCAGACGCAACATGGGCGGACGATAGAAGTGATCGAAAATCAAATAGTGGACGAATTTTCTATCTCAACGGTGGTACAATCAGCTGGACTTGTCATAAACAAAGTATTGTCGCGCAATCATCTTGTGAGGCGGAGTTTATTTCAATGGCCGAGGCAGCAAATGAAGCGAAATGGTTACGGCAATTGCTCAAGGAAATGCATATGGACTTTGATTCAGCGACTATTATGTACGAAGATAATCAAGGATGCATCGAATTACTACGGGATGGTAAATTCTCATATAGGACCAAACATATTGATACCAAGTATAAGATGATCAGAGATGTTATTAAGAAGAAAATAATCGAATGTGTATATTGTCCTACTGAAGAAATGATAGCTGATTTATTGACTAAGCCTTTACCTTTTGTTAAGCAAAACTATTTTAGAGAAAGATGCAATTTATTGTGAACGAGGAGGAGTGTTGAATATATGTAGTGAATGAACAGTGTAGTGGTGGCGTTCACAATGTTGGGACAGCTCAGATCATATCTCAACTCTTTATATATAGCTGTGTAAGTTAGTCTAAGTTGAACCTTCAATGAATAAACATCTTTATTATTTAGCATAAACAAACTTGTCTTTTATAGTCTCATGCGGTTTCCTGCAATCGTGGTAAGGTTGAGATTCATATTTCCAACACTTTTGTGAGTGGGATAGTCGTGTGCGAAATAGGTATAAACGAGCTGACTGAGTGGCCACCACATACATCGTTTCAAATTGGAAAGTCAAATGTTTGGAACATTCCATTGGTGCGGCTTGAAGATGTCATCCTACCGATGTCATCGACAGCGAAGCATTTCGTCAACTCAGAACAAAGTTTCCTGGATGGAGTGAAGCTAAAATCAAAGAAAGTACCCTATATCTTCATTTGTTGGCAAAGAGTACTATCGAATAGTTTTGTTTCATTGTGCAGTAATTTCCATGCCAACAAGAAAGTTCCGACTAGGTAAACGTTATACAGGAATTTTTTAGTGCCTACCGTGAAATGGGCTATAACATGTTCATTGACCATCTACATTTACTTTTGTCACCCACACTTAAATTTCTTTGAGGACTATCCCACTCACAATGGTAACAAGGATACCTGGTATTACCGCCTTACATTCCAAACAAAATTGTCTTCTACTATATCTACTATATCAATCATATGTTTGGGCATGCATTCGTCATGAAATTTAAATCTAAGTTTGTATTGTTCACAACGGCTTTTGAATTTGTTGTTGTTATATTTGTTGCAGTTGTTGTTGTTTTAGTTGTTGTTATTTGTTGCATTTTTTTACGTTTTAACAGTTTTGCGGATAAAGCCCAGTGCTTCTTCAACTTTCTCTGTAGTTAATGAGCAAAAATTCGATAATTCAGTCAAATTTCAACCGATATTAGTTACTGTAACTTCGTGACTTTTCATCGTAACTAAATAAGGAATATATGGTTGGAAGAACCTATCTCACTTCTTTCATATACTATAAAAACATTCGACATTGAATAAAAAATGGCGAAGTTATAAATTATTTTATACATGAACCTACCGAATAACGGCTTTTTTGGTCTAAAATATGATTTTGAGGGTGTATGAGAAATTTCTAGTATGCCACTACTTTTAGTTCCACTAGACCTACAATCTATACTATGTCTCGTCAAAAGTATACCGAGTTTATATTTTTTTGTAACAGTGTTATCGTAATTAAAAAAAAATAATCTAATTTCGGTATGACCTGTAAGCCATTGGATTCGTTTTCTTTTCCATGTATAATTGCCGGGATGTTAAATATGTCGGTGCAAAGTATGGATTTAATTAAATTTCTTAATTTTGCAGTTTGTCTCCTGCAAATTTTGAAAAAATTCGAACTCGTAGGAGGATTTTGCATTATTTATAACCACTTGCTACTATTACTTTGATCCCGTATTTATTCTCAATGCTTTGCCGGTTTTTCCGATTTTTGGACAATTTCAGTAGTAGGCTTGTCTTTGCACCTTGTCTTGGACATGTTACATCTTTTTGTGTTCTTTTATTGGTAGTGAATTGCTCATTTTGCAGCCCTGTGCATTGCAATGTTCATTTAGAATTTTCAATTCATTCCAAAAGTTCCTTAAATCTATCTATCGAAATCTCTCCATGAGTTTCGTTCATATGTTTTTCCTGATTTTCGTTTTCGATCAAAATTATTATGATTTTACACAAAATTGGTCGAGTTTCTGTGTAAAGACCTTGTTTCCTTCTCATATACAGCCTCACGAAAGTGATCACCATGGGAGCCGACAATCTCCGATTTTAATGAAACTTTCGCAGTTTGTACGGAATATCAAAATAGCTCACCCATATTCTTTTGTTTCCCCCTGCCACGCCCCAGCCGCCCGCTATGAAGGTTAGAAATTTTGTGATGAAACGCTCATTTCAAAAAATCATATCTCGAGAACGATTTTTCTGATTCAAATGCCAAAAGAAGCCTAATGCCTTCTATTTAAAAAAAAAAATATTGTTTTGTATTTTGTTAATATCTGAATTATCCGATAATAATAAATTACTTACTTACTTACCTTTTTTTGATTGGAAATAAGTGAATGGATCCGAGTAGAATAATCCACAAATAATGCTCACTCCTATGAGACTTAATGGACTGCTCCTTCATGACTTCTTCACAATCAATTATAAATAATAAGCGAAGAAGACCACAGTTTAACTGAACGTGTATATGATTTTCTTATATTTATATATAGAAATGAGTTCCGTATTTATATGGATTATCTCATCCGAGAATAGACTATCGTTGAGTGACGAAGCTACGAACACTAAACGATTCGATGTTAACTTATCCTATGATGGCTTGTGAGGTAGGTATTAAACCCGATAATCAGTTTACGTTCCGCGATCCCGTTTTCAATTAAAGGCTGGTCCAAAATAGAAGTGAAGAACGAGACTGAAGGCTGAACTACAATAGAAGTAAATAACTTTACGAAATTAGACGAGACTGAGGTTTACTTACGAAAAATTGATATTTTTAGCCTAAATATATATCACATTCCGTAAGAGTTATTATCTTGATATTTAATGTTTTCTATTTTAAAAAGTGGTAAAAGTGAAAAAATTAACAAATGGAAGTTGATGTAATTGAAGATTTGTGCCTTCTACTAATTCGCAGTGCCCTAACGACATTTTCTTTGTTAAATTTTAAAATGTGGTAAAAGTTAATTTAATTGAAGATTTGTGTTTTCTATTAATTCGCAATACCATTTTTATTCCATTTTAATTTTTACATTGCACTTTTAATCAGTAATAGTAATAATTTAATTGTTTGGACGCATTGCGTTCTTACAAAATGAGAGATTCTTTGCGCACGATACTTATGGAAAATTGCATACTTAAACTTAACGAAAGTTCCCCTCACACGAGTTAAAGTCAATTTGTGTACGCCTGTTAAATTAAAGGGCGCGTTTGCTTTACGTAAGCAAATGTACTTACGTATACTTTTATTGTAGTTCAGCCTTGAGATTTGTTACGGATGAATGACGTTTTTGCCCTGAATAGACGTCATATTCCGTAGATCTTGACATTTAACGTTTTCAATTTTAGAAAGTGCACAAAAAGTAAAAATATTAGCAAATGTAAGTTGATTTAATTGGAGACTTATGGACATCATATAAAAAATATAAGAAGTTAATTAGTGGAAAAAAGCATAATAATATAATAAACAGAACTAGGTACACACACGGATATTTCACAGCTACGTTTTTAAGAATTAAAGAAATTGATGGATTAGAATTTTTTAAGCATATGAGAATGATATGTCCTACATTTTCATTACTTTTGGAATTAGAATTTTAAAATTTCAATTTTTAACGTGTGCGGAAGTAAGCAAAAATGATAGCTCAAAATGGATGTAAACAGATGCGTACGTTCATAACTAGCGACCCTCTTTACGGAACTTTCCTTACGGCAATTTGACATTTAAACTTAGCGAAAGTTCCTTACCAACGCTGTTTAATTTAAAGGGCGTGCTCGCTTAACGTAAGTAAGTTTACTTACATACTTCTCCATTTTGGGTCAGCCTTAGCTCGTTCAAAAGCTATTACACTCGTGTAGCTTTTTCGAAACTTTCATTGCGGTTATAAAGAACGAATTATAGAGTTGATGTATTATCAAGGCAACGAAGAGCATATGAAGACTACAAGCAAAGAAGAATTTAAGTACACTTTTTAAAAAATGTGATTTTTGGGATAATTAAAAGGCTTTAATCGTTTCTAAATCCTATCAAAAATATTTCAAAATGCCCTTAAAATAAAAAAATTTGGTATTGTATGGTATTGTGAATGCGTAACAGAAACGAATCATCAGGCCAAAGAGAAGTGAAACTGTAAAGCGTAGACTGTCAATGTAGTGGTAGTTGACATTATATTTCGTAGACTGTACTCTAAAATGTTTCGTTTTCGGAACGAATATTACGTGCCATTTGCGTAGCGTTGGAATAGTTTCGTTTTCGGAATGTAAATTATGTGACGATTTTGCATCGTTGCAGGAGAGTTCATAAAGTATTCTCAAATTATGTATAGTTTTCATGTGGTCTGAATGACGAAGAAAACATCAGATTTTTCTAGTTTAATTTATTTAATAAAAATGAATCTCAATTATATTATAGGGTTTAACAATTTCCGGCAATAATGACCTGATAAATATAAAAAAGCTAAAACTAAGTTTTTATTTTTGTAAATATTTGTACTTTAACTTATTTTACCATTTCTACTATAAAAATTAAGCATATATTAATATTTAAAAAGTATGGTGGACGCAGAACAAACCGTAATAATAAGTATACCTACTTAAATTTGTTGACACTCCAAATTCATTAAATAAAAATCACGCGGCGTTTTGTTATTCTAAGAACATCAAATAATTACACAAAAACACAAAACAGCTGTCAGGTCCTATGAAAAACAGGACACAGGTCAATAAATCCAGAGGTGTACATTTTCAATACGTTTTTGTTTCGCTGTTATTATAACGCTGAAGCTGTTCGCAAAGCTTACGTTTTCGTTTCTTTTTATATGTACACTCTCAAATGCTTAGAGGGTGATACGTTTTCAATACATTTTTGTTACGCTGTGATATAGTGTTCATGAACTATACGGCCTTGGGTGTATTAGTGAAAAAGCTGTTCGTAAGGTTCACGTTTTCGTTTCACTTTAAGTGTATACTCTCAAATGTTTAGAGGGAATGGCCTGAGAAGAGCTCAGTAATTATTTTGAGCTCTGTTCTTCTAAGGAGAAGGAATTCTTTTGTTTTTCAGCCAGAGGTGTCGATAAACTTTCTTGTCTGACGAAGTCCTTGTATACGCCCAGTTCGACTCCACTATTTGTTTTTGAACCGTCCGTATACTACACCATCGATCCATGTGCGAAAGACGGTTAGTGGAACGCTGTTGTTGTCCCAGAACTAGTTGGAATGGTCTTACAAAATCCACCCTGGGGTGATTATATCAGATATTGTAGTCATTTTCTCGAAGCATATCTGTTTTAAAATACTTAAATGACCAACAAAATTCCCTGGCTTTAACTATTTCTCCTTTTGCACACTAATAGCACTGGAGATCGCTTCCTTTTTCACCTGCAAATGTAGAGGTGGAAGGTTTAATAATGTTCTCATGGCACCAGTTATCCCTAGACAGGCAAGCCGTTGGGTTTTTTTAAGCGGAGCCTCAGCTGTCCTTTGATTAGTTTTTGGCCACCATGCGAGGGCCGTATAGGTGACCATACGGCCCCATGGCCGTGGTGTACATCCAGTACATCATTTTTGGCTTCAGACTAGATCTTCTGCCAATGAAGCGATAAGTGTAGAGAGATCGCACCACTTTAGCCGTCACTCTGGACAGATGGGACTTCCAGGCAGACTTCGTCTGAAAATATCAATTCCGTGTTATCAAGAAGAGAAGCCGTTAGTGAAACCTTCGATCTTCTCGTGAATGGAGCGAAACCCGTTTTGTTGGGGTTTATGCTACGGCCTTTGTTTAAACACTTCGTGCGGAATTTGTAAACGGCTTTTTGCATGAGGTCAGATATGACTTGATAATTCGTGTCCCGTGACTGCTAGGTCATAAGCGAATTGCTTAGAATGGAGTGATGATTTCATCAGAATTTCACTTCGAATGTGTAAGTCTAGGTTTTTTTCCATGGACTTAAGTAAAAATGAAGAGAGACTTATTGATCGGAACGATTTGGATAGAGAACTAGCTTTTCTTCCTACCTTGGGAATAAATACCAAACTGACATCTCTCCAACATTGGGGAACGTACCCTAGAGAGTAACTGGTTGGAAAGTTTTTGTAGTGGAAAGATTATTTCTTCAACCCCTTGTTGTAGTAAGGCGAGGAAGATGCCGTCCCCTCCAGCAGATTTAAAGGGCTTATGTGTGCCAATGACCTCCTCATCTAACCTTGTTAGGAGTGAAAACTCTACTCGCAAGGCTCTTGCTCCTGTTAGAGACCCTGTGCTGTTCACTTCAATTGGGTCTGGAGCTACTATTCCTTGATCGGGAGTGAGAGAATCGAGGAAGTGAGTTACTAATAATAGCCACACTATTTGCTCGCAACTCTCGGTGCAGTTCTCCTCTTCTTTTTGAAGTGAGCTTATACCATTCTTGTGATCCTTCGAAAGTACCTTATGGGGCCTGGTAGCTGCGGGCAATTGCTCTATGCCATCGCAAAAGGTCCAGAAGGTCTCCTTAATTCCATGTTATATTCCATTAGAGCCTTTGATATTCATCCTAGATGCCATAAGGTTTAGCTCTGTCTAATATTTTCAAGACTTCTTTTCTTTTCAAGCTCAGTTCCCTATTCCACCAAGGTACCTGCCGATGGCAGGTCTTTTTCTTTAAAGAGCAGCTGTGTTCGAATGCAGTCATTACCGGTTGAAGCTGCGTAGTGGCTGAGTCTAGCTCTTCCGTTGTGCTACTGCTACGCCGGGAGAGTCAACTACAGCCTTAAGGTATTGTCGATAGAGTTCCCAGTTAGTGAGTTTAGGGATTGACGCTGAGTGTGGCATCTATTACGAACCTGATACATATGTCTGTGATCGTACATGGAAATCTCGTTCGATACGTGCCACCTGCTTATTTTTGTACTTATGGCAATTGATAGGTCTAGGACCTCTTGTCTAATAATGTACATAAAGGTTGGCTTATTACATCGATGTACTATCTCTAAATTTTTAGACAATACAAAATCATAAAGGTACTCACCCCTGGCGTTGGTATCCATGTTGACATACAGCGTGCGATGTGCGTTTGCACCGCATCCAACTACGTTACTTGAGATGAACTGTGAAAGAGGAATAAAGTTGAAATTAGTGTTGACCAGTAATTCTGCCTTAGGTTATTCATGTTCAATTCTATAAGTTAACTTACATGATTTTGTGGGAAGTCCTTTGATGTGGCCTTTATAGACCCAGGGCTTCTGAATGAGCGGCAGACTTAGTTGCTCCGAGATAAATCTTCTGCTAAGCACGCCAGATGCTTTGGCATGATGGAGATTTATCTGAAGTCAACTTAGATGATCACTGGTCATGATTAAGATGGCTTTTTATGGACACTGTTAGCCTTGGTAGTGGATCTTTTAGGATCTTTGCTTTTGCCCGCCTTGTAGCAGAGAGGAGGGGGCTTCTTTTTAGTCGCGGTATACGTCTTTTCGGAAGTCCCCGACTTGGGTTCTGCATTCTCGACTGCTTTACCAGGATCCGCCTTTGCCTTGACCAAGACTAAGGCTTACTGGATCCTGATGTCGAAGGCTGAGGACCGTCAGCTAGAGTATTATCCTGACTCAGCCCCTAACACAGCCTTTATTGCATCACCCTTGGGTCTAAGTTGGACAGACCCGAACTTATACCAATTGTTAATTGAGCCTCCTTTAGCTCTTCCATGGACACATGGTCCACGGAGAAAGTCAGCTCCGTGACTGAGTGTTTTTGGACTTTGCGCAACACTATCTCTTCTGACCCTCGATGTAATCAAGAATCAAATCCGTAGAGTCCTCAGAACTGTTTGGAAAGTATCGCACAAGGACTTGTCGGTGAGGAATTTCACTTTCCTCGACCATCACAAAGTTGGTTCTTTCCCAGGGTTTTAGCTCCCCAGCTACACCATTCAGCCACATCACGGTGGTTCGGTTGGTCTAAATGTGGAGCTTAGGAATCTTGGCTTCAGGGGGCTTGCTTTCTTGCCGAGATTTCTCTGTATGGACTTCAATTGATCCGGGTTGAATGCCACCTCAAGATAACCGCCGGGAAGAGTACCTACCCGAATGCTCTCTGCAACCTCTTTATAGGAAGGCTGTTTATGCGAAGGCAGGGAGACGTGCTTCTTTGAAGGATTCTCCGTTGCTGCCTTACTGCGTTTGCCACACTTTAGACGAAGAGTCGTCAGAGCGAGCCAATTTTTAAGACTCTCCTCATTCCGCTGATATATATGAAGTGCAGCAATCCTCCCAGCCTCTGCTTCTGAGTGGCCGTGTTTTAAAAGCCATTTAACCCTTTTTTTGGTTGCACCAGAGGGCTTTGGCTTGCGCTCCTTAAAATTGGGAGCTTCAGTATTCCCGCTGTCCTGTTGACTATGCCCTAGAGACCTAAGAAGGTCCTCCTCGTCAAGGAGGGACTAGCATTTCATAGAGTTTTGCTATGAAAATTCATAGCGAAATAAGTCAATCTGAAATTGACTCAGGGCTAATCTTGCTAGGCATTCAAGTAAGTACGTAGTATTTCGCCTCATATAATTCACACTTAATAATTATTTTAAGTTAATATATATGGCCAGCTTGGATGCTTGCTTTGGCGTATACGGCATGCAGGAACCAAGCCGTACTGACTATTATACGGTTCCTGCTTATATGAAACGCCCTCCTTTTGCAATGAAATTTCTTTTTGCAAAGATTTTTCGTTTGCATAAAGAGTTTTTTCCACTCAATTCTCGAGCTGCAGACTTTGTAGCAAACAGCTATGAATTTTCATAGCAAAACTCTCTATTCTCACTTTGTTCCCTCAGTCGACCTGTACTATGAGAATGTTGGTCACTTACTACGTTCCTTCATTCAAAACACGGAGATTATTTTACTAAAATTCTGTTTTATTAAATTCATGATCTTTACTTATTAATACAGTAATATAATAATAGTGTTATCGTCTTCACAATTTTAGAGGACTTTATTAATTATTAATGAACATTAATTTATTATGCGCGCGATCCAACCACACCAATGACAGCCTGTGGCCAACTACTTCGTCACTCTAATTTTTATGCCAAACGACGGGGCGCGTTTATGTGCATTGTGTATTTTTCTGTGCATGGAGTGCGTATGCGAGTGTAGACTTGCAGGGTTTGAATATGTTGTAAGGCTAATTTATTATGCAGGGTGTTCAGGATATAATAGAATATTATAGTTGCTACACACTCCCTCTCCAGCGTAGCGTGCAATGTAAAAGAAAGTATTGTAATTTATTTTGAAGAAATTTGTTTATTTGATTCAGTCAGGTCGTCATCTATATTGCTAACTATATTTGAATGGTCCCTCGTACGGAGGAGTTGGGCTGGCTCGGACTTTGTCCACCCTGACGAATACAGAGTCGCATGTGTCGAGCTTTTTTGGTACGTTTATATTTGTTTGCATTGCTTTTCGTGCGTCCGAAGGCTTAATGTTTTAGATTGCTGTTTTAAGTTGGCTTGCAAAGCTTTGTGAGGATGTAACATCTTCTCTGGTTTTTTCAATAAAATATTCGCTTGCAGGTGAGCACCGTAAATCATCCTTAAGACCTGCTCGAATGCCTAGTAAGCCAAGTAGTAGTTCATCACTCCAATTAATTACGTTATTCCTTGCAATTATTGACGACTTCAATTGACGATGGAATCGTTCTATCATACCGTTGGCCTGGGCGTGATACGCTGTTGTGCGTATGCGATGTGAGCCTAATAATTTTGTAACTTCGGTGAATAGATTCTATTCAAACTGGGTTCCTTGATCTGTGGTTATCTCAAGTGGAACTCCGAATCGAGATACATATTATTGGACAAAGGTTTTTGCAATTATGGTTCCAGATGAATCTTCAATTGTTGGAGGGCGGTAAGGGACCAACGATATCCATATGGATGTGGTCAAATCGATGATTTGGACGTTGAAATTGACCGAATGCTGTTCTGGTATGCGGATGTATTTTAGATTTCTGGCAACTATGTAAGCTTGGGACCATTAATTGCAGTCCTTATTAATACATGGCCAGAAATATTTGGAAGTTACTTCGGACTTTTGGATGTGCCAAATTGTGCCACGAGTCAAAGACTTGTTTGCGAATTTTTCCTGGTATGAATGGGCAATTAATTCCGGCACTCGTTTCGCACCATATTTCTTGATGTGCTACTGGGATTTTTATAAGTTCTATTTTTAATTTTGAGCTCTCGTTTCTAGTTTTGATTAAGTCTTTTAACTCATTATCGTCTTTTTGCTATTTGTGTAGTGTTTGTAAACCCATCAATGCGAGCTCTGTGTTATGAATTTTTTTCTGTCGGTTGATCGCGATAAGTTATCTGCCACAACGTTTGCTTTTCCTGAGACGTGTTTTATATTGTTTGTAAACTAAGATATAAAGTCTATATATCTTATCTGGCGAGGACTTCGTTCGGTATTTGTAGTTAAAGCATTTGTCAGAGGTTTATGGTCCGTGAATATGAAGAAATTTCTGCCTTCACAAAATATCTAAAATTCTTTATTGCGAGATATATTGCTAAGAGTTCGCGATCGTATGCTGAGTAATTTTTCTCGTATTTGTTAGTCCTTTTGACAAGAATCCCAGAAACTCGAACTCGAACTATTGTTTCGGTATTGCTGAAGGACTACTCCGCCGGCCGTGTTAACTGCGTCCGTGGTTATGCTGAATGAAGGCAGTGTGTTCAAGTGGGTGTGCTAAAAGTGTTGTATTACAAATAGTAGTTTTTTGTTCCGCGAATGCTTTTTTGCTTTCTTCTGGCCAGGTGAAACTTTTATCTGTTTCTGTTTTTGCAAGAGACCTAAGTGTTTATGCAACGGAGCCAGCAGATGAGTTAGTTTAGGTATAAATCGGTGGTAATAGTTTACCATACCTATGAATTGCTGCATCTTTTTAATTGATGTTCGGGGTTTCATTTTATTTATTGCCTCCATTCTATTTTCTAATGGAAGTATTCCATCTTGGTATATTGTGTGGCTTAGAAAATCTAACGTATTTGAATGGTTTTATCGTTAAGCCATAATCTGTCAGGCGCTGAAGTAAACTACGCAAGTGTTTTTGATGTTCTTCGTCATCATTGCTTGCTAGGAGTCATCGACGTACCTGAATACAAAATCCTTTATCTTTTACCACTTTGTTGATTGCTGCATTACGAACGGACGCCAATCTTTGCTATCTTTTTTATTAACCATATGCAGAGGTGAAGATACTGGGGATGAGGATGGTCTGCAGATTCCCAGTTCAACCATATGTTGAAACTCTATTAGGGCTGCTTTATGCTTTATTGTGTGTAATCGACGGGGCTTGGAGAATGGTAGCCGCCCCTGTGTGGTTATGTGGTGTTGAACTTTATGTTTGATCGGATGTTTGTGGTTTCGTCCAAAGATGGGTATTCGCGTAAAAGGTTTCCGTACTTGTTATTAATTGAAAGCTTCAGCGGTGTTAGTGCGTCGGACAAGAGACAAATCGCGTTTAGCGATAACTCGGTTTTTGTATCAATAAGACGTCTATTTTTAGATCGACCAAAAGACCGAACTTGGTTAGAAAATCCGCGTCTATGTTAGGTCGGTTCACTGAGGCGAGAATGAATGGATGTATGAAGCTCCGTCGCATCCCTAGATTTACTGCAAGTAGTTTTGAACCGTATGTGGTTTTTGTTAAACTATTAGCAGCTGACAGATTAAAATATGGGTTTTGTTTAGAATTCTTGAAATATTCGCAAGGAATAACCGAAATATCTGCGCCTGTATCTACTAAAAATGATGTCTCAAACAAAAAGGCGGCGAATTGTTTATGGTCCGCACATATTATGGTTAGTTTTTGTACTGTTTCTACTATTGTGTCGTTGCCTGTAGTCTGGTGGATTGCCACGACCCATTCGAGGATAGCGTTCTTCATTGACTGATAGATTCCTCAGAATTGATTTTATTTCGGCAATGTCATTCTTTAATTTTACTATTTTTAGGTGCTGTTGATTAGAAATTGTTGTGTCAGAACTGTTTATTGCGCAAATGGAGTTGGATGATTGCGTGGCTTTCCATATTTTGAATGCGAGGGAGATAATTTCTGTATCTGGCTTGTCTGATTGTGGAATTAATGAGATACTAATGATTTGCGGCAGTCCCCTTAATCATAGTTTTTTTTTACGAAACTTTCGCTTATTGTTTCGGATGTTCCCGCTAATTGTTTTAATGACCTTAAAAAATTTGCTTGGTCTGCGATCACCTAATTGTTCGTTAGATAAGAGTTGTTCTATTCTGCGCTCCTGATTCAAACAGGGAATTTCAATCAGAATATCTTTTAGACCATTGTATTGGTCGCTCTGAGAAGGTTTTTGAATGTAGTCTATCACCGATTCTAAAGTGGTCTGTGGTAAAGCCGAAAGGACTTAATTCCAACAACTTGAATTTTTTACTATTTTGCCTATGGAAAACTGTGCTTCGGCCTGAATGAATCAAGTGCTAAGCGAATTTCTCCAGGAGGGAAGTATTCCTATAGATAGCGCTTCGACGCTGGACGGTTTATTATCTGTGTCTGTTTCGTCGTTTTGCATTTTATGGATTATAATTCTATTTTGGCAAGGAAATATGAGATATTTCTATGAAACTTTCATTTAATGTTCTGAACAACCCGCGTGCTTTTGTTGTACCGTAAAGAGAAATATATTTAGTTAAATTGTGATAATTTATATATTGTAAATTAATGAGCGTAATATGATTAATTTACCCCACGAATCTATATGTTTATATATTTTAAATTATTTTTGAGACCTTTAATGATTTGTATTTTAGTGTATTTTATTATTTTGTTATTGAAAATTATTATATTTATCTCAAGGTAACTTTGAATCCCAATTTTGTTGATCACAATTTAAAAAAAATGATTGTGAATTTTATTAACTAGATTAGCAAGAATCAAGCACACACCACAATATCAATAGAAAAAGCGCACATCAGTAAGAATGAAGCACATCCCTTTAAGGCCGAAATACAATGGTCCCGACACTACAATTACGACGACACTGTCGTCTTAAATGTCGCCGAATTAACCCAATGACACCGACATTCTTATGTTCGCACGTATCAAGATATGTATGTGGTAAATGTGGTAAAATTATTTGTTGAAGTTTATTAACAGAATTGGAAAGATATAAAAAAAAAAGTTGTAAAAGTGTAATAAACAATGATTAACGCTGATTTTATGTAAAATATCATCTACCACTTATTTTCAACTTCTCTCCAATTTCTTTCCATTTTTTTCTTTTGAGTATGTATTTTGATATTGGGGATTTCTTTTGTCATAAAAATACTTCATTTTCATTTCCCTCACTAAATTAATTAATGGCTCCTCGAAAGACATTACTCTGAGCTGTCAAAATTGAATTACGACGACAACGACGACAAAGGTTGAATTAAGCCTGAAATACAATGAACGCGACACGAAATTGTCGACGCCAATTGGCGTCGCGTTTGTCACAGACGTAAAACAATGAATGCGACATTGTCGTCGTCATTTTATGACAGTTCAGTTGAATTTTGCTTTTTTATTATGTCTACGGAATTTTTTTTACATGTTTTAAGAACAAGTATAAGTTGCATTAAAGCTGATATACAGTTAAGTTATTTTTAAAAGAAAATTACGTGAAATGTACCAACCCTCGAACTGTCAAACTCAAATGTTGCACTGCGCAACGGCAATTTTAGAAATTTGCTCTACTTTTTGACGACGACATTATCGCGTCGCAGCATTTGTTATGTCCTAATTGCGTAGCATGTATTCGAAAATTATTTTGGCATCGACAAATGCGTGGTTGTAGTTATTGTATTTCAGCCATTATTCCCAGTTGTGAATACGGCGGCAAAGTCGGTCGGCGGCATTGAATATTGGTATTGTCATTAACCCAATATTTCATTTTTCGTCGTAAATGTCGTCTGGGCATTATTGTATTTCGGCCGCTCACTTCTATGCACGTTATCAAAACCTTCGAAAATACTTCCAAAGCAATGAAACAGAAACATATATGCCTGCGTTGGGAGTCCGTTCTCTAAAATATTCTAAATTGATGTTTTTGGAAAAGTGCTAAACTAAAGCGGGAAACACAATGCTACGGTCATCAGACTTCATCAGCTCAAATCTCAATTTATTCCTATATCTGATAATAAAATAGAATGCAATCTGAGCTGATGTACGCTGATGACCGTAGCATTGTGTTTCCAGCTTAAGAGCCTAATGCCCTAGACACACATCACTCTTAATGAAGAAATATCTAACGACTCATTAGTGTATAACGATTCATTATAAACTGCAGATGCAGACACACAGCCATTTCTTTAATTAAGTCGATCTGTCAAACTGGCTTGGATAAACTTATCACATTAAAAAAGTAATATGGATCGAATTAACGCAATAAACTTTGTTTGTATTAATTTTTATTTTATTTCATTTAATGACTGTGAAATGAAAAAAACAATTTATTAAAAAATATTTTGACATAATTACTTTGTGCTTTGCATTTCTTCTTCTTATTTTTCAAATCAGCAGATGCACAGCGGAGCTCCATACTTAAATTATATGCTAAATCTAGTACATGTTTCCTCATTATAGCTATAATGAAAGAAGAAAACACTTCATTAGTGTACTTCATTATCATCTGATTTTCGAGCCATAATTACGTATACTGTGTGACACACGGCATTTTAATGAATAGTTAGTACTAATGATTCATTAGATCGTGCTGTGTGTCTAGGGTATAAACTACAAACACAGACAAGAAATACCCAGTTATCGACGGTAGTACTAAGAAAGTGATGCATGGAAGAGCTCATAGCAAACCTCAATAACTCACTGATATCGGCTGAATATATCATGGGTTCGAACCAAAAATGTTTTTGAATATAGGAAAAAATTCATTTCTTTCTTAGAATTTAAATCGACCATATTTCTTTAGAATTCGCGTGGTTTATTGGTGGTTATAGACGGTCCGAACAAATTCTGTCTATCGTCTTGCGGAATGAGATGTTGTGATGAGGGGTGGGTGGGTGGGTGGAGCTAAACAATGACAAATTTACTTCTTTTAATAGTTGGATAAACATACAAAATTACAAAGAGTTATGGTGGCGTAAACTAAAGATAATTTGTTCCCTTAGTGACTGAAAACACGTAATTTAAAAACATTTCGGGATTACATGAATAGCTTATGAGCTAATAACTAAGTATTTAACGGCTACAGTGAGCAGATAAGTATAATAGGTCAAATTAAAGAGAAGAGTCCACATTTTATAGTTTTTATAAAAAATAATATGCTAACAATCTTTTTGTAAAAAAAAAAAAAAAAATGTCAAAGTAAAAAACAGGTAAGAAAATCCGAAATTCTTAGTTTAGTCCACCACAACTCCTGCCGGGAGAGGAGTACGGGAATGGTCGAACAGTCTTGAGAAAGGTCATGAAATTCTGCATACAATGAGCTCTATAAGTGGCCGTTTACTCTGTACTTCTTAAAATACAGGGTATATTGTGAAAGACTACCGAATTTCCTTAATCAACCTGGAACTCCGAAACGGTTGAGATGCCGCTCCCCCCTTGCTTTGCAATTTTTTGTTTGACTAGATGACTACTATGACCTCCTGTCCTATGGACCACCATGGACGAAACACCTTGTATAAATGGTACTATATGTATACATTCTTTTGGAAGTATGTTCACGTTTCCGGCGCTGTAGCTCGTTACACATAAGACTAACAAAAAAAGTGTTTTCGTAATAAATATAAGGAATTTAGTCTTCTTATATTTTACATTTTTGTAGTAGGATCAACCGTTGAGGAAGTATTTAAAAAACAACAATTTTTGGTACCTTTAATCCAAGATGGCGGACAGCGCGGACCCCGCTCAAGAGTCTAAAATTGGAGTTATCATCGAGGCCCGGAACTGAATAACATATATAAAAATCACAACTACTCCACTTTTTTTTGGGCAAAGGCATTATTTAGTCCCTATTGACTGGACTATAAAGAAAATTGAAAATTTTAACAAAAAATGTTTCGAACATCAGAAATGTTTTAAATTTGATAAAGTATTCATTGAAATTGCATTAAAATTGCGAGGAGGGAAAATGTACGGCATACCAGTAGCAAGATTAGTAGGAAGTTAATGCGAGTTCACAGTGTTATAACTTTTTTGCATAACAATAATAATTTTATCTCTTCTGACACCAGTGTTTTATATATATATTTTTAATTATAACTCTTATATTATAAACACAAGTTCATTTCAAATTCAATTTTCGACTTAAACTTCAAATTTAAACTCAATTGTCAAAAAACAAATGTGCAAACTAAATGCACTCAAACTCAAACTCAATTTTCAATTTCAATTTTCAAACTTAATTTCAATTTTCAAACTCAATTTCAATTTTCAAACTTAATTTCAATTTCAATTTTCAAAAAAGTAAATGTGCAAGCAAAATGCACTAGTTAACATTTTTTTAAATTGGTGAGTTGAACTTAAAACTCAACTTTCGAAACTTAATTTTCAAACTCCACTTCCAACTTAATTTTTAAACTATATTTTCCAGTTTAATCTTCAAACTCCATTTGCAAAACTTAAATTTCGAACTCAATTTTCAGACTCCCAACTTAATTTTCAAACTCTACTTTCCAGTTTAATCTTTAAACTCAATTTCCAGTGCAAAGGTTCCCGTTTTTATACCAACTTAATACCTAATTAGAAGGATCTAGAATACTACAAGGGTAGGGGCTCTATCCAAAAGAGCATGTCTGGAGGGATATATTCATTAGTGGGTTCCCAATTATGAAATTGAAACCCTTATTTGATTGGGAAATTATCTCGTCATGAGATATATAACTTTATTCAATTGGTCAATAATTAACCAATCCACAATCAAAACCTTGAATATGTTTTCGCATGATATGTAACATGATACATTTATTTACCCGTACCATGATTCCATCACTTGTCTATTTTCTGAATTTGCAATCGGTACTAACAATTTCTTAACTAATGTTATGTTACTTTTAGGAATTTTAATGGCGAATATTATTGATCCATTCATATACTTAGCTACACCTAAACGAATGTTTGATAGCTTCTGAAAATTGATCTCGTAGGAATTGATTTCTTCGTCAGTGAGAATGTTTGGGTGTAATAACCATACACGTGCTGGTGCTATGTTGTCCTGGATATGATCTACCTCTTTTTCGACAATATCTAATTTGAATATTTGTTCTAAAGCTTGACTTTCTGCATACAGCTTGAAGTCGTTGGAATTTAGTTCATTGAATTTTTGTAAAATTTTTACTCTATCATTGTCTATTATGTTTTTTAGCATCATGAATGTCTTGTTAAAGTTGTCATTAATTTTAATTTGTTGGTTCATATTTTGGATCAAATTGTGATTATTTGAATCAATAATATTTAAATGTTCTTCAATATTTTGCCTATCTTCATCATCCATTGTACCATACAACCATTTAGCTATAGTTCCACCAAAATTAATCAGTCCTCTCTTTTGCCTATACGGTATTAGAGTTTTGATTTTGTTTTTAATTCTTTTTATGCGATTATCTAGCAACGCTTGGTATTTACTCGAGTTAAGAGTATTAAATGTAATTTCTAAATTATTGGTTATACTTAACAATTCTTCTGGATAGATTTTGTGGAGTATAATATCAAATTTATTTACTACTTCTATTGTACCTAATTTAACCTCTGCGTATCCGGAATTTGATTCAATTTTCTCAATTATCATGGTTTGTTGTGTTGCTGTTGGTACCATCAGAAGTATTATGGCCATGATTATCGCTTTGGTCTGTAAATTTAAATGGGCGTTTAATGTTATTTTCGTGTACATTGGACAGATTATATTTTCTAAACTTTGGCTGCTCCTTATGTCTGAGGGATTTGTAATTTTTAATGAACCCGGTTTCTCTATGTTCCTCATAATCTTCTCTACTTTTATTTCTTTTGATAATTACCTTTTCCTTAAAATTTACTAGCCTGTCATAAATAATTTTGAGATCGATTTCCTTATTTTGAACTGATATTGATGTCGTTTTGATTGTGGAATGATAAGACCTATTGTATATTTCTATTGCCTTAAGAGTTGCACTCTGATAGGTTGATTTCCTTCTAAATTTAGTGCTCTTATTTTTTCTGTTATCGTTCCATAAAGCCTTTCAATATCTGCATTGCCAGTATGATTGTTAGGTTTCGTGACGTGATATTCTATATTTTCTATGTTGCAAAAATCTTTTATGTATTGTGAATTGAATTCATTATCGAACACGAACTTTTTCATTTTACCTCTTATTGATATCATTTGCCTAACCTTTTCTAGTATGGTTATGTGATTTCTATCCTCTAAATGTAGACTAATGGCGTGTTTAGAAAATTTATCTATGAAGTTTAAAAAGTTATGTTTGCTATTGGTATATATATCCATATGAACAATTTCGTTTATTGTTTTGGGTGTTTCGGTTACCTGAAATTTCTTTTTGTTGGGCTTCCTATCGTATTTTGCCCCTGAACAAATATCGCAACTATTTAAAATCTCATGGATTTTAGTTTTGAGTTGGGGATTATAAATTTTATATTTTAAGTCTTCATAAGTAGCTACTATGCCTGAATGACCAGATTCTTTTTTATGAAAGAGCGATATTTGCCTCTTTAATTCCTCGTCGTTTTCTCTGTCTTTTGCAAAATAACTACATTTCACAAATTTTACGATGTCTCTGTTTGGAAATAGCTCTATTAATTGCTTTTGAAACTTATTGTATTCGTGATCATTCCACTGAGAATAAATTCCAATTTTTCCTTTATCTACATACCTCCTAAGAACATCTGTTTCCGCTTCTAAGTCTTTCTTATCTACGAATATTCTTCTATAGTTGAAGATTTGTTCAAATTCCTTTTCTTTATTTTCTACCAAGATAATTTGTGTTCTAAACCTATTAACTATAGTTTCTAACAAGGGTATATGATTGTTCAAATCTTCCTCCTGAGAATGGACAGTTTGTACTTCCATTGAATGTAGTGGACTGGTGCTCAAATTTTCAGTATCAGTGCCTTCGAAATTTTCTTCTGATGAGTTACTATCTAGATTTTCAGTATTACCTATATTTCGAAGATCTTCCCCTATGCTTTCATTTTCTTTGGGTTTGTTTGTCTCGAATAAGTTAATTTCGTTGGTTTCTGTGTTAATTCAACTTAAAAAGTCGGCAATCTTATTCTCCTTTCCTTTTATGTAGTCTATCTTAATGTACTCGCCTAACTGTATTAGCCATCTTTGTAGTCGTGGGTTAATGTCTTTACCTGTATGCTTTGTTGCAGCCACTGAATTGGTTGGTGATCTGTTTACAGATCGAATTCCCTACCAAACAGGTATGGTCGAAAATATTTCGATCCCCACACTATTGCCAGTAACTCTTTCTCGATAGTTGAATAATTTTTCTCATGATTGTTTAGAGTTCTAGAGGCGTAGCAAATGGGATGACTATCTTGAGTAAGGACGGCTCCGATTGCTAAGTTACTAGCATCCGTTATTAATTTAAATTTTTTATTGAGATCGGGGTATCTTAATATGGGATAATTAATGATAATTTCATTGAGTTTGTCAAACGCTGTGATATAGTTAGGGTCATTAAGATTAATTTTTGCATCCTTCTTAAGGAATTTTACCAAAGGTTGTGCAATTTTTGCATAATCTCTTACGAATTTTCTGTAATAGCCTGTTATACCTAAAAATGACTTTATTTGTTTCTGGGTGGCTGGAAGCTTTAGATTTTGAATTACTTCTATTTTATTAGGGTTTGGTTTTATTCCGCCCGGTGTCAATATATGACCCAGGTATTCGGTCTCTTTACTTAAAAAGTTACACTTATCAATTTGTATTTTAAGTCCTGCTGATCTTAATTTATGAAAGATTTTTCGAATACTTGTTAAATGTTCTTCCAGTGAAGTAGTGAATATTAGTATATCATCTAGATATACAACACAAAGTTGATTTATATATTCCCTCAATACTGAGTTTATCAATCTTTGGAAGGTGGACGGAGCATTCTTCAATCCAAATGGCATCCTTAGATACTCATAGTGTCCAAATGGAGTTGAAAATGCCGTCTTCTTTCTGTCAGATTCTTTCATTAAAATCTGATGAAAGCCCTTTGCTAAGTCAATCGTCGTGAAATATTGTGCTCTTCCAAGTTTGTCTAAGATACCCTCAATATTAGGGATTGGAAATTTATCGCTTATGGTAACTTCGTTTAATTTTCTATAATCGATAACAATTCTACATTTTTTCTCGCCTGAGTTATCTGTCTTTTTGGGGATAATCCATAATGGACTATTATATGGGGAGTTACTTTCCTTAATAATCATTTGTTCGAGCATGTCATGAATTTGACGCTCTATTTCTTTTTCGTGTATCTGAGGATACCTATATATTTTACAATAAATTGGTCTGTCGGTAATAGTAACTATTTCATGTGTAATTTTATGAGTTGAAGTCAATTCATTGCCTTTTTTAAAAAATAGATCTTCATTTTGATTGAGCAATTTAATCATCTTGTCTTTCTCTTCATAATTTAAATGGTCTAGTTTTAATTTTTGTGTAAAATTATCTGAAATTCCGTCTAATGTGTGTATTTCGCTAATTATGAAATAAGATTTTATTATTATTTATCTCCAGGTTTATTTTGGCTTTAAAGGGTACCAAGAAATTTTGACCCATAATTGCATCGTAATTTCTAATGATTTTCCAAGTTATGGTACCTATGAATTTAAATTCTTTAGGCATTGTAGTAACTATTTTACTCGTTATCTTATTTGTTCCATTAATGGTAGAATAATAGACCGGCTCATTTAAATTTTCTTCAGAAAATTCTGTAAGGACGTTTGGTCTTATCACGCTGGTAGCTGAACCAGTGTCTATTAAACATCTAATCTTTTGGGTTCCTAGTGTTATAACTATTACTGGGATTCTGAGTTCCGAGGCTCGGTTTGAAAATTTACATCTTCGTAGAAATTTCCTATTTCCATCGGTTCAGCCAGATTGTTACTTCTAACTTACACTGAATTGTTTGATTGTCTAGACTGGTATTTCTATTGAAATTGTTAATACCGTTCAAACTATTTCTATTTGAGTAATTATTACCATTAAAATTATTTCTGTTGGAATAATTGTTATTATTGAAATTATGTGTATTTCTATAACTATTGTTGCTAGATATTTTATGAAGGTTTGTTTTATTTTTCCTACTATTTGGATCTACCGCATTTTCATCGTCAAGCAACTTTAACTTATCAAATTTATTATATATTTCGATTATTGAACCATTTTTGGGAATATTACCTCTAATAAAATTATGTAATTTATTTCTAACAATATCAGGTAAATGTCTATCATTATTGGATGGATGATATGTAGTTGGTTTATCATTATCAAATTCGTACAACTTATTCAGATTATAATTTATTACTCTAATGCTATTAAACAATTCCCTTAGGGTACTCACTTTTAAATTCTACCTTCATTATGAAGTTCTACGTAATCCTACCTTGGTCGAAAATGTAACTTAAGTTCACTTTTTGCCTCGTTCCAATTATTCACTGCGTTTGCTCCTAAGCGGTGTATAGATTTCTTAGCTTCACCTTGTATTTTATCGCTGATTATGATACTGATGCAACAATTATAGATTCCTTGGTTGTTTCTGCAAAATTGGGTTGTTCGTTCCACAGAGTTTATGAATTCTTGAACAGTGAATGCATCTCTTCCGTTGAATATCCTTAGCCTATTCATGTAATCTAAATATTGCTATGATGTTAGGGAGAATTCGTTGTTTTGTTGTTGATTATTATTTTGTTGTTGTACTGGTGGATGTGCTGCTAACTGTTCAACTCTTGCCTGCATGCCCTGTATTTGCGCTTCCTGTATTGGCGGATTTGTTATCAACTGGTTAACTCTCGCTTTTAAAGAGGAACAAGTCAAGACAAGTCGGAGCAATAAAACAATCCTTCAAGTACATTTTACTAATTTCGTGCCGTTTCTGAGGAGGGTATTGAAATGGGATTTAATGGAAACAACAAAAAGTAGGAAGTTAAGTCAACCTAGTTCTGTAACAACATGTTTTTTTTTTAATCGAAATATGGCTTCAGTCGATTATAGCGTACCGTTACGATACGGTTACCAATCTTTATTGTGATGTTCACTCCACTTGGTATAGCAGTTACTCGGTTGACAAGAAATATACAGATATCGACGGTAGTACTAAGAAACTGATGTATGGAAGAGCTCCTAGCAAACCTCAATAACTCACTGATCTCGGCTAAATATATCATGAATACGAATCAAAAATTTTTTTCAATGTAGGCAAAAATTCATTTCTTTCTTAGAATTTAAATCGACCATATTTCTTCAGAATTCGTATGTATGTATTATTGGTGGCTGACGACGAATCGAATAAGTTGTGTCTGGGCACTCCGGCTTCGTGGTAGTTGGATGATTTGGTTGCTTGGGCTTGTTAGCTAAAAATTTTTATGAGCGTAGGCCTAGGTACATTAGCGCGGATTTTTTTCTCAGGCCTTTATAAATTGTATTCAATTTAGGAAAGAATTAATTTATTTCTTAGAATTGAAATCGACCATATTTTTTCAGAATTCGTGTGTTGTAGATAGTCCGAACAGAATTTTTCTGCGGTCTTACGGGATGAGTTGTTTGCGAGAGGAGGTGGGTGGGTGGAGGTAAACATTAACCCTTTGCACTCGTATTTATATTTGAGAAGGCTACCAGTCTACTCGGAATTTTTTTTCATGTTCGATAAAAAAACAAATACCGGGCGATTTTGTTCGGGTATTTTTTTCCTATTAGATAATTCAGCCCTGAATGGTATAGGCTACTTTTTATTCCGCCCGGGGGGTAGGGGGGAAATTAGGCGGTAAATTTTCTGTCGATTATAACTCAACTATTTGTTCTGGGAGTATAGGAGTGTGGGTACTTTCTATTCAAAGTGTAGTACTACATTTTCTAATTTGCGAATGGCCATAACTTGGTAGGGTTATCTCGGATCGGGAAGCGGTTTTTTTATTCGCTTCGTCTAATTAACGTTTATAATTCGTAGACAATTTTTTTTCCAAGGGGGGGGGGGGGTAGTTTTATGGTGGGGGGGTGGAAACCCACCCAATTTTTGACATACCTGTATTTTCCTCAAATTACAATTGTTCGATATGAAACATAAAACGCTAATAGACCTTTCGAAACACTATTAGCCGATGGAATTTTTTTTTTATTTTTACCAAAGGGGAGGTGGGTGGGAGGTGTCAAAGTGGTTATGTACCTAAAATTGGATATGCCCAGAACTCCCATAATTTTACACCGATTTCGATGAAATTTTAATACATGGTACATATTTATGGTGGCCATCTTTTGGCGTTTTTCGATTTTCGAATTTCGAAATTTCGAAGTACTAAACTTGCGATTTTTCGAAAAAAAGGGGGATATTTCAATTCCAGATTATCTCCTCTATCGCTGGCAATTTGTTTGGATGGATTGGGGCCTTTCTTTCAAATTTGACTGGCATTTAACTGCGACAACTCCCGCGAAAATTTGCGAATTTTATCATTTTTCAAGGGGTAGGCCTGCAAAAAAATTAAGATATTTACTCTCTCCCCACCCGGCCATGTGGGTACTTTTTGGAAAGGTCTCGGCGAGTACATTAAGAATATGCAAAATATGCACTCATTGGAAAGGTCTTGATAAGTACATTTATTGTGATTTTTTTCTGATTTTTTGAGCATATTTCCCCTCCCCTCCCGAATTTGTTGCGATAACTAAGACCAACATCTCCGCCTGACAAAAATATTCCAAAATATTCCAACCTTTTCCCATAGATACCAACAAAATGTTGCCCCGTAATATTTCAATTAAAAATTTTGTAATTTCTATCTTCGAACAGTCAGTTCGTGGATAGAGCGCCCTGATATGCTGATAAGGGCTACGCCTATTTGATACGCTCTCAATTTTCTACCTGCCTCCCCTGCGTCTTCCCTATAATATTTTCTTTCCATCTTCATCCTATCTTTCTCTCCCAACTCATCCTTTCTCTCCTACCTCCAGTTATCTTTCTCTCCCACCTCCGGTTATCTTTCTCTCCCACCTCAAGTTATCTTTTTCTCCCACCTCAATTATTCTCTCAAAACCTAAAAAAAAAAGCTGAAAAAGCTCATTTCCAAAAGATAATTGCCTACTTTCTGGCACTAATTGAACTTTTTCGCTGGATATGCTTAAGAAAAAGTGTAATAAACGCAGAAAGGGTTACATTTAGGGTAAAGAGTGTACTAGGTCATTTTAAAGGGAATCTTTTGGGCTTTTTAAATCCAGTATGAAAAATTGGTGTTGATGACGAGTTTTTCGATAAAAATAGTAGTTAAATAAATCTTTCTCTCCCACCTCAAGTTATCTTTTTCTCCCACCTCAATTATTCTCTCAAAACCTAAAAAAAAAGCTGAAAAAGCTCATTTCCAAAAGATAATTGCCTACTTTCTGGCACTAATTGAACTTTTTCGCTGGATATGCTTAAGAAAAAGTGTAATAAACGCAGAAAGGGTTACATTTAGGGTAAAGAGTGTACTAGGTCATTTTAAAGGGAATCTTTTGGGCTTCTTAAATCCAGTATGAAAAATTGGTGTTGATGATGAGTTTTTCGATAAAAATAGTAGTTAAATAAAAAAAAAGCAGTTAAAATTCCGAAATTTGGACTTTGTTGAGCCATAACTTCAAAACGGAGAAGAGTAGGGGGACAAATTGCAGACTGTTGGAAAGGCCAAACGATTATCTATTTAACGAATTTTAAATAATCATCATAGGGTGTAAAGTTATCTCCGAAACCGTTAGGATTCCCCCCCCCCCCCACCTATACAATTTTTTGCTCGTCTAAGCATGGCCTATCCGGTAGCCTTCGGATGTGCAGCTTATCCTGAGACACCCTGTATATTAGTGTGGATGAGATGCAAATTTGTGTAACAAACATTCCATTCAATATCATGACATGTCTAGGAATCGGCTCGATCTACACCTCCCATATATTTATTGTAATTAACAATTACAATTGGCTTATCTACTACTTGCACTTTACTTCCCCGTAGTCTTCTATTTATTGGTTGAGTACCTGAAACGTCCCAGCTGCTAAGTGTAGTGACGACTCGTTTGTCTTTCCACGCCAACAATAGTAAATTTTCTGATCTGCATTCTATTTATTGGTTGAGTACCTGAAACGTCCCAGCTGCTAAGTGTAGTGACGACTCGTTTGTCTTTCCACGCCAACAATAGTAAATTTTCTGATCTGCAGGCATGTGTATTGTTTTGAGCAAACTTAGGTTTTTTTATTGAATTTGGTATAAACTTTCTATTAGTTTGTATAGTTCCTGTTATGTTATGTTTAGCAGTTCTTGTGCATGTGGTAGTCTTGTGTAGTACCTGTCTGTATAAATATGGTATCCCTTACTGCCAGGATTGCTATCTAATAAGTTTTGGCTCAATTGTAGTACAATTCTTGTACTTACGAGGAGATCAGGTCGTGCCAAATTTTCCGAAGTTAAGCTTCCATAATAGGGCAAAATTGAATAAATATACCCTGTATTGGCATCTGCCAGTACATATATTCTTATTCCCTACTTGGTGGGTTTATTTGGATTATATGTCAGGAAAACTATTTTGCCTTTGAATCCCACCACTGACTCATCAACTGAAATTTCTCTTGACGGAACAAAATGTTCTTTGAATTTTTTATCTAAAAAATCTAAATAATGGCTAACTTTCTGTGTTCGGGCTCTAAGGCTTTGATCGCTTGGATTTGTTTCGTATAAGTGAAGCATCCAAAATATTTGCATGAATCGTTTTCTTCTAAATATATTACCGAAGAAAGGACTTCTTGCGTTGAAATTTTGGGACCAATATTCCTGCAGATTACTAACAGTAATTGTGCCCATATTTAGGATAACTCCAAGAAATGCCGTAAATTCTTCTACGGTAACATCAACCCATGTATGTCATGTAGACCGCTTGGATAATCTTTTCTGTGCAATTTTATTGCGAGCATAATTATTTGTCTCTATCACTATTTTTTCAATAAGTTCATCAGAAAAGAAAAGCTTGAAGAAATCAATAGGTTTTGTGCAGTTACCAGGAATTTGTGGTCCTTCAGTTTTATCGCCGGAAGTAAAATCGATCCTGTATGGCACATTGTCCTGAAGAGTGACGTCCTCCCATGTCTCAAAATTGCCTCTCCTTTCAGTTCTATCCTCATCTTCACTGCTACTAGAACTCGCTGCTAGAGGCACTGTTCTTCTTATTTTATTAACTACAATACCACTATCACTGCTAATATCATTTTCCTCTTCTTCATCATAACTGTCTATGTCACTATTTCTACAGCATTCATTGTCATAAGTCCAAATAAAATTCGTCATCACTACTTTCCAATTCATTTATAATTTCTCCTTGTAAATGTCGTTTGGCCATCTTCAATAAAACTAAAAATTTCAAAATATAACCCAGATATAAGCTACACATACACTGGAGTACTTACCGCGTCGCGTTCTTTACAAAACTGAATGAAATTGTGAAAAGTGTAAAAAAAAAACCGAAATATATATATACACTCCGCGACAAAAAGATACGACTCCCCTGAAATTTTTCCGATTCTCTGAACTTATGAGTCACTTTTTGACTGTTGCAAAGAACCTTTACTAAGAAATTTATATGAGTGATCTTATTACCAATCGATCGCCGGTAGATGGCGTACAGTGGTCATGCAAAATTGTTATATATTTAATTTTTTTAAATAGGTAATATATATATATATAAAAGTCTATGTTAGTCACAGCCAAAAAAACATCACAATTTGGATTAATCGATAATTCGTGGAAATTCGAGATGAATTTTTCAGACAGATATTTTGGCGGTTGAAAATTAATTTTCGTAACAAAATAGGGAGGAGAGCGATTGATTTAGTACATTTTGGAAAATATAGTACAATTACTGATAGAGCTCATCCTAAGCAGAAGTTTGAGTACCCACACCCCTATGCAGCAAGGTCAAATGGCTGAGCTATAACGAAAGTCCTGTAGAAAGGCTCCCCACCCAGAACTTTGCCCCTCCATCAAGATCGGAATAAAAAATGCCCTATACGTCCCGTGCTGTAATTCCCTAGAACCATTTTGAATATGAATCCAATCGGATGTCTGCTTTGGGAGGAAAAGGGTCCCCGTTTTCTGCAATGTATGGGGAATTTCGAGCCATATTTTTGAAATTTTGTTCCCCTCTTGCTCCGCTCCCTCCCCCCACAGGAACCTGAAATTCCTACCATTTATAGCCGAGGATGATGCTATTAACTGGAAACATCAACGAACTCTCTACGACTCTTGGTTCAGGAATTATAAGCAAAACCGTTAATGTCGCCTATATGGCGACAACGAGTGCAACGGTAAAACTCATAATGTCGCCTGTACGACGACTTACGAGTGCAAAGGGTTAATGCAAGATTTACTTCTTTTAATAGTTAGATAAGATAACAAAATTACAAACTTTAGCGAAATTTATTGGCATGGGTACAAATCGTACATTTAGGGAAATAACGCCTAAGCCTATCACTATTCGCCACAACAAAAGTAGAATTTGCATTTTTTGGTTTCCGTATTTAAGAAAAATAAAAATTTTAACGCATATTGTTTCGCACATCAGAAATGTTTTAAATATGATAATAAAGTATTTATTGAGATAAAAATTTCATTAAAATTGCATTAAAATTGCAAGTACGCAAACTGTACGACATACCAGTAGGAATATTAGTAGGAAGTTAATGCAAATCGACGATAAAATCCGAGTGCACAGTGAAGTTTCAATTTCAAGAAATATGGTCGATATCAATTCTAAGAAATAAATCAATTCTTTCCTACATTGAAAACAATTTACAAAAAACTGCGCTGATGTACCTAGACCTACGCTCATAAAAATTTTTAGCTAACAGGCCCAAGTAATGAAATCAATCCAACTTCCACGAAGCCGAGATTGCGCAGACACACTTTATTCGAATCTGTAGAAATATTGTCGATGGGTTGATGGGAGATGCTTTCATAGTCTACCACTTTCGGCATTGTTTTATATATTTTTTAATATCACTTAGCATGTGTCACCACCAATACTTGCGTCTAATACGTTTATAAGTTGACACCTGGATGGCCACCAAATGGAGAATCATGGCAATCCTTTAAGTTTGTAGAGATTTCTGTGGGGTTCGTGTGTCTTACCTTTACTTATATCTGGATCAAGCGTTGCTGAGTTTGGTGTATCTGCTTCCGTGATTTGAATTTCGTTTCGCTCCGCTTTCGGGTGCTCTTTTGCATCTTTGCTAGAGCTATTTAGAGTTTCTTGAGATTTGTGCTTTTTCCCGTTCACGTGAATTTCACATCCTTTCGGAGTAAATTCGTTATTTGACGTACAACTTTGGAGAAGCCTGGTATAAATTTTCGGTAATAATTAGCAAGTCCCAAAACGGATTTGACTTGCCTTACAGGGAACCGGAAATATTTGGACGCAGGCCATGTTACTTGGATCTGGTAGTGCACCTTCTCTAGAACATATATGTCCTAGAGAAACAACTTCTCATCTTAGAATCTGGAACTTCTCTGGCTGCAGCTTTAAGTTGTTTTCTCTCAACTTGTTCACAAGCAAGCGCTACATTTTTAGAATGATTGGTGCTTCATCTTGCACCAAAGGAATATCATGAGTTATCGCATTTGTATGGTGAGTTTGTCACCTTTGAGGAAGAATATATAATTATACTCTTCGCAGAGTTCCGATATCGCAGTTTTTTCTTCCTCGTTTAAATTTGGGGCTAGGCTGAATTCTTACTCTAGCCTAGAAATACGCGGGTATCGTTTTGTGTCATCCGGAATCTATTTCTTATGTTTTTTTCAGCTGAATCTTCAGTTGACTTATTCTTCCTTGCAAATTTGTATCTTGTAATTGGTTTGTTTGGATTTGATTCCTTTGAGGCTTTATCTTGTCGTAATTAGCTTGTGACAGGATATTTGCTTCCTGCTTTGCTGTCGGCTAAGTCTGGTATACTGTGTGGAGCGCTCATGCGCATCGATGCTATTGTGTTCTGACCATATAAAATTTTGAATACTAGAAGATGGTGGAACATGCTCCTTTAGTAAAGGCTTTAGCGCCTAGCTCTCGTTCTTGTGTGGCCTTTGTTTATGTAGGAATGATTTATGCCTAGGAATTTTGGACGGTAGAGCTATATGCAGCTGTTTATCAGGCTTTAGACACTTAGCTCCGTCTCTATGGCTATTTGATAATTCCTTTGTATTTAATATGGGAATGTCCGTGCCTTTGTGGCGTTTTACGCCTATTAACAGAGCTATTGTGTAGTCGTTTATTGGAAATAGCTGCAACTTTAAGCTACGTATGACTACTTGATGACTGTTAGCGCTGAGAATACTAACCAGCATTACCTCTGCTCCAGATGAAAACAAACTGTTTTCCTTGGGATAAACAGAGCATTTCTTCTTGCGTTCTCAACGCGCAGGTATGCATATTGGTTCCTTCAAGGTAACTAGTTGTTGCCTGATTTCGTCGATCTTTTGTTTGACTAGATAGAAAGTTTCACATTCTTTGGACTCTATTGGAGCTTGACAGCCCGATCATCATCGTTTGAGAAGCCTTGAAGAAACTACAGGTGGATAGTTCAACCTGTTTGGGCTCTATCTTTTCTGCCAGTGTTCTTACTTCGACTATTTTTTTTTAATGTAGCTTGTCCATTTCAAACTCTAATGGCAAAGCAAATTCATCTGCGTTAGTTGCCGTGCGAGGAAGCCTGAGTGCTTTGTTTGGATCCTCAACGTTATAGTTGTTCGTTAGGAAATCACTTCCTAGAAACCCATCATTGGAAAGGCCATGCAAATTCTTTACGACATGAAACTTCTACGGAATTTTTGTTTTGAAAACGAAGTTTGCCTGGCAAATTCCAGGCATATTTCCTGTACCAAATGGAGTCTGAAGTGTACATGCTTCATTGTGGTTAATTACTTTAAGGTCTTTTAAGAGCCTTTTCTTTATTATATCTCAGAGCCTGTGTCTACTACTAGTTTAGGTTGGTCATTCAGGCCTATATCTAAATGACCCTACTTTATTTGATGGGTTATTTAAAGTGGGGCCGAGGAGCTTTTGTCGACTGTGCATCGTCTCCCTGACTCCGGGCTTCCCATTTTTGCTTTTGCTGGCAGTTATCTAACGCTGCGATGTGCTGGTGAACTAATCTGACTAAATTGTATGCACGGGGTATGATATTTTGCACTATATTTGATTGAAAGTGCCCTGGAGGCTGCAGGAATAGAGCACTTTACTGTAGACGCTCCATTTCAAGTGCTTTTTCTACGAGGTCATCTTTAGTGGCGTCTGCCATAGTTAAAAGATATTGGGACACATATGGTTTATTTACACATGGTTTAAGTGAATTTTTTCTGAGAATCCAAATAAATTCCTTCTTGAACAAATATAAGTTTACCCCGGTAAAAAATCCTAAAGAGTAATCTCTATTTTTATTTCTCCCTCCTTGGTGTAATATAGGAGTTTTGTGCCTCATATAATTCACTCCCAGAATTTATTCTTTTTTCAGCCCCTTCGGGCGTATACAGGTTCGATTCGTTTCGAATGAATCTGGTATTTTAAATTTTTTTAAATATTTTTAATAAATGTTTTTTTTCTACTATTTCTCAATTTTTTTCATTTTTTCATTTCTTTTCTTTATTCTATTTTTCATTTGTTTTTCAAGTCACACTATTTCGCTATTTGGGGCCTGTTTATGAGTCAAAACCAAGACTTGAAACTTGTTACCAAAAATATAATGGGTTGTGTGATAAAATAACAAATTAAAAATATTTTTTAGCTTTTGCTATATACCGGAGAATCCAAATAAATTCCTTCTTATTCAATAATGTGTAAGGACTGTATGGTATTTTCCCATACTTAAAAATTATATGATTCAATTTATGGCGAATCTACTTATAATTATCCATAGAAATACTTGTGAAATATAAAGCGAAAGTAATATACACATGAGGAAACTCAGTTTTGTGAATTGTATTTAAATTTTACAGCCGAAAATAAGTGTTAACTTCAAACTTGAAAAGTTCTGTTATGACCATTATTATTGTCATTGTCTGATTTTTATACTCTACAAATTTGTCATTCCGTTTGTGACGCATACAAAAAAATTTCTTGTAGAGCAAAATGGATTGAATACTTGCGCATATTTGGCTGAGAAATTTATTATTTCCAGAATCAGTGAAAGCCTGGAATGTTTCGAAATAAATACGCAATCCCAAAATAACAATCAAGGTACGCCATTTTGGGATTCAGATTGTGAAGATGACCAAAATTCAATGCAGAGTCAGAAATTGTTCTTGGAGTGTAATTTTTCCACAGACAAAACCTCGATCGTATTCGAAAACAAACTTTTTTCGGTGATAAAAAGTCTTTTTACCGAATACAACAGAGCACTGGTTAGTAGTGCTTCGGTAGAAAGATTATTTAGCATAGGAAAAGTAACTTTAACTCCTAATAGATGTCGTCTAAATGACGAACATATTTAAATGCAACTGATGCTACATATCAATGGAAAAAATATAAAGTAATACGCTGATTCTATTAAAAAATGTAAGTACAATTTCCATTTTCAAGTATGGTATTTGCCTTACAGGTTTTACAAGTCGTTGAATTTGTGCATTATATTGAAAGGAATAGAAATGCTAGTTAAGAAAATTAGCAAAAGCTAAATTAATATAATATAATGAATGACTTTTTTGTGAGCTCTTCTTACTTGATTGAAATTTCAGTTTCAGATTCAATTTTAATTAAATCAGATTCTCCTTATGTTATTTAAAACATGATTTGTGTCCGCTCAACTCAAATGATGAGTCCCCTCAAGCAGTGAGTTCGTTCAAGACTTGAGTCCGCTCAAGTCCACTCAAGCAGTGAATTCGCTTAAGATTGAGTGGACTCTAGATTGTTTTTTTCTTTGTTTTTTTAATTTTCTTTTAATATTAGTCCAATATAACGGGTTTTCCAATAAGAGGTGTTATTTTGATATTCAAAGAAAAATGCCATTTTTTGAGATAAATGATCTGATCTTTATTTCATTAGAACGAGGAAGGTGTGCCGTTAATAATGGAAAATAACATCAGCCAAATGACCACCACGACCACGCCTATAGGACCATATTATCCTTTTCATGAAATTTTCCATAACCAAATCGCATAGCCTCTCGAATTCCATTTTTGAGGTCTTGAATCGACGCTGGGCTGTTGGCGTAGACCTTCTCTTTCACGTGGCCCCAAAGGAAGAAGTCGCAAGGTGTTAAGTCACAAGATCTCGGTGGCCAATTGTGATCACCTCTTCGAGAGATAACACGGTCCGGAAACTTTTCCCGTAAAAGATCAATGGTTTCGTTGCTTGTATGGCACGTAGCGCCGTCTTGTTCTGGCCATAAAAAATCATTAATCATCTGTCGATAGCGCAATCCATTCACCGTAACTGTTGCTCCAGCATCATTTTCGAAAAAGTAAGGTCCAATGACCCCGCGGTACCATAAACCGCACCAAACAGTCACACGTTCAGGATAGAGAGGCTTTGCAACAATAACTCTTGGGTTTTCCGAGCCCCAGATGCGACAATTTTGCTTGTTGACGAAGCCATCGAGGTGGAAATGGGCCTCATCACTCAAGATGAGTTTTCGATGGAATTCCGGATCATTTTCATGCATTTCAAGGACCCAATCAGCAAAGACTCGACGTTGTTGATGATCGGCCGGCTTGAGTTCTTGTGTTAACTGAACTTTATAAGCCTTAAGACCCAAATCTTTATGCAAAATACGGTGTAATGATGTTTGTGGAATGCCTAATTCCAAAGAACGACGAGGAATGGACAAACCTGGGTTTTCTTCAACACTTTCGGCTACAGCAGCAATATTCTCGGCTGTTCTTGAGCGACGTGCACGGGTTTTATTCTTCACATCACTAACTTGTCCCGACAGCTCGAATTTTTCTACCAATTTCTGTATTGCGGTCCGACAAGGTGCTTCACGACGACCCACAAATGTTCGAGTTTTACGAACCGTCTCTGCCACATTTTCACCACTTTTATAGTATTTTAATAATTTCAATGCGTTGTTGAATCGTGTATCGTTCCATTTTTATTAATGGCGTACTTTCTACTTGTCAAATGTCAAAAAATGACAGCTCCAAGAGTGACAACTACCGAAATAGCGGGCTAATTAAAATAACACCTCTTATTGGAAAACCCGTTATTATTCAGAATTTCACCTTAGGCGACTACCTATAACCGAAGATTTTAGTTCAGGCAATATGTCCGTTTGCGTATCATATCCTAGTCAATCATAACATATCCTAATCAATCTGGAATGTCAATTTTAAGGTACTTAGCTTCAATAAAGTTGTTCTATATTGGAAGCTTCTTGTCTAATCTTTTTCGTATCTGAAACATAATTTTACGTTAACCTATTACATTATGATTTTTAGATTGATATGGAAAATCTATAAAGTCATGTTACATAAATAATACAGCTGAGGCCTATCCTCCCTACCCTAAAGAGCCGTCAGGTTATTTTACTCCCCGGCTTGTTAGCAGTAAGGTTGGACTCAGTGGGAGAGGTTCTCGGTGGTCCTGTACATATTATATAGGCGTTTTCAAGATTTTCCGAAGTTTCGTTGACCGACTAATGATGGTTATGTTGACACAGCAGCCTTGCTGCTATATAATTGGGGAAAGATTCCCTGGTTTCCGTTGCTGACGAAGCTAGCGATGCTGTCTTAATTACTTTCGTGTATTTTGTGTGGCTCCGCGCCTCGTTTTGGGCCAAAGTATACGGCGGGCTTTTTCTACCGACGATCCAATTTATGGATGGATTAATCAGATAACACATGATTCGTTTCTTTGTTATTTTCCGATTTGCAACACGTCACTTTTCAAACTCCTCTTGACAGGAAGTCCCGACCAAAATAAAGTCTGTCCTCCTCCTCACTTCGTCTTCTTTCTTTCTTTCTGTCACTCTACCTTGGGGTTATGCCTCAGCCAGGGTCAGATCGTGTGGTCGCCAAACGTGGCAATACCGTCACCGTGTGTCACATTTTGCATACTGCTTCTAGCTTCAGTGTAGCATACTGCTGCATGCAGTATGCTACGACCGTAACACACAATACTCTCTGTTCTCGCACTGTCTATCTTATAGAAATGTATATATGTACACTAGTCTCGAAATTACGGCAAAGAACATTTGCCAAAATTTTAATGCGAATGCCTTGTATTCTATATACCTTGGTCTAGTTTAGTCTATATAAAATAAATTCTCAATAACTTAAATTTTTGACATATGTACAATTCTGGCTGGATGTGCTTCGTGGTATGATACTTGGTGCTGTTCTTTTACTATTTTGCAGGATATAGCTGTTTCTTCTGGCCGTTGGGTGTACCGTTCTCTCCTAGCGTTGTTTGTTTTTCTTTTTTTTTGTATTTTATTGATGTAGCTGTCCAGTTTTATGTTGCGCCTTGAGGTTTTATGCCGCCATATTATCGTAATGCCAAGAAATTTATGCTGATTATAAATCATTTTCAGAATTTATTTTCGATGTTTTTTTTGTTTTTGCGTGTTGGTTGGCGGTTGAATGTGAACTGCGCGCACTTGATTTTTGTTGATTTTACATCACGTCGGGGTCACCATCTGTTTCTTCATTCAAAGCACGGAAATTATTTTACTAAAATTCTGTTTTATTAAATTCATGGTCTTTACTTATTAATACAATAATATAATAATAGTTATCTCTTGAGTTCACAATTTTAGAATACTTTCTTAATTATTAATGAATATTAATTTATTATGCGTGCGATCCAACCACACCAATGACATCCAGAGCTGCCGTTTCACTGGCATTGCAGTAGCTTCACAGCAATTCAATACGTCCTGCTGCCATACTATCCAAGTGCGTAAACTACTGTTTTATATAAATTTATACTGCCAACTACTGCTTTCTAAAGTTTTTAATAAAAATTTAAAATTTCTAAATTAAAAACAATGGCAATGAGACAATCGTTCTATCCATATATCGCTAAGATCCGTATAATAATTTCACAATTCATATTACGTCATTCTATCCATAAATCGCTGCATTCATTTGCAATGCGGACTGTGTATGTATTGGTTCGGCCTTTAATGTGAATAAATCCAACAATTACATTTTATTTTTACACGTCACTTCGTAGAGCTAAAAGAGCTTGCATGTGATTGCCTACTGCACTGCCTAGGCCCACACGCTTCATTTTTTCTGGTGACAAAAAATTCCGAAATAAAATGTTTCAAACGGTGGGACGGGCAGCACAGTGTGCAGTTGCTTACTTGCGCTTTGATTGTCATTACGTGCGGTGAATTTGTGGCAGGTACAGTTATTATTGATACTTTTTAAATACATTTTTTTTGCCGTTGCATCGTTTTACGACACAGTTTGCGGCTATTACTACTTCTTTATTGCGACATTCAAAGTTTTCCCCACCTTTTTTTACAATAAAATACAGCTTCCGCTAAGGCACAGTAGTAGGCACATTTCATTAAATGGAATGTTTTCTGTCAGTCTTCTTGGTAAGTAATAAATGTTTTGTAATTTTAGGGAAAAAGAAAATGAAAACTCACCGGTTGTAAAAAGAAAAAAAAGAAAAAACATGACGAAAAGTTTAATGAGGAGTGGCTCTTGGTTAAAGATTTTAAAAACTGGCTTGTACGAGATGATTTAATACCTGAGAAAAAGCGGTGCAAAATTTGTCGCTCTAAGATAAGAGGGGGATACTGGCATTTATTACGCCATAATGTTACAAATCAGCATCGAAATGCCTATCTTTAGATAACTTCATCGAGCATAAAGCTACAAACAACTTCAGCCAGGAAATTAAAACAGGTGAACTAATATTGTCTGCTTTTTTTTAGCAGAACACAATCTTTCATTTTCTGTAGGAGACCATTTATTGAAAATGATTGAACACGGATTCAAAGCTTGTTCAGAAAATGGAATTTAATCGGAAGAAGGCTACTAAATATATTACCGAAATCATAGCACCACAGAATATAGAAAACATTTCCGATATACTTAAAACTAATTACTTCTCAATACTTATAGATGAAAGCACAGACATTACAGTCCGTAAAGGACTCGCTATCTTAGTGAGATTAAAAAACAAAGACTTGATTCAAGATCGTTTTCTTGGACTCCAAGAAGTTAAAGAGAGCACCGCTGAAGGAATTTTTGAAGCATTGACTATGTTCCTTAAAGATAGTAATATTAATCTAAATAATATATTGGGTTTTGCTGCTGACAATTGCGCAACTATGATGGGTAGTGAGAACGGGGTGTAGGCACGTTTAAAAAAAATTTGCCCCAATTTATTTGTGCAGGGCTGCATTTGCCACATTTTAAATCTTTGCAAAAAATACGCTAGCAAAGAGCTTCCAGATACAATAAATAATTTAATTTCGGCCATAAATTACTATTTTTGCAACAGCTCCTCTCGTCGTACAGATTTTGCAACATTTCAAGAATATTTTGGAGCCCCTTTTCACGTTCTTCTAAGAGTCGCATCCACGCGATGGCTGTCGCTACAGGTAAGACAAATACCTAAAACATGTTTCATATATTATTTTGAAATTTTTATTAGGAAGCGGTTAATCGTATTATCGAGCAGTGGAATCCACTACAACACTATTTTGCTTTAACGGACTTCGATAATAATTTTACAAGCTCTAAAAATAATTTTATTTTGTCCTCATTAACAGATCCCTTTGTAAAATTACATTTCTTCTTTTTATCATTTGTATTAAAAACGATTAATTCTTTAAATAAGGAATTTCAAAGCGAAGGGCCTAAAAGCTATTTAATTATGGAAAGGTTGTATTTTTTACTCCGTTTTATGATGAGAAATTTTCTAAAAAATGAAGTTAAAACGAATACTTCAAAATTAAGTAATAAATAATAACGATAACTCATTGAGTTCAAAAATAACGTTTTAAAATTTTACAAAACTTTTTGCAAAGAAATCTTGAAAAGAATTGATTTCGAAAATGAGTTTTTAAATAACTTATCTTGGATATCTCCAGAAAAAGCTTTATCTGGTGAAGTACAATCCATTGTACCACTTTTAAATTTTTAGCGGGCTTTAGCTGATTACGAGATTTTAAAGAAATATCGAAATTACTCTATTGAAAGTTTCTGGGATAAAGTCGAAAGTTGCAAAAATAGCCTAGGTGAACCTTTAATCGCAAATCTTTCCAAAGTAATTAATGGGCTTTTAATACTACGGCATTCCACAGCAGCCGTAGAAAGGTTATTTTCGCAAAATAAATTAATAAAGACATCTATAAGAAATCGTTTACATGTTGAAACATGTTCGGCTTTACTAAGTACAAAAGACCTTTTAAAGGCGAATCAGAGCTCTTGTTGTAATTGGAAGCCTGAAGAGAAGATTTTGAACCGAAATGTATCCACTAAAAATCCTCCAGAACTTTTACACTAGAATTTTTATTATTTCAGTACATTTATTTTAAATTCAATGTGCAATAGAAGATTAATAATTTTGTTAATTGGTACATATTGTTTAATTTAAAATATATTAAGTGTTTTTATAAATAAAATACATTTTATTCATTCCTATACGTCTTTATTATGAACTTATTGGTATAACTATTAACGATAAATAATTATTTCATGTATATGTAGTTCACTTCACTACTTTCAGTTGATTATCAGCACTTTTTCATGCTGGAAATACGCACCTTTCCAAAATGTTAGATCCCAACACTGTGTCCTGCTTTCTCTCAATCAGCTGATCGTTCTCAACCAATGAAAACGATTTGCTGTAGCTGCCGCTGCCGTGCCAATCTAAAGGCCAAAACACAGTGAAAGCGACACAAAATTGTTGGCAACTGAGTTGGCGATACTGTCGCATTTAAAACACAGTAAACGCGAATCGACAAATGTTTTTGACAGGTATCTCTGTTTTATATATTGTAAAAGAAATGAAAAAAGGAAAAAGATTAAGGAAAATCGCTAGTATAGCTTATGCGGCTTACTTAAAATTGCAAAGCATAAAGAAAAACTAGAAAGATGACTAAGAATAGATTTCTATACATGGGATGACGTTTATTGCACAACCTAACTTTTTCCCTCATTTTCTCTATTGATTCTTCCTCAAAACCCATAATTTGTCAAACTAATAAATGAAATTAATTTTATAAAAGTATTTAATGACTAGTTTATTTACTATTATCTTTTAATTTACTATGTTTCATAAAAACCAAATCCACATAACATGAATGTCAATTATTCTCTGTCCACACAGAAATGTCAATTATGTTGGGGACTAATTTGGAGATTTTCGCAAACTTTTTGTTGGTAACTTTCGCGTCGACCTCATTATGTTAAGTATATTGGACTTTCATATATTCGCATCTTTGACAGAAACCAATTTACGGCGACTTTGTTGTGTCGGCCGTCGGCCTTACTGTGTTTTGGCCGTAATTCAGGCTTCACGGCGGAGCGCGTTTATGTGCATTGTGTATTGTGCTGTGCATGCAGGTTTGGATATGTTGTACGGCTAATTTATTACGCAGGGTGCCAGACACAGGCGCGTATCCAGACCTGTAGCCTGGGGGGGGGGGTCACAACTAAAATGTTCGAGTGGGTGGGGAGGGGGGGGATTTGAAAAAGTAGGAAGAAATCTCTTTTAAATTTTTTTATCATATATATACGAGTATATACGAGTAATTGGCGCAAAAAAAATATAAAAGCATTTCATTCCTTTTTTCAAACAATAAAATAAATATGTATTCCAAAATTACTTACCTTCCTGTGATAGGTACGATAGAGGACTTTTCGTACGACACTATATAAAATCACAAAAAAATTCAAAAAAATTCGTACGTGTTTCAAATATGAAGAGCTACGAGCGAATGGCTATTATTGCCACTATTAGTACTCATAAGAAACTCAAAGAAACACCCCCACCGCAGGCAAAGATTGAATAACTAAATATAGGACATAGAAGATATTTTCGATTGTTTTCCATTTAAATGTACACGGCTAGAAAAGGACAGAAAGAAGAAGAAAAAATAACAAAAAGAAATCGAACTCTCTTTAAAATTTTTATCAATATGGACATAAAATGTGAAAACGCTGATTACATGCAAATAAACGGAAATGGCAAATGATTCATTTTCATAAGTAAATGAGAAGGGGCGGACTTTTCAGGTTTTACTCTCATAAAATGCTCCCGTGTTTATGTGAAAACCGATTTTTGCTGAAATATTGTGTGAAATATCCAATGTTTTTTATAGTATAACCAATGTTTGTTAGTATAATTCCTATGATATTTGAACAGCACGTGCTTCTGTTTACATTCGTTTTGCTCTGATGAAGTGATTAAATGGGAGAAACTAATGCTGGATTCTCTGATATTTTCGGGAAAAATGAAAATTTTATTTGACAGAAATTTTACATCTCCTTTCAGCATCTGGGCCAAAGCGCAGTTTATTTTTTTATTATAAAAGTGAAGTACTGTGACCGGGAGTACATTATTATGAATAATTTGATAGGATTTTGAGGGATTTAATAAGATTTTGTCGTTCGGATAATCCTAGGTTCTCTCGTTTTTATACTCTACATGCAACATGCAATCTAAGGGTATACTAAGTTTGTCATTCAATTTGTAACACCTCGAAATAATGATGGTAGAACAAAATGGATTGAACACCCACGCATAATATTAAAAGTTATTTTGATTTTTGCATGTCCGTCCGTCCGTCTGTCCGCCCGTCCGTCCGTCTGTGCGCACGATAACTCGAGAACGCGTACACTTAGAGAGCTGAAATTTTGTACACTGACTTAAAAAAAAAAAGTAAAATTAGGTTCGAAAATGAGAGAAATCGGGCAACTCCTTCGTGGGGTTGCTATATAAAAATTTCGTTTTCCACTATATATTTGGATTGGACACGGTGTTTTCATTGTACTAGCAAATAAAACTTCAAAAATGGACTAAATCGGGCAACCCCTTTTAGGTGTTGCCATAAAAAAATTTAGAGTTTTTTCGTATACTGTGACAACGATTAGTCCAAGACATTTTTATTGTACTAACAACTTCAGAATACGAAATTCTATAAAATTGGTTATAATCATTTTTTCGAAAAACCACTTCAAAAATCAAACTTGCCCAGAAGGGTATCAATTCTAACTGTTTTACTTGTTTGTTTTTAACTCGTTGTCTCAGCTCAGTCGCACTACTATAATGCATAGCGAAGCTCTTTCCCCCATTCATGCAAAGACATAATTACATAAGTATATGACATTACTTGTTTCCTTCTAGAAAACACGAAAAATTTGCAATCTTCTTCGCCTCTGTCTTAACTTATCATTAACTAAGCTTTGCCGCAGATTATCTCTGTAACACAGCAGCGCTAAAGTTATAAATTTAGAGAAGTGCGCTATATCACCATCATTAAACGCTGGCGTCAGCTAAACATTGTTCCCATACCATATAAAAATCGCCCTGTGAAACTTTTACAACGTGCTCTACAGTCCAGCGCGATTTGCTTCAATTCACCGCGTAGGTGAGGTGGCACTCTTTGGGGGGGGGGGGGGGGTCATGACCCCCGTGAGCCCCCCCTCCTGTATATGCGCCTGGCCAGACAGACTATTGAATTTTCCCCGTCCCAATAAAAGTTTTCCCCAAATTACTAAGGCAGAACAAAAAATTTTCCCAAGCTTAATTATGAAACTAATTCATTGTTTTCTTGAATTTAAAAATTTTTTTAGATACTTAATTTGCACATGTATCCATACATTACATATACATACATATATTCTTATAGGTATTTTAAATTATAAATTCCTGTAAATAATCACAAGTATATATTGCGTTATTTCACTTCAGCATAGACCAAAATAAAGCGAGAAACATAGCGATAACTTTTCTAACCTCGACCTCAGTAAAAATTTAAGAACCTCAACCTGATGAACCTTGCAAAATTTGCAACTCACAATACGAACTTTGACAACTTCTGTACGATAACAGTTGATGGGCCTGTTGACTTAAAAATTGAAATTATTTTGTAATAATTTACTACAGCTGGAATAACTATTCACGTTAAATATGTTTACCAAACTATTTTTCAACAAATTTTGCGTACACTTTTTCCGGAAACAATGCTGGCATCAAATGATAACAAAAATTAGCTGTCAAAGTTGACAAAGTTCCAGCAGAGTTGAAAGTAGGCCTACTCGAGTTCAACCTCAACTTTGCCATTGGGAGCTTAATAACTTGATTTCATATATTCTACAGAACTGTCAAAGATGGTGAGGCCGGCCAGGTTGGAAAAGATAGCACTGTGTTTGACGCTTAATTTACCTAAATTTATGAAAATGCTTGGAGACCGTCATCATCTTTTTGAAAATTACTTTTGTAGAGCTCTTCAGAGTTGAATTTTTGTAACATTTCTTTGGTGGGTTTAAAATGTGTACAACCAAGAGGCATCATTGAAAATCGTACCCGCATTATTTTATCTGCAGTGTCAATAGCTTGTCAATTTCTCAACTTATTTTTTACACAATTGAGTTATAGAGAAAGCAGAATTTTTTTTTATTGATACATCAGTCCAAAATTCTTCAGCTGTATTGAGTTCCAATCATTATTGAAGATGAATCAAGTTCCATTTACCAAATTCTGGAATAATTACTTCCTGCGAAAAAAAATTTTAAGTATTACCGTACTATCTAATATATCCGCTATCATTTGGCAAACAGCTGTAACCGGAGAAAACACACAACGTTTTCCAGTCATACTATATTTTCGGGAACTCTACATGTAATTGTTCGTATAAAATTACTAAGAATGCAGACTAGCTTTCTTTGATTACTTTTAGTTCTTGTTCATTACGTAGGTTTTATTTATTGCGTAAAATTTAAGTAAGATTTATGTTTTTGATACTTGATATATCCCTATTTTTTCGCAATTTTAAAAGAAATTCCCCATGATTTTTCGCTATATTATCATTTCCCCAAAATTTTCCCCGGGAAGAAATTATTCCCCAAAATGGGGAAGAAAACCCCCAATCTGGCATCCCTGTCGCCAAGAAGTAGGTACCGATTTTAGATAATTAGATTTAGATGCGGCGGGTATCTTTAGATACATTCTCGTGAATAGAAGTTTTAAATTACTCTCAGAATTGGAGCCGTTCATTGACGATACCACTGGACTGGAACCGAATTTTCGCAATTGAACTTGGGGAGCTTCAATGTTCAGTATGCAAATAAGTTGTGACTGGAACTCTGTTGAGAATTCGGTAATAATGAAGCGTTATTTTCCTTAAAGGCAAAGGCCCAATGTAAGCGTCGCGTCAGGCTCGTTTACTGGCAAAAATCGTCTGGAAATGTAATGCAATCAGATTTTGCCATTGTCGGTGTCCAGTAATTGTTTTTTTGAAAATACTTCTCCAGATTGGTTGTTCTGCAACTCGACACGCATGTTGATACTTAATTTGAGTGACTTCACGTATTTCCATAAAACGGACGACTTTAAACATGCGCTAAGTTTATCGGTTGGCGTTGACCGTGGAATCATTGGGAAAGTTTTTTCCTGCAAACTTTTCCAGGGGCCGGATTCTATAACCCCGAGAATTGTGGAATTCGGGAGATGAGAGTTGATTTGACAAATAATTCTCTACTTGGAATTCTGTAACTTGGCGTTTTGACAATTATCAAATTCTCTACTCCTCTTGTTAAAATGTTCCGATGTTTTGTAAGTGGAAAAGTAAGAAGAAGAATTCCCAACTAGGCATATTGTCTATTTTTCTTGTATTTTGAGAAGGTAGGTAACCTAAGTAAACTACCAATTTTCAAATTAACTGATGGGAATTGCAATCTCTCTGTTTGCATTTCTTTCACATTTTCCCTAATTCTCAAACCATGTTTGTGAATTGGGAATGGAGATTTAGGTAGTTTCTTCTCATCTCCCAAATTCCAAAATTCTCCGATGTTACAGAATCCCGCCCCGACTATACAGAACAAAACAGAAAAAGATTTACGTATATAGTGAAAAATCAAAGTTTTGTATGGCAACACCAAGAAGGGCCGGCCCGATTTATTCAATTTTTGAACTTGAATTTGCAATTTATACGAAAACGCTGTGTACAAAATTTTAGCTCTCCACGTCAACGCGCTCTCAGGGAGTTTCCAAATATATAGTGAAAAACCAAAGTTTTGTAGAAGGGTTGCCGGTTCCAATTTCGCTTTCACTAAAATCCTTATCCGGACGATTACGAACAATAAAAAAAAAATTAGACAAATCGGTCCAGCCGTTCTCAAGTGATTACCAATGAACAACATTTCATTATTATTTCTATAGATTATGTAACATTATTATTTTTGTTATGGGTACCTAATATATTTCTTTTTTAAAATGATGAGGTTCTTATTATCGATTTTTGCCGATGTCTTTTCGTTACTTTCTTCCAACTTTGGTGGTGTTGCTTCTACATTCTCTATTTCGCCAACTGTCTTCTGTAAATCCTGAAATATTTTTTCGATTTTTGCTGTGATTTTTTTTCTGCTTCTGTGCTTGTGGTTTCGCACAATTCTGGCATATGTTCGATGTCCTGACTGTTCTCATTTGCAGCTTGTGTGTTTATCCCTTTAATAGTTTTTCGTAGTACCTTTGCTGACCGTAGCCGTTAGGTTTTCTTTCGTTTTTCTTCCCTTCCTCTTACTTTCAACATTAGTGTTGACAGTTGTTTCCTTTGTTTTCTTCTTTTTTGTTTTGTTTTTGATAACTTTTTCTTCTGTATTTTGCTGAGCTAATAAGGCTTTTTTTTTACGTTTTAAATGATTTTCTATCTTCAAATTGGCAGCAAATATCCTTTTCTCCATTTTCTCATCATAAAATCTTCGAAAGTGAGATGAGGGTCTTATATAAGACCGGCTTTGCTTTTCTTGTTTGTGGAGCCGTGGTGAGTAGTGATGGGAAAAATCGTTACATTTCGATACCTGCAACGATTCGTTACATGAGAAGCATATACTCGTTATTTTGAAATCGGTACTCGGTATTTTCACTACTTTCGGTATTGCTCTCAAAATTTTGATATTAATTGGTCTGTTCTACATCGCCTTAGTTTATTTTATGCATTCTTCCGCTAGTAGTTTTATATGATATAGGTAGTAGGTACTTACGTTACTAATTCTGTTATGATGCCACTATCTCGCGTTTCAGATTTTGCTTTTTTAACATGATTCAAAATAATAATATTTTTTTTAAATATAAAAAGAAAAGTTAGTTGTATTCCAAGAAATACAAATGGAGAAAATTATTTTTAATAAGAATTAAAGAAAAAAACATATTGGGTTATATACAACAGCGCCACCTATCGTGTCCAAAACTATACTATCTTTCAAGCTGGAACCAATCATACATATTCACAAAGTTTCATTGAAATCGGTTGGGCGGTTTCGGAGATTAGCGGGTACGAACATAGTGACACGTGGTTTTTAAAGACTAAGAAATAAAAATTAAAGAAGAGCCTTTTTAAACTGGTGACTTTGAGACTCGCTCAAGTCTTAAAATAATTGAACTTTAATTTCGACAGGCATACATTTTTCGAAGCTGAATACCTCAATTTTACAAAAGGATTATACGGGATTCCACACTTAAATTTAAGTTTCGTGAATTCCATCTTTTAGCTGTCCACCAGGTGATTTACCGAAGGTTGTCTTTCTATGCCTAGCCTATCACCAAATATATATTTGCACAAGATATGTACCTAAAATAAAATTTGAATATACTGCATCGCTTAGCAGGATGGATACAACAGTACCGCTGCAATGGATTTTAAGAGAGTACAAAACAACAGCTTCATAAATTGTGCTATAAATGTATGTAATCAGTCATTGCCATCTTTATGTTCGAGTTCATGACACAGTAATATTTCGTACTTCTTTTAGCATTTGATCTCATGGAAAATTTCATTATACCTTCAACTTTAGTTTGCTGCATAATATACACACGCTTCTGAACTAAAAGGTCGATTCAGGAATTTTAAAGTTTAATTTTTGTTGCATTTAACACATTAAAAAACTATATATATCGTTTAATAAAATTGTTTTTTTACTCAAATATATTACTTCACGTTAAAATGAGAGAATATGCTGGATTCTGTTGGAAATAATACAACCGTATTATCATACACGCAGACAATTCTACGGACTATTCGTGCACTGAGTGGTGAGCACACTTACACTGATACGAACTTGACAAGCGTCAGTCTATTAGAAAATTTGACACGCGTCGGTTGTGCATTTCAACTATTTTTTGTTCTAGTTATAAATAACCTGCCATTCCCAACAGGTTATGAGCCTAGGCATAAATAACAAAAAAAAATAAATAAATAAAAGTGTAAGTGATCGCCATGAATTCTGCAACAAGAATCGAGTTGCTCAACAAGGAGAACTTCGATAGTTGGAAAATGCATAACAAAAAACGATCTGTGGCAATATGTAAACGGTAAGGAAATCAAACCGGAACCAGTCGAGACGGCGACTTAAATCGTGCAAGGAAATTTTTACGTGGGAGAAAAATGACGCCAAGGAAATTTTTACGTGGGAGAAAAATGACGACAAAATAAAGTCGGAAATTATCTTATCCATATGTGCTTCTGAATTAAAGCAAGTAAAGGGGTGCATAATTTCGAAGGAAATGTGGAACAAACTCGAAGGAATTTATCAGTCGAAAGGTCCCGCTAGAAAATCGATGCTTCTAGAACAACTCATACAACTACGCATGGAAGAGAACAGTAACGTGCGCGAACACACTAACAACACTAGAAAACTTACGGGTTAAAATAACAGAGGAAAGTGACTCTCGTGGTAGTGAATCTAGTTCTAAAATTCAAAATGTATTGCTTGTTCAGAAACATGGACAAAAACATAACTACCATCACAAAAACGAAGTGCACACAAGTGAATACGGGAAAGGTAACTCTAATAAAACGAAAAATTTTCGTTCCAGTGTCATCGTTGTTGAAAGTATGGACACAATGCCATCGATTGTAAATCTAAAAACGAAAATCAACAATTTGCAAGAAAAACCGAGGATTTCAGTTTATGTGCGTCAGAAGCCTTCATCGGGGAATCGTAATCTAGGAAGTGGTGTCTGGATAGCCTAGTCCAGTCAAATAAGCCGAAAAAATGCTAAAGATCGCATTTAATTTGTTTCAGGCTGCAATTTTGAGGGTTGGTGTAGGGTGGTCCTGGGAGTATTGTCGCAAAAATGCAGCCTCGCAGGACCAAAAAAAGGGGTGAAAGACAATAAAAACACCCCCGAACGCATGACAATCTATTTGCCGTGCGTGCGGTTTGGAAGAGGTAAAATTTTTGAAAAAATTAAAAATGCTATGTTATTCAGAATATGATTCTAAATAAAAAAGTCTATGGTGGCCAACCCCTATCTCGTAAGGGCGCGACGGGAAAACTGAAAGAAGCTAAGGGTGGACACTTCGATATATCCCCTAATATGTGTCCGAGTACTTCAATTCTGCAACATTTTCGTTCAAGAGCTAGCAACCAAAAGAAGCGTGAATTTTTCGATGATGGAATGGAAAAACGAGGGCAGTGAAGAAAGTTATCGGACTATATGTTGAGCAATATTTGCACTCATGTTTTGCTGTAGTGACGTACTTGGAACATTTTTGAATTTATCTTAGAATTTTGGCTGGTTGTACAAAGCGAGCCGAGATATGATGATTTTTGCTTTGATTTTTTTCTTTTTAGTTCAATATGGCTGCAGCTTTGCGCATTCTATGGTTTTTAGGGTTTTAGGTGACTGCGATTGCGTAGGCGTGGAAGAAAATAATGTTATGTGATTGTGTACATTTGTTGTTTGTTTTTAATTGTTGTAAAGGGTAGGATATAGAATATAATAAATTAATGGCATAGACTAGATGGGTGGGATCTGGGTTGGTTAGATGGTTAAAAATAGAAGCGTTACCTTATTTAAAAATTTATTATTATTATTTATTATTACTGAAAAATCATAGTTATATAAAATTTGCAGGTGCTTTCTTTTTTAAATTTAATTAAAAAAGGGTTTACTAATTCCCAATATGATATTGATTCTACTTTGTGTGGGCACTTGGTGGAGCATGCTACACATTATGTAAGGTGTTATAAATTTTAAGCAATTTAAATAATTTAAAAAAACACTTGGCAATTTATGTTCAACTTTATAAATGTATTTGTCATTTTATTAAAAAAACAAAAAACAAAAAATTAAAGCCGACGCGTTTCGTTCGATCAGAACATTATCAAGGCTAAACGACTACTAATTATTAATTTTGATTGTGCTGGCTAAATGCTCTGAGAGCTAATTTTAACAATAACAGGGTCTAGCAGATGGCTTCTGTTACTGAAATCAATTTGGTCATTAACTAGAAAAGTACCATTCTTCTGCTGCTTTCTGATTTCATAGATTTCGTACTTGTCTAATATTTTTCCACCTTTTAAGCAATGCACCAGTTCCATGTCGTTTAAATTAGCTGAATGTTTATTATCGCGTAGATCCTTTGCAAAGCCAGAGTTCGGGTTATTGGATTTACTAGATTTTATGTGTTCAGAAAATCTTGTCTTAAGAGATCTTTTTGTCTTCCCTATATAAACAGCTTGGCAATCGTTGTAGTTAAGCTTATAGACTCCACTTTTATCCACTTTGAACCCAAATTTTCAATCAAAAATTCGCTAGAATTGGTTAAAAAAAACTAAGGATTTATATATACCTAATAACGCTAAATTAATTTCATTTGATGTTAGTAATTTGTTTCCGTCGATTCCTCTAACTAAATTAAAAACATGTTTTACACAAAAGAATTGAAACCGAAATCTTAGACAAAAATAAAACATTACAATTGAATAGTTTAATAGATCTGTGCATTGACCAAAATCATTTCCAATTTAACGGGAAATTTTACATTCAGAGTGATGGTTTGGCTATAGGTTCCGCTCTTTCACCTTTTCTATCAGGATTCTTAATGTATAATCTAGAAAATGAGCTTTTTAATTCTGGTCTTCCTATTATGAAAAATATTTTATTTTGGCTTCGGTAGCTCAGTTCGTAAGCGCGCTGGCTACCATCCCTGGGGTCGTGGGTTCGATTCCCACCTCGACTTGGTCCTGTGCTTCTCCTTCCACCTAGTTTTCCTTCCATTTTCTGCATTATTACTTGCTATTAATTAATTCTTCAAAACGATTTTTAATTATGTTTTCTAAGGATATATTCGATATAACTTTGTAATTGACATGTGTCTATGTTATATTTCTAAGGGAAAAATGTTAGCTAATGCATCTATAATAATTTCTATAATTAATGATTAATCGTATAATGATGACTATGATTATGTTAATAATGATTTATGATCTATGATTGTTTCTAATGCTTGCCTAAATATATTATACATAGCTTATGTGTAAATATGTAATATTTCCTGTCTGTAAGATTGTTAAAATCGGTAGACTGAATAAATAAATAAATAAATAAATAGTTAATGACCAAATTGATTTCAGTAACAGAAGCCATCTGCTAGACCCTGTTATTGTTAAAATTAGCTCTCAGAGCATTTAGCCGGCACAATCAAAATTAATAATTAGTAGTCGTTTAGCCTTGATTATGTTCTGATCGAACGAAACGCGTCGGCTTTAATTTTTTGTTTTTTGTTTTTTTAATAAAATGACAAATACAATTATAAAGTTGAACATCAATTGCCAAGTGTTTTTTTAAATTATTTAAATTGCTAAAAATTTATAACACCTTACATAATGTGTAGGCATGCTCCACCAAGTGCCCACACAAAGTAGAATCAATATCATATTGGGAATTAGTAAACCCTTTTTTAATTAAATTTAAAAAAGAAAGCACCTGCAAATTTTATATAACTATGATTTTTCAGTAATAAATTTTTAAATAAGGTAACGCTTCTATTTTTAACCATCTAACCAACCCAGATCCCACCCATCTAGTCTATGCCATTAATTTATTATATTCCATTCTTCCTGTGTAGCCTGCAATCCCATATCCTACCCTTTACAACAATTAAAAACAAACAACAAATGTACACAATCACATAACATTATTTTCTTCCACGCCTACGCAATCGCAGTCACCTAAAACCCTAAAAACCATAGAATGCGCAAAGCTGCAGCCATATTGAACTAAAAAGAAAAAATTCAAAGCAAAAATCATCATATCTCGGCTCGCTTAGCACAACCAGCCAAAATTCTAAGAAAAATTCAAAAATGTTCCTAGTACGTCACTACAGCAAAACATGAGCGCAAATATTGCTCAACATATAGTCCGATAACTTTCTTCACTCCCCTCGTTTTTCCATTCCATCATCGAAAAATTCACGTTTCTTTTGGTTGCTAGCTCTTGAACGAAAATGTTGCAGAATTGAAGTACTCGGACACATGTTAGGGGATATAGCGAAGTGTCCACCCTTAGCTTCTTTCAGTTTTCCTGTCGCGCCCTTACGAGATAGGGGTTGGCCACCATAGACTTTTTTATTTAGAATCATATTCTGAATAATACAGCATTTTTAATTTTTTCAAAAATTTAACCTCTTCCAAACCGCACGCACGGCAAATAGATTGTCATGCGTTCGGGGGTGTTTTTATTGTCTTTCACCCCTTTTTTTGGTCCTGCGAGGCTGCATTTTTGCGACAATACTCCCAGGACCACCCTACACCAACCCTCAAAATTGCAGACTGAAACAAATTAAATGCGATCTTTAGCATTTTTTCGGCTTATTTGACTGGACTAAGCCGTGCAGGAAGTCAGATTTGCAAGGAATTAAAACATTTTGGTGAAACACAAAATGGTTGTGGAAAGTTGAACTTGGCAAATCAGGACTCAACTGAAATTAAAGCAAAAGGTGATGCTTCATTTTTCAATAACTACCTAGGGTCAGTAGTCAAAATTGACCTCAATGACACACTATACGTTCCCGACTTGAGAACAAACTTAATTTCCGTAGCAAAAATCACAGAAAACGGGTATGACGTTTTGTTTACAAAACATCACGCAAAAGTTATCGACAAAAAGGGCAGAACTAAATTGATCGCGGAAAAAAGCAGAGGTTTGTACTATTTTAATGAATCTGAACTACGTAGGTAACAGTTCTAAATACGGAAACGCGATTAATAATAATAAACTTCTCGAGTGGCATCGGCTTGGTCAATAGAATTTCGCTGACTTAAAAAAAGTCCAACGAGACATTACAATGAAGGGTTTGAATTTTTCTTGTACAAACACAAATATTAATTGCGAGATACGAGTATGTTTACAGGGAAAAATGACCCGTACTCCGCTTCAAACATCATCGGATCGAATCACAAATTTACTGGAAATAATTCATTCCGATGTTTGCGGTCCAATAAGGACTCAATCACTTGGAGGTGCTAAATACTGTGTTACCTTTATAGACGACCACTCAAGGTAGACGGAAGTTAAATTTATAAGGTCTAAAGATGAAGTATTTAAGCATTTCAAAGAATATAAACAACTTGTTGAAAACCAGAAGGAAAAGTGAATAAAGCAGTTACATACAGATAATGGCGGTGAATACATAAATAATATTTTGATTATTTCTTGAAGGAACAGGGTATTTCAAGAAGATTCACGGTAGCATACAACCAGGAACAGAACAGGATATGTGAAACAAAGAACCTCACATTATACGAAATCGCCAGATGTCTTTTAATTCAAGCCAAACTCCCACCTACATTTTGGGCAGAAGCAGTCTCAACCGCTAACTATACATATACCGAATCGAGTACTAACTAGCAGTTGGCAAGGAAAAACGCCATATCAGTTATGGACCGGTAAAGTACCCGATGTGAGACACTTCCACGAATTCGGAAGCAAAGTCTACTGCCTATCGAGGAAACCAGGAATTGGGAAACTGGAACCCCATTGTCAAGAAGCAATTTTATTGGGTTATGCACAAGAATCTAAAGGCTATAGAATCTGGATACCATCCATAAAACAAGTTGTAATATCGCGAGACACTAAAGTTATTAACACGAAGAAACCTCTTGCATACTATCAAGCCATTCCCGAAGATTTCTTTAATTCCATAGATGAACGTCATAATGGAACCCCCTTCGTAGCTGGAAGAGAACATCAACCAACCGGAACAGCAGACGAAGAACGAATCTGACGATCTATTCGGAAGCCATGAAGAAGAGGAAACCAGCCAGGAAAGTGAAAGGGGTGAACCCGGAAGACCAAGGCTTGAGCGTACTGGAGCGATGGGAAGGCCTACAAAGGTTTACAACATGATCATGACACAAACGGGAAATTTGGCATCGGAATTTGCGTTTCTCTCGGAAGTACCCATCAAAAACGCTGTATATGGAGCAGAATCCGAAGACTGGTACTATGGCTTTGGAAATGAAGTCTATTATTAAAAACAACACCTTGGAAACTGTATCTCGACCAGACAACGTCGAAACAATTGGAAGTCGTTTTGTTCTGAGGAATAAGTTCAACTCGGACGGAAGTGTACAGAAGAAGAAGGCCAGAACAGTAGCTCAGGGCTTTGTCCAAAAAGCAGGTATACATTTTACACGAAACTTTCGCTCCTGTTTCCAGATTAAGTTCTATTCGTCTCCTAATTTCCATCGCAACTCAAACGGAAATGAAGATTCATCATCTAGACGTTACAACTTCGTATCTAAATAGCACAATTGAAGAAACATTATTTTTGGAACCTGCGAAATATATAGCCAAGCCACTGGAATACCTCGTTGAAATGGAAAAATCTGATAACGACATTCAACGCAAGGCTATACAGATGTTGAAAAGCTTAAGTTCAGGTAACAACGTACTTCTTCTTAAAAAATCCCTTTACGGACTGAAGCAATCCGGAAGAAATTGGTATAATACGCTGAAGGAAACCTTATCTGAGCTGGACGCTGTTCCATGTAGCGGAGATCTTTGTATATCTCGCATCGGAAAAGGAAACAATGCAACGTTGATTGCAACTTACGTCGACGATATCCTATTACTATCCAAGGATACAGCACAAATGAATTTCATCAAGGAGAAATTTTCGAAATATTTTATGTTGAAGGACATGGGTGAAGTGAAATACTGTCTCGGAATTGAACTTTCACGAGATAAGGCATAACCATGCATCAACGAGGTTACATCAACGACGTTTTATATAGATTTGGAATGTTTGATGCCAAGCCTGTACTTACTCCTCTATGTCCGAATTCGAAGCTGACAACGCAAACATGTAATTCCAAGGAAGAAAAATCCATCGTGCCTTATCGTGAATTAATAGGCTCTCTTATGTACCTTGCGGTATCCACCAGGCCTGACATCGCATTCGTTGTTAGTTATCTGAGTCAATTTAACGAGGATCACGATACTACTCATTGGATAGCTGCAAAACGTGTATTACGATACCTTAAAGGTACTCTCGACCTAGGACTTTCTTTCAAGCGAAGTTCTACCTCGTTAAAATGCTTCGTGGATGCAGACTGAGCAAACTCTTCTGAGGACAGGAAATCATACACTGGCTATGTTACCATGATCGGGAGTTTCATCATTTCATGGGAAGCCTAAAAGCAGCGAACTGTAGAACTATCTAGTACCGAGGCCGAATACATGGAACTTACAGAGGATACTAAAGAGTTCATATATTTAAATAATTTCCTCTCAGAATTGGGTTTCAGTGAATTTGCAGATGCAATTATTTTCAATGACAATCTTAGATCGTTAAAGCTGGCTGAAAATCAAACTTATCATGCACGTAGCAAACATATAGACGTGAATCATCATTTTATTCGGGAATCTCTGATAAAAAAGAAAATCAGAATCGCTCACGTCTACACCGAGGACATGCCTGCTGACGTTCTCACCAAGGCTCTACGGAATCCTAAACATCTTAGGCGCATTGAATTATTGAAACTGAAATGTAAAATTTAGTATTTGAAAGTATCCTCATTTTTGTTTAAAAACATTGCTTGTAAACATATTATGTATGTATGTAAATGTATATTATATTAACTTAATAGTCCTTAAATTGAGGGGAAGTGTTGGAAATAATACAACCGTATTTTCGTACACGCAGATAGTTCTACGGACTATTCGTGCACTGTATGGTGAGCACACTTACACTGATCCGAACTTGACAAGCGTCAGTTATTAGTGAATTTGACACGCGTCGGTTGTACTTTGTACTTAATTATTAAAATCATCTGAATAAAGCTCTTGAATTGTTATCGGACTAAACGTGCGTTTCATCTATTTTTTGTTTTAGTTATAAATAACCAGCCATTCCCAACAGATTCTGTAGCATTCATACCATAAAATACATTGGAAAGAAATCAGTGTTTGCCGATAGTTATATGAAAAAATTATTTTTTTCGCAGTAACCTCTGAAGTACATGAAAGAAAAATAAACGATGTTAAGCAATTTTTAATATTATCCGACTATGATTTCATCCATTTAAAAATATTTCCCATTTCCATATTAAGTAAATAAATAAATATCCCTAATTGTGCGAATGCGGAACAGTTGACCATCCCTAAGCTTTGCATAATAATGTAATAACTGACAGCAATTTTTAATCAATGAATAGGCAGAGGTACACATTTGTCTCATATTTTTGCTGGTTCCGCCTGCACACTGCGCTGTGAAACGAAAGTGCGGCAAACTGTATTCATAGCTTTTAACTTATATTCATAGATAATTCAAGTTTAGAGAGTCTTTTTTATAGACATAATTTTCTTAGGTTTTAATTGAGTTTCAAAAGAATTACAATTTCAAACAAAAGTAGATTTTACTCGAGAAATTTTTGCTCCCACTTTGAAGTAAGCTTTCATTTCTCTGTGTGTTTTGTGGTAATGGAGGCAACAGAATCTAAAACAATTTCTCATTTTTATATGTAGTGTGTTTCAGTCCAAAAATATAAACAATTTTATTAGTCGAAGTGCATAGATCTTTATACTGTTAAATTCACAAACAATTGACCTACAAAATTTCTGAATCGACCTTTTAGTACGGAGTCTTGTGTACATTATTCAGAAAGTTAAAGTTGAAGGTAATGCAATTTTCCATAAGAAAAAATGCTAAAAGAAGTACGAAATCTTACTTCTTTAATAACTTTAAAGAATTTAATGTGGCGACGTGGAACATAAAGATGGTAATGAGTCAGTTTGTAAGCTTTCATTATTCCATCGTAGCAGTGTCGGTATGATGAGAAAGAAAACTATAAGTAACAAAGAAAACATATATTTGAATAAATAATTAAAGAACAATAAAACAACAAAAGGTTCCGACATCCTACTCAAGCTCTTTCATAGAGCGCCGTATCCAGTCAGAAAAAGCATCGACACGGGTGTATACTCCGGGTCGGTTTCTCTTAGCACATCCATCGCCCCATGAAACGATACCGCTCAAAATAAATCGCCCTTCACTTTCGCATGCTAATGGCCCACCAGAATCTCCACCACACGCATCTATCCCACCTTTTAGGAAACCTAAAAATTAAATTTGATTCTGGAAAATAAATGGAAAAAAGCTAATAACAACCTGCGCACAGCATCGTATCTAAAATTTTTTGCGTGCGGCCTCCATTAATGGAATCCTTTCGACAGGTGTCCAGATCTAGAACAGGTACGGAAGCTGCTCGCAGCACACCGTCGATATTATTGATGTCATTCGCTGGAAAGAACAGAATTTATTTGTATCCAAGATAACATTTGAATAGTAAATTTACAGTCATGAGCACCCCATCCGGTGACTGTACACCAAGTTCCAGGTGGTGGGACAAATCCATTTTCCGGGAGGCAAATTGTTCGTATGTGCGTATTGAAAGCAATACCAAGAGTGTGCGGAGTTCGAACACGTAGTAGCCCGATGTCACTGCTATATGGACCTCCTTAAAATAGTGCGTTAAAAAATTAAATTAGTGTCGCAAATTACAGTACTTTTCCTATAGTCAGGATGCAGCACAATTGTGTCAATGCGGTATCCATGCTCGAACAAATCACGCTGGTGAAGGATATGTTGTCCAAGAACGAGCCTCAAATATTCCAGTTGTGGCACTTGCAGACAGTGTGCTGCAGTGATGACGATTCGATCTCCTATTAAAGCACCTCCACATTGGTGCTCGAATTTCTTTTTACCAATATTAAAGATTTGAATTTCCACTTGCCAGGGAAATGCACCATAAGGAACTTCTTGACCACCAATAACTCGAGCTGAACGTCGTGGATCGTACATAATAGGTCTCGTTCCACATTCGTATGGCTTATCTGATTGTTCCATGCCATCGATAAGTTGAATATCTGGAATTTCAATCAACGGGTCGAAAAGTGAATACTTGGAATAGACACCAATTCGCTTTTCTCGAAAAGCTTTTATGGTACGGTTTGTGTTGTTACTAGTGTGTAGCTTAAAAGCTTGGGCGAATTGAAAACTTATTACGGCTCCATAGATGCACAGCACAACGGCGCTCGTTGACATACCTCGAATATTTCCTGCAAAGATTTTATGAAAATTATTGAGTAAATATTCTTAATTAGAATCTTAATTAGATTCTTAATTTTCAATTACTACGCAAATTTGGTTCTTAAGGAATTTTTTAAAAAAGTGTCATTGTAGATAAATACCGAGTAGCAATTTGAAAAATACTTCGATTTTTAAGCTTTTAAGGTGAGCTTTAAAATAAAGTATTGCCATAGCGCATTTCGGCATGAATTTTGGAGACCATCAACACAAAATTGGCTTGGTTTTCATGGAAACAAAATATTGTTTTTGAGTTTTGAATTTGTTAGTTTTTCTTTCTAATTTGTAGGATCTTCTTCCTTTTCTTTAGTGTTAAGTTTTCATTAGAGATCAGATAGATTTTTAGATGATTAAAAAACGGAGATTTAATAGTAGTTTTGTTTTCCAGGAATTTAAGGCACTTGAGGTAAATAAGTCCTGGCGTGTAAAAAGACCTATAGTTCGAAAATCATGTATGTTTAAAATTGAATAAACACGTTGATACCCTTCACGCATTTATAGATATACAATAAACAAACGTGCAATGCCGGTTGAAGTATTTGTCCCTTAGATCATATAACAAACAGGATAGGCTATGCTGCGTAAAATCCGTGTACGTGTCAAAAGCAATAACAAGAGGGCTGGGTTATTTATTTGGTGTCAGTTCGATACTTCTGACATTTCTGAAGTTCTTTGAATTTATAGAAAATAGTCCGGTGTTTTCGTAGTGATTTTTCCTTAAAGAAGTGATACAAAGTGATTTAGTTATAATTACTGTAATAGTGAGAAAGAGCAGTGAAGTATTTGTGTAAAAGATTTTATATAATCAAGACTCCGGGAGTCTTGAATTATGATGAAAAAGTGTGCTGTGCTGTGTTGCAGAAATAACCGAAGTTATTGCCGTAAGAAATCATTTTTCAGGCAAGTTTAATTTTTTCAACAATAAATTAAAGTGTTTTAAATAAAGTATATGTGAAATACTTATAAAAATAAACAGCCGTAGCAAAAAATTTAACATTTTCCAATGCCGGTTTGTATGTTTACTATTGACTTGTCATTGTTAGTTGACGGAAAGTTCAAGGTCATTTGTATTATGTCAGCCATACAAAGGCAACGCCTAGAAATATTATCAGAAAATAAATGGGGTACATAAAAATTTATAATTATTAAAAATTAAAAATTAATAAAAATGCAATAATGTGATTCTTTTACTAAATTTCGTTTATTTGCAAGTTATCTTTAATTTTTCCAAATTTTGCAAATTAGGTTCCCTGAAGATAAGGTCTTGTGTAAAAAATGGCTTGAAGCTATTGGACGGATGAATTACATACCTTCAAAACAAAGCATCGTATGTGAGGATCATTTCAATGCAAACTGCATTAATAAGAACAACATTCGTAAAACTCTAAAAATTTGTGCAATACCATTTCATAATTTTACTGAATGTGAGGATTGCTGTTCAAATTCAGTGTATATAATATTATTAAGTATGTACTAGAATATATTTATCTGTTATATTTCTTCTCAGAGATGTAACACATATGGGAATGAAAATGAAGTTAATTTTTCCAATGAACTTAGTCTTCCTGCAACGAGGGTACTTATATTACCATATATCAAATAAAACTACTCATGAGCTGTATTATAAATAAACGAAGAGAATGCGATTGGGGATACTTTTTTTGTAACGGAAGAGATGCAGAGTGGCAACACGAGTGGAACTAACCAGATTGCAATTACTGAAGACTTTGTTGAGAAAGTAGGACTCAGCCAATCTACTTATCCAGCAATGATGGTACTTTTTTTGTTTCATTTCAGATATAAATACTAATAAAATTTTCAACAGATTTATGATGACGGTCAGGTTACGAATGCTTCTCTAGAAGAGCAAGAAGAAGAATTCTGCATGCAGCCTGAAGATAAACAAACAAATTTACCCTGCGCAATGAGTTATCTTGCCACCATATAATTCACACATACTTTTTATAAAAAGTATATACAATTGGTAAGACCTCCAACATTGAACTTCTATGGTAGGCGATCAGAGATAACCATACCGATGAGACCTCTTTGATCGCTGGGTCGAAAAGGTCAATAATTTTTTTGCACTTAAAATGCATTTTGTAAATTTATTGAAATTATTTTCAATAAATTTCAGTCTGTTAGACGAGAAATCTCGTTCATGTGGGGAATCTTCAAATATTGTAAGTCATTTAAAAGATATTTATTTTTATTTTATAGGTACCTACACACCATCGCTTAGTAATAAAAATTGATTTTATTTTTATTTAAAAGAAACTTTATTTAAGATATATTAATTTAAGAATTCGAATACCGCTTTATTTTTTTTCACTAACTATGGTTCACGACTGACGCTAAGCTCTATACCTCGTCTCCATATGAGAAGGGCACTGTAAATATAAAGAAATCGTCGTATGAGAACATACAAGCTCAATGAGTATAAGGAAAACTGCTATAAACATACGCACACACAAACAACTTTCTTTTTCTACAAATTTTCTTATTTCGAAAATTATAACATTAGTGTAAGAAGATCGAAGAAAGAAAAAAACCTCGTAATTTAAGAGAATGTATGGAAAGCTCAGAAGAAGATGAATTAACTGACGATGCGGTTAAGGCACGAAGACACTACGAAAAACTACAAAAATTAAGAGCGGTAACTATGAAGAAAAATAAAAAAGTAAAGCGTCTGAATCAAAAATTAAGGAACAATTAAAAAAAAATTACAAAATTAAGTGCATTGCTAGAGCATATGAAGGAAAAGAATTTAATTAGTGACGATTTGAGTGACAATTTGAGTTGATCCTAACTGGAAAATCTGCTTCAAATATATATGACCCTACAATACGTAAGTTTGCTCTAAATTTGAATTTTCTGTCACCCAATGCATACAAGTATGTCAGAGAGCATTTCGGTAAATGTTTACTTCATTCAAGAACACATCGCAGGTGGTATGAGAACATTTACTGCAAACCTGGCTTTACAAAGCAATCTTTCCTTGCTATAAAATATGCTTGTGGTGAGGCTAAGAAAAATGAAGAGAAGCTTTTTATAAATGTGGTATTTGATGAATTCGACATAAGGCAACACATTGATTGGGACGGACAAGAATCTTATGGCTTTGTAGATGTTGGAAATGGAACGGGGACTGGAGAGATAGCAACACACATTTTAGTGTTTATGGCGGTCTGCATAAATAGATTGTGGAAAATTCAATACATTTGATGAAACATCCGTGAATCTCTCAGCGGTAAAATTTTTAGGTTGCGATATTAAGGACCATCGATCAAATACTTCTTTCAAATTAGATGGAAGCAGTCAAAAACACATTGTGCATCCTGACCCTTGTTTATAAATACCTCAGACGAGGAAATAAAATGGTATTTTCTAGAAAGCTTATTTAAGTTGCAGGAAAAGGAAGGTCTGCATTTAGGTAATAAAGTGAGAGGAGCGCTCATCTATTTCTTGCAACAAAAGATGAAAGTAAGGCTAGCAGTGCAAACCTTTAGCAAATCGGTTGCGGACTCTTTAGACTTTTGCAGAGAGGTACTTAAGCTGTCTGAGTTTGCTGGAAGCAAACCACTGCCCCAATTCATCAGGATGTTTAATGATGTATTTGATGTATTAAACAGCCGTAAAGTTAGCACATATGAATATAAAAAGAGAGCACTCTGCGCTAACAACATCGAACATGTGCAAAGTTTCGTCAAAGAAGCAATTGTATACATCTCTGGGCTTAAGCTTCCATGTGGAACCCTCTTAATAAATTCAACCAAAAAGGTAGGATTTATGGGCCTAATAATATGTCTGAGAAATATTGATATCTTATATACCCGATTTATAATAACCGAGGAACTTAAATTCATTCCTCTATACAAGCTAAATCAAGATCATATTGAGCTTTTTTTCAGTTCCATTCGGATGAATTTGGGGCGAAATAATAATCCGTCAGTGAAACTATTGATCTCCATATATAAAAAGCTTCTGGTACGATGCACTATACGAGAAGGAGGAATAGGTAATTGTATCTCTCAAGAGTATATACAAGTTTTGAATGTTCCCAAATCCTGTTACGCTAACATTGACCCAGAAAAAGAGATTAACAACACCACTGACAGAGCCCATATGATTATCGATGAAGATTGTTACATTTTAGATAATATGGCCGCGGATTAACAATTTTTAGATGAACATAATTACGCAAAATATCCTACAATATTGACGGATTATACAGAGGACGTTGTTTACTACATAGCTGGTTTTGTTGTTTTCAAAATAAATAAGACTCTCAAATGTTTGGAATGTCTGGCGAACCTTCAAGGGAATTTTTCTGCTTTTTCTCTTATAGCTTACAAAAGCAAGGGTTTTCTCCAAACATCCTCACAAAGCGTTAAGGGTATCTGCGAGAAAACCAAAAGCGTTCTTCGTCGTAGAATTCATTTTCTGAATAGTGCTAGTACTATTTTAGAAAATCATTATTTCCTGAAAATTTCAATAGCAGTTCAGCAACATTTTCTTGGAAAACCATTGTTTGAAGATCAATGCGCACACATGCAGAGTAACGGACATTATAGCTCGCTTTTCAAATTAATAACTGAAAAATATTTACAGATCAGGTACTTTTTTTGGCCAAAAAATTTTCTGAGAAATGCTTCATTCGGCAAAAATTTAATAAACTAGTACATTTCAAAGGTATGTAATCTAAAAATACAATTAGAGATAAAAAGCCAAATTTTTTAATCATATAACATCCAATATAATATAGTTTTATTCGCAACTTTTTTTTTTAACATAAGATGCCAAAAGCAATAGAAGCTAAAAGGCCACTGGGGACTATATGAGTTACACGATTCGTCCAGGAGGTATTTACAAATATTTATTTTGTATATTGCATTCTGGGGATACTTGAACCTAATTCTCCTAACTCTAACCTCCCCGTGGTGGTCCCTGGAAACAAGTCACAATGTGTATACGCAAAAAAGGGAACCCATTTTGACTTGGCTAAAGAGAAGGAGGACCTATTCTACTTTGCTCAATATGCACAATAATTATATAAATATACATATAATATTCTCTATCAAATATTATTCATAAAAGTCATATTCAGTGAAATAGAATAGAGTAATAACAAATTCAAATACATATTAGGGCTATGTACTTTTCCCTATGCTTTTACCGCGAATAGTTTTTTGTTTGTTTGTTTTTGTTTTGTAAAATATATCGTAGTTTACGACTTCCATGACTAAACAAACACATCGATGCGATTCTACTACATCAAGGAAAATGCTTAAGTTTTCCTTCTTCATAGCCTATCCTGTTTGTTTAAGATTTGTCCCTTTTGCTCATGAATTTAGTTTCAGTTGTGTCAAGAGCTATGTGCGAGGTGGCTTGCATTGTACTTGTGTAATAAAATTTTCGAAAAAGTTCTGTAGATTTATGAGACTGTTCTTTCGGTTACTATACATTAAAAAATTCGGAGTTGCATGAACAGCGAAAGGGTGTTCAATGAGGTCCGTATATTTTGGGTGTACCTACATTTGTCCCTTTAAAGCGGTGTAATTATTATTACTCTTAGTATAATTTTACCAAGCTTCGGAATAGGATAATTATTGCTGTGTATGATGAATATTTAGAACTTCTTCAGAAGTATGAGATATACCCCGATCGGAAATGCATTCGAAACCCCTTTTTTGTGTTATTTTACACCGAATCGCGTACAAATCTGATGTAAATGTTGCTTTCGGACAGGAGTTGCCAAATAGGTATGCGCTATTGAAAAATAAAAATATTTCGATTTTGGATTATATCCAAAACTGTTTACTGCATCGAAATGAAATAGTTTTGGATATGATCTAAAATTAAAATATTTTTAGTCTCCTAGAAGAGAATAAATGCGCCTTTACTTACAACTCCGCTTCAAAGAAATTCTCGAAGATGTTTGATATGTAAACAAAAAAATAAATAAAACTAAATACTATATACTGACACTTGCAACTTGTACTTGGAAAATACTTGCTTCTACAAATATCAATGGTACTATTTCATAATTTTTTCCAAGCTTGATAGAACTGTTGCATTTTGCACCGAATGGAGCTTAGATACAATTCAGTACTACAGTTAAGGTACACCGAACGGAGTTTTATAATAAATATTTCCCAAGTTTTCAGCTAGATAGAGCTCTGCTGGATGTTTTTGTTATCCGGATGGATAATATTTTTGTGTTTTTCATACAAAACAAGTCTCACTCGGATATAGAGGGGAATCTTTACACCAATCGGGATAAACAATTTAAAACTCCATGGTCATGGGTACAAATTATTTAAAATGGGTTAAATTTACACCGATTTTTTTTACTGTGTAAATATAAAAAAATAATCAAAGAAATTTTCAATTAGAATATCCTCTTTGCACTTTGGTAAGAGCAATTAAAATTTAAACGGCTGAAATGTCCGTAATAATTCTGACAATTCGGAGGCCATACATTGGTAATTTTTATACCATCTAGTGAATCCATCGATAAACAGGAATTCGGAAGCCTTAAGTGAACAATAATTGAATAGAAGAAATAAGTCAACCAAAAGAATTGTGGCAAATGTGAATGGCGAGTTGCATAAATGATTCTGGGTAGTATGCTGAATGGAAAGTTCCTATAGTCTCTGTTCCGAGTAGGTACATCTATATAAAATAGATATCATAAACAGAAAATAAGAAATTCATTGACCTCAATCAATTACTTAGGTATAGCATAATTTTCTACAAAGCTTTCTGTAAAGTTTTAATTGCATCAGCAAAAATAAAATTGTCAGTATTTGATGTAATTCATTGAATTATTCATTATATACACTAATTGTTTTGCTTTAAGATTTCTTTGCTTTTTTTTTACGTTATTAATGTCGATAATTTGCTAATTTTTAATGTCAGCAAGTTAATGTTATAAATTTAAAATTTCCAATTATTTGTGATCAGTTAAGTCAAAATAATTATTTTTTATCTAAATTTGGTTGGTATTTAATCCGGTTAAAGGCATTTTCACATCAAAAACAAGAATCGAAATAATGTGAACCGAAGAACTCAATTTATTTCAATTTTTGCTCCAATGACTAATAAAATAATGGGAAATAGGATAAACTAATAATTTGACAAATAAAATAGTAGATTTATCTCAGATTTTAAGAAAAACACAACTTTTATATTTTATTGGCCGAAAAACTTTTTCGGTCGATAAAAATTATGTTTTTTTAAAAATCTGAAATAAATATACTATTTTATTGGTAAAATTATTAGTTTATCTTATTTCCCATGACTTTCTTTAATGATTGGAGCAGAAATCATGTTTTAAAGTGGAATAAATTGAATTACATTTTTTCGATTCTTGTTTTTAATGTGAAAGTGCCCTTATTATCACTTTCAACTTAGGAAGTAAGTTTGCAGAATGAACAATAATTTTCTAAATGCTCAAATGATTTGATTCTTACTTTTGAGAAAACAACTAATTAGCAAAATGTAAAAACAAAAAAGAGTTCTATACCCAAGCATTGATGCAAATAAATCAGTTTGAACTTTGTAAATAAAATATCTTTGTAAGTTTGCTAGATCAAAAGTTCCTTTGCGCAATAAGGTTAAGGTTAAATGTTGTAGTTTGTCTCTAGATTTACATAAATTACCAATTACTTAATTCATTTAGTTTATTATAATCTTTCGGTTATATTAATTATCTTTAGTTGTGAAATTAGGTAAATATTAACAATTACCTGCGATGGTGAAGAGATCTATACTTTTCATAATAAAAACGTTTTTTCTCATTAAACACACTTTAATCTATAGAAAAATTCGCACTGGATAACTGGATGTAACTAAAGCTTAAAATAGAAACCCGGCCAACATCTGTGCTTAAAATGTACTCGTCTTCGCTGAGTAATTGCACAAACTTAAATAGTAAAAAGAAATTTCTTCTCAATCCGTTATTCTAAACACCTCAGCCCACACAACTTTATAATTTGTTCCAGCATCGGAGACTCCTCAAGAGTATATATATGTACATAGTATGTACATGTGAACTATATTTGCTGATTCTAAAGGTGCAGTCAATTAAAAATGAAACGGCTTTTCTTAAGAACTTTCTTTTGTGCAAAGTTCTGTTCTGGCGAAAAACTGAATGCTCTAACCCCTTCTATGCTATGGAATTTCTATATTGACAGTGCCATTGTGATTTATATAAAGAAATAAATTTCTGAAAGTGTGTGCCAAAGAGCTTTGATATTTTTTTATAGTTGTTAGGGTCGTAGGAGTTCTAATTCTGTTTATCAGTGGGAGTCAATTTGTGATCTATTTCGGTTTGAAGTAATTTGAATGCTTTATAAAAGTCCTTAGAAAAAGTGCTGTTCATAAATTGTGCTATATTGATAAATAATCGCCACCTCGAATCATAAGGACACATATGTATGACTGGATACTGGTTTAGATAATTTAACTCAAGTCAATTTAAGTTGCTTAGTTGTCATTTACCTCATAGGAACAGAATGACAAAATATTAATAGTACGATTAAGATCAAAAAGTTAATTCATAAATAAATATTTATTGAATGTAAATGTGCATGTATTATTTGAAATTTTCCTCTTTCTTTTCTCCATATATATGTAGTTTCTCCATGTGACTCTGTTTTGTGCGATTCTTTTTAAATTTGTCAGCTTTTCATACGTGATTTATCTTGGTTGGAATATCCCACATTCAATCTTGAGGACCACTTGGTGTTTGTTCCTGTCATGCTGGTTTTTTTGAAAATCCATATCTTATTAAGCAGAAAGATTGTCCTCACACATATGTTGAAATTTTAAGTTTCGTGCTCATCCAAAATCCCCGAGAATACTTCACAAGCTATCAAACAGACTCCGTCACTACCACATAAGAGTCCCAACGGAGTCCTGACATTCTAAAATATTTGCAGTGTTCTTATGTAAAACTTACAAAAGTTTGATTTGAATAGCTCCTCCGCCCTAAATTACTATTCATACAGAAAAATGGTGTTCTGATAATTTTAAGCTTGCTTTTTTATCTTCCGAACCAAAATAAAATTTTTATACCATTCCTAAAAAAATTATTTAAAGAAATTTATCTGAACCAAATGACTACGATTCTTCAAACAAAAACTCTCAGTTGAGTAAGAATTGTGTATGGCGCTATGCCGTGGCATGCCGTGGGTTGATGAAAAATTCTCGAGAATACTACACAAGCCATGAAACAGACTCTCTCACTATCACATGGGAGCCCCAAGGAGTCCTACCATTCAAAATATTTGCAGTGTTCTTATGTAAAAGTGACAAAAGTTTGATTTGAATACCTCCTCCGCTCTAAACTGCTAGCGATAGAGGAGCAAAAGTGAGTGCTCGAGTGAGTCGAAATGGCGAGTTATTGCCACATCACTAATGAGCTTGAAGGCTCTTTTTGGAAAATGTCCAATGAAGCTAAGGCTGTGCAACCAGCCCCGGCCCAGATATGGGAATTGTATTCCAATTAGTGATTGCAAAAAGTATTGGAAAAGTGCAAACCGATTTTTTCGGTTTTAGTTTTACTAAAACCGATTAATCGGTTTTTAATCGGTTTTAAAAAGAAATTGTGTTGTGGAATTATTTCTTTTCAAAATAGTTCAATTTTTTTCATGTTTATAATTATAGAAAATATAATATTTATTTAAAAATAAAATATTATATAATTCATTAACAATACGAAAATAAAAAGTTATTTATAAAAATCCTGAAAACATAAGTTATCAATAGTTTTATCACTTAATCGTGATCTCAGTTTAGTGCAAAAGTTTCCAGATACTGAAAATGCCTTCTCTGATTCCACACTTGTAGGAGGAATTCAAGTTATTATAACAGAGTTTCCAACCATTTACTGCGGTTTCCATCATCTTCAAATTGAGAAAGCTCACGTTTCAAAGTTTTTTCGACTATAGAAGAAGTGGAAGATAAAGTGTTACGTTTTGCAGGTACAGCCAAATGCTGATCACTTGCTCGTTGCATTTGTTTCTTGATTGTGTCGGCCTCATTTTCGGTTTCTTCTACTATCGAACCTTCCATACTAACATCTTCGTGGCTGTGCTGTTGTTGCAGTTCATCGTTTTCATTATCTGACTTAAATAATCGGTGCACCATACCCAATAAGATTTTCTTGACTGTAATTTTCTTCAAATCAGGAAACAGGTCATTGGTGGAAGCGGAAATATTAGCATAACCACTGTGCAAGTTCTGCAACAAATCTGATAAATCGGTTCACCTTTCTTTAATTCAGAATTCTAATGCATCCTTCATGTCGTTTGCAAGAGGGCAGTTTATTTTTTCTAGCGTGCAAACGAGGAATTTCAACGTTGCATCTGCAGTTAATAGATTAACGTCTTGGCGGCAGAGAGCTTCGAGAGCATATTTAATTGGAGTAAGCATAGCAACAGTTTCGGAGAGCAGGATCAATTCATCCACCGAAAACTGATAGTTTGATTTAATATCGATCAAAGCTTTTTGAATAGGTGATTTTAATTTGAGGAAACGCTCCAACATAGTCAGTAAGCTGTTCCATCGAGTTTTTGAATCTAAAATCAACATGAGTTCCTTTACAAACTCGGCTTTCACGTACTTTTGCAAGATGTCATCGTTTCTAGTTGGAGAAAGCCGGAATAATCTGATAACTTTTCGCACTTTTGCTATCAGCGGCATCAGCCGGTGGTGAGAAATTGAAACGTTATGGTCAATCTCAATACCCACATCAAAATTGTAGTTCAAATTGTCATTATTTGTATCAGCTAAATCTTCATCAGCTGAATCTTCATCACTTGAATCTTCTTCGTTTTCGGGCAAATCCGCGAGCACCTTCACTTCAGCAACATCAGACGTGTCATTACGATACAAAACACTTAAGACTGCTAACTGTATCGCATGCGCGAAACAAAGTTGTTGGGAGGTAGCAACTAGTCTTCCAAACTTTTTCATGATGGCGGCTCCATCTGTGGTTATGCAAACAACATCTTTTTCCATCGAAATGTTGAAAACACTTAGCTTTTGCAAAAGAAGATCCACACACTTTTCGGCAGGCAAACTTCTTAAATACGGGCGAGACCTAAATTCCAGAATCGTCCTCCAGAATTTGGGTGAGCATTTACATTTAAATATCTGCGATTTCGCGTTGATGTCCACTCATCGAGTGAGAGACTCAATCGTCCACATTTCTGTTTATAGCACGATATTTCAATTACAACTTCATCTCGGATTTTTTTTGAGTAACCAAAAATCATTTGTCTTGTGGTGTTGGGAGATTTTGGAATTTGCTGAAACCCTTTTGCAATTAAAAGTCTTCTCAAATCAGACGAAGTACAAAACATCGATAGTGTAATCCCGTCCTTAGCAGTCATTCTTGACACAATTGCTGCTAAAGAATCATCAGTTTTACTTCGAAAAAAATTTGTTAGCTGTACCTGCACTGCAGGGTTTCGCTTTTGCGTAATGATGAGCTTTGGGAGCAGAAAGAAGCTTCAACTTCCAAGCATTTTTTATCCGTTGTCGTTCTTTTTAATGCGTTGGTAATGTGTGCAGTATTTAAATGCGAGTGTAAAGAACTTGTTGATCTACGATAGCACTTTAACACCTTCATGCATTTGTTACATTTTGCCGACTGATTGGTTTTGTCATGCTGGAAGTATGCCATATATTATGTAACTCAGAGCTCGTATTGTTCTTATCGGTTGGCTGAATGTTTAATGAATACATTATTAAGCAGGCCAAAAGTTTTTGTATCTAGTCAAAATTAAAAAATAACAGTTTAAGTTTATGCCGTAAAACATATTTCGTCTTCGATACAAATATAATGATTACTTTTTATACATAGAACTTACATTTGCACCCAATAACAAACACTTGGATACTTTTTTAAAATTACTTAAATTATTACGATTGAATAACAAGTAGAACTGTGTAGTTCAGGAATGAACCGTTCGTTCAGAACGAATGATTTAAAAGAACCAAAAGAGCCGTTCAGTCCTAAGAAAAAGATCTCTTCTCCAGTTCTGATTCTAACTCCAACTAACAGAAATTGAGCTCGACCGACATGACAGCGCGACAGTATTCACACACAGCATTGAGTGAGCACCAGTGCAGTGACACTGCCAGTGTATCAGTTCAGTTCTGATCCGATCCTTTCCGCTCTGTTCTATCGTGTCAGCAGCCCGCAATTTTTTCTTAGAAATTTACTGGAAATTTTTTCTTTAGAAATTTTATGCATTTTTTGAGACCGACAGCGGCACACACGAAAGTATTGCATCTAAAAACGTATTTCCAATGTATTTCGTAGTAAAATTTTTCGTGATATTTCGAAATTACATGAATGTGCAATATTTTATCCGTTTTTTTAGAAAGAATATTTTACGAAACGAAAAAATTTTCCTTAATAAAAAATCGATTTTTAGAACGCTAAAACCGATTAATTGGTTTCCTGAAATGAGCCGCTTAAGGGTCGATTAATCGATTAATCGGGTAACCGAGTAACCGATTTTGCAATCACTAATTCCAATCTTAGTCTGATGTAGGACTTCTAGAGGAGCGCTAGAATCGATATGCTGAAATATTTCTTACACTTTTTCAGAAATCAAAGATATTTCGAAGCTTCTTTGGGAACAGAGAAGATGTGGTCTGTTCAGCTTAGCTTGCTGGAAATATTGATGCCAAGAATGTATTCAGACGGGGTATCGTAAATCAGCGGTCCATCAAATGAAGAGGGAGTGGAGAACTTATGATCATGTTTTAAAGAGATGAGACAGCTTTGGGTTTTAGATGTATTGAATTCAAGATCGTTAGTCAATGATCTATTGATACAATCTCGCTTGACACATGCGGCATTCTCTCTGAAGTCTGCAAGATTATCAAAGGACTAGGCTAAATTAAGGGTACTGTCGTAGGCAAAGCTATGGATGGGAAGGGAAAGCATATCATTAAAGAAAATTCAAAGGAGCGTTGGAGAGATAATAGAGCCCTGGTGCACACTGGCATTTATGAGAAGAGGTTCAGATGTAATGCCATCTAGAACACGTATATTGCGACTAGATAGCAAACTTTCAATCCATAAATAGAAAAGAAGCGGAGGGACCAAGTGCTTTCAGTTGGCTAACAGGGCAAGATGCCAGACTCTATCAAAAGCCTTTGAAATATGCAGCGCAATGATTTTGGACTCACCAAATTGTCGAGACTACGGTTATAATGTTCTGTAAGAAGAGTCAGCAAGTCTTCAGATGAGCGTCTAGCTCGGAAGCCATATTGGTGAAAAAATTCAAGAAAAAATTCAATAAAGTGTCTCTCAATTGACTATTTTGAAAACTAGATATTCTTGGGTTACGAATAACTTCTTGAATTAATTGTCACTCTTATCTAGATAGCTGATATTCTAAGGTGGTTTGCCAAAATGTATTTTCTGACAAAACACATGCAACATTATTAGTATATTTTTCCGACTATATTTCAGTTATTTCATATTTATGCGGATGTTATTTTAATCTTTAGAGGCACTGACGACATAAAGGGGGCTTTACTATAAAAGGTCAAAGAAAATTCTAATTTGATAGATTTGTTTGGTGTCCTCACTATTATTACGAGTTTGCGACCGTCGCTTGCGCCGCCATATTGGAAAAATGATACCGAAAACCAGTCTTTCGAGAATATCTTCTCCCCAGCATAGAGTGCATAGAGCATAAAATTTCCTTCCTGCAATTTTTGCAGGAAACATTTTTCAATAGATGAATACTTCACTAGTTACAGCCAAGTCAAGCTTAGCAAATTTCTATAATTGGGAAAATCGCTAAAGTTTTTCTCGAAATTTCAGTAAATACCGATTACTTAATCCGTATACTACCGTTTTTTACTCATTTCCGCAATATTATGAGGTGTAGTGAGTGGCGCGTTTTGTTTTGCATGTGGTATCCTCAGTAGGCCTAATCCAAGATTCGTTATTTACTGATGTCTTTTATTCCGTGTCGATGCCCTAGATGATCCAGGCTCACTGATATCAATATTTTCTTGGCAACTTCTTTCATCCTCCCTCACCTAAGTTTTCATTTTCGTTGTCTTCTTCAACCTCGTGTGCAAATAATTTCGCAGCTGGCAGTGCTTCATTCTCGTCGTCGTCATCTTCTTCTTCTCCAGAGGCCGCAAAAATCTCTGCTCTGAATACTTCAAGCCTGTTTTCCTAAACCTACAGGTGTGCTTCGGGTGCCCTATCTTTTGTTGTTTTCACAGGACTAAACCCAATCCTGCTTGGTATGACTGAACTTGGTGGCAGGTACGAAGTGAATGCAGCTTCTATTGTAAGGGGTCATGCAACAAGATTGAATTTACTCTTGGTCATGGATCCTGCAAAATTTTGAGAGAAAGAGGAGATAGCACACGTTGTGCACAGGGTGTGCAGCACATCCTCCAAGGGTCTTTTGTATTGGCCCCACCCGAATGTTGCTCTGTTTTTAAGTCCTCTTCACTAATATTCGTTTAGTTCTAAAAGTAAATCATACAATGTAATCTAAACGTTCTGTAATGCCGCCAGTTTATTGTGCGGAAATGAGTAAATCCGGTAGTACGTATGAAGTAATCGATATTTACTGAAATTTCGAGAAAAAATGTAGCAATTTTGCGAATTGTAGGAATTTGTTGAGCTTCACTCTGCTGTAACTGATTAAAAAATGTTTTCTACAAAAGTTACAGGAAATTTCTATAATTTTTGTAAGGGGTATTTTTAATCTAGGTGGCGCTGGGGAGAAGATAATCTCGAAAAACTTGTTTTCGGTACCATTCGGCGCGAGCGGCAGTGGCTCAAGGTCGAAAATTAGAACTCTCCTTGACCTTTTGTAAGTTAGAAAATTTGTAGAATTTTTTTCATACATAATATCGATAAGTTCAATTTTGTAGTTAGAGATTTAGTGTGATGAACTTTTAAAACTGGAATTTCTGGGTTTTTTCCGGGATCGCCTTGCTACAAATTTAGATGGACTGGTGGGAAGCGGAGTTCTTTGTGCTATTCCAAGTGATATTTCGTGCGGGCTGGTGAATGTTGCTCAATCTCAGGACCTGGAGCTACATTGTTTTGAAGCTTCTCTACAAAAACGCATACAAATGCTGTTTACGAACAGTTAACAATATTTATAAAGAACCGTCGATTGTGAAGCCCCTTACGATGATGGTTACTTTTCCATTTATTACTAACACGATCTATATTTTCTTGCTCATTTCGTCATCTGGACTGACACAGTCTTGTGGCATAAAGAACGAAAAAAGGAAATTTCTGGACCTCTTAGTCTTGCTTCTGAATCCAGCTACACTTTAGTTTGGCGGTGCTTAACACTTTTGGTTTTTAGCAACCTTCATTTGCAGTTAATGCTCCCTTTTTGCTTTAGCATATCCTGTATTGAGTGACTAGTCACTTAATATTAAAAGGCTGATTTTCAAAACTTAATGGTTGCTAGCCTATGACTAGAGTGACATTCTTGACTTTGCAAGGTCGTTCTTTAATATTTTGTCTTTATGCTTTTCTCATTGTATATCCATTTCAAAGTAAAATGGTATGAAATCGCTCTTTAAAAAGTATAAATAATTTGAAGAATAAGTCCTGCAGAAAGTTTTGTTCCTAAAATGTCGTTTACTCTTGCTTGCATGATCAGTTTATTTTCGTTCTGGAGGTCTGTTATGTTAATTACATTTTTATTATGACATTAATACTTCACAATAACTACACAGTTTTGAATATTTGTGAAATCTAAGTAGAAATCCAACAGTTAGCTCTTGTCGTTGAAATTGTGGAATAAATATAGTAATGATCCTCTAATCATTGCCAATCTTTTTGTTCACGTTCTTAAAACTGCGTTTTGGCTAATAACTGTGATATTCACTTTAGGGGCCTTTGAATTCAAAGACTTTATATGATGACGACATTACCTTCAAGCAGATCTCGATTTTGGATTATAATTTCTCTATCAATTCTAGTCGCATTTCCGGGTCTTTTGTAACAAGAGTTCTCTTGCTTCTCGTTTATTATTTATTTAGCTTATCTACTCAAGTAATGTATTGTGCTGTCAGTGATTATTTCTTTAAACAAAAAAAGTAATAAGTGGGTATTCTAGGATTATAGAGGTGGAGTTAAGCTTTAAATCTGTTGCGAATAAGATAAAGTTTGTGATGATGATGCTGGTGGAGCTATTTTGAGAAAAAGGATGGGACAAAATGGTATAAAGAGATTGTTAATAAAAATCGAAAGCAGTATGACCGCGTATGGATCATTGTGATTTGTGATTTGAAGGAAATTTGATGATCTTTTATTGTAGAAAACGTTTTGCTGTCTGCAACTTGGGAAGGACTATATTAATTTGCAGACTGACGAAGAAAAACTAAAGTGGTTAATGAATTTCAAAAATATAAGTAGAGATCTAGTACAATTATTGTTTTTCATCGATTTCAATTCGTATGCCATCAGAAATTTGTGCTAATGCAGTAGTATGCTTAGACCTAAAACCTAAAAAAAATGTAACAATTTAGTCTTCGTCAATATTTTTACTTAAAATATCATTTGATCGAACCAAAACTCGTTATTAACGTTGTTAACGTTATTTAAACCCCTCCTTATTTCGACTGTAGCTAATCCTCAGTAAGTAAGTAAGATTTTGCAGGCGCAATGACGTAATACTATTCTCATTTGCAATTCCGCAAAATTTACATGTACTAGATAATTTCAATTAAGGCAATTAAATTTTCGAAAGTTGAAATTATGTAGGGTGTTTCTGTCATGCATAGGGCAGGAGCCTAGAAAAACTAAAAACTGTATAGCGGGGGTTGCAGAGTGACTATTAAGAGCTCTTTGAACAAACAATCTCATGACCTTTTCAACAACTGCTCAACCAGTCCCGAGCTCCTCCTCTTCAAGAGTTAACGGCTTAACAATTTCGGATTCTTTTACCTTTTGTTTTTACTTTGATCTCTTAAAAAAAAAAAAGATCTGATAAACATAACTTTTTTTTATAAAAACTGGAAACTGTGGTCTCTCCTCCTCTGTTTTAACTGTAGCCATTCAATTAATAGCTCTTAATCTATTCAGGTTATAACAAAAGTTGCAGGGAAAGAAAATAACCATTATTATAGATTTTTCAAGTAAGAAAATCCTAATAAAATCAGATCTTGCATTCATACCAATTTCTGGCGTAATATATAGTCAAGTCCGAAGAAACGTTAACACTATTTACTTAAGAAAATTCCTTCACGTTCCAGGGGCAACAATTGCAACAATTGCGCCGACGATGCAGTTCATAGAGAGGCAAACAATCACGCAGCAATAACATGTAATTCGAAGCATAAGATAAAATTATGTCTTTTATTTTTTCTCTCATTACAGAGTACTTAGAATAATGTAGAGTAGGGTAGTCGTAGTCATATCGCCGCAGAATGATGTTAGCCGCTAATAATTAATTCTCGATGAAATAAAGTTCTAAATGTCTTTCTAAATTGAATCTTTCATTTCTTTTTATTTTTTTTTTATTTTTCGCGTTTGAAAGATTAAACTATATATGTATATATAATATATTTATATTATCAAGCCAAGCTGGGGGATGAGATTAGGAGAGGATTAGAGGACATGAGAGAAGTGCCGGAGGCTGTATGTTGCTCTTAAACTTTCGCAGATTGTAAGACCGAGGAAAAATAGAAGAAGGTAGACTATTCCAAATCAATAACAGAGGGGGTGGGAAGAGACCAAGTGCTTTAAGTTTGCATAAAAGGGCAGGATACTACACTCTATCAAAGGCCCTTGAAACATCTAGGGCAACTATTTTGGACTCACCAAAATTGTGCAGACTACGGTTGCAACGCTCCATAAGAAAAGTCAGCAAGTCTCCAGATGAGCGACCAGTCCGAAAGACATATTGGTGATTGTTGATGAGTTGATTAGTTTCTAAATACTTTATTAATTTGAAGTTAATGACAGATTAGAAAATCTTGGAAAGAATCGAAGTGATTGCAATTGTTCGATAATTTGAGGACTGCAACCTTCTTGGACCTTGAATATATCCCTCGTGTGGACGTGTATTGGTTCTTGTTCACATCCACATGGGGATGCAAAACAGGTGTCTGTGAAGTGGGTGGATCACGAGCAGTTGAAGCGAATCGAGCCCAAAATTTTAGCCTTATCAAGGAAGTCAACAACCACTGCACCATTGTTAAGTAGTGAAGGTAAAAGAACTGGTGAAGTTGTTCCTGATGGTTTTGACGAGAGACCAGAAAACTTTGCTACCTCTCTTGTAGACTTCTTTCAGTTAGGGACATGAATGCAATTGATAGGCGCGAAAAGCGGTTGTTTGGTTGCACTTTTCGTTAATACAAGAGCGATTTTGCTATTGTTGAGATCTGCTGTAGGAATACGGAATGTATTTACTCATGCCAAGACTTAGAATGTTACTAAGTTCTGGGATGTTGAAGCAAAATAGACCAATTACATTTTCTAAAATTCTGAATGAGAGTATCCCAATCAGTATTTTTATAGTGCCATAGAAGGCTACTTGTATGTGGGGGGGGGGGGGGGGGGGTAGTGTTAATGATTTAAAATCATTCGTTCAAGGCTTAAATTTATTTGTTACTGGATTAAAATCATTTATTCGATGCTTAAATTTATTTGCATAAAGTTTAAACTCATTTGTTATTGGTTTACATAAATCTGAGAATGCTATATATGTATGTACCACTATATGCTTCCTCATGGCTTTAATTTTTAATCTTCATCGTGTATCTTTTTCTTTAATGTACCGCTTATCGTGATTCATCTTCTTTATAATACTACATATTACTTCTTGTGGTGCCCAAACGTTAGTCATACGCAGCTGATCCGACTAGTTTTTCGCAGCCCATAGTGTAACCCTCAGTTTCTTTCTTTTGTCCTTCTCGTGCGTGTTTACTTGTAGTTTTTTTTTTTTTTTTGTAATTGCTATTATTAATTATTGTCAACATATTTTCAATTTAGTTATTTCCAACTTAGCTGAGCAACTTGATTAAAAAATATTTTTTTTAAATTATAATTTTGGGGTATCTCTCCGAGGTATGATTGATTTTGAAATGATCCTTAAGGTCATCAACATTGTCAGAGACGTATGTGAATATACTGCATTTATGACCTAGTTCCTCTGTCTATGATGCTATTTTTAATCTCGTTACTTTTATCGACTCTGTGATGTGATTTATGATTTATTTTTGTATGCTCTTTTAGTGGTCCAATTGAGTCAGATATAAATTGGCATTCTAAGTATTGCATTATTTTTCGTACAATTTTACTGGCTTTGTGTTATTACTTCCAGTAGTACTATATTTAGGTGATTTACTTATCTTGTTTTTTCTGACCCTCTTATGCTCTAGTGTTAAATGGATTTCGTCACCAATTCGAGATTAAATGCTTCTGTAATCATCAACTGATTGCTGTTTGGCCGCATCTCCAGCTTCATCAAAGAGACAGTAACGCACTGCGACTCTCTGGTACATTTGTAATTGTTTTGCCATATTTTTTATATAAGGATAGACAGGGGCGCACCGAGAGGGGAGACGAACGGGACCGGCCCCCCTCCAGAATGTCAGTTTTCTGAACATAATTTACAAATTATGTATAAAATGTGGTCTGTATATTATTCCAAAGTCCGATAAAATAAAATAAAACCTTTTAATATACAATAGCAGTCCTTAAGTGCTCAGATGGGTGCAGGATGCGACTTTAGAGCCCTATTTTCCGACTAGTTAGGACTTGGGACACCTATGGTCCCCCCTCAAAGCCAAATCCTTGGTGCGTTACTGAGGATAGAAACAAAACTTTTGTTGTCGATAAATATTTTTATTTATTCCCCTTTTTATTGCCGCTAATTAAAAAAAATTATACTTATTCATCTATTGTCTATTATCACAGATGGCACAAGAACTAGATGTCGCATGTAATATCAAAAAAGTATACAAAATTTATATGGCTGGGTGGTCCATTCCGGAATGGACCACAACATTTGAAATGATGTATACGTCGAGTGATTCATATTTTTTCATATCTGAAGTGTCCATTCCAGAATGCACTACCCATTTCATAATCTGCATACTCTGCTCTAGTATGCCATGCGACATCTATTTCTTGTGCCATCTATGCTATTATATATTATTTAACATAATCTATTAAAGTAATTTCTGTTAAGGTATTCTATTTATTATTTTTTTTAGCTTTTCATTGTCCTTTGTCTTTCAAGTTGTTTCAGCTGCCTTTCTCCTCTCCACTTTGTACAATTTTCAGCAGCTCGTTATATTGATAAACAATTTTTAGAAGGTTTAGGTCATTAAATTAACTTTGGTTTGGAGGGTTGCCTTCTATGTTTTTGTCGTTGGTTGAGGTGGCTTTGTTGTCCTCTTCCTATACTCTTCTATGGTCAGTCTTTTAGGTCTCGCGGTGTATGTGGGTATCTCAGCTGCTGGTTGGGTTTCCTTCGATATGTACGGTTATGGTGTTACTTCTGCCGGGTATAGTGTGAACTCTCTAGCCTTTTTTTCTGGATTTCGGTGTACATTCTCTAGGTTTTTGAAGATATTTTGGAATGCTGCGATCTATTGCTTGTTGTAACTTTCACGCTAAGCTGAATCGTTTTTGCTATTACTTGAAAATTGTAGTAGATATTTCTTTGATGCTAATTGTTTTGTTGTCTTGTTATCGGCTTAATTACCAGTTGAGACGTTTTGGCTAGTTAACTGAAGATTGTGATCCAAAGATTCCGTTCTTTTAACGTCACGGTTGCCATGTAGTAATATAATTTATGCGTGGTATCGCCATATAGTAGATGTTATGGGAGATCACGGTCGCCAACTTATAACGTAGAAATTACTGCATTCAATTAAAACATGAATGCTCATCATTCCCATTGATTCTTAGTAATTTTAAAGGTGAAGGCAGAGGAGGCGGCTATATAGCAGATATCCTATGGAGAAGTGAAGAAGCTTTATAAAAGCAGGTCTCTTCGTCACTAAGCTTTACAAAAGCAGATCGCATGTTATATTTTGGGCGCAGCTAAGAACTTAGCAAATGACCAGTAAATGAAAGGTCACAGTGCCAGATTTATCACAAATCTATGAATTGTCTTTGATGAAGAACCGCTAGCTTATTTATACACAAGTGAAATTGCTAGCCTAAACTTATTATAAGTACATAATGATATATGCACATGCCCGTGATTTGGGGCATGTTAAACAAACTTACTTCTTTGCACTTATATCCTTAATATTTGTTTTAGTGTGATGCAACTTGTTTTGACCTTGTTAAGCATGTTGCGAATCATGTAAGCAAATGCAGTCACTTCTTACTGTTCGAGTGTGACATGCATTTGGGTGAAAGTCTTTTGCTTATAATGCATTAGCATTATGGTGTCACATTTATTGTGATATTTAATTGAGAATTAATTTCAGGTCAATTGATTATTGCAAGAATGCAGAATGTGCATTCTTGCTTTTTTTTAATTGCATTATTACATCACAGTGCAGTGTCTTCTTCTTTTCCTATTTCATATGTACAGTATACATAGTACATCACTCAATTTCTAAAATTTAATTGTAATTACATCAGGCGCGTACGCCGCATGAAGCCATGGGGTGGGTTTCAGAAAACATATTTTGTATAAGTTTTTTCATGTAATAGGACCATGTACTAAATTACATTTTATTTTATTTCACTATAAAAACAATTGCTTATAGGTATATTTCAACGTTTTTATTGAAAATTATAAAAAAACCTAAATAAGATTTTATTAAGAAATATGATTAATAATTATACATACAAGAAAAATTACTATAAGTTATATAAAAAAATTAATATGTATTAAAAATTATATAAGAAAAAATAATAAAAAATTCAGCAAAAGAAAATTAATAAAAACGTATACCTACATAAAAGAAAAATATTAAAAATTATATAAGAAATTATACATATGATGTATGTATAAGAAAAATTAATAAATATTTTTAAAATTATATATTTTTTTCTTATAAAATAGAATAAAAGGCAGATTCAGCGAAAGGACTATTTTCTGAAAAAATTAAAAAGCGACGTGTTAAGAATGAAGTTCAAAGATTTTTTCTTTTCATATTTACCTACTACAAGTGAATTTCTAATTTACGTGAACTTTTTGCTAGTGCATCTAGCACTGCATCTGCAGAAACCGCGACATTACGATGAATATTAAGTAACGCTAATCAATTTAGCCTATCATTACTCGTTGTGTTGTGTAAATACGTTTTAAGTCGTCTCAATGTTGAAAAAGATCGTTCACTGCTTGATGTTGTAATCGGTAGTGTAGCAAATATTTGAAGTAATTTTCGAACAGTTGGGAAAATTGATTCGTCGCATGCTAAAAATGCATTATGAGCATTATCTGGTGTATTCGAAGAATTTAAAACATGGTGCCACCACAGCTTCAGTTCACCAATGCCCTCAACTATGCTACAGTTTGTAATACTTTCATATTTTTCTAAGAGGATTTTTGCAGAGTTTTCGTTCTCTGATGAAAAGTTTTGTTCATTTGGCATAAGACACATAAAACTTCGCAATATATTTTTATTTTTCAGAAACCGATCGTGAGCTTGCATCTTTGTAGAATCTAGAAAAGGTATGAAGATGGCAATACAATAGTACTCTGCAGGATTTTCAAATGCAATGTGGCAGCGATGAGCTTGTCTTCCGGTTCAACGAGGAATTCGTATTTCTACATTAAGCTCGTCACATATTTTCTTGATGTCACTGAACATTTTCTGCCAATCCGATTGCAGCGGCCAGATCCAGATTAATTGTTTGTAGTAATCGACTTAGCGGCTGAGTTATAGCAAAAACCTTGGCAAGAACATGAAGGGATACTTGAAATTCTGTACTCCTAATAACAGATAGAAGCTGAATTGCAGCAGAAGAAGTTGTCTTGTCATCCCAATCAGAAATAATTTCCATCGCAGAAATTGCAGCTTTTTGAAGCTCCAGAAATACTAGGACAATATCGTCGCGTGAATGCACCGTGTGGGACATATTTGTTTTAGTCGCGTTGCTGTTGATTCAGGTACCATTTCATCTATACAATTTTTTAGCGTGGCTTGGCGCTTTGGGATGTTAAGGAAATTGTATACACCTACGAGTGATCCAATACAATTTCGTATAAATGAAATCTTACAAGCATCAGAAATAGCGAGGTTTAAACTATGAGATGTACAGTGTACATATAAAGCTAGCTTGTTTTCATCGCTTACATATTTTTGTACCCCATGAAATCGTCCACTCATTGCTGAGGCTCCATCATAGCCCTATTCAATCATGAATTTTGAATCTATTTCCAGATTACGCATAGTTTGCATTTAAACATTTGCAAGACCCTTAACAGTCATATCAGTAACAGGTACAAACTGTAAAAAATCTTCTCTGATGTTATACGAATCGGCATCTACATATCGAAAGCATAATGAAAATTGTTCAATACCAGCTATATCACTAGTCTCGTCAGCCAAAATCGAAAATGATTTCGCACTATTTATTTTGGTAACAATTGAACGAGCAACTATTATGTTGCATGCACTTATAATTTCGTTTTGAATTCTTGGACTCAAATAAGTTGCATTTTCTCCTGAGACCTCTAGATGATTTTTAAGTATTTCATCCCCACAATGGACTCTAAAACGTAAAAGCGCTCGAAAGTTTCCATAATTTTCCTCTGGATTATCAAACGTTAAAGTACCAGAGTCTCTATGTCCTCTTAAAGACAAACCCTGATGACCGCAAAAAAGTACTGTCTCTATGATTGGAGTTAATCTACAGCGATTTTCTACTGTTTGTTTTTTTAGACCGGAGTCCAACGCCAACACTACAGGTTCCATTCTTTGCTCGGAAATTGCTTTACTGCTTTACGATTTTGTGCGTGAAGAACAGCTGTTTTATGGTACTCAGTTTCTTGATGTTTGTTGAAATTTTCTATAGTATCTTTCCAATTTGAGAAAGCAGTTTTGGCAAGTTTTCCTAGTGGCTGATATTTAACACCACCATAATTTGCAGAAAATAATACACAACACTTGCAAAAAGCACCATCAAAACGTTTTGAGTACACTAACCATTTCCACCTGCCAAACCAGCTGTATTGAAACTTCAAATTACGTTTTCCACTAAGTGGGAATACAAATTTGTCGTCAGGATACCAAACGTTTTTTAACAAAGATAATCTTTTTGCATCAATGTATTGTAAGTAAGTAAGTAAGTAAGTATTTATTTAAGAAGAGTACAATAAGACAAAAGTCTTTTCATTAGTACTACTTAAACTAACATTTTTCAACACTAACTAGAATAAAAAAGAATATTTCGTGAGTTTGAGCATATAATAAGTGATGGTAATAGAAATTAAGAGGAAAAAGAAAATAATAATTATATAGATAATAACATCCATAATACTATTTCTAATATAATAACAAATGCAAAAGAACTAAATATTAAGACTAAAGATAACTAAATATAAAGAAAGCATGTGCAGTCAACCGACTATAATAATAACAATTAATCTGGGTGTCATCACCCTAATGATGTGTGCTGCCAGAGTAACCAATACCTCCAATAAAATCACTAACATGATTAATATTTATATCTGATGGAGACTCACATCCAGACCCACTTACAAAAGCTGCAGCACTATCATTTGTACCAGGAACAGGAGCAATCTGATCAACACAGTCTGTTCATTCTAAATTACTTTTTTTTTAGATTTTTTAACGAAATAATTTGTTAAAGTAGAATTTTTTAATTTTCTCTTCTCGTTATTCATATTCACAAAATATTATTTAGAATTAACAAATTCTAAATTAACACTGAACAAAAATTAAACTTTCTCAAGAAAAAACAAACAAATTTTAAAATGAACAGTAGGAAACACATATTAGACTTTCAAGTTCAAGAGAAAACAAAAAACAAAGTAGTTTGAACAAAGCAAGCACAACTCCTGTGTATTTGTTTTAAATTTCTCGCTCGTTAGTCTAGTCATTATAGACTTTTTAAAATGCAAGTGAACCGAGAAGGCTGATTTTTAGATATTATGTAGTGGGGGCTTAGAAAAGTGTAACTTAATATTGTCAACCAAGACTTCCTATGAGCTTTCCCCGTAATCTTGAAAATATGGGTAAATTTCGTTCTTTTTGCGATAACTCGGCGGCTCTCCGTCATGATGCGAATATTGCGATTATATACTTTTCTGTTGCTCTTTTCACGCTGTAAAATTTAGGTTATATGAGTACCACAGGAACCAAAACTTCCGAAAGTGTATGACGTTGGAGAAAGAACCAGAATTTACAGCTCCAAAATTTAGAGAAGTTTCTTGCTAGAGACACAAACAAAGCTAAGTTTATATAAATTGTTCGCCGTTATTTTGCAAATCAAAGTTGAACAGGCCTTTGAGGGTGCAGATACTCTTATTGTAACCACGCCAATTGAAGAAGCATCAGTTTACAACTCTGTTGAAATCGTTGACGAAGCCATAGATTTTTTGGTTTTAATCAGTGATCTCGCGCAGGAGAAACAACGTGTACTCCTGAAAACCAGCCTAGTTTGACGCATGGTTAGTCCGTTCTCCACATCATAATTTTCCTTCATGCTTTTGAGGATGATTCGAGCATCGAAGAATTATCTCATGTGGTTGAAGAATCTCCACAATTATGAGCACGAAGACTGCCAGGACCATCGAAATCACGAAAAATATAAATACTAACAAGTAAAAAAGCTATAATTGGTCTAAGACCAATTCTTATGATACCCTAGATGAATGCCCGTTTGAAATTTCATATGGTCACCCATCTGTGCAAGTTTGATTTTTGAATTGGTTTTTCGCACATATTTCTAGAACGGTTCGTCGGACAGAAAAAATTATTGTAATAAATTTTATAGGATTTTGTATTCTAAAGAAGTTTTTAGTACATTAAAAATATCTAGGACTGATCGTTTTCATAGTATACGTAAAAGCCTTAAATTTTTGTAAGGCAACACCAAGAAGGGGTTTCCCGATTTAGTCCATTTTCGAAATTTTATTTGCTATTATTATGAAAATACCATGCACCAAATTTCAGCTCTCTATGTCGACGGATTCTCAGGCAGTGTCCAAATATATAGTGAAAAACGAAATTTTTGTATAGCAACCCCACGAAAGAGTTGCCCGATTTATCTCATTTTCGAACTTAATTTTACTTTTTTCTTTCAAAGCCCGTGTACAAAATTTCAGCTTTCTAAGTATATGCGTTCTCGAGTTATCGTGAGCACAGACAGACGGATGGACAGATGGACGGACGGATGGACATGTAAAAATCGAAATAACATTTAATATTATGCGTGGGTGTCCAATCCGTTTTGCTCTAGCATCATTATTTCTGTGCATTGCAAATGGAATGACAAACTTAGTATACCCTATAGATTTCATCTAAGGTATAAAAACGGACCTCTATTCATTGCCATCTTCTACAGCACAAAAACGTGTATTTGCTAATAAATTTCATAATTTTGCTCTTTTATTTAAATATATTGTACTTCCTCTACAGTCTCTTAATGTTTTGCTTTCTGACCCCCACAGTATGGCGTGCTAAAGGTCGTAATTTTTGTCTAAAAAATGACATTGCCGATACTAACATGCTCTACAAGTTTGATAATGGACATTTTTTTGATATGTATAACAACTTTCAGTCTCTTATTTTTTTAAAGTGTAAAAGACATTTCGTATCAGCAAGAACTTAATACTCTTCAGTACGGCTGGTTCTTGCTTGCCGTATATGCTGGAAAAAGCGAAGTTGACCTCATTTATATGCACTCATTTAAAATTCTGAGTGCGAATCATATGAGGCGAAATACTAAAAGTATTTACTTTGTACTCAGCAGTTTATCCCTAAGCGGGACTAGACAAATTCATACAGAAAAATCAAAAAGACTTTTCGCATTTAAAAAATTGATAACACACTGACAATTTTAACTTAGTGCATGTAAGTGAGGTCAACTTGGCTTTTTCCAGGCATATACGGCAAGCAAGAACCAGCCGTACTGAAGAGTATTAAGTTCTTGCTGATACGAAATGCCTTATGCACTTTCATCATTGCAGTTGCAGTTTTAGTAACAATCTTTTTTGTTATCAATTTTTTAAATTGATAGCAATTTTATGCGAAAAGTCTTCGTGATTACTTAATTTTATACTTCCTAGTCCGATATCTCAACAACGATCGGCGCTAGGTGAAAAATCTGTCTAAAAATCAGCTTTCTCAGTTCACTTGCATTTATATGCCTTTTTTCCGCCGTAATGACTGGACTATGTGCTGCACGAGCAAAACGTTTAAAAAAAATTCACACGTTTGAAAATTTAAAAACGCGACTGATTGCGTACGCGCTTGAAGTACATATATATGTATATACATGCAATTATTCTCGCTCTCTTAAAAATAATATTTCATTTCTACATTTTCTCACGTACGATTTTTAAAGATCGTGTGAAAGTAAGAAGAAAAGCAATAAAAGCTTTCTGAAGTTTTCACGGGTACCTGCGGGCAGCTACCCTAAATCTGGGAGAGTTTGTTCTTAAAACCCGCTAGGGAAAGATCGCGTCGAAGTACACAAACTTTCGATTTTTACATTAACTAAAGTTTAATTTGAGAAAATGGAATCTAATTAAAAAGGAGTTACAACGACAAATCGATAGATGAAGAGTTTAAGAAAATTTATGGTTAATCAAGTTTTTGTCTTTATAAAAGGAGTTCTTGTTTTAATAAACCGAATCTAGTTAAAAAAGAAGTAAATTTTTTTTGTTGAAAATTATAAATGTCGAGCACTCTATGCCCGGAGCGGGCGCACACTTTAACAACAGGGCTTGTGGTAGAAGAATTTCCAAGCCACGGTATCTAATGGACGATAAAGTCGCCCGCCAGGATGATTTCGGTAGAGGGGAGCAGGAAGCAAATGATCAATATTGTTAGAGATATGTTTGGGCTGCAATAATGAAAACAAAAGTGCATGATGCCTGTGAAATTTGAACCTGATCCAGATGCAATTAAACTCTGGATTGGCAGAAGGAAAATCTTTAAGAATGGTAAAGTCTACATCATATATTGCGATCCCTCCATGTCGAGTAAAAGGAGGCACTTAGAAAGGACCTTGGTTTCACTTATCGCAAGAATTGCCGGATTTTTTGAATTAAACTCAAATATTTGGGAGCCACCAGCAGCTTTATTACTTATTTTAAGACAACTTTGAGACCTAAGTATTATATGCTTACCCATTACCCTTGCAGAATTAGATATTCTGGTCCCAAAGAATATTTTTTGAGTTTGAAATTTGAAGCAAAAGATCAAGAATTCAAGGCCTATGGAAGAGTTGTTAAGAGTCGGCATTGTATTTGCTACGAGATAAAGGTGGTGGAGGTTATAGAGCTTTGTCAATAATTTAAAACATGTATGTAGGAATAGTTTCTAAGCCAGTATTTAGTTAATCTTGAATTGTCCAGTTACAGTTAAAACTTCATTGGATTTGCAAAATAAATTGCGTTAGTTTATTTGGGTCCAATTTACTTTTCTTCTTAGGCTTGACCTGCCCGATTTAGAGCTTCTAGTTCTACGTGCTGTTATTTATGTTAAATTGATGATGATGAGGTTTCAAAAAGCGGAAAATTATGGACAAATGAAATAAGTGTCTGAGTAAAACAAAAAGCTCCGTTTTAAACTCTAATTCGTAAATAATTAATAGCATTCGGAATGCTATCCTTGCAAAATCGTGAGAATCGGTAAGTTTCTTACGTTCAGTGGCTGATTTGGATATCGAATCTTGCTGATTTGGATATCGAATCTTGCTGATTTGGATATCGAATCTTGCTGATTAGGGGGGGGGGGGGGGGGGGCTTGAGTAATGGAGGATGATGGAGCTGCCCTCTCTTTCGGGTTGATCGCCAAGTAGGCAAGATCGAAGAACGTTACATTAATAAAAATTTAAAAAAAAAATAAAAAAAAATTATATTTAAACCAAAGTAGCGTGGCCTAATAGTCCTGTTGACAAAAGTAAGCCAAATAGTAGGAGAAAAAGGCAGGAGCACGACGATTCTGGACAAAAACGGGGGGTCGCCAATAACTTGAGAGAGGCTAATCGGAGTAATTTCTAGAGGAAACGTTTGAAATACAGATAGGATCTCCAATTCGGAGGAAGCTAGAGATAAGTGCCTACTTTAATTACATGCAATTTTAATAATTAGAATAATAATTTAGTCTCATTAATTACTTAAAAACATATAATATACATATATACATATATATCCCTTACATGCACATCTCACACACACACATATGTAAAAATCTTCTGAATATTACATTATTATTAAGGTAAATTATTTATTATCCTATATAATTATCCTATTTTCTTGCCGATGTGAGTTTCTTGATTTATTTCGTTATAAAGAAAATCAAGGATCAAAGGATCTTTTTTTTAACTCATCCCGTCTCCATTAACAGCCAAAAGGGGTTAGGAGCCCGAGTTATGCTGTTTCAAGGTCGGCGTAACATATTGCATTTACTCTTGCACTTACGTTCCAGCTCTTGCTTCGTTATTGACATCCGCTTCGAAAATATAAACATGTGCTTTGTAGACAATTATAGAGCACTTATTTCATTGGGCGCGGCAAATTATGACCTAAGGGAAAATTAGGACAAGAAGAAAATCAAGAAAAAAATAATCCTACATTTAAAAAGCCAAGGAATAAGGACAGAAGAAACTGAAACATTAGACTATTAGGGAACGAATCTGTTGAGAATACTGTTAAGATACTGAACATAAATGATATTCTGAAAACACTTGACCACACTGACAACAGATAAATAAACAAATCTATAAATACATATATTTCCTTATTTTTTATTTTTACAGATTAAAAAAAAGGTTTGTTATATCAAGCTTCTTCATGCCATTCTGAAGACATCGCAAAAAGTATCATCCGGTAAAGCTCGACAGAATCAAACATTCACAAGATAGCTTAAGGGGTAACGCTACTGTAAATTTTTTGAAAAATCGATTTTGTTTTTATTGGCTTAAAAAATAGTTTAAACCCTCTAGAATAAGAAAAAAAAGGACCAGTGGTAGAAATTTTTTTTTCCTTTGAAAATGGAGGTCTCCTCCAAGCGCGTCAAACTTGCTCCGAAACGTCTACCTTAAGCCTGAAACACAATTGGAGCTTTTCAGCCAGCTTTATCGCCAGCTTTCTTCTAAAGCTGACTGAAAAAGCCGAATTGAACACAACTGACCTTTTTGACATTTGCAACTTTAACTTGTTTATCGGAAAACTTTTATTTTTTACCTTCATTTTTTTAATATTTTCCAATAAAAAACTATTCTCAAAACTTAAACGCGTTTTTCTCGAAACACGGTTTTTCAAAATGGCACGCAGCATAATTCGAACAATTTTCATATTTTCGACTTGAAATTTTGACCAGATGTGAACATTAACATTATCTAGAGAATTCCGTACGGGATTTTCAAGAACTTTATTTGTTGATTTTTTATTAACAAAAAACCTGCCGTTTTTTTCGTCAAAAATCAAACTTTTTTTTCAAACGCGCGCCAAATCTACAAAAATTAATATTTTTAAAAATCCGTACGGCATTCTCTAGCTATAAGCCACTAAATTAATTTGTTGTTTGTTTTGGTCTAGATTCAAATGTGCACCAGTGGTGCTGCGTGCCGCAGAGCCCTGCATGCAAAACATCTCCCGGGAAGATGGCTGTGGAGCCGCCATTTTGTTTTTTTTTTCGCTGTCAAAAAATTTATCAATAAAGTTCAATGTATGCCCGATAATACCCTTAAAATGTTTATTTCAAACACCTTTAATTTCGTGAGAAAAAAGTTCGTGAAAAAACTTTTCTTTTTGCCGTTACAGTGGCGTTACCCCTTAATGGTAACTGAGTAGAGGAGATTATTTCGAAGGCGCAAAACAAGATCAATTTTTGGTTAACAACAAATTGAATTTGCAACCAGTTATATTTGGCGTGTTTAGAGAAGACAAATATTACAACAAGTATTTTGTTTATATCGATAACATAAAATTTAAGTTTAACAATTTTCTTAGATCTCCGTTTGAAAATATTTATACTTAGTTTTTCATTTATCTTATTCTAATGAAAGCTCATTAGTATGGAATTTTCTTCAAGGATTTCTTTATAAAACCAATACAGAACTCGATGATGACAATAATAAGTGATAAGTGACAGTAATAAGTGATATAAATATCTCTATTAATATCAATAAACTTTAAATTTTTTTGCTTTACCAAAAAATGTTTTAAATTTAGGACTAAAAAAATAAAAGCGAGAAAGTTGATCAAGAACTATTTTGTTCTTAATGAATTGTTAATAAGTCAAAGTGTTACACCTTGGCTTTTGATGAGAGTGCAGCGGCACTTGTACCACTACACCAAAATTAGAAAGCTGAAAGTGAAGCTTTGATTAAATGAACTTGATTGAAATTAAAGAAAACAACTGTTTGCTACAAAACACAGACTGGTGCTGTTTATTACTATTCACCTTCAATTTATAATAAATTTTCATTTAGCTAAGAAAATTACATGCATTTTATTGTTTGCACCTTTGACTGAGTGTCATATTCTTCAAATTGCATGCAGTGACATGAAATGTAAGAAATTTTCGCTGAATTTAGAATTGTTGTTTTGTTCTTGGGCAATCACCTAATTACAAATTACAATCATTTTTTATGGTAGATCATTGCCCGTTTGCCAAGTTCAAACATTCTCCCCCGCGTTGAACGAATGTTCAATCTATGCTGTCCGGATCTTTGTGATTCTTAGGTTTAGGTATTGGCACTGTACGCTGCTGCTTCTGCCTTTTTGATAATATTAATTTTGCAATTAATGATATGAAAACAATTATTGTAAGACAGATACTGATATATCCAATAATGGTTGTGTGAGATGTCCGTTCGTGTATTAACTTCGGCAGGTCTAGATTTTGAGATGAGAGTTGTTGCTGTAAGAGGTTCAGTTCCTTCCATTGTGCGTGGTAAGTGGGTGCATCTTCCAAGGCTGGGGCCGGTGACCATGAAACTGACGTGTTGAAATCATTAATCAGCTTCTCATGACGTTGGTATATTGCCTGGATATTTATATTTCCCTTCGATAGTAACTGAGTCATGCTTAAGTATGCAATTGGTTTGGATGGTTAGGCGGCCAAGTTCTTGCAGTGTTGTAGTAAAGGTCTTATTTTCACACACCGCGCTGATTGTGAAAGTGCATATATACATTTGTTTTTATACAGTGTCTGAATCCATACTGACTCGTATCTTATTTCTTTTAATTGGCACTCCTTGCGAGTAGGTGTGACATTTAAGAAACTGAAAACTTGCTGATTTGAGACCCTCTGTTATATATTGGATGATGTTGATTGCATAGATAATGTTCCTCATATACAGTTGCCACGCATGACGAAATTTCTTGATCGGACAGCAGGTAATAGTTGTCTCGATGCGAGCTGATAGCTAAATAGGTCGAATGCGGCCTTATGAGCATTAGTGTTCCATTTATCAGAAATGATATTGGAAGTACTCTCAATAACTCGAACTTTTCTGCATTTATAAGTGGTACTTTAATTTGGAAGATTGCGAGTTTGTCAACTACACGGCCTTTCACTGTCATTAGTTGGTATAGATGTAAGATCTCATTTTGTTTCATTGTGAAGCGCAAAGTGTTGGTAAATTCATTTTTATGATTGCTATTGCTTTACTTAGTTGTTGGGGTGCAAGCAGCAGTGGACTGAGTTTTCCGTGACGGATGTCGGTTAAAGTGTCTATGAGAGATGACTGAATTCTCTATACACTTGTGATAATCAACATTAACTGGAAGGATAATGACATCACCAGGTGCTGTACTTTTTGTTGATAGACTTCTTTTTCGGTAGAGCCGACCTGGTTGCTTAGTTGACTCAACTGATTGTTTATTGCATGGAATTTTTCTTGAGTAGCTAGTTGATCTCGCTTCATTATATTAATGGTGGAATCCACTATAGACGTTTGATTTTTTAGGAGAGAAAGTAAGTGATTGTCATCTTCCTTGATATCCTGAATGATTTGAGATATTTTCTCTGCTTATTAGTTGTCGAAAACTCCGAATAATGAGTTAGCTACGTTTTCCACGAAGTTGAGTGCCCCCCGTTCTAAAGAATGATTAATTAGCGGAAAGCAGCTTATTGTCTCTCTCTATCTCATCATTAATGTGCTCTAGTTGTTTAAGAATCTCAGTGCAACTACTGTTATTGTCAATCTAGTTACATTGTGACAGATTCGATTCCATTTGAGGCGATATTGCAATTTGTTGCGGTATTCCTTTGACCCACGGTTTTAAAATTCTTCTTTTATGTGTGTGGTCATTTTTCACCTGTTCTCTAGATTTACCTTGATCGGTTCTGACCTTGCATCAGTTGTGGATGTTAAAGGATCTCCAATAAGAAAGTGGCCCGGTGTTAGGGCGATCATTCGGATCATTGAAAATTGACGTAAGTGGTCTACAATTCAATATCGCCTCTATCTCTATCATTACAGCTTCTAACTCCTCATAATGACGGTGGTATAAAATGGACGTCGATGTCTCTTCTATTGCAACTGGTAGAAATTCTTTCTTTTGACTGATCTGAATAGATGATTTCTTTAAGTTCTTGCAGTTGATTTTTCGCGCCCACGAAGTTCGTTCCGTTGTCGTAATAAAGATTGATACAATGACCTCTTCTGCCTGTAAAACGTTTTTTTACTAACTACCTCGAGATGGATGGCCTTTGTAGGGAAACAGCAGAATACTTCACCGTATCCATTGTGGGGTCTTTTCCCTCTTAAACGATAATGCATTGTTATTGACCTACAAGAATCAACTCCGGAGTTGACAAATGGCTGAGCAGGTTGAACTCTGGCAGGTGGGAGGTTACCCATTAGTTGTGTATACATTTTCGGTTTTGAATTGATGAGCGTGTGGCAGCAGCATCGGATGCCGTGCGTCATAAGATAGCATGGACGCTTCTAGTCTTCTCCCAACACGAACGAGGCTCTTCTCATCAAGAAATGGAGTTTAAGTGCTGAGTGAACTATTTTTGTTCGTTTCATTATATTGCCGAATATGGCTGATGTCTTCTTTAAATTCTGCTGCTTCCATATTCTTTATTATGAAATAAAGGGAATCGTCCAACTCTTCTGTCGTTAATGTGCGACTCTTTATTTCTTGACTATTTAGCCTTCTAGTATTATTCACGAATCGAAATATATAGATAACGATGCGCTGCAACTTACGGAAATAATTTCCGTGATTGATGCCAAGAATAGGATTCTCTAATACATTGTTCCTGGATTCATCATTTGTTGTTGCCGATAAAGTTCTGCCCTTTCTTTCCAGATTAACTTGCCTCTCTTTTACATATGATGGAGGCCATATTGATTCACTTCACTGGTGGTTTGATCCATTTGGTGTGTGATTCTTGAGGTAGGGTTGCATCCCAATCAAGTCGAAGCTGCCATAACTCTTGCAGAACGATTTTTGAGGTGACAACTATACAGGAGCCATCATTCCGAGAGGATCAAACAATTTCGCTATATCTGAAGCTACTATTCGCTTTCATACTCATTGTTCATTAGCTTCATTGACCTTTATACAAAACTGATCGGTCTTTGGTAGCTATGTCAAACGTAGAGTTTTATCCGCTCTTCAGTTTCATCTGTGAAATCTAATTCCACTTCTTGATCTTCTGGTTTTACGTTTTAAAATAGTCTAGGATGGTTAGCGTACCATTTTCTCAAAGCAAAGCAATTTTGTAAGTTACTCTTGCATATCGAGGATTTCCATCATGCTGTTAGATCTCGTCATAACATCGTCAACATAAAAGTCGGTTTTTAAAACCTGAGATCAAAGTGGATAGTTTTTTTGTAGTTCTTGGATCAACCTTTGCAACCACTTTGTTGCTAAATATGGAGCTGATGTCCTTCCATACGTAACTGTGCATAGTTGATAGTATCTAAGAGCCAAATTTGGATGATTTCTCCAAACAATGATGTGTTATTTTCTATCTTCCATATCTAGTATTACCTGCCGATACATTTTTTGAATATCAGCGGTAAATACAAATCGTGTCATTCGGAAACGCAACAGGATGGCGACGAGTTCATCTTGAATGGTTGATCCTGCACATAGTAGTTCGTTTAACGATATGTTTGAAGACGTCTTTGCAGATTTATCAAACACGACTCTTAGTGGTTTTGGCGTGCTATCTGGTTTCAATATGCTGTGGTGAGGCAGGAAATAATATGGTGGCTCAATGGTCTCAAGAATGATGAGTTCCATATGCCCTGCCCTTAGGTACTCGTTCATAAACTCTGCATATTGACATCGTAAGGTGGGATTCTTAGCTAACCTTTTTTCTAGTGCGATGAATCGTCTGATGGCTATATCTTTGGATTATCCCAGCTTACTTGGGGCATCAGAGAATGGTAGCTTTACTATGTAGCGTCCATCGGAACTCCCTCTAATTGTTTGAGTGAAATGATCTTCACAGCGCTTCTCTAACGGAGTGCGATTGGACTTGATTTCCATAGGTTCTTCCAGTTTCCAAAATTTTTCCATTCTTTGATCTATGCTCTCGGCTTCACTACAGATGCTGCACGTTGCTGTAGCTGGCCTTGTTACATTGATCTTTTCTGAAACTATCCATCCCAACAATATATTTGCAAGATTGGTCCATCATTCTTCAATTTTATTTTGTCAATTGACAGTAGCTGGAGGTAGAATTCAGCACCTAGTAAGATATTGATACCTTGGTGGCTAGTTGAAAGCAGGGCCTTCTAGCTGTTAATGAGTTGTTTCGGCTGAGGTAAGATTATATGTGGAAAGACCTCCTCCAGAGAAGCCATTTAATGCGGATTGCATTTGTATGTACACTTATTTTTTTCTGTGTTTGCTGTTTCTTGTCGCCAATGCCTTGTATACACATTGAATCAATTGATATATTCAAGTTTAACTTCTTGACTAATCTGTCAGTAATTAAATTAAATTGCGAACCCAAATCTAGTACGGCTCGACCTTCCACACATTTGCCTTGATTGTTAATCAATTTTATTACGGCTGTACTAAGCAATGTATACTTCCTTTGACGGCTGTACTAAGCAATGTATACTTCCTTTGACCCTGATTAGTAATGGTTACTACAGTTGAACCCTGATCCAACAACCTTGTTGATACAGATGGTCTGCTAGATACTTGTGTCTGGAATGTATTGGAAACTATGACTTCTGTTGTTAATGAATGATCTGGTGTAGTTAGATGCACTAAGGTGTTATGTTGTTTGTTACACTTTGTGTATCCTCGAGCATTGAAGCTTGTGGAATTGTGTCCTGCCTTCCTTTAGACAATTGACGCACATTTCATGTGTGCGGAGCAGACTTAATCTAGCTGCTAGTGTTAATTTCAGAAAATCCTTGCATGCGAATAACGGATGATTTCCTTTGCATACCACGCAAGCAGTCTACCTGATTGTGAGTTGGTGCGCACAACTGATGACAATGATTTGGCAATCTTGGATTTTCTTTGAATGTCCTCTGTATGCCTTAGTTTGTTACCCAGGGCTTCCACTGATTGAAATCTTGTTTGTAGAAATTTCAAGAATTTTTCCATGGACCTAATTACCAAAGTGAATTCTTATTTTTTTTATTGGGCTTACAGATCCTGAGCTTACCCTGCGAATTATTGCAGCTCCTAATATTGTCTTTTTTTTTTAAATTTCTATTAATCAGCTCCCATTTCTACCCCGCAGTCTCCCCGTCCCATTTCCTGCACCTATCTTGTTCGCCCTGAGCTCCCATTTTGTTTTGATACCACATACATTCTCCTTCTCTCTCAATTCTCTCGTTATCCCGGAAAAACTCGAGAAAACCTACCCTCCCACATCCCTCAAAAACTACCCATACAAAAAGGAATTTTCAATTTATTTCGACATTGGAAGGTAACAGACAGATGTACCTCAAATATGAAAAAAAGGTCAACCCTATACAACAACACGTGATACCCTTAATCGTCTCAGGCGATTCGCACTTTTTCACATTTCTTACGTTTAATCTAATTCTCCAATCAAGTTAGTGAATTGGGAATGGAGAATTACGGAATTAGGAATTCAAAGAAAACGAAATTTTTCATGTTACAGAGTCCGGCTTCAGGGCAGATACGATCAATCTGCTATTTTCATATCTTTCATGGAGCATCTTTCACGCAGCTGAGTAATTGTTTTCAGATAAACTCAAGTGTTCAATGAGTCTTTCAAATTCGCCAACTAAATTCATTGTCAGGTACCACGTTTTCTGTACATTAGCCATCTGTTGCTTGTGTACCATTTATTTCTGTAAATAGGTCTGCGAACTGGTGCCATTTCAAAAAATCGCCATCAAACTTGGGAAATGTTATTTGTGGAAGCTTGAGAGTAGTGTTGGCTGTTGTGGTTGTTGTAGCCTCTTATGGTGCGCGAAATCGAGCGATCTTAGAAGAGGAGCTTCCTTGCTGTTTCTGCACCTCTTCTTCGAGCTGAATACAGTCTTCAATTTTATAGCCTACTGTGCATGGATCATCTGCCAGCTCCCAAGTGGTGTGATTGTACTCCTCTATTTTGACCCAGTATTGATTTAAGGTCTGGAGTCTAATGTGGTACAAGTTCTGTTCGGGGTGATTATCAGAACCGTACGTGTTATCGATGAGAAGGCGTAAAAGTTGTATAATCCTTCTTTGCCTCCTAATGATTCTTATTACATCTGCTGAGGCTTCAGGTAATAGCGGAGCAGACCGTTCTTCTGGTGAACTTGACTTGGCTAACGTAATCTGTGGTTTTAATGTAGTTTTTGCTGCCTTGTCTTCAGGTTGATTTGCGTTATATTCATTGTTGTTGGCTTCGTTTTACTGGAGGGACTGTAATTGCTCCTCGAAGTGGCTCTTGCGTGATTCGTATACCTTATGTATTTCTTCGTAATACACCTTTGCAAAATACTCATGCTCTATAGAAACTTTAAGCAGAGCCCTAATTTTACAGTTGTTCGAGTTGAAAGAATGTCAAAATGATTCCAGTCTTCTCAATCTTTCTTCATAATACTCCTTGGTTTTTCTGTAATCTCTTCGGTTCTGAATGTAGTTGAACTGTTTTTCAAGTGTTTCCCCTGAATCACGTCGGGGTCACCAATGATCAAGAACTATTTTATTCTTAATGAATTGTTAATAAGTGAAGGTGTTACACCTTGGCTTTTGATGAGAGTGCAGCGGCTCTTGTACCACTACATCAAAATTAGAAAGCTGAAAGGGAAGCTTTGATTAAATGAACTTGATTGAAAGTAAAGAAAATAACTATTTGCTACTAAGCACAGACTGGTGCTATTTATTAGTATTCACCTTCAATTTATAATAAATTTTCATTTAGCTAAGAAAATTTCCGGCATCTTTTTGTTTGCACCTTTGAATTGTTGTCATATTCTTCAAATTGCATGCAGTGACATGGAATGCAAGAAATTTTCGCTGAATTTAGAATTGTTATTTTGTTCTTGGGCAATCACCTAATTAGAAATTACAATCATTTTTTTATGCTAGATCATTGCCCGTTTGCCGAGTGCAAACAAAAGCTTTTATATTTTTAAATAAAGTATTTTAAAACATATGTATATACATATATGTATTTAACACTAATATATAAATAATTTGGATGTTTGTAAAAACTAAATGAACTTTGTCATACATGTATATATTGTTACATGCAATAGATATCAAAAGGCAAGTCTCCGACGGGTCAATAGGGAAACCTACCGTATTTGGAGGCAATTGTGGCCTTCATATGACAGAGGCAGGACAAGAGAACTCCTTAATAGTAGTAGAACTGATACCATGAATAAAGCAGGAGTCATTACAGATCATTGTGTCATAGGAGACCATGCAAGTAGATTGGGAATAGCAGCGAACGATTTCTGCAGGAGCTCTAAGAGTTCGGAGGAAATCGAATTTGTCCGACAAGTACAATGCGAGTGCTTCGCTCTAATGAATAAAAGAATTAGGCAATTATGTAGCTACTTTTTTTTAAAATCTGGGGGAGCTGCAATGCTGTAATGCTTCTAATTCGCGCTGGGAAGTTTGTCATTCTATCTGTAACGAATAGAAATAATGTTGATAGAGCAAAATATAATATTAAATATTATTTTGATTTTTGCATGTCTGTCTGTCCGTCCGGCGGTCCGTCCGTCTATCTGTCCGTCTTCACCACTGACTTATATTAATGGACTGGACGATTTGTTATTTCATGAGGCACAAAAAATATTGTGTTTCTGTATATCACCGTTAGAGCACCCTTTAAAACGGTTATTACATAAAAATATGTAAAACTCAACCAATCAGATAAAATTTTACACCCGTAAATCGAATTAAATTAAAAAAAATTATTTTCTTGTGTCCAAGTGATATTAATTCCGACTTTAATTTTCAAAAGTTATTCTTAACTGAATCCTGCGCATGGGCAAGAGAGACGGCGCATGGTAAACACTATCTTCACCTTATTCTTTCTGCGGTGATTGAATCTGCAGCCAATATAAAAACTTCAAATGGCATAAGTAAACGTTCAGTAAGCAATATTTTGTGTTGATAGCTCCAATTCTGCCATAGGGCGAAAGAGAGAACTCTAAAACTTGTGCCATTCTTTCCTGTAGGAAAATGGTAATACGCTCAGTCCATTGTTATAAGTCAGTGGTCTTCACCATAAGAGCTCGTTCACTTAGAGAGCTGAAATTTACACATTGCCTTGGAAAATGGGACGACTTACGCAACTCCTTCGTAGGGTTACCATATAAAAATTTCGTTTTTACTATATATATTTATTATATGAACGCTGCCTGAGAGCGCGTTGATGTAGAGGGCTGAAATTAAAGCACTGAGTCGGGCAACCCGTTCTTGGTGTTGATGTTTTTATTGCACTGAAAAGCTCTTCTGAGTATAAAATTTCATGTAATTGGTTATAATTATTTTTACTATACAATGAACCGTTCTAGAAATAGATGCGAAAAATAACATTAACAATCAAACTCGTGTATTCATATGTTAAGAGAAATCAATCTTTCCTTCTGCCAAACAGCATAATTTATGAATCCTCATCTGGTAAAAAAACAAAAGATAAAATGAAAGGAAAAATTCTTATAAAAAAGTTACATGACAAAAGTAGTCGGTGATGTAATAAATATCACAGCTTATTCTCCCTCGACTCGAACCCTATCAGCGGCTCCACCTATAGTCGAAAGATTCTACTAACAGCAGGATTCTCACGTTCAGCCACTTTTAAGTCAAGTTTTTACCCGTTGGTTCGAAGCATGATTAAAATTCAATTACATCATTTGTCAAGAATTAGATGAATTTCTCCATCTCCCTTTGTTCTAATAAAAGAACAAGACTAAGAGTTCAATGCTTTATACTCGATTTGAAGAAGTTAGTAACTTATACCCTAGATGAAATCTCGAGGGTATACTTTGCTTGTCATTCTGTTTGTAACGCATAGAAATAATGCTGGTAGAGCGAAATGGATTGCACACCCACAAACAGAAAAATCTGGGCATAATAATGTAATCTTTGAAAAACTTACAACTTTTTTTAATATACTTTGGCATTAGAATTTAATTTCATTCGAATATTAACATACTTTTAAACTAATTTCTTTTGAATGAAGATTAAAATTTAATGTTTTGTAATTAGAAACAAGCGTTTAATAACATTCAGAATTACAGTTTAAGCAACTTGCGTTTTAACCTAAGTCGGAATTACACTTTAATGCCTCTGAGGATTAGATTTTGTAATTGCTTTCTATATTGTACGATTTCTCGAAGCGTCAATCCGTTTCCGATACTTGAAGTAAAAGCATTTAAAAAGTACCAATGCCTTTTTATATTAAACTGGAAAGTGCAAATGTGAAAAAATATATAAAAATGAGTGGTGCATCGGAAAACGGGCTATTATATTCCGATTTTGTTTTATCAGGTAAGACAGCACATAATTATGCTTTTTCCAAGTAATTTTTGAGTTGTTTTATAGCTAGTAACGCGCTTCATTTTCTTGTGGAAGAATTTTACCATTTTGTGTATGAAGATGGATTTACAGTTCCGGAAGATATATTTCTTAAAGTGTTGGAAAACTTTTCTCATCAAACTGAGGAATTTAGAAAACTATAAAAGTATTATAAACTAAGTAGCACTAAGACAAACAGAAAATATTGACTACAAACTAAGTGAAGGGATAAAAAAATATAGTATTTTAAATGATCTAAAATATTTTAACATTTTTAAAGATTGTTCGGTGGACCCAATGCACGACATTTTGGAAGGTGTTGTACCATTTCTTTTGAAGTGGTGTTTTCTTTTTTCAATTAACATAAATTTTTAAGCTTAGAGCAAATAAATTGTCGAATAAAATTTTATAATTTTGGTATATTAGAAAGTACAAAACAACCTTCTACAATTAAGTTGGAAAAGTCAAATATTGGGCATAATGCTTCCCAATTGAAATGTTTAATGATTTTTTCCTTCGTTATTCGGTAATATTTTCTTAAAAGATCACTTAATTTATGGCATTTATGGCTATTTGAAGTATAATGGAAATTGTTTTCTCTTATGAAATTCGGAATGAAGATGTAGTCACTTTGGTAACTTAATCTCGCTACACTCAGAAAGTGTAATGAAATTTTTTAAAACAGAGATAATTCCAAAGTATTTATCACTTTTTGACGCACTACCCTGGAATAATAAGGAAAATGGGGCCCCCTGTTTATTTTAGCGCCATACGATATGAAGTGTTTAAGTGTTTAAGGCAATCTTCAGCCAAACTAACAATTTTAAAAACATTTGTTAAACTATTTGAAAGAAAACCATTTCAATCGAAATTCTTTCTCAGAATTTCCCTTATTGATAGGAAAAGAGAAAAAAATTAACTGAAAACATATCGAAATATGACATAAATGAACAGAATGAAGTTTAAAGTTATAAGGATTCTCAAATTTTAAAAAAAGATTAAAAATGATTTGGTCATATATATAATGTAAAAAATATTAAAAGTTACTTCCAAATTTTTCTGTGTACACGCATAATATTGAAAGTTATTTCCGTCTGTCTGTCTGTTCTCACGATATCTCGAGAACGCGTGCACTTAGAGAACTGAAATTTTGCATACGGGCTTTTAAAAAAACTAAAGTAAAATTAAGTTCGAAAATGGGACGAATAGCGTTGCCATTCAAATATTTCGTTTTTCTCTATATGCATGAGAACCCGCCAACATAGAGAGTTGAAATTTTGTACACAGTGTTTTCATAGAAATACTAAATAAAATTTAAAAAGTGGGATTAATCTGGCAATCTTTTCTTGGTGGTGCCATATAAAAACTAGTATTTTTACGTATACTGTGAAAATGATCAGCCCTAGACGTTTTTATTGTACTGAAAACTTTTTTTGGAATGTGAAATCCCATAAAATGGTTGTAATCATTTTTTCTGTCCGAAAAACGAAATATATTCGAAAAACCATGGTAACAATAAAGCTTGCACAGAGAGGTGACCATACGAAATTACATGCGGGCACTCATCTAGGGTGTCATTAGAATTGGTCTTACACCAATTCCAGCTTTTTACTTGTTTTGTTTTTTGTTTTTTCTATTTTGAAACTTCGCCTACATAATTTCTGCTTCAAATAATAGGTATTCATTCGCTACTTCATTATGATATGCTGCTTCCTATTTTATGACAACGAAACAAATAAAAAGGAACAAAATGGAAAAGTGAGGTAACTCAAAGAGAACAAGATATTGAATTTAGTTCATACATTATGTTTTAAATCAGAAATTCAATACCAAAACGATCATCCATCGACCCCTGCCCTCTCCTATTTCGATTAAACTTTCAGAATTAGTTAAGTATTAAAATACTCGTATATTGGACATAAGGTGACTCAAATTTTAATGTTTTCACTCTGGGCGTGTTTTTTAATTTGCTGATTATTTGGGCTACTCGATTCTTTTGTACGATATTTAATGGTATTATTATCTATATCTTAGCTTGTCAGTTACAAATCATTGTCATACTATTTTATCATAAATCATAAACTTAATTAATCTTACGTAATCATTTTAAAGGGTTATTGTGCGAAGATCATTGAACCAGTGATTACAATTCACCACCGTGAGCAAAGGCAAATTCCTTTTTTCGCTTTGTATAGATACATTTTCAACAATATTCACGCCAGCCGTAATTATGTTTCCCGTGACGATTTTCAGTCTCGCGATCACAATTTAATGACCTGAGAATTACTGTTGGGTCAGCATGCTCACTCAGGTAAATTGTTGATCACTGAAGACGATGAACTTTTCTTAATAGGTAAGTAATTTTACTAAATTTTATACTGATTGTATGTAATCGATTTTATATATAAATATGCTTCAAATAATAAATAATTACTTTAGTTTTGCTTCAAAGGTAGCTACGGTGTGTTTTATTGAATTCAGTACCAAGGCATTTAGTAGCAGCTACAATCATCGTGGAGTGCCCAGCTATCAGCAAATTTTAATTAGTCTAGATTTATGTATTTAAGTCAATTCCCAGTTAAAACGAAAGAGTTTTAACTCAAGAAATGGTATTAAATGGAACTTTCCAAGGAAATAAAAAATAAAAAAATAAAAAATATATATCTTATTAATTTTGGGTTATTGACCCTTCCGGAAGAGAAATATCCCCTAATATATATTATTTTTGAAATGCTCTCCCATTAATACATATGATATCAAAAATTTGCGGATATTCAGCTCTAAGCGGTATAATTTATTTTATTAGCGTCTCTACAAAAATTTCATATGAAAATTTTAGAATTTGAAGAAATCGGAGGGGTCGGGTCTAAAAATTGAAATATTTGATCGTTTTGGTATGCAATTGCTGAAATGATTTCTATATGTACTACATATAGTTGTATCATGTTATACAAGATTTTTTTTTTGTCTACACAAACAAATTATAAAAACGGAAACCAATTAGCATCAATACAGAATTAATAGATATTCATTCTATACAGTCATTTATTAATCAAATTTTTCGTACGAGGTATTGTACATATAGACTAGAATAGAAATAAACAATTTGTACTATATATTCACAGCAAGGCAATTATTCTCAAGTGTTGTTCTCATGTAAATAGTATATATTACAAAGTTAGTCTAAAATTGCCAGTTAGTTTACATTTTTGTAAAAAAGGCAAGTTTTCCAATAAAGTGTAGATATGACTGGTTCTTCTATCCAGCTTCAGTCAGTCCGGTCATTGTTTTGAGTAAGTCAATTACAATGAATTCAAAAAATTTTACTTAAGAGTATCAGAGTGTTTTTTAATCTTACTAAATTAAAAGTGGACAGAATTCGAATTGTCTGAATATTTTGTGCAGGTGTAAACTTCATTGGCTAAACAAAAAGTATTGCAAGTGACCGACTTTAATGCTCTAATTGTGATAACATGTGCACTCTAACAGCAGGGTATATTGTAATCACCTCGTAACCCTATAATTCCAAGGTGACAAATTAGGAGCTTAATGAAAAGGAAAATTAGAAGATTTTGTTGTCCTGTAATAAATTAGAGAAGAAAATGTTTTTAGTTTTCTTCTCAAATGAAACATAAAGGAAAGTAATTAACTTCCATTATGGTAATTAGGGACGCCAGACTGATCCCTTTTCTAGCTATATATATATGATAGTATGTATGTATATTATATAGCGCAGGGAAGGCTTTGATGAAGCCTCAACCCAGGTGTAATAAATTGGTACAATAGCAGAATTTTTTCTTAATTTACTTAATCAATTATTATACATACTTAGTTTTAATGGAAACTTTTGTATTCACTTTAGTACATGCGATTTATTGGATTTGTTCTACTTCAGAGAAGATTGAGTAGAAGCTTAAGCATTACACAACGTCAAACATATCTGCCTATGTGTTGGATGCTACCTATATCTTAACTTAGTCCAACGAACTATTTAATATGAGAGTATATTTATACGAGAACTATGTACCTTGTATTATTCGAACCTGAGAATGTTTTGGAATATGAACTGATTTTTAAAGGCACACATTTTTTATACCCTAGAAAAAGAAATCATTGAGTATTTTAAGTTTCTAATTCCGTTTGTAACGCATAGAAATAATTATGGTAGAGATAAATGGATTAGACACCCATGGATAATATTAAAAGTTACTTTGATTTTTGCATGTCCGTCTGTCCGTCCGTCTGTCTGTCTGTTCGTTCTCAGAATAACTCGAGAACACATATATTTAGAGAGCTGTAATGTTGCGCATGGACTTAAAAGAAAAGTAAATTTAAGTCCGAAAGTTGGATAAATCGTGGAGTTGCTATACAAAAATTTCGTTTTTCACTATATATGTGGACACTGCCTGAGAACACGCCAATGTAGAGAGCTGAACTTTTGTACGCCGTGTTTTAATAGAAATAGTACATATAATTCCTAAAATGGGCTAAATTGCGAGACCTCTTCTTATTGTGTCATATAATAATTTAGGTATTATACGTATACTGTGAAAAAGGTTGCAATATGAAATTCTATGAAATTGGTTGGAATCATTTTTATTGTCCGACGAACTGTTCTAGAGACATATACGAAAAACCATTTCAAAAATCAAACTTGCACAGATGGGTGACCGACCATACGAAATTACATACGGGCATTCATATAAGGTTTCATAAGAGTTGGTCTTACCAATTCTAACTCTTTCACTTGTTTAAAAACTAAATAACATTGGTGATTAAAGTCTTTTTTAACAAGATTTATTTCTTTAAATCATAACATGAAAAAACTCTTTAATTAAAAACTTTACTAGCATTAATTTAATAACAAAATAAGAAAAAATAATAGGATGAATTTTGATATTCAAGGTCAAAGGATGTCCTAATTTTGTTTTCTTATAAAAGGAATTTTTTATATAATTTTCCTCATAAGATTTTACTCCTCTCTTCAAAATAACCCAAAGATCATGCATCTGTGATAATTAGAACCAAAGGTATGATTTCTTGAAAATAACTCAGCAGACCAAAAATCAGCGAAAGAAGAACGAAATGGTGATGGTCGGGTTAAAATCCAATCTATAGCCTATGGAATGATCCAGAGTATTTCATACATACAAACCTACAACAAGATCATAGGCCAATAATAATGACTTTATTAAATATTTAAAAGAAAAGAAAATAGTTTTAACATACATTTCTTATGGATGAATGGCGTCAGCTTAATGATTTTGCAATGTGATTCTCCTTCTTGAATGAAGAGATTTTCCTTTTTGAAGGGACATTAGTTCCATTTTAAAAGCTTCAGTGCATATTTTAAAAGAACAATCATGACCCATGCATGAAAGCTTTCTGTAAATTTTTCATTTTTGTTTCATTTTTCCATCCTCTAGGCATCTGTATTAGTATGTCAGTGATCGAATGAATGTATTCCACGTTGAAACCTTTGACATATCTATAGTACTTGCTTGTGCAAAGGTACTTCTTTCTTCTTCAATTACAATATTTTTGTTATAATCTTGCAAAGGCAGGATTGGTCACGACAATTCTTCGTCTTGCAACCATTTGGGCCCCTTCCACCAAAGGCTGTATTGCAAAAGCTCTGAAGGCAAGATTACGCGCGATGTGCAATCTGCAGGATTGTATCCAGATGCTATATGATGACATCGGTTTAGTGGAAATTTGTCTAAAATTTCAGATCTCCGGTTGGCAATGACGGTTTTCTATCTCCGAGGAATCGATGACTGCCATTGCAGAACAGTTTGAAAGTCAGTCTAAGTGAATGCGTTACAGAAGTCAATTTGCAGTAATTGAGAGACTTTCTGTAATAGTTGACTTAACATGACTGCAGCACATAATTCTATCTTCGGTATCGATATCTATTTGAGTGAAGCTACCTTATCTTTAACAGTGATTAAAGTCACATCAACAGTACCACCAATTTTGATTTTTTATATTATTAAGCCAAGCTCATATCCTATGATGCAAAGCATAGCATGGCAGGAAGGAGAAAGGGAAAGAATTAGGATATACGAGGAGAGTGGCGGAGGTGCCGATGTATGTTGCCCTTAAACCTTCTCAGATTGTATGCCGGAAGATGGTAGACTGTTCCACATTTGCACAGTTCAGGATAAAAATGCATGACGGAATTTTACTGTACGGCTGAAAATAATTTGAAGGGTAAAAGGATGTGAGCGGTCTGCAGTGTCAGTATTGCGTGATTTAAACATTCTACAAGGGATCAGATTTCATTAGAACATTGAACATGCATATAAGTATAAAGGAGCAAAGGCATCCATCTCTTTTGGACAATGTCCAATGAAGCATCAACCCCGACCCAGATACATTCTAGGTCTAATGTAGGACTTGTAGAGGAGCGCTAGATTCGATGGGCTGAAATAATTCTTACATCTTTTTAGAAATCAAAGACATTTCGATGCTTCTTTGGCAACATAGCAGATATGATCTGTAAGGCTTAGCTTGCTGGAAATATTAATGTCAAAAATGCATGCAGACAGTGTAGCGTCAATCCATTGGTATATCATAAATCCAGAGTGGAGAAATTATCATCTTGTTTTAACACTTTCACGCCGGCGCCGATATTGCTGCTTTTCACTGTTAGATGGCGCTCGAATTCATGTATCGCTTAATCTGGCGGTGCGGTACTATAGCATCCGATCATCTCCGATTTGGATAAAACTTTCACAGTTTGTAGGGAATACCACAATAAGTCACCCATATTGATTTATTTCCCCCTATCATGCCCCACCCCTCGTTAGGGGGGTTAGAAATTTTATCTGGGGAATTGAGCAACCGGTTTTTGAGGACTTCTAGCACTTTTATTTTTATTTGAAATTCCAAGCTAGAAACATTGTTTTTGAGATATGAATTTTTAAGTTCACCGTATATCTTAAGTAACGCACTATGGGAGCACTGCACTGAGAGGAGTCTATTTTCTTACTGGGGACCTCTGGCACATGATTTTTTTTTGCCTTATCTATTTATATATGAAAAATTGTGATGTGTTCGGCTTCTTTGGAGCAAGTTGGGATTTATATGAGATAAACGGTGGTGGTTTCCAATAGCAACTTAATTAGAAAGTAATTTAGCTAACCATGCAGTATAAATTTGTTAATTATTTATAAACGACTTTTGTTTTTTCTTAAATGAAAGATGATGCATAATAGATAATTAAGTGAAAAAAAGTGGCTTAAATGTTGCAACATTTAGCAGAAAGATGGCGTTGAAAGTAATGTAATGGCCAATGAAACGTAGTATGTTACATAAATCATCTTAGATTCGGTAATTAGCCAAGCAACAATTTTTCCAATTTTTGGTGACTGAAGGTGATGGTTAGTTTTATAAGGGGTATATAATGGTTACTTGGTTATATAAGAATTTGATTGGTTATATAAGATTTTTATAATATTTCCAATAGATGACGTAGTTATATTAGAGACTTTTAAGGTTACTAATGGTTCTCGTGGAAGTAAGTTACTAATGGTTTTATAAGTTGGTGATGGAAATGTTTCACGCACCGGTCTATATAACTTAGAGTAATCATTACTAGAAGGTTTATAAGAAAGTTTTGTAATTATTTTCATCACCAGGTTTTATAACTGATTGGTAATAAGTGTTTATTGCGGTATCCGTGGTTACCTTTATATAACTCGACAACGTTCAGTAATTCAGGTGACTTTAATAAAAATTGAAAACTTTCGGTAATACATATATCCACTATAAAATATCGTAATATTTTTTGGTGGCCTTGTAGTAACAACGGTGACCGTTATAAACACAAATGACTTCTAGTATCGAATGGAGCCATTATAAAACTATTTTCATTTATTTATGGCATTTTAGTAACGAAGGTCATTGTTATAAAGATTGAGAACTTTTAGTAACGTCAATTTTTTCGTATTTGGCCATTTCAATATGCATTTTCCCGAGATGTTGGACAATACACAAAGTAGGTTTTCTTGACCTGCCCCTTTAATATGACATTTTTTTTTCGTAACTAAAAGTATTCATTACACTAACGAGGAGCGTACAATAAAAATTATTATAAGAAGAACATGACACAGACATTTTGTCATTACTTTAACATGTATAAGATTACCAAAGGTAACACAATATAAGATCACTAACGTCTGTTTTTTGTTACTATAAGATATATATCATTACCAAAGGTAACATATTATGACTAAAGGGTATATATGTGGTAGTTCCTTTATTTCATATAATATTTCTAGAAGTTTTATAAGGGTAATTGAGTTTATATAACAGAGCCAGAGTTTAAAGGTAATTTGTTCATTTAAGTACAAGCCGCCATTTTTCCATCTGAGCATTGCAGATAAAAAAGAAAATGTCGGTTAAGCCAATTATTTAAATTGCTGATATATGGCTTCCGTTTTAATTTTATATGAAGAAAACACATCATTTTAGATATACATATAATTTTTATAAATTATGTAATGTTACTTTTATCAATTGATATCAGCTAAGTGAAAATTTAAAATTTTTCATATTTAATTAAACTAATTAATTAATTAATTATTTAATTAAAATAATTAAATATTGCTTATTTCTGGAGCGGTCTGTATTTTTGATAAGTATCTATAATGATATTCACAGTAAAATTTTAATTGCAGCTGAATTTCACCACGTACATGCCGATAAATTGTATTCAAATATTAAACCCTTACATTATAAAAATGCTGTACAAAAAAATATCGAAATTCTATTTCAGGATAGGTTGGGTAAATATATGCCTTATATTGTTTTATAAAGGTAACGAAAAGTAATTTCCCTAACATTTCAATCACTAAAAGTAATCAGTCACCATTATAAACAAAGTTTATAAAGGTAACCGAAACATTACCGCAACCACTGCTGTGACCAAAGTAACTTAATCGAGAGTACCCCAGGTTATATAAGTGTTATATAAGAAGTTATATTAAGGTAACTAAAATATTTTTATTACTCATTTTATAAAACTTTTAGTTATATAACGTTACCTAAATCAAGTCACAGTAACCTTTATATAATCCTCCATTTAAGCTCTATAAGGGTTTTATAGTGGTTACGAAGAGGTTTCGAGTACTAGTCTATATAACCCAAGTTATATAATTTGGTAATGGAAACCTTACGGTTACTACTATATAAAATAAATTGTTTCTTGGGTAGAATCGGATCGAGGTTTAACAAAAAGAATTATTTTTAGGATAAATAGGGATTGTAATTAACAACCCCTATTTAGCGTTCCTAGGTGATTACCGAATTAAAAATTGATTTGAAAAAAATAATTTCTTAAAATATCCGAAATTTTTTTCGTTTTTATCTCCACCCTCAATCCCGCTTAGCCCACCCCTTATATTTACACCCCCTAGTATTCTGGCATATATTAGCTATATTGCGAAAAAGAATTATAGATATCCATCCAACATTTACATAGAAATATGGATTTTGGTGGGTCAAGATAATTTGAGGTTACCCGAAAAGAGCTTAATTTGGTCGTATTCCAACACAGAAGAGACTTTACAAAATCTTTAAATATAAATGTAAAGCATGTTTGTACAATAAAATCGTATATACATTTTGTCTCCCAATTAAATATCTGATAATTAGGTTCGAAGATATCTAAAAAAAAAGGAAACCCTTTTTAAGTGGAAAATGGCCATTTTTTGAGTGAAAAAATGGTTTTATTTTGATACCGTGTTTCCGAAGAACCGTTACGTAGGGGAAGTTTTTTACACGAACAAAAACACTTCATAACAGACCGTTAATGCATACGAAAGAAAGAACAGGAAAAGTATATGAAAAATGAAGGAAGGAGGTGCCAAAAAGCCTTAGTTAACAGTAACAACGTCCCCATGATATTTAGAGGATCACAAAACAAACACCGCCCCTCGATCACATTGTCTTCCCTCTTTAATTTGATACTCCATATACCCCATTTTGGACAACCCCTATCTGGGTGGTACGCCCCCCCCCCACCCTCGAACTAGCAAGCAAAAATTTTCTCACCTATCATTTGCTCCTGAATATTAGAAATACAACTAAAAAAACGGCCCTCCACGCAAAGTTATTTTGATTATGAATTTTTAAAGTCACCGAATACCATAAATTCACGAAATAATATTATTAATAATTTTTTTTGTTCGGTGCTGCTATATTTTTTATGGAAAATATAAGGCATTTGGCACCACTTGGCAGTTGAATTAGGAAAATAGGTTGCTCCGTTCTCGAGATATGATTTTTTTAAAATGACGTTTCATCATAAAATAACGTAATTTTTAATTTCTAAACCACCTAGCGAGGTGGGGGGGGGGGGGGTAGCAGAAAAATATGTGCGAGTTGAGCTAGGTATTTTATACGACCTGTGAAAGTTTCATCCAAGTCCATTAACAAAAAAGGCATATAAAATAGATTTCTTCCTTTGAACTATTAGTAGTACATGCCGTCCGATAGGAAAAGCCTCCATGTACCACCAGTGGTACATGTCGTCCCATAGGACAGTCCACCATGTACCATCAGTGGTACAAGCCGGCGGGAATGTGTTAAAGAGATGAGATAAGTTTGGGTTTTAGAAGCACTGAATGCGCTTTGCCCTGAGCGAAGATATTGTCAAGATCGTTATTCAATGATCGAATCATGCAATCTCGTTTGACAGATATGGCATTCCTTCTGGATTCCGCAAGAGTGTCAAAAGAGTAAGCGAAATCAAGGGTACCTACCATCGTCAGCGAAACTATCGATGGGATTGAAAGTAAGAGAAAGCAGATCATTAATGAAAATTAAGGAGAGAGTCGGAGAGATAACAGAGCCCTGTGGCACACAGGCAATTATAGCATGAGGTTTAGATGTAACGCCATCTAATAAAACCCGTATTATGCAACAAGATAAGAAACCTTCAATCCATAATAGGAGAGGAGGGGAGATACCAAGTGCTTTAAGTTTGGCTAAAAGGGTTGGATGCTAGACTCTATCAACGATTTTAGACTCACCAAAATTGTGAAGACTACGGTTCCAATGTTCGGTAAGAAAATTCAACAACTCTACCCTTGCGCATCCAGTTTGGAAGCCATATTGATGAGTTGATCGGTTGCTAGATATTTCATTAATGCGTAGTTAATGATGGATTCAAAAACCTTTGAAAGAATCGAAGTGATTGCAATTGGTCGATAGTGTAAGGGTTCATTACCCTCACCTTTCTTGGGAATAAGCTGCACGTAAGCCAGTCTCCTAGCAGTTGGAAATTTTCCTGTCGAATAAGACAAGGAGAATAGTTTGCACAGAGGATTAGCAAAGCATGAAGGTTAGCTTTTAATTAACAGGGGCGAGAAACAATAACCTGCGGCCTTGGAGAATTTGATAACATTAAGGACCTTGAACACATCTCTCGTATGAATGTGAATTGGGTCTTTAACAAATACACACGGTAAATCCAAAACAGTTGTCTGTGAAGTGGGTAGAAGATGAGAATTTGGATGCGAATCTGGCAGTAAAAATATTAGCTTTATCGTGGGAGTCAACACTTCACCATTATTAAGTAGTGAAGGCATAGAGGAACTGCTGAAGTTATTCCTGATGGTTTTCACCAGGGACAAGAAACCTTTTCTACGTTTTCGGCTTGCCAAGATTCTTTGTCTAACATTCTGGTAAAGAACAAATTGTTCTCTGTGGATAATGGACTTACAGGTGTTCCGTGCACTCTTATAGACTTGTTTCTGTTCTGTATACGGCTGCAACTGATAGGCGCGAAAAGCAGACTCTTTTCGTTTGATCTGCTGTAGGAATACGGAATGTATTCACGCATGCCAAGATTTAGAATGTTACTTGGTTCCAATGTGCATTCATAAACATACCTTGAAGCAAAACAGACCGAACAATCAATTTCACTAAGATACTGAATGTGACTTTCCCAATCAGCATTTTTATAGTGCTATAGATGTCTACTTGTAGGTGGAGAAGTAGGGCGGTACAGGTTTGAGGTGACAAATTGAGCCATGATTAAACAGTGGTAATTCAGACCAAGACGGTGGCTGAATGATTATTTGCCGGGGTGATATGATAGAAACAAACTTAGTAAATTGGATCCATCTCCAGCTTTGACAGGAATTCCATGTGCGTGAGTTATTTCCCGAACGATTATTCACACAAAAAATAAAATAAAGTAACACCAATTGAAGCTTTTTTAAGATTTATTTAAAAACGTCTCGAATACAAATTTTATCTCCGACTACACCTCGGTCAAGAACAGAATCAAAACTAAACTTTCTTGTTTAAGCTTTTCGTACTTTACTCTACAAAAAATGATTACATGGGAATTTTAAAAAATGAATTTAATGCAATATGATATTCCTAGACTGTGAGAAAATGCAAAGTCGTTGGAATTTAGATTTTGTGAGAAAATGCAAGTGTTAAATTATCTACGTTAAAGAATTAATTTAGGAAATGAGATAAGTGATTTATGCGAAAGGTGTAGCGGATGTAACCTAATACTATGTCGATTATAATGTTGGGGATATAACTCCTCCCTCCTTAGAATGAAGCGAATGAAGCGAATGAAGCGAATGAAGCGACGGCCACATAAGCGGAGAATTTTGGATTACAGGTGGTATGGTCCCCATTGTGTTGACGATGACGTCATGCCGATTTTCTCGTTGGTTTCTTCCCTCTACAGTAAATCGTTTGAAATATTTAAAAATTCCATAGATGATGATCCCGATGGTCAATATTCCTGTCGATGAATACATAAACGTTTTTGAATCTCTGGTTTGTTTATCTAAGAGTTGGACGGTCTTTATGTTTTCTATGGTCCAGTTGGTTAGCTTGCTGAGGTTAGGCTTCTTGCTGATTTCTGTATGATTTATTTTGTTGTATAATGTTGAAATAATTTGAACTGAGTCCCAAAAGGTTGCGGATGTGCTGCCGTATTGAATGTTGTGGATATCTATCGTACAATTACTGAAGTGGATAAGCGAGACTCCTCTCAATATTCTATTTGTATCATTACAGGTTGATTTCATGGCTATTTCATTGTCGGCTATTAGTAGTAGATAATCGGGTTCCAGCAACAGTACTTCTTCTTCTATGGTTTTCTCTATTAATTTACAATGTGCTTCAACATTATTTAAAATATTTGGAATGCATGTGTCAAATCTATTTTCCTTTAATTCGCTTTTTTTGCAATATCTTATTCTTTCTATTAATAAGCATGGCTCGTCCATGTATTGATGTTTATACTCATTTATTAAGAGGAAAGGGGATTGCAAATTTATGGTGAAGCTGCTATTAATTGGCAATTCTTTCAAGTGGAAAAATGAAAATGTGTCAGGATAAAAGCTAGGGATGTTTATTACGAAAATTATATTTGAAGCATTATAATACGCTTGTAGTTCCAATAACTCGTATATGTTCTCATCGGATATGACTTCTACTACTTGATTTTTCAAAATATTTTGTATATAGATTAACTCTTCAGGGTGAAGAATATGTTTTGATATTACATTTAATTTGGCTAAGACTATTGATTCCGAAATTTCTTTCAAATGCTCGTTTAATAAATCTATGTCATAAATTAATTGATTGAAATACTGGTTGATATAAAACATTTCGTCAAGATTTGCTATTTTATTTTGAAAACTAATGATATATTCCCCTAAGTTTTCTTGCTGTTTATTGATATGTTCTGTAATGCTATTGAATCGTTCGGTCATCTTTTCATTAATTCCGATTTGTCTTTTTATTTCATTATTCAAATCGTGTTCGTTAAACTTAAGTGCTTCTAATTGTTTATTTATTTCAATGCAATCGTTGTTATCCATGTTACCGGTTATTGTTTTAATTACGGTCCCTAGACCGTCAATCAATCCCCTTTTTACCTTGTATTTTGGTTTTATTAGTTCTAAATTATTAGCCAATATATCGTATTTTTTCCTGAGAGTTGTAATTGTTGGGAAGTATTTTTCGTTTTTCACTTCATGAATGAAACTTTCCATATTTTTATAAATCAAATCAACATTCTCTTCATATGCCGTTACGTTAATTATATGTACCAACCTTGAATATTCCTTAATTATCTTGGCGTTTTCTAATTTTAATGGCAACAATCCCTGATTATTACTAAGATCGTGAATCTCTAGCTTCTGTTCGGTGGAGAGCCCAATGAACCTGAAAGTTTACGTTTACTTTTAATCTTTTGCTTATGTACCTTTCTTCTGTTAGTATCTACAGTAATTTTATTGTTACTTGTTACTTTATGCTCACTAAATCTAGGGGCTAACTTGTTTCTTCTATCATCTAATTCAAAAATCCTTTCATTTGGTTCGAAATCCGGAGGGTCCTTTCGTGTTTTATTAAACCTATCTATAGTTTTCTGTTTATAACTGAGACTACGCTGATGGACTAATTTAGCTAACGTTTCATACTGTTTTGTATGTTCTCTCAAGTAATCTTCTTCTGATCTCGGGGATTCCTCAGTAGGGAATGGTTTGGACTGATTATAATGTCCGGTTATCAATTCAAATGGAGTTAGTTTAGTAACTGAGTGAATAGAATTATTGTAAGTTATTACGGCTTCGTCTACAATTTCACCTATGGGTCTTTTATTGTTTTCGCTATAAATAATTCTTACTATTTCGGTTAGTGTTGAGTGAAACCTTTCTACTGGTGAATTACCTGTAGAGTTCTTTGCACATGTTATGTGAAGATTTATACTGTATATTTTAAGGAAGTCTCTGAATAATGTAGAGACAAACTCGGCGCCGTTATCGGTTACGATACTTTTGGGTACACCGTGATGCGAAAAGAAGTGCTTAAGTGATTTGATAAGGTTAATACTATTTCTGGCAGTAAGGAGATATACGCTAGCGAATTTACTAAATTTATCGATTATCGTTAAGAAATTTTCCTTATGAACAGAATAGACATCTAAATGTAAAATTTCCAGGGGCTTACTGGGGGTTTCTGTAAATTCGTATTTTAAAGGTTGTCTATTTCGTTGGTATTTGTATTTTTGACATGTATCGCAATTATTTATTATTTTAGTTATTTTATTTTTCATTTCAGGGAAATAGTATTCGCGTTTAAGATGCTCGAAAGTTTCCAGTATACCTCTGTGATTAGATTTTTTATGATAGTCGTTTATAATCTTTTCCTGTAGATCGACTTCTTCAACATCTTGTACTTTAACATTACAACGTACGATTTTCATTCGACTATTGGAGAAATATTTTGAGTAAATTAGTTGAACAATTGTAAACGTATTATCATTTGTTAGGATTCCAGTTGTTTTTTTCGGGTTTATGTATTTCTTAAAAATATCTATCATCACTGCTTCTTCGTTCATATCTCCACGTTTAATAGTGAGTCTACGCTTGGTGTTGAAAAGAATGTCAGTCGACGTCTGAGGTTTGTTTGAGTTCTCTACGTTCTCCAGTATTATCTGTTCAGAAAATTCGTTTAGAGATCTTTCGGATATATGTATGCCATCGTTTAAGTCTTCCTCTGCAGAATGGATGGTGGAAGCGGATTCTAAATCATCCACATTGTTCTGTGTGGATTCATTAGTATTTATTTCAATACGAGACAATGCATCCGCGTTAGTGTTCTGTTTACCTTTTTTATATATAATCTCATAGTCGAACTCCTCCAATTTCAACCTCCAACGGACTAGTTTAGAGTTAGGTTCCTTCAGAGAAAATAACCATGTTAATGGTTTATGATCGGTGATAATACGAAATTTTCTACCAAATAGATAAGGACGGAAATACTTCGTTGCCCAAATGATAGCTAGAAGTTCTTTCTCTATGGTACTATAGTTTTGCTCAGATTGCGTTAAGGTTCGGCTTGCAAAACAGGTAGGCTTATCCGATCCTATTGGTCCTTGTGATAGTACGGCTCCCAAGGCAACGTTACTCGCGTCTGTCGTCAAATTAAAAGGTTTAGAGAAGTCGGGATATTGCAGAAGAGGATCATTGCATAATAAGTTTTTGCAAGTCTCAAAACATTCTACGTATTTTGAATCTAATTTTATTTCTTGGTTTTTTCGTAAGCAGCTAGTCATTGGTTTAGTAAGGGTAGCAAAGTCCTTGATGAATTTTCTATAATATCCGAGTAGACCCAAGAAGGATTTGATCTGTTTCTGATTTTTCGGTAATGGAAACGACTTTATAGCCTTTATCTTATCGGGATTGGGTTTAACCCCATCAGGACTGACTATGTGTCCGAGAAAAGAGATTTCTTTATGCAAAAATTCGGATTTGTCGAGTTGAACCTTAAGATTTGCTTGCCTTAGTTTTTTGAAAACAGCTGTTAAATTCTCTAAATGTTCTTGTAGAGATGTTGAAAATACTATTATATCGTCCATATACACGAGACATATTTTACCTTGTAATTCGTGTAGGACGTTATCTATTACACGTTGAAAAGTAGAGGGGGCATTTTTAAGCCCAAAAGGCATTCGAACGTATTCATAATGCCCATGGTTTACAGTAAAGGCTGTTTTGGGAATGTCTTCGGGTCTGACTTCAATTTGGTGAAATCCCGAAGCAAGATCTAGGGTGCTAAAATACATACATTTTCCAAGTTTATCGAGGATATCTGTGATATTCGGTAGAGGATATCTGTCATCAACTGTTTTTTCATTAAGTTTCCTATAATCCACTACTAGTCGCCATTTTTGAATGCCACTGGCATCAGACTTTTTTGGCACTATCCAAATAGGTGAGGACCAAGGGGAAAAACTAGGTCGAATGATACCTTGGTCTAGTAATTTATTAATTTGCTTATGAACCTCTTCCTTGTGTATCTCTGGAAATTTATAGGATTTAGTATAAATTGGCAGGTCGTCTCTTGTTTGAATACTGTGCTTAATTTGATTGGTGAATGACAGATTTTGTCCTTCTTTGAAGAAAACATCTTCAAATTGTTTGCATAATTTTAATATAGATTTCCGTTCTTCATCATTCAAATGATCTACTCGTATTAAATCCCGTATATCCGAATCTATGCTGCTCTTATCTTGACTGATCAAGAAGTTATGTATTTCTAGAAACTGACTTTGATCTAATGGATGTACCTTTATTGGTTGTTCTGTGAAGAATGATTGTGAGGAATTTGAGAAATTTATTATCTCTATAAGGGAGTACCAATGTTTCGCTTGATATATTCCATCCGAAATCATAAGATTATCTTTTATGATTGTCGGTCTGATAAGTATGCTACCTGACTGTACATCAACTGGTAAATTAACAATCATTTTACTACGTGGAGGAACTTCATAAATTTTCGACCTATAGTTTGGTTTATAGATTAAAGGTATTGTGACACTTTTAGTTTCTAGAGCTGATCTGTTAAAATCTAATTTTATTCCTAATTCTTTCATCATTTCTAATCCGATTAACCCGTCGAAATAATTATGGAATTTGAATAAGAGAAATGATAATTTCTTATTTGTCTTAAATTCTTCCATCCCATTGAGAGTAAGTTTTTTATCTATAAAATGGGTATTGAAAACAGTTTTTATTTCTACAGGGTTTATATTTTCAATAAGATTAAGTTAACAAGCTCAGGCCTAATAAACGACATATTACTACCGGTGTCTATGAGGAATTTTAATAGGGTATTATCAACGGATCGAATGTGAATATAGGGTAAAAGGAAGGACTGGTGGCTATTTATATCAAGATATCCAATTTGATCTCCGAGGCGATTTACCGAAAATTTCGATCATCGATTTCATTATTTGAATTTTGCTGATCCCAATTGTCTAAGTTTGGGTAGTAGTCTGCAGGGCAATAATTAACTTCGTTGGGTAAATTCACTTGACTTTCCTCTGATTGCTGTAGTTGCATAGAAGATGTGTTTTTATTCCCGGATTCAACATTATACAGTTCCTCTGCAATAAATTTTGGAAAATTGGTTGGTCTAGAGAAATTGTGATTATTATTAGGTCGAGTAGGAAATTTTTTTGTGTTTAGATTAGTATTTCCACTTGAAGTATCCATAGGCTCTGGGCGTGAATTAAAATTTTGATGATTTGCTTGGGAATTTGTATTCTGATGGAAAAAATTAGGCCGGAATTTTTGCTGTGATGACTGAGAATTGAATCTTGGAGTCTGATATGAATTAAATTTTGGAGACTGGTAAGAAAAATTTCTCGGAGGGTGATTCATGAAAGTTCTTGGAGGCGAATTATAATTAGGCTTTATTTGATTTATTTTATTATGAGTTCTGTGTGGGACAGAGGGTTTTATTGGGACCGAATTTTTTACATAGTAAGTATTTTGCTCCTGTAAGCAATAATTTAGCGCTTCGCATAACTTACTCGGTCTCATTGCTCTTATGGTAGAACCGAAAGGTTCTCTAAGTCCACATAAAAATGTATTAAGGCACATTTCTTCATATAATTCTTGTTTGGCTTTTATCACATTTTTATCTTTTTCATGAACTTTTATATGATTCACCATAGTAGAAAGAATATCGATAATTTTTGAATAAAACTGCTCGACCGTGTCCTGGCTTTGACGTAACAAATGTAAATCGCGAATTAAACTAGTTTCATTTCGTTTATCAGAATAATGAACTATTAAATTATTTTTAATTTCTTCCCATTTAACAGGCGTCCCATACATATTAAGGACTTCGTTTGCCTGTCCAATTATTTTATTTCTAATTGCTCGTAGAATTAACGTAGCGTAACTTGTACCATCTATTGATGTCATTAGCCCCAAGATCTCTTCAACATTTTCTATAAAATCGTAAAGTGTCCTAGGGTTTCCATCAAACGACGGTAAGTCTTTCACTGCGTCTGGAATTCTCAGGTTATTGAAAAGTTGATTGATATCTGTATTAGCCATAATTTTAATTAATGGTTCACCAGAATTCTCTAGATTTTTTAATTCAAAATTTTTTATATTAGAATCACTTAAACTTAACGAACAAATACCGTTAACCGCGATATCTACAAGATTTTCTCTTTCGTTTTCAACACTTTTAACCTCTAGGTTATCAAATTTAATTGGACTTTCTATTATTAATTCACTCACTTTTTCTAATTCACTAATTTCACTAGAATATTTTCCTGGTAATTATCGTAAACACCGTAAACCGCGGTAGATTCGGAACCAATAATCTTATTATCTAATTCGTCTTCTGAGTTTGATTCTTCTCTAATTATATTGGTTTTATAATAAAAGTTAATTGCCTTAAGCTTTGAATCTCTACGTTTTATTGGGTGGGACATAAGGAATAAAAATGAGTAATAAAAATCAAATAGGACTTACCATACAAAAATAATAAGATTTCTAAATTCCATTTCAACCTTTTTTTTTTAAACAAACCAGAGATGTCGGAATAATTATGTATGTGCTAATGATGATGAATATTATTTGAAGATATTGTGGTGATTCGATCGGTTGTATAGGTTCTCCAAAAGCCAAAGGATAAAAATCCACCACTGATGACTGTTCGAATGTGCTTTGAATCCAGTGTTATCAGGCTAATTCACAAAATGTCGATATTCTCTCGACACGAAATAATTAATTCCACAGAAAACCACTGTTTAATTAAATTTTCGGAACTTAGCAACACGACAACGATTTTTTTTCTTTTTGGATCCTTTTTTAGGATCCTACCGACTGCGCCAGTTATTTCCCGAACGATTATTCACACAAAAAATAAAATAAAGTAACACCAATTTAAGCTTTTTTAAGATTTATTTAAAAACGTCTCGAATACAAATTTTATCTTCGACTACACCTCGGTCAAGAACAGAATCAAAACTAAACTTTCTTGTTTAAGCTTTTCGTACTTTACTCTACAAAAAATGATTACATGGGAATTTTAAAAAATGAATTTAATGCAATATGATATTCCTAGACTGTGAGAAAATGCAAAGTCGTTGGAATTTAGATTTTGTGAGAAAATGCAAGTGTTACAATTATCTACGTTAAAGAATTAATTTAGGAAATGAGGTAAGTGATTTATGCGAAAGGTGTAGCGGATGTCACCTAATACTATGTCGATTATAATGTTGGGGATATAACTCGTGCATCCACTAGCTGTTGCAAATTAAAAGATTCACAGAAGAGCTCAAACGAGTCTGCCCGTAGGGCTTGTGGTAGAAGAATGTCTGAGCCACGGTATGTTATGGACGTTAAAATCGCCTGTCAGGACGATTTCGGAAGAGGGAGAGACAGAAAGCAATTGACCAGTATTGTTCAGGGTATTGTCAAATATAGACACCGTATCGTCATCAGACATATTTGAGCTGCGATAAAAGAAACAGAAGTACATTATGTGCCTGTGGAGTTTGAACCTAATCCAGTTGTAATTAAACTCTGGATTGTCAGAAGGATTATCTCTAACGTTGGTGAGGGCCACGTCATTCCTCATATATTATGTGAAAAAAGAAGAGTAACCAAGCTATAATCAGGGATGTGATATTGACTCATATCAGCATCAGAAATGACTTTGGTTTCTTTTAGTGTTGAATTGCCGGCTTTTTGCATTTAAGGTGGCAGTATACCGAAGACCAATTAGCTCTTTGTTCCCGAATATTGGGGAAATCTAAAATGAAATTCTGCATGCTTAAATAAAAACAAAAACGAAAAAAAAGAGTGAGATAAAAAAAAAGCAGCAATATTGTTGTGCCTATTTGCTGTTTTCAGTACCTCAGCCCGTGCAGTTCAAGTGCTAAAGCCGGTTCTACACAATGCGTGCATTTATATTAATATTTGCGTCTCTCAATATGTCAAATATTTTCCACACCTTGTCTGTGTTCCCACAATTGCGTTCTGTTTGAAACAATATAGGCCAATATTTTCTGCGTTTACTATTTCTTCCCACACTACTAGTTTATTCCGTACATTTCTACACGTAGTTATGCTCCTATGCTTCGCACAGAATTCATTCTCACGTTTGTAGTTCGCCTTCCAAATGGAGAATGCAGATGAAATAATAGCTAGTGAAGCTGCAGTTGTTATGATGTGTGAATATAATTAAAAAACTAAGAAGACGAAAGAGAAGGTGGTGGATACAAGTTTGTAAATCTTTTTCTTTTTCTTTATCACAAAATCGAGTTAAAATACTATACAAAATCGTTATAGGAGGACGTGATAACAGAGGACGTGATAACAGATTTGCAACGAGATTCAACGTGAAAAATTCGAAAATTTCTGTAGAATACATATATTAATAAAATTGGTGCATTTATAAGAAAGGTAGACACCCACTGGAGGAAAGCAGTTTTTGTAGAAGAAAGTTAGCTGTGACGCTCAGAAATTTGGCCTCTGGAGACAGGTTTACGAGCCTGTCCTATGTCTTAAAAATCTTTAACCAAATAATTAGCGAGATATGACGAACGACGTATGTAGCGCATTCATCTACGTATTGTGAGATGAAGTTGAGGTAAAAAAGTATTGGTCATTAATTTTAGTTGTATTGATAAAAAAAAAAAACTTTAAACTCGTCTGTGCCTGTCCCTGAATTTAAACTCGCCATTTTCTTTAGACAATGGGGTCGAAAAAGTGATGTTAATGAATCTTTTTTCTTTTTAAGTTTTGGCATAGCATATTCTTTGCTCACGTATCAACCACACACTTTCTATTTTTGTGTTTGGGATTTTTTGGATCCTATATAATAGGCTCTAGTTCATAAAGCTCTATAAATTCAAGAGTCAATTCATTCGACCATTCCATTTTCTTGTGCGCAATATTAATTATTCTGTCTGATGAGACACAGAGTGCGTACATGAATAATCATCTGTTTCTCATTTTCAGTAGGAAGCGCACATATAACAAATATTTCCTGCATTTAGCTCCCACATACTTTGCCAAAAAGAGAGACACAGAAAATATTCGTGAAATAAGCGCATACACAAGTGACGCACAAAAAGGACGCATTAACTTTGGCTAAGGCGAACGAATGAAACATATTCCTTTCTGTAGCTCACAAATGAGACGCATTGCCATCCCACACGAGTATTCCTGATGCAGTGTGTAAACAGGTTTTCTGGGGAAGAGGTGAGAAGAAGCAAGGAGATATCTCTCCAAAGTGTAGAGATATCTCTTTGCTTCTTCTCACCTCTTCCGTAGAAACTGCATACTGTATCAAGAATACTCGTTTGGGATGGCCCGACGATACCAGCAAATGCATACTACAAAGCGCCACAAAAGCCGTGGATTTCGTAATTTTGGTTTGAAGTCCATAGCTTTCTTGAAATATGAAGTTGCTCTAAATATAAAGTTCATTTCGAATAAATCTCCATTTTTCTGCTATGATCTCAGTTTAGATTTTGTAGTTAAAGAGCTTGGAATAAAGTTTTGACAGATCTAGGCGCATCCGGGAGCATTTGTTTTGTTTTTGTAATAGATGTAATTGCCGACAGCAACAGTTTAATCATCCTGTGGTACCGATTTTAGTAAGGGCCAGTAATCACTACACCATTTTCCTAATTGAAATCCAGCTGAGCTCTGTAGTTGTGTTAGTTCATTTTTTAATAATATTACATCTGTGACGGAATTTGATCCCGTCATGACATCATCCATATAGAAGTCTTCGAGAACTACATTTGCTGCATTAGCGAACTCTTCGATATGATCATAGGCTAACTGTTGTAAGCTTCGAACAGCCAGAAATGGAGCACAGCAAGTTCCATATAGGTGAGGGTTCATAAACGATAATGTTCGATAGGTTTATTTGAAGGTTCACGCCAAAGAATTAGAGAAATATTTGTAAATCATGCCTTGCTGATCTTATAATACATCTTTTCGAAGTCAGCGGTGAACACGTATGTGTGGGGACGAGAGCGTAGGCATACAGAAAATAGATTTCTCTGCACTGATGGTCCAATTAGTAGAGCATCGTTAAGTGAATTTCCATTGGATGGCTTTGAGGATACATCAAACACCACCCGCAGTTTCGTAGGGCTACTATCTGGTTTCAAAATTGTGTGATGAGGTAGATAAAACGAATGTTCGATGTAAACTTCATCATTTCCTTTAATTCCGGAGTATTAACAAAACGGCTTAACACGATTCATGGCAGGGGGAAAATTGTCTCCCAATTCAATCTTAGGGATTTTAAATGCCAGTTCGACGTGATACCTACAATCCTCAGTACGCATATGAGTAGGTTTGTTATGATTTTCTGCTGCTTGCTCTTCTAGAGTGGAACTGGATTTAGAGGAAATACTTTTCAGCTCCCGAAATCTTTGTAAACAACAGTCAATATCAATATTTGGAAGAAAGCGAGGCGAGACATCCATGAAAGAGTATTTAGGGTATCAAAATTGGCTGAAAAATCTCCAGCTATTAGAGCGTGAGTTAAACCAAGGGGCTTTTTCGTGGATACTGCCCAGCGCCAAATATGTCAAGCGCTTATAAAGAGAAGCGCTTCCACACTATAGCCAGAAAATATCTTATCCGAACCGCTCTCTTACCATAACTAAAGGAATCTTTGCGGAAGCAGATGTAGCGCATCAAATACCAATCAATCAAATATTTTCAATAAAATATTTTCATCAAATTCACACGCTCTAAAAACAACAAAAAACTTTGAAATCAAAAGAATGAGAACAAGCATGCAAAAACATAATCACATTTATTATGATTCATGCATAATTTCCATTCATGAAAATTATTGTAATGGCAAGGGCAATGCACCTCAGTGCGACACACGCCAGTTTGCTGACACGGCATTTCACACCATTCATGCATTACACTGACCTCAGTGAACTCGAATGTGGGAAATGTTGTGAATGTGCAACATGGCCAAATTTTAATTTGGAAATATTGATTGCGCTACTCCGGGTGAATAATCTATATTGCAATAAATTAACTAATTGGTAGATTTATACACTAGGAAGGGGTAGCGATTAAATATATATATATATAGAACTTGATTCGAAATAAAGACAGTACGTTTTAGAGAAGAAAAGTGTTTTGATATCAATTCCTCTCTCTAATAACTTCGGCAGTCTTTGACGCCATAAATCGTGCGAATATCGGCTGAGCTTTCTCGCCTGCACTCCAGAATTAATTTCGGCTGAGCAATCTCGCCCACTACGAAAGGCAGTCTCTGACACCAATAGCCACTCATAGACAAGGAGAAACGTTGCACCACATCCATCCACGGGATAATCATTACATGGCGACCCTGCACCACGAACCAAGAAGCATACGAGACCAACTGAAAGAAGAATTGGAAAGAAACCCTAAGGCTGGACCAAAACCGCTAACAATCGAGGAATACAGAGCAAGAAGAGCCAAGCAGCAGGAGAAGCAAAATCAGCAAGAAGAACAAGAAAGACAACAGCGAAAACAGCGACCAAAGAGAACGAGGGCAGGAAAAGCAGTCAAACATAGACGGAATATCGCGGACCTATATCGGCTGGCAAGCCTGTCAGTAACAAAAAAGGAAAAAAATTACTTCCTCGAGACGATACGCTTGAACAATCAAGAATACAAGAAGATAAATAATGGGAGGAAAGGAGTCCAAACCAACGAATATCGTGGCAAACAACGCAGCAACAGCAACGACCACAAATTTATTTGTCAGCACCTTTGAGGACCACATCTCAGACATCAAATACTTATTAAGTACCATTATTTCAATTATTGTTGTAGTCATTATTTACAATTATATGAAAAAGAAAATTAATTCAATAATAAATAAAAAGGTCAGCAAAACAATACAGGTATAAGATGATATGTACATAAATAAATAAATAAATAAACAAGTATAATGCACATTAAGTCGTAGTTGTATAATGAATAAATTGAAAACCACAATAAAAGAATTAGAAAGAATATTAGACAATTTTAAGAAAACTCCATACAGAGAATATAGTGCAGAAAATCTGTTAATGAAAAGAAATAAAACAGATGAGCTAAAAGTTGAATTCAGAGAGATATACGGTGGACTGTCAAAAGAAGATAAACAGATCAGCCAACCAATAAAAGATAAATTTCAGGTGATATACGAAGAAGTAGAGACACATATCAAGAACAAGACAAAAGAAATCTTAACAGAAGAAGGAGACAACGACGAGAGAAACACTAGTGATTTAAGGGATAAAAATACAAAAAACTCTGAAAGTGCAAAATTTGACAAAATGGCTTTGTTTGACATGCCATTAACAATGAAAGTGGTAACTGAGTTCGATGGAGATCCAAAGAATCTAACAAACTTCATTAATCTCATAGAATTCCTTCATGATTCAATAGAAAGTGCAGATGAAAAGAAAAAGCTAATCAACTTCGTGATTAAAACAAAAATTTCACAAAAGGTACGTAACAAAATCTGCAACGAACCGACACCAACATCACTGTCAGAACTTAAAACATTGTTCCAAAAGATATGCAGAACTAACAGGAATCCTCTCAAAATTCAAACTGAACTAGCCAAGAGCTACCAAGGTGAAAGACCAGTGCAAGACTTTGCTAACAAGATTGAATCGCTGGCAGCAGAACTAAACAACATCCAAATAATCGAACAAGGAGAAGAGAACCGGCAAATAATTGCTAAATTAAATGATCAGCTAGCACTAAATGCTTTTAAGTCAGGCTTAAGAGAACCATTTAAAACCACAGTATTTGCCGCACAACCCAAAACCTTATCAGCCGCTGTACAACTTGCGACAGAGATTGACACTGAGAACAGACAATCAGGAAACATCCTAAGATTCTCTTCACACCCAACACGATTCACAGACTACAATCGCAATCGAAACTTTCACCAGAACAACAACAGAAGAGGACACAACTTCCAAGCATACAGAAACACGCAAGGGAACCAATACAGTGATAGATATAATCACCAAAATCAAGCAAGAAGGAACATCTACATCCCATCAAGACAAAACCACAATCAAAATACAACACATTTTAACAATGTACGCACACAAAATAGAATTCCAGAAACACGGAATCAGAATCGTCCATTTTTTAGACGAATAAATGTATTGAATTCGGGAAACGGACAAGGAGTCCCCGAAACACAGCTTTCAGGGGACAACGAATATCAAACGAACAATGCATAAAGATGCATAAATTCATGGTCAAAAACCTGACCAACTATGTAAATATAAAAGGCGATGCAACATCAAGGAATGCATCGTGGTTCATAGATACGGGAGCGGATATATCAGTAATTAAGAAAAATAGCTTAATAGATCACTTAGAATTAAGAGAAGAATCCTGCAGAATAACAGGAGTAACAGAAGGTGAAATTAAAACAATTGGAACATTAAACATGAAATTTGAGGTCGAAGGAGACATAATAGAACACAAATTACATGTCGTAGAAGATAATTTCCCAATCTCTACGGATGGATTAATTGGACTAGACTTTTTGACCAAATTCGGAAGCAAACTCGACTATGAACAATTCATTCTAACAATTTGCACAGAAAATAACAACATTGAGATACCAATCATGACTAGGATCCCAGAAGTAAAAACCATCACAATTCCAGCAAGATCGCAAATATATCAAGCAATGGATATAAAAGTAAACGAAGACAGCATAGTTTTGAGCCAAGAACTCCAGCATGGAATTTTTATTGCAAATGCCATTATACCAACAAAAGGGATCGTTCACGTTAAACTGCTCAATACACTGGAGCAGGACATCAGTATCGAACCACCACAACTGAAAATTGTGCCCTTAACAGAATACCATTTCATAAGGAAGGTGAAATCAATAGAAAACGACAACGAGACACGTTTCGAAAAATTAAAAAAGGAATTGAATATAAATAACCTAGATGAAAGAGCAAAAGACTCACTGTTTGAAATATGCAGAAACTATTCAGATATATTCCATCTAACGGGTGATACACTAACAATGAATAATTTCTACACGCAAAGGATAAGTATGACAGATCACATCCCAATCTACATAAAGAAGTACCGCTTGCCACAAGTGCAGAGCGATGAAATAAACAAACAGGTAGATCAGTTACTGGAAGAGGACATCATAGAACCCTCGACAAGCCCATACAACGCCCCTTTACTAGTAGTTCCAAAAAAGGGAACTAAAGATGAAAATAAATGGAGGATGGTAGTCGATTTTCGACAATTAAACAAAAAGATAATGGATGACAAATTCCCGTTAACCAGACTCGAAGACATCCTAGACAATCTGGGGAGAGCAAAATACTTCTCAACCCTAGACCTAACAAGTTCTTTTCACCAGATCGGATTACACCCACAATCACGACCTGTAACTGCCTTTTCGACCAACAAAGGTCACTATCAATTCAAAAGATTACCTTTTGGATTAAAGATCTCCACTAACAGCTTCCAAAGAATGCTTACAGTAGCTCTAGCAGGTTTAGATGCCGAGACATTTTTATATGTCGACGACATAATAATCTTTGGATGCAGCTTGCAACACCACAACAGAAACTTATGCAGAACTTTCGACCGATTGCGTCAATATAACCTAAAATTAAACCCACAAAAATGCAACTTCTTGCAAACAGAAGTGATTTACTTAGGCCACCTAATCACTAACATGGGAGTAAAAACAGACCCCGCAAAATTCGATACGGTGACCAATTATCCAAAACCCACAAATGCAGATGAAGCAAAAAGATTTACGGCCTTCTGTAACTACTACAGAAGATTCGTACCAAACTTTGCATCCATAGCCAAACCCTTAAATCTTTTAGCCCGCAAGGACACACCCTTCATCTGGACAGAGGAATGTCAAAAAGCTTTTGACACCTTGAAACAGAAATTAACCAACCCACCCATATTACAATATCCAGACTTTTCAAAACAATTTGTCTTAACGACAGACGCATCAAATTTTGCATTAGGCGCAATTTTATCTCAAGGAGAAATAGGCAAAGACCTACCCATTTCCTACGCAAGCAGAACCCTAGATAAACACGAACTTAAGAAACCAATCATAGAAAAAGAACTTCTCGGAATCTACTGGGCAATAAAACACTTCAGACCATACCTTTATGGAAGAAGATTCACAGTCGTGACTGATCACAGACCTCTAGTAAGTTTGTTTACACACAAAGATCCATCATCAAAGATGACAAGAATCCGTTTAGAACTATCTGAATATGACTTCGACATAATATACAAAAAGGGTTTACTGAATACAAATGCAGACGCACTATCCAGGATAAAGCTTAACTCGGATATGCTTAAAGAAATGATACCAACAGCGCAAATTAAAATAACAACGAGGAATAGATCAAAGGAAGCAAAAGAATCAGAAGCATGCGAAAAACTTGGAGATATTAAAAGTGTCGATGAATCGTCAGGCCAACTTTTCATCTACGAATGCACTTCAATCTCCGAAATAAGAAACGTAAAACAATTAAAATTCATAAAGATAAAGGAGGACGTCCAAAGAAGAAAGTATAATAAAAAGAAGAGTATACTCATATCAAAAAATGAAGTTGCGATCGAGTACTGCGATAATCTGAATCTGAACTTAGGATCGATATTGGAGAAGCTTACTCACGCGATGATTGACAACGGAATTCAAACGCTAGCAATCTCAAAAGAAGAAGAAATATTTAAAAAAGTCGACATAGAAGAATTTAAGAAGAAGTTTAATGATCTGCAGAAGGGAATTAAAATAAAAGAAAAGAAAAGTTTGCGCATGATAATATTTAAACCACCAAGAAGGATACTAAACAAGGAAGAACAATTAAGCATAATCAAACAATTTCATGACACTCCATACACAGGTGGACATTCAGGAGTCAAACGCACAATTAATAAGATTAAACAAAGATTCTGTTGGAAAAATCTCAGCAAAATGGTCAAAACTTACGTAAATAACTGTGAGAAATGTAAGTGCAATAAAATAATAAGGAACACCAAAGAAAGAATGATAGAAACTAACACACCAAGTCAAAGTTTCGAAATATTAGAAGTTGACACAGTAGGACCCATTAAACAAAGTAAATTCTACAGATACATCCTGACATGTCAATGTCAACTAACAAAATATGTAGAAGCATTCCCCATGGAGAATAAAGAGGCCAAAACAGTCGCAAAGATATTAGTCGAAAGAATAATCTTGAAATATGGAACCTTCAAAATCCTAAAAACGGACCTAGGCACCGAATTTGTCAACCAATTAATCTCAGAGGTATGCAAAATTTTCAAAATAGACCAAGTCACCTCAACTCCGTTTCACCACGAAACTCTGGGTGCAATTGAAAGGAATCATCGTGTACTGAACGAATACATATTATCAATAGCTCAGAATGGCGAATGGGATGAATGGTTACCCTATTACACATTCTGCTACAATATCACACCTCACTCCGAAACCAAAATTTCACCACACGAACTAATATTCGGCAAATTAGCATCGCTTCCAGACACATTAGATCAAAACAGGACAGATCCGATCTACAATCTAGAAGACTATTCAAAAGAACTAAAGTTCCGACTACAAGAAAGTCAAAGAATAGCCAAAGCACTATTGGAGAATTCTAAAAAGAAAAGAAGCGAAAATCTTAGCATAATTACTAACCCACTAAAAATTAAGATAGGAGATAAAGTATTGTTAAAAGTAGGAAATAAGAGAAAGAATGAACCCCCATATAAAGGGCCATACATTGTAATTGATACGAATAACGTTAACACTAAGATAAAGATAGATAAAATAATAAAAGAAGTACATAATAATCGGCTAAAAAAAATTTAAGGTTCACCATAAGTAGCATGTAACAATCGAATTGGCTGTATAGATAAGAATTAGATAAAATATACGAATCATTTCATTAGGAGTATTAGATAGAAAACTACACTATAAGATTAAAACAAAAATTTTCCTTTAATAAAGCAAAATTTTTTTTTCCATAAGAGGAGGGATGTAGCGCATCAAATACCAATCAATCAAATATTTTCAATAAAATATTTTCATCAAATTCACACGCTCTAAAAACAACAAAAAACTTTGAAATCAAAAGAATGAGAACAAGCATGCAAAAACATAATCACATTTATTATGATTCATGCATAATTTCCATTCATGAAAATTATTGTAATGGCAAGGGCAATGCACCTCAGTGCGACACACGCCAGTTTGCTGACACGGCATTTCACACCATTCATGCATTACACTGACCTCAGTGAACTCGAATGTGGGAAATGTTGTGAATGTGCAACATGGCCAAATTTTAATTTGGAAATATTGATTGCGCTACTCCGGGTGAATAATCTATATTGCAATAAATTAACTAATTGGTAGATTTATACACTAGGAAGGGGTAGCGATTAAATATATATATATATAGAACTTGATTCGAAATAAAGACAGTACGTTTTAGAGAAGAAAAGTGTTTTGATATCAATTCCTCTCTCTAATAACTTCGGCAGTCTTTGACGCCATAAATCGTGCGAATATCGGCTGAGCTTTCTCGCCTGCACTCCAGAATTAATTTCGGCTGAGCAATCTCGCCCACTACGAAAGGCAGTCTCTGACACCAATAGCCACTCATAGACAAGGAGAAACGTTGCACCACATCCATCCACGGGATAATCATTACACAGATCTCTTCTTTGAGTTTAGGCTTATTCGTTTTTTGTTGTGAAAAGATGATTCATACCCATGCTCTGAAAGCGCAGCAGAAGTTTTAATCTTTTCCAAAGAGCTCTCTTACCATAGCAAAAAGAAGCTTTGCGAAAGCAGATTTCTTTTTTGAGTTTAGGCCTATTCATAACCTATCTCTTTTTTGTTGTGAAAATATGACTCATATGCATCTGAAAACACAGCAGAACAGCAGAATTTTTATTCTGTAGTAGGTAGTCAGTTAAAGTGTGCGGGTAAATGAAATTTAATTTAATTTTAAATAAAACGGAGCTCATTCAGAATTAAACTGAAATTAGAAATAATGCTCTTACCTTGATTCTCTCTGTATTCCCTAAAACCGTTCCAAGGCTGCTACGGCTACCGTAAAAGCGCTCTAAGAATGCTACCCTGCAAGTGCTCCAAGAATACCCTGGAAGCGCTCCAAGACTGCTACCCTACAAGCGCTCTAAGAGTACCTCCCTACAATTGCTCCAAGACCGCTTCTCAAGAATCTAGAACTGAGCGCTTATCTCTGCGGACTTGCTAACGATATAAAGAAGGATACGGTGGCGGGGAAGCGCTGCAACCTTCCAAAGAAACGCTCTTGCATTTATTTTTGAGCACTTCTTATTATTGAGCACATAAGCATTGATGACAATCAATTTCGAAGCATAAGCAGAGTGAAGCTCCAATGTGAACATTCCCTTTGTAGTTTCGGCACCAATAAATAAAAACGCAGTAAACGAAATTCTGGCATGTTTTCTTTTCAGACCAAGTCCTTTAACTTCAGTGATGAACGGAGCTTGAGATCCAGAACCGAGCGAGATTCGGTAATAAGTATTACGGTTTTATCCATTAAGGACATGCGTAATCACAGTTCGTTTAGAGAGCGACGTTGACACGAACGAGACGAGAGAGATTGTGTACTCATAACCAGTGATGTCCCTAATTAGAGTATAATGTGTAGTAGAGTCCAGACAAATAGTGTAGTAGATTAAGATAAAATGTAGTCGGATCTAACACAACACCACTTCGACATTAAAAGACTCCAATGAACAAACAAACTGACTTGTACAATTGCAATGCAATGCAAACTTCTCGAATGAGGAACAATGACTATTTTAGTTAATTATGCAGAATCAATAGTCACAAAAAAATCAATTAATTCTGTGAAAGATATATTGAAATCGGATAAAAAACGACGGTGATTTTAGTGCCGAATTCTCAAAAACGCGTCTAACATGAACGATCGGCTGATGATGTCACGATACACAAGACAATTCGCGGTCTAGCGCAGCGCGAGTGTAGTCGCGCGCCGCCGTGATAGAAAGCGCTCGGGATTGGATTTGTTTTGGATTTATTTCATAAAATGTTGTCTTATAAATATCATATTGTGCAGACTGGCATCGTGCGTATTGTGTATCGTGACATCATCACCAGATTCGCGGGCCGCGGCCGTTTTCAATTTCGGTTGTTTTAAACTTCAATAACTTTATCATCTTTTGACGGATTTGAGTCATTCAAAAAGAAATATACTCAGAAATGTTATTGCTTTGGATCTGATATATTAAATTTCAATATCTTGTAGTAATGTAAAACTGTTTCGCGTTATGCTATTTTTATAAAGCTTATAAATTATTGTCCTTTAATTTTCTATCCCAAGAATAACAAACTCAAACTTGAGCTTGCTTGCATAATTGTAACCTCACTGAATGAAAAACATGTTGGAGGCCAGCCCGTCCCTTTAACTCGTACACGAATTTGTCTGTCTGTATATTTATTTACATATTTCTTTTTTACTATTTTCGACACACTCGTAGACCCACTTTTCGTCATCACACAATCCGGAAAAATCATTTGAAAACTTGGTACAAATATGATTAGTGATAAATCCGTTTCAGGAAAAATGCAGAGTTTTCCGATTTTTCCGAAAAAATTTTCCGGAATTTTCCGACTTTTCCCGTAAAAAAGTTTTCTAAATTATGCAGGATCAAGTTCCATATCAACTGGCATCATTACTTTCTCTCCGGCAATGGTGAAAACTTGCAGAAAAAATCGGAGAAAATTCATGTAAAACGCTTTTCCGGAGTTTTTTCCACCAAGGAAGCGTTTGAGCGTTTTGCAACTTAAGACAAAGTTGTCGAGCGAAATGAGTTGCATAAAGTTGCTTTTGTGGAAAACTCCATGGAAAACCCGGAAAAGCGGAAAGTCATCGGAAAAATTTTCATCGATATGATTAGTGATAAATCTGTTTCAGGAAAAATGCTGAATTTTCCAAATTTTCTGGAAAATTTTCCGAAAATTTCCGGAATTTTCCGACTTTTCCGAAAAATTTTACGGCTATGCGGAATCATATTTTTTTCCATCCTACTGGCATCAATACTTTCTCTTCAACAATCATGAAAACTGGCATGAAAAATCGAGGAAAATTGATGTAAATTTTTAAAAAAATTTCATAGTAATAGGAAACGTCTATGGAAAACATGGAAAATTGGGAAAATTCATGTTATATGGGATCAAGTCTGTTTAAAACATAATTTGAATTTCAGAAAACCGTTGCAGTACCTCAACGATTTGATATTCGAATAAATTTTTTGAAAAACTGGTAAGTCAGTGTCTTTTAAGCCGTCATAAAATTGTTTTAAAATATCTCCATGCAGCATGTAATAACAATTTAGTTAACGTGAAAAAGGCAGAAAATAAAATAAGTAAAAAACGAGTTGTCAAACAAAACTGAGGCCAAGCCGCAAGAGAAAGTAGAAAATAAACTTTCCTTCACACACAGAGGTGGACTCAGATTTTATTCGGTGACAATCACCGATATATTTCAGTAGGATCAATCAGAGGTAATAAGTGATTTGATTCATGAAGAGAAAGAATATTCAAGAGAAATGTCCCAATCAAAAAATCTGAGTCCACCTCTGTGTGTGAAGAAACGTATATTTTCTACTTTTTCATGCGGCTTGGCCTCAGTTTTGTTTGAAAACTCATTTTTTACTTATTTTATGTCTTGTTAGATAATATAAACATATATATATGTATATAACATAACATGATATACTGTTATAGAAAAACAAGAAATATAAAAGTTAATTTAATTAAATCGAATATTCTTGTCTTTCGCTTATTTTTTCCAACTTTAAAAGTTCTATAAAAGAATTTTCAATGATTGGTTATTATTTTTTATTAGGTTTTTAACCATTTTTACTTTATTTGATGGACAAATTTTATTTGCACTTTTAAATAAAAGCTTCTATCGCATTGATTGCAAGTAGCGACACCACATTTATAAGACGAAAATCAATGGTACTAATTAAGAAAACTCCTAAAAGACCAAACAAACTAACTTGCACAATTCATTGCATTTCAAACTTCTTGACTCGAATGAAAAACTGTTGCGCGGGCTCGATATACATGAGACAATATATTTTATTCTAATAAAGAAAGTTTTCATTGGTTGGAAGGCGTTGGTTCAGATTGACCGGTCGTGCAAGCGCCCATCACGTGGTTCGTGAACTGAACTAAATGTTTGTTTCACCATCAAGTGAAGTCAATCCCAAAATCGGCTGTAGTAGAATGGAAAAATCGAAATCAAGAGTGGATCCAGACATTTGCTCTAGGGGGGACGATTAAAAAATTTTCAATTCTAATTTTAAAATGTCGTAAAATCGCGATATGATGGATTTTCGTAGTATTGGAGAGAATTACTGAAAACCTATAGGATTTTTATAGAATTTGTAATGCAATTTAACAAATATATTGCAACAATCTATAAAACGTTTCGTAAAAATGGAACGTACGTACGTCTGTGATGATGGAAGCTTGCTTCGTAATTTTTACGAAATGTGAGATTATTTTAATAATATGAAATGGAAAAAAATGTAACCATTTCGTACATATTCTGTAGGAGGAGATTGGATAGTATTACACGCACTCTCTTGAACTTTCTTATTATCGTAAAATTTACAAAAATAAAATGTTATCGACAAAACTTCAATTAGTAAGATGCGGAAACATTTAAAAAACGTGCAAAATTTAAAGCCAGATTCGCCATACAGGTGTTGTATTTCCGAATTTATCCAATCATTTTATACAAGTCATTTTTAAAGCATTACAAAAGACATTTTGAAAATTTTCGTATTTTTATATCTAACAAATATACCAATTGTAGTAACTTGAATTTGAATTAGTTAAGAAATGCAATAAGAAATGATTATACAGAAAATTGTTATCAACTTCACTTAAGTTAAGATCTTATCGCACAATGTACCTACCTTTATTTTGTATTGTACTGAACTAAGCAATTGTCAAAAAGACTTTTTATTTTCATTCTCACTTGAAATTAGAGAGAACAAACAGTGCTTTTACTCGCATCCCTGATTTTACTGTGCCACTCCATCATGATATAGGGGCGACTACAGCTTCAGAAGTGTGATGAGGGGATCATTAAGTATATCTACATAACACCCAATTAATTTGTTATTTTGGGCCGAGTATTTATTTCTATTCTGAATCGTAAACTTTCGGAAAAATTAGATGGAAATGGGATGGGAGTACAGAAACAATTCAGGGCTCATACATAGCAAAATTCCACCCTAGGCTTACGGATTTCAAAATTTCTACGAAGAGCATCATTTTGATAGAAAATACCTTTACGAGGACTCAAATTAAATTTTGGATTTATTTCTATAATCATAATATTTTTCGCACAATTTTTTGGTGTATGCGCAATACATTTGAGCTACGCACGGTGAGTATGCACATTGCACATTTTTATGATGGAAATTGCAGCCTAAGTTGAAGTCTTCGCCAGCGTTTATTAATTTATGGATTTATGGTCGAACCGACGTGACTTCGAATTTAAGAACTGTAACAATTTATGAAATTCATTTTTCGTGTTATTTTCTAATATCATAATTTTGATATGCACAATTTATGTAGTGTGTGCAATACGTTTGGATTACGCGCAGTTAACAATACAGTTATGCAGTTAGTATCAGTAACGCACCCAGGATTTGGCTTGGGGGGGGGGGGACCATAGGTGTCCCAAGTCCTAACTAGTCGGAAAAATAGGGCTCTAATGTCGCGTCCTGCACCCCCATCTGAGCACTTAAGAACTACTATTGTAGATAGACTTTGATAGACTGAAAATCGCTTCAGAGATGATCGGGCGGGATCAAAATTCTGTTAATGAAGAAAGTGACGGCTCGCTAGATGTTGAAGGTGCAAACAAAGTTAGCGGTGAACCTCAAAATGACGTCCAGTTATTGTAACGGAAACTAGAGCTTATGGAATGTGAGAACAGGTTACTTAAAAGGGAGAAGTATTTGCTGGAAAAATCTAGAAATAAAATCGCTCACACTTCTGGTACTGGTAATAATTCATCCATACAAGTAGTCAACATAAATGTATTACGAGAAACCATCCCATTCTATAATGGCGGCTCGAAAGAATTGCAATCGTGTGTAAGGCAAATTAAGACTATCATGCATACGTACTGCGTAGAAGAAGCAACCATGCGTTTAGCAGTGATCTCAAAGAAAAGGCATCGGATTGGTTTCACTCCAAATCCGATCATTACGAGCTCGAATATACATAGCGAATTACTAGCCGAACTGGAAACTATGTTTACCTGCAGAGAAAGCAAGCTGGAATTAAGACGTCGTCGTTTCGAATCTCGTATGTAGAGAAACAACGAAACGTTCAATGAATATTTTCACGAGAAAACAGTCCTTGGCAATCAGTTAGGAGTCAGCAGCGACGAGCTACTGGATTACGAATCTGCAGGCACAGGTACGAATGCAGCGCTTTAGCAAAACCGAAGAGATCTTGAAAGCTTTTTGGAAAATCGACAAGCCAAAAACAAAAACAGTGGAAACTGCATCCGGACTTCGACAGGCGTCAAGACATTTTGTAAAATCTAACGAAAACTTTTATGGTCATAACAATTATACAGCTGATTGTTACAATTTCAACAAATCAGGACATATTGCAGGGAATTGTGATAAGCCCAAAAGCGTTCCAGAGGGTCTTGTTTCGAGTGTGGTTCAAATGAGCATCTTATAGCTGGATGTCCTAAACTACAATCAACATCAATCAGAACAAGAACACCCAATACATAAAAAAACACACACAGTATCAACTTTGTCGACGTAGAAAATCGATGTAGTTTTTTGATTCATACAAAACTTAAAGTAGGGTAAAAAAAATACCTTTTATTTAAAAGTTTAATTGATACAGGTAGTCCAGCTTCATTTATTAAAGATAAAAGTTTTCCTTTTGTAGCTATAAATAACAGTAAAGAAAAGTTTTATGGTCTTCAAAATTCTTTATTGCAGGTTAACGGCTGTTTTAATGGAAAAATTATTATAGAAAATGTAGACTTTGAATTTAAATTTCGGACAGTCGATGACTCTACGATGCCCTACAATTGTATCCTAGGAAGAGATTTTGTTTTGTACCCAAATACGACACTTACATTTAACAACCGACTTGAGATAAAGGGAAAGACTGAACCGGACCACAATTTCATAGCTGCATTGAATAAATTACAGTATCTAGAAGAAGATGAAGTAAAATTAGTAGAACCTCAAATCGCAGTGAGTAAAACTAAGTTTTTAGAGATTTTTTCCAAATATTATTTCAATGCACCTAAGTGTGAAATACCTGAAAACCGCACCGAAATGAGCATTAAGCTAACCACTCAGCAGCCCTTCTATTTTTCACCGAGACGATTATCGTTCTAAGAGAAACTTAAAGTTGATTCTATTTTAGACAACCTATTAAAAAGTAATATTATCCAAAAAAGCTATTCGCCTTACGCTTCACGTATCGTTTTGGTTCCTAAAAAGGACAGCAGCACTCGACTTTGCGTCGACTACAGGGAGCTAAATAAAATTACAATCAAAGTTCGGTATGCTCTTCCTTTAATCGGGGATCAATAGATAAACTTTAGAATAAGAAATATTTCAGTACTTTAGATTTGAAAAATGATTTTCACCATACCAACTTATCCCCTAATTCGAGTAAATATACATTGTTCGTTACGGCATGTGGGCAATTCGTATACTTAAAAGTCCCCTTTGGGCTTTGTAATGCCCTCGCGGTTTTCCAACGATACCTTAATGAAGTTTCTTCAGACTTGCTAAGAAGGTGTGAGATTTTAATTTATCTCGAAGATATTTTAGTGGCGTCCGATGATCTGAATGGACATTTTTCTATATTATTTGAGGTTTTCGATATTATGAACAAAAACTGCTTACAATTAAACTTATGCAAATGTTATTTTCTTATGACTGAAATTACTTATTTAGGATATCGCAGCGAAGGTATTAGTCCAAGCAATAGCCACATTGAAGCAATTAAAACATATCCGATACCGAAGAATGTTCATGACTTTCATCGTTTAATTAGACTTGTCAGTTTTTTCCGGAAGTTTATAAATGATTTTGCTATTCTCGCCAAGCCTTTGTATGATTTATTAAATAATCCTCTGAATTCCGCTTTGAAGAGCAACACCTTCGGACATTTGAAACTCTAAAACAGAAACTTCTTACCTCACCAGTGCTAAGGATTTACTCATCATTAGCAGAGACAGAACTCCATTGGGATGCTTCAAGTATAGGTTTTGGTGGTATCTTGTTTCAAAAACAAAAGGATGCTTGCTTCCATTCGGAAATGTTATTTAGTAAACGGCCTACTGAAGTTGAATCTCGTTACCACAGTTTTGAGTTGGAAACTCTCGCAATAATTTATTCACTTAGTCGTTTTCACGTTTTCCTTCAATTCACTAAATTCTAAAATTCTAAAATTCACTAAACTGAAACATAATAAAGAGATATCAGTCCACGAATTAGCTGCTGGGTATTAATCTTACAAAAGTACGACTACGAGATAGTCCGCAATGAGGGTATTATTATTATTATAATTATTCTAAAGAGTGCGGACGTGTCAATTTAAGCTCCGCGAAAGTTTGAAAACTCAATAGTGATAATAGTAAAAAAAACCGAGAAAAGTTGATAATATTGAGTGTGTGAATATTTTGTTGAAAAAACGTATAAAAAGGATTTAAAAATATTGTGAAAAATCAAAAATATCGTGACATTTAAAAAAATTAAATTAATTTCGATCGTTGCCATGGCAACATGGCAACAGTGAACAAATTTGTAATGTGATTTGAAACTTGATTACTTTGATTAATCAGGAAATTTAAAAAACATAAAGAAAGTAAAAAATTTTAATTTGTAAAAAATAAATATTTGCACTGCCGTACTCAAATGAGTACGAGCAGCAGTGATTCTGGGGGGAGTGATGATCCCCTAAAATTAACTGCAGGGAGGAAGAAGACCAACAAAGATTCTTCTTCTTCCAAGAAATATAAAAAAGGGCCCAATGAAAAGGCCATCAAGGGCCCTATTGAAGAGGTCAAGAAGTCCCAGCTAGCTCCGTCGGAGAAGACTGCACCCAGTGCTGCGGATGCTGTCCCAGAAGTACCTGGAACGTCAGCTGCTACAATAGCGGCTACTCCAGCAGTACCGGTAGCAAAGGCACAGCTTCCAAAATTATCGGAAGTGGTTGCAAAGGCCTCTGCTTCTGCTCCAAATCCCAGCGGAGTAATTATGAGGCCACCACTGTCTTCAACTAAGACAACTGGCCAGAACAAGAAGCCAGTAGTACCAACAGTACCAGCAGTAGCTCCACGATCTTCGGTACCAGCCGGGAAGCGTCCATCACTGTACGGGATGTACGCTTCCGTCAGGCTTCTACCTGAGCATATCCGGCTCGAGATACTGGATAGACGTGGGCACCGAAGCGAAATGCCATGCTTGCCATTTGGTAGGGCATTTTATTGCTGACTGCCCCAAGAGAAGCGGGAAGAAGGCTGAACCGAGGGTTCCCTCGAAGGAAACCACTACTACAGTATTGGCTCTGGAGAAGGAATCTTCAGCCAGCACTCAACCTGCTATCTTGGAGCAGCCAGTGGTGAAGGTGCCTGAAGTTGCCTTAGAGGCAAAAATTATTACGGCTGTAAACGGCGCCACGTCGGCACGTGAAAGCATGGCTACTTCTGACGAGGAGTCGATTAGCCATGTAGGCAGAAAAAGGAGGACGAGGAGGAAGACGAAGGTGGACCGGGTGATGTAGCCTCCTCCAGAGCCAGCAAAGCCAGTCGCTTCAAAACGGCCCCACTCGGAGGAGGACGATAGTAGTGCTCGCGGCTCGAAGGATGTTGTGAGAGACACGGAAGTGTCTCTCGAGCAGCTTTCGGACTGCGATATGACCGGTTTTGATGAGACTGGTCTCTCGAGCTTCAGTGGTTACGAGTCGTGTGGTAGCACCTTTTCGACTGGTAGCCAATTTGAAGTCTCGAAGGGTATGGAAACCCTTCCTGGGGAGAAGATCTCCAAGATTCTTGCCCGGCTCCTGTACAAGAAGAATTCAGGTAAAATCTGGAGTATTCTTGTGGAAGAGCTGGGGAGGCCGGAGTTGCTACTTCCTCAAGTGCAAGAAGAAGGGAAATTAAAACGGGTATATCTCGGCTAGATCGACTCCATAGGAGGGTGGAGGACCTGATTCAGGAGCATTGCTTGGCCGATTCTCCTCGTCAGTAGATGTCGCACATTCATCGTTTGAGCTTTTCATCTCTTTGAATGTGCAAGATAGCTTCTATCAACATCGGGGGTTTAAGTGCACATACAAGGTTACACAGCACTATCGAACATGTCAAAATGTTCGATATAGATATCGCGCTACTACAGGAGACAAATTTTACACAAGACACATATACACAACTTGAGCGTTATGCTTATCTACACACTGGCTATGCAATGTTTGCCACACTTGCGCCTCGTCGAGGCTCACGGGTGGCAATCATTGTATCCAACAAATTCACACTATCGTCTCCTGTCTATACAGATATCTTCCCAGGCTTCGCTTCTTCCTTGGACTTTGTCGTTCAAGACAAACATATCAAGGTAGTAAACGTGTACCTTCCTCATGACCAGGACATTACAAGACAAGTTCTTGATAGTGTTCAATCCCGTCTGGTGAATTTTAGTGGCGAAACTATCCTCGGAGGTGATTTCAACTGCACACTGAATCCCTCAATGGATCGGCATTCCGGAGCTGAGTTCAACTCCGTCAATGCTACTCGGTTGAGGAATTTTGTCCGGTTTTCAGACTCGTGGATATCTATCGTTGGATGCATCCTACGATTAGATCATACACGAGGGTCTTGCGAAATATCCATGGAAGTCTCGCAGGCTCCAGAATCGAAAGACTTTACGTCTCACCTGGAATACTAGAACATTTCGTTGGTGTCACTCATGAAGTGTGTTCCGTTAGCGATCACCTTCTTGTGGTGGCAACCAGCACTCTAGTTGAAAGAAGAACTGCATACTGGATATTTAACAACTATTTGTTGAATTCCGAGCAGTTCATCAATGAATTCACTGAATTCTGGCACGATTGGCAAGAGAGGAAAGGTGACTTTCCTCTTCTTAGTCAATGGTGGGATGTTGGAAAGCTCCAAATTCGATCTTTTATCGAAGCGAATTTCAATCGAAGTGGGTATCAAGCTTCTAGCTTGTCGGCCGAAGTATCTCGGGTGGCAGCTCTTCTCCCAACTCAGCCGGAGTTGATTCTTTATTTTAACAGAATAAAGGAACGCTTGGCAACACAAACTTACAAGCACAGCTGGGAGTTTGTGCTGCGCAGCCAATCACGCTGGCTGAGGGAAGGCGATTCTCCAACCGAGTACTTCTTTCAGGCAACTAGACGACGTACTGCTTCTTGTGAAGTCGAATCGATAGTTGATGAATCTGGACAAGTCCTCAACGGACAACAGCTATCAGAATTTATTCGACACTATTACAGTAGTCTCTACTCTGAATCGACGTCGACAACATCCTCGACCACTCATGAATTTCTTGAGAATATTCCCATTTTCTCTGAAGACAGCAAGGAGATCCTGGATACAGTAATCTCATTGGAGGATATGATCGCTGCGACAAAGGATCTAAGGCGACACACTTCACCTGGTTATGACGGCTTGACTCCAGAATTCTTCATACGTTTCAGGGATTTATTAATTCCTGACCTTTTGGAAGTCTTCAATTCGGCGGTTGAGACACATTCAGACTTTCCTTCTAGTTGGAGGAGGTCTGTTATGCGATTGATTCCAAAGAAGGGAGATTTGCAGAGGATGGGGAACTGGAGGCCAGTAACCCTATGCAATGTGGACTATAAAATCGTCTGCAAAGCATTAGGGGCGATACTCCGCTCAGTGATTGCTTCGGTAATACACCCGGAACAGTCCTATTGTGTTCCTGGTCGTAGTATCTACGACAACATCGCGGTAGCCAAACATTTGTTTGCCTACCATGAACAGACAGGTACACAAATGGCCATGATTTCTCTTGACCAGCAAAAGGCTTTTGATAGCGTCTCGCACGAGTATCTCCTGACTGCTCTCGAGGCATTTGGGTTCCCGCCCAGGTGGCTCGATATCATCGGGAAACTGTATAGAGATTCAGCGATTTTGATTAAGCATCAAGGACAGGTTCTGGCTCCTATCTCGTTTCATCGAGGTATCAGACAGGGCTGTCCATTGTCAGGTATGCTTTATGATCTTTCGTTGGAGCCGCTACTGGTGAATCTTCGTCGAATGATCGGACAATATTCAGTGCATCTACCATATACCAATGTGAGGCCTCTTATGTTGGCATATGCGGATGACCTTTCTATTTTCGTGACAAGAGATGAAGCTTTTCCGGTCGCTCGTGCTGTTTTCGAACAGTACGAACGTATAGCGGGCGCTAAAATCAACCTTAGCAAGAGTCAAGGCTTGTGGTGTGGAAGGTGGAGAGATCGTACAGATACTCCACTGAACATCCAATGGACCAATACTTGCCTGAAGTATTTAGGTGTGTATATCGGACGCGAGAGTAAATCAAATAATAGCCGCATCGCTCTTGAGAAACTCTCTAGAGCTGTTAACTCATGGCGTAGTCGACTGTTTCCACTATCCCTAATGGGAAGGTCAGTCGTGATAAACTATTTGATTACCTCGTCCATCGTTCATCTGCTAAAGTCTGAGACGTTTGATGAAGGCTTCGTAGGTCTTCTTCAAGCAAAAGCGATAGACGCCTTTTGGTGCGGAAGACGATGGGTTGCTGAAAGCACGCTCTGTCTGCCAGTCAAGATAGGTGGATTAGGTCTCACTAACTTGGTTGTGAAATCAAGGTGTCTCCAAGTGCGTGCATTCCAACGAGTGTTTTGCCAGAGAGACACCTTAATTTCTCAACTGTGGGTGAATGTACTGGGAGGGATCGGCATAGGGGAGTATTACTACCTGCTCTCTGTTCGACCACCCTATCCTCGTGACTGGCCACAGGATCTAATCTCAACGATTCAGACCTGGGGCAGAATCAGGCCAGCATTTCACCTTAAGTGGAATGCTCTGCGGTACACGCAATTCGCGTCGATTCCATTTCATTTGTTTGCCTACCATGAACAGACAGGTACACAAATGGCCATGATTTCTCTTGACCAGCTGAAGGCTTTTGATAGCGTCTCGCACGAGTACCTCCTGACTGCTCTCGAGGCATTTGGGTTCCCGCCCAGGTGGCTCGATATCATCGGGAAACTGTATAGAGATTCAGCGATTTTGATTAAGCACCAAGGACAGGTTCTGGCTCCTATCTCGTTTCATCGAGGTATCAGACAGGGCTGTCCATTGTCAGGTATGCTTTATGATCTTTCGTTGGAGCCGCTACTGGTGAATCTTCGTCGAATGCTCGGACAATATTCAGTGCATCTACCATATACCAATGTGAGGCCTCTTATGTTGGCATATGCGGATGACCTTCCTATTTTCGTGACAAGAGATGAAGCTTTTCCGGTCGCTCGTGCTGTTTTCGAACAGTACGAACGTATAGCGGGCGCTAAAATCAACCTTAGCAAGAATCAAGGCTTGTGGTGTGGAAGGTGGAGAGATCGTACAGATACTCCACTGAACATCCAATGCACTAATACTTGCCTGAAGTATTTAGGTGTGTATATCGGACGCGAGAGTAAATCAAATAATAGCCGCATCGCTCTTGAGAAACTCTCTAGAGCTGTAAACTCATGGCGTAGTCGACTGTTTCCACTATCCCTAATGGGAAGGTCAGTCGTGATAAACTATTTGATTACCTCGTCCATCGTTCATCTGCTAAAGTCTGAGACGTTTGATGAAGGCTTCGTAGGTCTTCTTCAAGCAAAAGCGATAGACGCCTTTTGGTGCGGAAGACGATGGGTTGCTGAAAGCACGCTCTGTCTGCCAGTCAAGATAGGTGGATTAGGTCTCACTAACTTGGTTGTGAAATCAAGGTGTCTCCAAGTGCGTGCATTCCAACGAGTGTTTTGTCAGAGAGACACCTTAATTTCTCAACTGTGGGTGAATGTACTGGGAGGGATCGGCATAGGGGAGTATTACTACCTGCTCTCTGTTCGACCACCCTATCCTCGCGACTGGCCACAGGATTTAATAGATTCAGTGTTCAGTAATGCTCGAGGTTTTGAAGCTGACACGCATACACTGACAGTTCTCGGAGATATTATTGATATCTCTGGAAACTGTCGAATAAACACGAACACTCCACAACTACACGACCTGGCGGCTTCTGCGCGGGAGAGATTTCGCCAACTTGGGACCAGTGCCCCTGGCACTAAGTTGGAAGATGCTTTCGTTCTGAACAGACCGCCCTTTCAGCACACTTACAACACGTGTCCTCCGTCACGTGCTTATGTCAATAAGACCTCCGGAGTATACAGGATACAACAGATGGCGAACACACCTCGGGGTGAATATAGGCGTGATGGGAGGGATAACTTGCAGTGTAGTCTACAGTTATCCTTCTAGTTACAAAGATGCTGATGTAGCATTCAAATTGCTGCATCACAGTCTTATACATCCTAATCAGTTGTCACATATCGACCGGCGGGTTCAGAGGATCTGCACAGTTTGTTCTGGTGAAGGCACCTTGTTTCACAGGTTCTTCACTTGTCCAGCTTTGCAGAGTCTGATGGAACTGGTGCGCGATATGTGTCAGTTGATCCACCCGAATTTCAGCATTACTAGGACATCATTTCTATGGGGACCAAAGGTTTGTAGTCGGGTGAACTGTTTGATTAGCTTTGTGTTGACACTGGCCAAATCTACAATTCACTTGTACTACATGAGAGCCGGAGATGGGAATCAGAACACTGACCCACAACACCACGCACAAGCACTTAAGAGCCACTTCGTTGACAGATTGAAGAGACGTTTACGTCTTGAATATCTGGCAACGAACGCAGACACATTCAACTGAACATGGCAACCACTATCGTCGGTGCAGGACGGAGCTCTTGTCTTTCGCTGGTGATAGCAGGCTACAGGATTTGCAACACTAGTCCACGGGGCTTCTCCCCGCTTAGGAATCGTTGCACGTGCTGTGGGAAGGACAAGTACTCTGTTAGAGATGCTAAGCTGGAGGGATGATGAGTTTGTAGAGGTCTATGATACTACAGGCCGCCCTCGCGGGACTCTATAACGGTATCGGGTAAATTTTTCGTTCGTTCGGCTATTATGTTTTTAATTCGGTTTCGGTTTCGGTGCTAAATTTCAAAATTTTATATTGAAAATTCGTTCGTTTAGGTCATTATTTTTATTAGATTATTTTGGAAATTGGAACTTCTTGGAACTGCCACTTACCCAATTGTCAAAATTGGGACTTTAAATTTTTTGTACAACTTTTAGATCCTTTCAAAATTCTTGTATCCGTTTATACAGTCTCTTTGAGAATTTTTTTCTTGTTTGCTTTCATTTTGTTTGTGTCATTTCTCTTGTTTTTTAGTTTTTCTAATTGTTTTAATTGTTTAATTGTCCCTATTGACCTTTTATATTTTTAGATTAGCTAGCGACTTTTTGTTTACACTTTGTAGAGCCTTTTGCCACCCTATTTTTAAGGAATTTTAAAAAGAGCCAATGAGCCAAATAATAAAGAGCTTATCTAAATAAAAAAAAAGTCATTAATTACGGGGGATGCAGACAGGATTTCTGCTTCTCATCTTGTCACTGCGACCTATAAGATCTATTGTGACATTACCCCTTGATGCCCTAGGGCGCCCATTCGAATTTAAGGTCTTTGATGAAGCCTATAATATTCTTCAGGGCCATTTTTTCGATATCCTCTGGTAGGGGAAATGCCTTTCCTAAATGTCTTAGCCTTATGCGGCACAGAGCTTCACAGTCACATAGGACATGTTCAGCGGATTCATCGTCTTCCATACAGAATCGACAGGTCTCATCATTGACCTTACCCATCTTCTCAAGGTGTTATCTAAGTGGGCAGGGCCCAGTAAGCAGGCCCGTTATGAGCCTTAGTTCCTTCCTTCTGAGTGTAAGGAATTCTTTGGTCCTCTGTTGCGAGTACTTTATAAACTTCTTCGCTTGTCGCTGCCCCGGGGTATTTTCCCAGTATTTCTTCTTAGTTTTGTCCTCCCAAAGCCTGATCTGAGCTGAGAGGTGACGTTTTGGGTGTCCAAAGATAGGCTCAGGGCCAATGAACGGAGATTTGGCTCCTTCCTTTGCAAGGCGGTCCGCAATCTCGTTTTTCATAATGCCTTCATGTCCTGGTACCCAGATCAGTGTCACCCTATTTGTCTCGGCCAGTTGCTTTAAGACAGTAAGACAGTCCCAAACCAGCTTTGACTCAAAGGTAAACGAGTTTAACGCTTTAAGTGCTGCTTGACTGTCTGATATTATGTAAATTTTTGCTCCACGCATAATTTTATGCACAATGAAGGAGGATACTCTAGCAATTATTCAATCTAAAGATGAAACTGTACGTAAAATAAAAAAGGACTTAGAGAATAAAGATAGCTCATTGTGGGAATGTCGGAATGATATGTTATACCGAAAAGATGGCAGTAAGTTATTATTTTATGTACCTTTCAGAATGAGACAAAATATAGCTAGATCATACCATGATGAAGTCGGACATGTTGGTGTGGATAAAACTGTCGAGCTTATCGAACAAACATATTGATTTCCTAAAATGAAAGAGTTCGTAAGGGACTACATTAATAATTGCATTAAGTATATTACTTTTAACCCAAACCCGTTCAAGCATTGTGATAACCTACAAAGCATTGAGAAAGGTATTAGACCATTTGAGACAATACATATCGATCACTATGGGCCATTGAATGAAACTAGGTCAAAAAATAAATTTATTTTTATGGTGGTTGATACATTCATTTCGTAAAGAACACTCAGGAAGCAATTAAGCATTTGCAAACTTACTTTATGAGTTATAGCATACCCTGTCGTGTGATCTCAGATCGAGGGAGTGCTTTTACTTCACAACTATTCGTCGACTTTTTAGGCAAGCTTAATGTCAAACATGTTCTCGTAGCTACTACGAGCGAATGGAGCTGTTGAGAGAATGAATCGATTCCTAACACACATATTATCCAAATTAACGCCAGATGAGTACTCCTGGGACAAGGTAATTTTGGAGGTAGAATATGTCTTTAACAATACCTATTGTCCATCAGTTAATTGTTCTCCATCAGAATTGCTATTCGGCATCAGTCAAGAGTCCGAATTTTTCTGATATTTTAAAGATAATATCGTTTCGAATATCTGTATCGACACAATTAGAAAACGTGCGATTAAGAGAAATAATGAAGTTTAAGCTTATAATAGAGAATATTACGATAGGAAGTTTACCCTTCCTGTAGATTTTAGGACAGGAGATTTAGTCGTTATTAGAAATGTACATAAGTACAGGTGGGAGTAAAAAGCTTACTGCCAAATTTAAAGGGCCATATAAGATTAGAAAACTTCTACCTCACCGCAGATATGTAGTAGGAGATATTGACGGTTTCCAAATTAGTCAAATCCCATTTGAAGGAGTCTTCGATTTCACAAATATGAAGTTGTGGTTACCTGATCTTCTAGAACACTCAGAAGGACTAAATGACATGACAGATACGAACCATCATGGGTATGACTCAGACATAGCATATAACGAATTAAACGAATTAGACGAAGAGCAGACGGAGAATCTATGAATCAATCTATTTGTTACTTACGAGCTATTCTAACTCTTTAATCCGATCGAACATTGAATTTAGACAAACACAAATATAAATATAACAAAATCACAAATAACTATAACAGTTGTAATAAATCAACATAAACATTAAGCGGAGTTAATTGTCCTAAACAAGTTTTAAAATCTACTGGTTTTTGAATATGTGATCCCCAAGAGAGTCATAACGGCCAATTTTAATTCTTATTTTTCCCACATATCTAAATTTAAGAATGTTAGGGATTTTCTAAGAAACTGCAGTAAATGGTGTGTATACTGTCTGGCTCTGTTCGTCTATTCATTGTGTTTTTCGTGCTTTGAATGTGTAAGGCCTCAAGAGTAAGACGTTTACTATAATCAGGGTTCAGCGCATAAAATTTTGATATTATTATAATTGCGTTGATGGTCATTGGATAAGCAGTGGTTTGACAAAGCTGTCTTTCCTTTGTTTTTTGATTCATTATTCTATTTTTAAGATACTGCCCTATTGTTCCTACATAAGACATGTTGCATGTATTGTCCCCACAGGGGATTATATGTGTACATATACCACCCTTGGAGCTTTTATCTTTAATTTTGCTAAAGCAGTTTTTTACTAATTTTGAGGACTTTAACGTTATTTTTGTTTGTAGATTATTAGACTGAACTATCCTATTAAGTTTCTCTGAGAGGACCGGGATGTATGCTGCTGAACTGTAAGTTTTCGGAGGATTAGTATTTGAGGGATTGTTTTGGCAATATGGGTTTGATTGCCGTAGTTTGTGTATATGTTGGAACAACAAGGAATTAATTATCTTTTTTGGGAAGCCATTTTGCGAAAGAATTGCACGTATAACAGGGATATTTGTGTGGTGAAATTCTGGATGACTTATGTTTAAGACTCTACCTATGAAAATTTTAGCTGTGTTCATTTTTTGGCAATGAGGATGAGTAGATTTGAAAAGTCGTAACCTACCCGATGATGTGGGTTTTTGATACCAATCAGTGATGAGCTCTTGCTTCTTCTTATAATTTTAACGTCTAGGAAAGGCAGGCAACCATTCACTTCCCTTTCTACTGTGAACTGTAATTTGGGATGGAAATTATTTAGTTCATTGAGAACATTATTAATGTTATCATGTTGTACAATTGAATATAATTCATCAACATGTTTTTTCAATAATGGGGCTTTCTTTCAACTTTGCTTAAAGTGTTATTAAGTAGTTCCTCCATAACTATATCTTCTAAAATCGGTGATAGTGGGCTTCACATGGTTAAACCGGAAATCTGTTTGTAAACCGGAAATCTGTTTGTAAATATCTTTATTGAAGACGAAATAGTTGGTTTCTACAATACAAAATTCCAACATTTCAAGGAACTTTTTGTTCGTTAAATTGGTGAATGGCTCAACAACATTCCATTTTTCTTTTATTATTTCCAAGCAAAGTCTCGTTGGATTGCTAGTAAACAAAGATACAACGTCAAACGATACCATAGATTCGTTAGGTTCAATTTGAGTCTTAGAAATAATTTGCTTGAAATCCATGGAATTTCCAACATTGTACCTTGAGTGTGAAGTTAAATTCTTTAAAATGTCTGCAAGATATTTCGATAAATTATATGCTGGACTGTTAATTGACACAATTAGTCTGATGGGACAATTTTGCTTATGTATCTTTGGGAGTCCATATAATTTTGGAGGTAAGCTGTCATTCTAAATTTAGTTCTGTCGGCAATGGTTGAGTTTTTGTGCAGCTGTTTGATATATTCGTTATTTTTTGTCTGTAGGCGTTGTGTAGGGTCAGTTCTTATCGGTCGATATGTATATTTTTCCAAAAGCATGCCATTAATTTTGACCAAATATTCACTTTTCAGCTTTCGTTGGGGAAAAAATTCGGTCCACCATACAATCATTGCTAACGGAGAACATATTTTACAAGCCATCGATGATTACCATAATAGGGATATTGCCAGAGTGAATTTTTGCAAACTAGTTAATAAGCAAAAATTCAAATCAAAATGCGATCAATTTGAAAAATATATGACAATACTATGAAATATCTAGCTAAAAATAAAGAAATATTAATTATCAGTGCTGACAAGGGAAATGTTATTGTTGCCATGCTGAAAAAAAAGTTCTTGTACTGAATATTTCTTAATGATATAATTTTATACATTTTGAGAATAATTTATGACTAGAAAGGAAAAAAATAATAAATATAAAAATTACTTTTTGAAAAGAGAGTTGCTTCAAAATCCGCACTAAAAAATAGAAAATAATTACTCCCTTTACTTATTCAGTATCTACACCGTAAAAATTCTCTAGAGCCTTCATTTGATATTGAATGAAATATTGAAATTATATTACATTTGTGTATAACATTTTCAAGGTATACAAAGAAAGCAAATTCAAAGTAAAGTAATTTAATTAAATATTTTGATATACATTAGGAGCTCCAAATTTAAATTTTTATACTGTGGTGCTAAAATTTCAACTGCTCAGATTTGCTTTGTTTGTGTACCTTGAAAATTTTAAATTTTGTACAAAAAGTGTAATATACAATATCAATATTTAATTAAATGCAAAATGAAGGGAACTCTAAGAACTTTTCTGATTGTACGTGTGTAAGTCAAGGGAGAAATTAATTTAAAAGTTTTCATCCGCATTTACAAGCAGTGACTTTAAAAATATCATTATTATTACTTCTATTGCATTTGATTAGAGTATAAATTTGAATTTTGTATTCACCCTTGATCGAAATCGGCTGTCGGCCAAGGTATAATTTTATTGCAATTTCAACCGGGTTGACAGAATGAAATATGTAGTAGAATTTTGTTAATGAGAAGCAGACTTTTTTTAGATGAAAATTGTAGTATATCTAACAACACTCCTCACAAGACTATTATGTAATTTTCGTTCCGCAGTTGGATTCAGTGGCAGAGACTGTGTTTTGGTGGTCTGATGAAGGTCTTGGGCTATCAGAAGTTCCATCAGGTGTAGTGGGATTATACAATAGGTGCACTAACTATGCTGCTGTCTCTTACAGAGATTGCAAGTCTGTTTTGATTTGCAAGACTAAGAGTTATGACCACCTCAGAGACAATTGAAACATAGTTTATTTTCAATTCCATTGTTAATCTACATACAAGCCGAGTACATCTTGATTCAGTTTGTCCTGTTACATCCTATTGCTATCTGTAGCTGATAAAGAGTTATTAGCTCATAACCTATTCTCAAAGCTATTCTTAAACATATTCTCAAAGATAATTTGTTCGTTTAATGAAAGCGTGCCATTTTAAGAAATATCATCAAATTTCAGTGTGACCTGAATAGGTTATGAGCTAATAACTGTTTAACGACTACAGTTATTACATAAGGTGTTTTAGGTTACACTGAAGAGGAGAGTCTATAGTTTATAATTTCTATTAAAAAAGGTTATGTTAACCACCTTTTTATAAAAAATCAAAAGATAAAACTAAAAAAAAAATTGAAAGTCCAAATTTTCCAAATTATATTGGTTTGGCATTAACCACATTTTTCAGATGATAACCAGTGGTTTCGGTCTCTGCTTGTAGTGCTTCTTTACACTGATTGAGAGAGATTCACACACATAAATCACAAGACCAGGGTTTGATTCTGTAACACAGAGAATTGGAGAATTTCGGCAATGAGGGTTATTTTGACAATTAATTCTCTCTCCACTTAGAATTCTGTAACTCAGGGAATTTGTTGTGAGAATTCCCAAATTCTCTATTCCACTTGTCAGATCTTCAGTGTTTTGCAAGTGGAAAAGTAAGAGGAAAAATTCTCAAATGAGTATTTTCTGTTTTTGTTGTGTTTTGTAAAAGTAACTAGGTACCCAGGAATTTTCAAATTATTAAATTATGAATTAACCACATATCCTCGCTATATTTAAAAAACCAAATTATGGAAATCCATGCAATACTTACAGAGAAATATGAATTTTGGTGTTTAAAAATTTTAAATCACGCAAAAATGGTTCAATTTGGTCGTCTCCCAGTACAGAAGAGACGATATAAAATAAATATGCACGTTAAAGCTTGTAAAGTAGAATGAAATCGCATCTATATTTTGTGTCCCAATTAGATATGCAATTAGTTTTTGTTTATGTTCGCAACAAAGTACTAATGAATGTGGAAGAAAGATCGGAATAAATACATGCAAAATACAGGAACTGTGGTGTATATAATCCACGTGTAAAATTGCCGTTTTTGAGCATTAAAAATTCCTCCTCGCCCAACTTCCCTCCTATATCATATTTGCCCCGAGCTCTATATTTTTCTGATATCACAGACATTTCTTTCCCAATCTCCATTCTCCAATTATTCCAGAAAAACTAAAACAAAGCTTACCCCCTACATCTCTCAAAAACTACGCTATTAAGAAAAAATTTCAATTTGTCCCGACGTCGACAGATAATAGACCCGTGTACCTTGAATATAAAAAAAAAGCCAATCCTCTATACCAAAAACTGATACCCTTTATGATTCATACTTTTTCAACTTGTAAGTTTTCCCTAATTCTCCAAACATATTAGTGAATTGCGAATGGAGAATTAATTAAGTGCCGAACACAATTCCGACGTTTCGATCCGATTCAATCCAACCCATTTCGATCCAAACGGATGCATGAGAACAATTGTTCCGTTCGGTTTCAAACACTTTACTTTAAAATTTTTGCCAGATTTTGTCTTTCATCCATGAAAACTTTCTGTTTTTGTCATATAATTCATGTTTTTTTGTTATTTCTTCAGCAAAAGCCTTTTCATGCATCTTTGAGTATAAAGAAATCTTTACAGATGATTTTTCTAGGTTATGTCATACGTAAAAGTTGAAATTTGCTCAACTTCTCCATTTCGCTCCATTTCAGTGTAATGTGTCCAATTGCACGTATGTCACATATAAGCGAATTTGACACTTGTACGAATCGGGTCGAAAGGGTGAAATTGTGTTTCGCCCTTTAGGCAGTTTTAATCGGAGAAAACGAAAATTCTCATCTCCCAAATTTCTTGGAAGATGGGTAACTCTACAGAATATGGCTCCTTCCCCTGAACGAAGACCGGTATCCGCAATAGGAGCCCTGAAGTCCAATAGGCTCTTTGTCGCTATCTGTCAGGGTGTTCGGCTCAATATTCTTGGCTGCTCTTTCGTATAGATGCAGATTTTGATGACTTTCTGCAGCCAAATTTTCTTCCATTTTTACCATTGAACATGAAATGTAGCTCACACTCTCTCCGTTACTGGAAGCCAGGCTCTATCATCAATGATGTTAGAAGAGCACGGATAAGATGAAACATTTTGTTTATGAAATATGTAAGTATTTTTGTCGTCAGCTTTCATCTATGGGATATTAAGACTAAAAATACTTGAAAAATTTAAAATTGAGCATCACTTTTACTGAAAAATAACTGCAAGTTTACTACCTTTTCGTAGTCCAGGTGACATACATATATTTAGGTGTATCCACATTAATTCTGTTGTGAGCAGAGTTTATGCAGGACTTCGTTTTTTATGAGTGTCATACATATTATGACCTATCGATGTGAAATATTTGGAAAGCTTGATTAGAATAATAGAAGAAAAGTTGAGATTTCTTTTAATTCTATCATCCCAAATGTGCATAGCCTCAGAAGATTTGATCATGTTTCTGAATTTAAGAATTCAATTTTGGGCAGGGCAGCTCATGAAATATAAATTTTCTGAGATCTGTCACCAAAAGGCACAATTGTTTAAATTAATGCATGATTACTGTAAAGAAACCATTTTTTAACACACAAAAACATAATTATTATTTAAATTATTCCACTAGAATAGTCCAGAAATTGATTTTTTCCACAAAAAAACGCAATCATTTGAATTGTTATCAGAACTGTTAATACAATTTACAGTTGTCAATTGCCTGCTTTTAATTACCGCTTCGAAAAAGGTAGAGCAGAAAATCTTGCTCTAGGTTACTCCAGTTCACTTTAGAACAGACTCATTGAACACAGTTCAACTCACTTTAGAGTACATTAGAGCAGTGCTCTGAATTCATTAAACACGATTTTCTGCTCTTTTCTGCTAGAGTAACCTATAGCAGCTCATTAAACAGACCTATTATTACGCAGTAATTTATTTAATTAAAATTATTAAGCTTAAATGTCGGAATCTTTACGAGGTATTTCCTAGGTTCAACAGAACACAGCATTGGTTACTACCACGGTGCAATTTCCTTATCACCTAACGCCTGTTTTTTCACCATGAATATGGAATGATTTACCACAATCCATAAAAGATATGATTCAGACCAACACTTTAGCTACAATTAGGAGTAGTGTTTTTAATATTTTTCAATCCTATTCTTTTTTATATTGCAAATTTTTATATTTATCGTTTTTGTTTTTTTTTTTAGCTTCAATCTAGCATTAATTATAAGTACAGTATTACTTAGTCATATTGTTTTGTTTTGATTTTCTCGTACAAATAAAAAAGATTTATGTCTTAATTGTATAACAGTTCTCTGAATAAATTTGAATTTGAAATGATATACATTTTGAGTGTAGATTCCAAATCTGTTGCCGTTTTGGGCGAAAACCTCCATCATTCCACTCAAAAATAAGGTTGATCTTTGTTGTGCTTCGTCATTGTAGTTTAAAGCTGTGTTTTTCACAAATCCAAACCAAAGAACTATATCTATAGTATTCAAATATGTGCAAATTTACATGCGATGACGGGGGTTTTCACACTGTACCCTATATGTATGTATATGTAACTAATATCGGTAAATTAAACTATTGTCTGAAGATGGATAACCATTGTTTATGCATGAAGAGAAAGATATGGTGAATATGAATGAGATGAAACTAATTACTTACCGTACTTAAAAATATGTTAATTCAGGAAAATCCTCCATTAGCTCTCTCAGTTTTCAAAATAAAATTCAAGTTTTTATAAAAAAATTTTGGCGACCACGTTTGAGATATTCTCTATATTTGAGTTGGAGTTTGGTTTGGGTCACATCTGCTATCAAGATGTGTTATGTTTATTTTTATTTATTTATCTTTGTTTATAGTGTTGCTGCATTGTGAAAATTCTGTTTGGAAAATATTTGATTTCGAAATTCACGTACTTTTGCGCACGAGAATACATTTTTCTCGTACATCGTTTTTAAATAGAGCTTAGCGGATTGGTACGGAAAGCTGTCTCTTCACCGTAAGATTCGGAATATAATATTTGTAAAACACTTGAATGAATACAAAATTGTTATATACAATATAAAATCTATAGGGTATACAAAGTTTGTCATTCCGTTTACAACACCTCGAAGTAATGATGGTATAGAAAAATGGATTGGGAACACACGCATAATAGTAAAAGTTATTTCGATTTTTGCATGTCCAGTTGCCCGTCCGTCCAGCCGTTTGACCGTCCGTCCATTTGTCCTCACGATAACTTGAGAGCGCGTGTATTTAGAGAGCTGAAATTTTGCACGGGCTTTAGAAAAAAAAGTAAATTTAAGTTTTACAAGTAAAAAAGCTAGAATTGGTCTAAGATCAATTGTTACGATACCATGAACTCGTATGTCATTTCGTATGGTAACCCATCTGTGCAAGTTTGATTTTTGAAGAGATTTTTTCGCATATATTCCTATAACGGTTCGTGGGACAGAAAAAATAATTATAACCAATTTTATAGGATTTCATATTCTGAAGAACTTTTTAGTACATTAAAGCCGTATCGAACTGATCATTTTCACGGGATACATAAAACCCTTTTTATATGGCAAGACCAAGAAGGGGTTACCCGATTTTGTTCACTTTTAAAATTATATTTACTATTTTTAAGAAAACACTATGTACAAAATTTCACCGCTATACGTTGACGCGTTCTCAGGTAGTGTCCAAATATGTGAAAAACGAAATTTTTGTATGGAAAATCTACGAAGGAGTTACCCGATTTGTCCCGTTTTCGAACTTAATATTATTTTTTTTTTAAAGCCCATGTGCAAAATTTCAGCTCTCTAAGTAAACGCGATCTCGAGTTATCGTGAGGGCGGACAGACGGACATGAAAAAATCAAAATAAGTTTTATTTTTATACATGGGTATCCAATTCATTTTGCTCTACCATCATTATTTCTATAGGTGTTACAAACCGAATGACAAACTTAGTATACCCTATGATTTTATCTATGGTATAGAAATGGGACTATACGGGTAAGTCCTTCCTGCGGTTCCCAGACACAAATTTCAACTTTATACTTTAGATGATGAAATCATAGGTTATACTAAGTTTGTCATTCCGTTTGTAACACCTAGAACTAATGATGACAGGGCAAAATGGATTGGACACCGACGCATAATCTCAAAAGTTATTTTGATTTTCATGTCCGTCTGTTCGTCCGTTTCTCCATCCGTCTACCCGTCGGTCCGGGCGTCTCTCCTCACGGTAAAACGGAAACGCGTGTACTTAGAGAGTTGAAATTTTACACAAATTTATGTTCGAAAATGATACAAATCGGGCAACCCTTTCCTCGTTTCTATATATATAAAATTCTATGAAATTCTTTATGATTACTTTTACTGTCCGAACCGTTCTAGAAAGATATACGAAAAACCCCTTCAACAATCAAACTTGCATAGAGAAGTGAGTATACGAAATTACATACAGGCATACATCTTCCAGGCCTAGGGTATCATAAGAATTGCTCTTTGATGAATTCTAGGTTTTTTCTTTTTGAATCCATTTTATAACACCTTTTTCTAAACCTTTAAGACTTCACCCTATATTATATGAACAAATTTTGGTCTGAAAAATCTTTAGTGTGATGTTGAGGATAATTTAATATGTGTAGTGAGATGTTTGAATTCAATCTTAACAGAAATTTGTTTTTAAAGCTCGCTTATATAACTTTCTTGAAGATCCGTAGCAGTTAATTAATTGGCAGTATCATATATAAGTCTTATTCAGAATTCTTTTAGTTGGTTTAGGTATATCATCTCTATTTATATAAGACTAGCAATTTATGTATTTAGTTGTTGAACTTATGACCGTATGGTTAATTTTAGACGTAGACAAATAAATAAATAAATAAGTTGTTTTAAGAGAGCTTTTTGTTGAAAAATATAAAGATAAAACATTGAAAGATTTGGCTAATCACTATAAAATGTTCTAGTAAATGTAATACAATTAAAGGCTAGTACTTTAGGATAATAGGTATACAAAATAAGAAATACTTAATAAAACAGCAGTAGATAATGAATGATAGTAATAATGAATATGTCGCATCTCATTCTAGCCCAAATAAAATAAATAGTTCTCTAAACGTGTTAATAATTATCATAAGTAAATCTTATATTGCATGGCTATGAATATTTGATGAGTTTTCTGACTAAAAGTATAAGCACTTTTCAATAATATTTAAGCACACACAGGAATGGAAATGTACGGATCCAGAAAATTCGGCTGGTCCTAACAAAAATATTATACATAGTATTAGAAATAATCAAAACAAAGAATGTGTCCTCATACAAACATTATGCATCTACATCTACGCGAATTTTAATTAATTATTCTAGATCAAAAATATGAAATAATGTTGACTTTTAATGCAGCATAATAATTCATTCTTTGTCCGACATTCGCGTAAAAGTTCAGGCATTACCTTTACAAGCAGCTTATTTTATGTAGGTACGTTAAGTGGTTAAATGAAATATGTAGACATTAGGTTTGCAAAGGTTTGCAAAAATTATCAATTGAAGTGTGTGTAGTATAGGAAAAGAGACAAATAACCATTTTAATTTATAAAAAAGCTTTTCAGACTTCCAGATAGGAAGTATATGCGATAATTTCGGGGCAATAATAGAGACAGTTTAAGAAAAAATTTACATAGTTACGTATGATGATTAGGTAATATATACAGACATATATTGTAAAACTTCACACGGATGTGGTATGATTGATTAATTACTACGGTTTTGGCTCAAGTCCCCTTTCATAATTTTTTTTGAATTTTTCAGTTTGGAATCTATTTTATTTGTTGTTTTAGAAAGCTCGAATAAATTTAATTTTAACTTAAGGTGGGAAATCTTAAAAAGACACGAAAAGTTAGTTCAACTTTGCATGAAATCTGTGCGAATTATCATGATCAAAACCGCACATAATTATAGAAAAAGGATAAACGTAATTAGCTTTAGTACAATGTACAATTCATGAAATTTGCAGACTTTTGTACATAATTACGTAATAATGGTACATTAAGTAAATAATTTTGTACTTGACTATGGACGATATTGTGGTGGAAGAGGAAATGACGGAAACAAAACCAATAAAAAAGTTTTGGTTACTAATATATTTTCAATTGAATGTTGGTATTTTCAGAGATGAATAACTACCAAAATTATGATACTATTTCAAAGAAAGTTCAATTTCTAACAAAGATCGAACAGTTTTCTGTTCATTTTGAAAATCTAAAATTGTCTCGTGATAAAGAAAATATAGTCAACTATGTTAAATATGCTAACCACAAAAATTTCTTGTTTCTATATATTTTGCATACAATTTGGCGTTTTTAATTTGTTTCATCATCGTCAGATGAAACGATGTGCTTTTGGAAAGCTTTCACTGGTTTTGAAAGCTCTGCGGACTGTAGCCGGCATGCTCAGACAGTGTATGCCGTCCATTTTCTGCATTAGGTACCTATACGAGTATGTGTGTAGATATCGCCGAATATTTTAATTTTTATCATTGATATTTTCATATGTGCTTGGGAGGTTATACATTTTTTTGGCAGTTCTATTCTGGTCATAAGTAACGAATTGTGAGTAACTATTATCTTGTGCCGTCTATGCTATTCTTTAATCATGGGACGTATTAGTAAAATTCGGTCCAATAGTTATGGAATAAAGAAGAGAAATAATGAATGTTGCTAGATATGTAAATTTATATATATGTACATTGTACAGCTATTCCACACCAAAACGACCAAAAAGGGCTTATTTTGGACCCTACACATAACCTCATTTTAATGAAATTGATGAAACTGTTCATGACACGGATAATAGCTATTAATTTAATCGATTAAGGGAGGTTACCACAAAAAAAGCTCAAAATCTCAGTGGACATAAATGCATTAGAGTATGCAATTGAAAATGATTTTAAGAATTCATATTTCAAAAACGAAGCCGAACGTGATCGCAAATTTTTGTATGTACATAGACAGATAAAGGCTTCTAGCTTCAAAATAAAAATAGAAAACAAAGTGCTGGTAGTGTTCAATAGTAAATAAATTCTTAAGAACTTCAGCATGGTATATGGGCACAATTTCGGCTGAGTCTAAAAAAAAATGCATAATGAGTCTTAGTTAAATCGCCTTAAATGGCTAAAATCTTTTAACTTTAATGGAAAGCTTTAATTTTGAAAATGAGAATATTGATATATATTTAAATTTATCAGATACTTCTAATTTGTTGAGTTGCTTAAAAGCCTATAGAGATGTAATTAAATGGGAAAACTTTATGATTTTCCCAACAAAAATTTTTAATTATTTTTAACAAAATCCCGGAAGATTTTGACACAAAATAGAAGGTAGAATTTCGTCAGGAATTTTTTTACAATGTCGTAGAATAGAACACAGGATTTATTCAGCGTATTTCCAGATGTACAGTAGAAATATCATGATAAAATGTATCACGTTGTTCAATCGAACTATTTTGGACCAATGTCGGCCTCCAATATTGCATACATATTCTATAGAAAAATGTTTAAAAGAAATTTCTGAGATACGTGAATTATTATATTATCGGTTTTATATTGGAACGAGTGAGGCACTGTTACTGGTTTTCGCTTTAGTTAGGTCGTCAAGTTGAGGCATTGTTGTTTTTATATTCGAGCGAGGCGTTACTGGTTTTTGTTGTCTTCAAGCGAATGTTACACTATCGCTCTAATATTTGCGTCGCTTCGAAAAAAGTGAATTATATTTTATGGCGGTTGGTTGACGAAATAAAATAAGTATACATTTCTCATACGTTTTTAACAAACTTACAACTTTGAATACATCATTTATTGAATATTTTTTAATTTCCTAGGATGAAACATAAAGCAGAGAGGGGAAAAGAAGATACGAAACAGTAAGGTGCACTTTGAAAAAAAAAAATTATAGGCAGGCCACATACTGCACAATCACCGACTGTAGTCGATGACTAAAAAGTCAGTTGACTTTGCTCGTTACACGCAACAGCGTGCGGTACCGCAAACTGCTCTATTTTACATCAGTCAGCTACCAAAAAATCAGAAGGGAGCTGTTGACCGGCAACTTACTGAATCGAACCGACTGTTGTGCTCAGTTTGCATCAGCAACCTTAATATCAATCAGTTGATTGTTGTTGATCGGATTTACATATTATATTTATCGTACAATATTTACGGGGTGAGATCTTATTGCTTTTCTGAAGAGAATATCCTGAAAATTGAAAGTGGAAAAATTTCGTATTATTTGTGAATTTCCTCGAAGCCGCCAGTAATTTAGGAATCTTACAGCATTGATGGCATTTCCAACTTTTAAGTAAAATTCGGTTTATTTTATTAGATTTTAAATACATTCATATATAAGTATTTTTGTTTATGATCGGAAAAGACGGATGGATTCTTCCACATCCTTTTTCTTGAAATCCTTTTTCTTCTTCTCCTTCTTTTCAATGACCAGTAAATTACTACAGGACTTTTGTTTTTTAATGCAATTTTTAAATCGGTTATCTAGTGTTTAACAACACTGTGAAATCTTAACAAAAATCGAAGCACCACTCAAACTCAACGTCGATTACTAATCTGGCAGAAGTGGATGCAATATGCGTACATACAATGATAGTCAATCAGCAACGTTTAAAAATAAATCAGTCGGTGACAAGTCTCTGACTGGACTATTAATTGACTCGGCAGTGTGCGGTCAACAATATAATACAGAAGTGCATACGGCAGCTATCAACGTTAATCAAGATCTTTTAGTTCCCAATGAAAACATCATTGAAACGACAGGGCCGTCTCAGGAAAATGACGGTATTATTTATTTTGATCCTACTACATGACCAAAAGATGGTTATCACTTAGGTGTCTTATCGCACACGGCCTGAACAAGTGCTGATAATTGCTTATAATTTTCCGAAAGACAGGGAGAAAGGACACTTCAATTCATCATGTTACAATAGAAAGGTGATCAATTGTGAAATCGTCAATATTCTATATCCACAAACTCAGTATGTTGTACTACTACCTATCACAGTATGATTTCCAAATTAAATATTCTCCAGGAAGATACAGCATCGAAGCTGATTGCTTAAGCAGGAACCCAGTTTTAAAAGCAAATGAAAACCTGGATGAACAATTAAAAATAGTCAATATAATAACACTACAAGATATCTAAAAAACCAAGTAAAAAAAAATGAAAAGATACAGAGCAGAAAAGACAAATGAATAACAAGATATAATGTTTATTACATGAAAGTTAAGAAAAAAGAAAAAATAATCCTATCAGAGCAATTCAGTATACAATTCATCAAATATGTACATATAGACCTGGGTCACATATGCATTAAACAAATGCAAAAACTGAAAATATGAATCTGTGAAAATTGTATAGTATGTATAAAAAACAAATCAAGAGGACAAAACAAACATGGATTGATGTCTCACTTGGGTCCTGCCACAAAACTTTTCGAGATCTGTTTCATGGATAAGATTCGAAGATTTGGGCGTTCAAGGTCAACAAAGAGATATTTGCACCTGTTATCAGATCATTTCACTCGGTACGCTTACATTTTGACGTCAAGTACACAAAATGCAAATAATTTTATAAAACTAGTGAGAAACTGTGCGCAGGCTAACGACATTGGCATAATTCTATCAGACCAATTCCTTGGTATCAATTCTAGAGACATTAAGAAATTTTTGGACGAAAATAATATTCCAATAATTTTCACTGCTGTGGACTCGCCCTTCTCAAATGGAATAAACGAAAGAGCGAACCAAACGTTAGTCAATAAAATCAGATGCAAGATAAACGAAAGTGATGACAAAATAGCGTGGACAACCATAGCACAAAAGTGTGTAAAAAACTACAACGAAACTGTCACTGGATACGCTTCAAAGTATCTTCTAAATGGCACCGATGTTTTGCCAAATGAGTGGAAACTTCAACAGACTGAGTATGATTTGATCCAAGACTGGAAGAAAGCTTTGGAAAATTCATTAAGATCACATAATTACAACAAGACCAGTTACGATAAAAATTGAAAACATGTGGACTTCAAAGTTGGTGATAACGTTTTTGTGGATAATGGAAACAAACTGAATAGGAAAAAGCTTGACGAATTAAGAATGGGACCCTATAAAATCATAGAAAAGATATCAAACTCAATTTACAGGATAACCACTAACTATAGGAAATCAGAGTCAAACTTTTTCCACATCTCAAAACTAACTCCACTCCAATCCCTGCGCATGAAAGCCATAGAGAGGATGAGTGAGTAATTGCCTGGATATATCTTCTCTGGGAGGGGGATATGTAAAGAAAAATATAATTTTCTTTAATTTAAATATTTTATAGGTTATGATCCATGATGAAGCATAACTTATAAGTACTGCCTTGTGAAAACAATCGAGTAAAATTAATTTTATTAACTTATTATAATAAAAAACCGATTGTGATTTATGAACGAACATTGTAATTAATAACATTAAATATCGTTTCTTTTCTTATAGGTAAAGTTTGTTTTCATAATTGATCAATTCTACTGTTTGTTTATAAGAAAATTACTCATAATCTAACACAATAAATCTTTCCTTATAGAGAAACTCAGTTGTGTTTTGATTAACTGTGTCATTCAAATCACTACGAATAAAAAAAAAAAGGAAATATCTTATATATATATACAGGGTGTCCCGTAACTCGACGTCAAGCCGGAACCGGGTGATAGACCAAATCGTAACAGTTGCCAGAAAAATATAAAAAAAAAAAAAATCTAAGTCATGTATTTTTCAAATTATAAACATTTCTTTTGTTTTCGTGAAAATGTACACCTTGTGATGGTTTTTTAGCTCCTGTTGCTACAAATCTTTACTTTTCTTCAATTTTATTTTTCTTATGTAACCCCGAATAGTGCTTATTAACCTGTTGCTTTAAGTTCTGAGCCAACTGCTCCAGCTTGGAAGAAAATATCACATTTTGCCGAACCAACAATATAAAATTAATAATTCGTTGAACTTTAACTGACTGTACTGAAAAATAAAAATGTACTACGCCAGTTTGGCAAGTAACGTTAAAAGTTGACGCATTTAATAAGGATTCTAAAATGGTATAATACTTGCTACAATATTTCTTAGATTACGAAAAAAAAAATTTTTTCTTAAAGAAACCCAGTTTCGAAAAATTTCTTTTTACATACTAAAAATAATTCTAGTGTACCCAAAGCCTGCATTAAGACCGCAACTTTAAGATTCTAGTTTGAGTGAGAGTCAATCCATGAAGTGTGATTGAGACAGATAGTGACGCTTTCAAGTTAGAGATGCTAACTTTTTGTTAAATTTAGGACACATTTTCCTTAATTTTAAAATTAAACACCAATTATTTGGATGCTAAGATTTATTATTTACAAAAGATGTTCAAACTGCCTTCCTTCATTTTCAATACAAGCTCGACATCTTCTTAAAAAAGATCGGGTTATCAGACGGGCAATTCTTCCGTTGTTGACAAATTCAACTACTTCCATAATTCTTTGCCGAAACTCAGCTAAATTTTCAATTGACTTCTTATAAACTTTCTCTTTCACTGCGCCCCAGTAAAAGAAATCTAATAGATTTAGATCAGGTGAACGGGCTGGCCACGAGATCCTACCAGACCACCCTATCCATCTGTCCGGATATTATTCATTGAGATATTCTCTAACTGAAAGGCCATAGTACGCTGGTCAGCCGTCTTGCTGATACCACATCTCTCTGTAAATACTTAGTGGCATGTCTTCCAGTAAATTAGGTAAACGGTTTTGTAAAAAATCTAAATAAACTTCAGCATTAAAGACCTCTGGCAACTCAAAAGGTCCTATGACTTTTCCATATAAAATTCCTATCTATTTTGTCTCATTAAATTCGGATTCTCTACGTGCCACTCGTGTAAGTTGTGTAGGCTCATCTGTCCGTCTTTTTTAAATGTCGATTCATCCGACCACAAAATTTTCTCGAAGAATCGCGGATCTTCCCGTTGTCTTTGTAGCATCGTTTGACAAAACGCAACCCGATGTTGATAGTCCCGAGGTAGCAGGGTTTGTACTCGCTGCACATGGAATGGGTGTAGCTCATGGTTTTGTAATATTCAGTGAGCTTCGCTTAGAATTTAAAGCAACAGATTACTACATGCAATGACTCTCCGTCTCCCTCAAACTAGAATCTTAAAGTTGCGGATTTAATGCAGGCTTTGGGTACACTAGAATTATTTTTAGTAGGTAAAAAGAAATTTTTCGAAACTGGGTTTCTTTAAGAAAAAAAATTTTTTTTCCGTAATCTAAGAAATAATGTAGCAAGTATTATACCATTTTAGAATCTTTATTAAATGCGTCAACTTTTAACGTTACTTGCCAAACTGGCGTAGTGCATTTGTTTTTCAGTACAGTCAGTTAAATTTGGGTGAAATATTAATTTTATATTGTTGGTTCGGCAAAATGTGACATTTTCTTCCAAGCTGGAGCAGTTGGCTTAGAACTTAAAGCAACAGGTTACATAAGCACTATTCGGGATTACATAAGAAAAATAAAATTGAAAAAAAGTAAAGATTTGTAGCAACAGGAGCTAAAAAACCATCACAAGGTGTACATTTTCTCGGAAACAAAAGAAATGCCTATAATTTGAAAAACATATGACTTAGATTTTTTTTTATATTTTTCTGGTAACTGTTACGATTTGGTCTATTACCTGGTTCCGGCTTGATGTCGACTTACGGGACACCCTGTATATATTTCATTCGCTACATCGACTCCCCCTCAGTGATAGTGTCCATCAAAGTACCGTCCGATATTAATTGATTAAAATATTTATCATTAAAAAGTGAACAAAAGTTTTTTTTTACTAGTTGCACTTTTTGTTGTTGGTGTGTGTCCATTCAAATCCAAGTCCACAAATGCCGATTTTAGACGATCAACAGAGATAGTGGTCTCTCTTTCGCCGAAGTCAATCATGAAATTGTTTTTATTTCTTTTGATAACTTTAAAAGGTCCTTCGTACGGACAATTTAATGACAGCTTAGATCTATCAAATCTAACAAAAACGAATTCGTAATCCTTTAAGTCTTAAGATACAAAAACTTTTGCATCTTATTTTCTAATACTTCGAGTATAAAATTTTATATATGGTTCCTGTTCGAACCAAATCGCTTCGAATATATTTTTCTTAACAAATACCTTCTGAAAAGAAAACATCCTGAAAACAAAGCATCAAACTTTTAGGAAAATTAAATCTAAATCGGTTACTCTTAATCAAAAGACAGGTACACAACCAAACAAAGCCATGTATTTGTCATCTACATAACACATTGCACAAATACAATATATGTATATGTATAGCTTCATCGAGCAGATCACATTAAAATCATTAGCATATATTTGAACTGTTACATTCGTGATAAAAACAATTCCTGCAAACGGAAAATATTGAAATATACCATGCTAAAATTGAGTTCTGAAAAGCAAATAAATTTAATATAATGACAATGTTCCCTAAAAACCGGTACGACATATAACAAAAGCATGTGTTGTCATGTAACATACAATGCATGGCAAACATATGATCAGATCAAGCAGATCAATTTGCAAATCTATTATCATTATAAGTACCATCGAACGGGAATTTCTTCTCTACGTAATAGAGACAACATTTTTGCAAATGTAATTCAATTTAACACAGCAGCATGTGAAGCTGTAAACTTCTTGTTGCTATGCATTTTTGTTCGTTGCTAGGTAAATTTTATCCCCACTACCTTAAGATCACAGCTGCACTGCCAATTCTTGTAATCATGCGCCGCTGCTACTCTATCAGTGGTGTCGTGTGCAAGCAAGGGCTATATAAGCGACAAGCTGACTGATCTCGAGCTCTTTTTGCACTTGGCATCACTTGGGGTAAGTTGACTTGTTAGGGACTAACATTTATACCGGGTATCGACTGGTATATTAATTACTAATAATCATTAATTTCTGGACTCGACGGAAATTAAATTTTCTTATTTCGGGTCTCGACTGAACTTAAGATAACTCTTTAAGCCGGGTCTGGGCTGACTTAATGAACATTATCTCGGGTCTCGACTGAGATAATAATTTACTAACAAACACTTTATTTCTGGTCTCGACGGAAATAAAGAATCTTACTTCGGGTCTCGACTGACTTATTGAACATTATCTCGGGTCTCGACTGAGATAATATTGTTAACATTAACACTTTATTTCTGGTCTCGACGGAAATAAAGAATTGTTCTAACGAAGAGCAAAGGGCTTAACATTAACTTACAGCGAATTCCTCAAGTGCCAAGTTTGAGATCGGTGAGTACCAGCCACTTGTAACATTTTAATGTTATTCATATATCTATTTGACTATATTTTGACATATATATAAACTATACATTTCGTGTGCATATCTATTTCTTACATATATATTTATATTACATTTTTGACGATCTTATATTACAACTTGTTGCCAATAAGTGTTTTCAGTGTGATACAAAAATCTCTGAAAAATTTCTGAAAATCTTACGTTATAAATCAGTGTCAATAAATGTGTTGATCTCTGACCCAACAGTTTATCTAATTCTGTCTTAATACGATTACTTGAGATGCTTAAGCTAAGCAAGTGTGCCAGTGTTTTGAAGTTAAGTTATTCTAACTCTTGCTCTATATGAACCCCATATATTGAATATCTATTTATATATCTATTATTAATAATCATGTAAGTGTGTTTCCCCATTCGTTTGAATCGTTGACCTGATAGTCTTTATACATAATCTCATCTTAATAGTGGGAAATTCTAAAAAATAAGTGCAATAGTTTCTTGAAAATAAAAGAAAGTGAACAGTGTTGATTTGTTGTTAGGAAATAGATAACTGATCTTGATCCAAATTTACCAGTGCATTCACTTCAGTCACTTAATCAAATTTGCGTGTACGTTCTGTTAACGAACAGTACAGTTCCTGAGTTTATTAACTACGCAGCGGTTGCTCATAAACCAAATCAGCTGGACAACAGTTAATATCTTCTTTTATTGTGGTTCTAAGACTTAAGAGAATCGGTGGTAGATATTTGCATTACCCAATTAGTGTTATCTGTTTTTGTTCTTTAGGCTGCTTTTAACTGTCTATGTAAACAAACGCTCTATCATTCCATTCGATTGTGGATGATAAGGTGAAGAGCAGTGGCATGGCGTGGACTTGGGGAGATATTTGCACCTGTTATCAGATCATTTCACTCGGTACGCTTACATTTTGACGTCAAGTACACAAAATGCAAATAATTTTATAAAACTAGTGAGAAACTGTGCGCAGGCTAACGACATTGGGATAATCCTATCAGACCAATACCTTGGTATCAATTCTAGAGACATTAAGAAATTTTTGGATGAAAATAATATTCCAATAATTTTCACTGCTGTGGACTCGCCCTTCTCAAATGGATTAAACGAAAGAGTGAATCAAATGTTAGTCAATAAAATCAGATGCAAGATAAACGAAAGCGATGCCAAAATAGCGTGGACAACCATAGCACAAAAGTGTGTAAAAAACTACAACGAAACGGAGCTCGCTGTCACTGGATACGCTTCAAGGTATCTTCTAAATGGCACCGATATTTTGCCAAATGAGTTGAAACTTCAACAGACTGATCATACTCATCATCCAAGACAGGAAGAAAGCTTTGGAAAATTCATTAAGATCACATAATTACAACAAGACGAGTTACGATAAAAATCGAAAGCATGTAGACTTCAAAGTTTGTGATAACGTTTTTGTGGATAATGGAAACAAACTGAATAGGAAAAAGCTTGACGAATTAAGAATGGGACCTTATAAAATCATAGAAAAGATATCAAACTCAATTTAGAGGATAACCACTAACTATAGGATATCAGAGTCAAACTTTTTCCACATCTCAAAACTAACTCCACTCCAACCCCTGCGCATGAAAGCAATAGAGAGTATGAGTGAGTGGTTGCCTGGATATATCTTCTCTGGGAGGGGGAGATGTAAAGAAAAATATAATTTTCTTTAATTTAAATATTTTATAGGTTATGATCAATGATGAAGCATAACCTATAAGTACTGCCTTGTGAAAACAATCGAGTAAAATTAATTTTATTAACTGAAAGTTATTATAATAAAAAATCGATTGTAATTTATGAACCGACATTGTAATTAAACATTAAATATCGTTTCTTTTCTTATAGGTAAAGTTTGTTTTCATAATTGTTGAATTCTACTGTTTGTTTATAAGAAACTTACTCATAATCTAATACAATAAATCTTTCCTTATAGAGAAACTCAGTTGTGTTTTGATTAACTGTGTCATTCAAATCACTACGAATAAAAAAAAGGAAATGTCTTATGTATATATATATTTCATTCGCTACATCGACTCCCCCTCAGCAATAGCGTCCATCAAAGTAATCATTAAAAAGTGAACGAAACTTTTTTTTTACTAATTGCACTTTTTGTTGTTGGTGTGTATCCATTCAAATCCAAGTCCACAAATGCCGATTTTAGCCGAAGTCAATCATGAAATTGTTTTCATTTCTTTTGATAACTTTAAAAGGTCCTTCGTACGGACAATTTACAAATCTTACAAAAACGAATTCGTAATTCTTTAAGTCTTAAGATACAAAATCTTTTGCATCTTATTTTCTAATACTTCCGGTATAAAGTTATGTATATGGTTCCTGAGTTTATTAACTAAATGTGATGGATCTAATGTGGTTTTTGGTGTATCTACAAAGAATTCACCTGGGATACGCAGCGGTTGCTCATAAACAAAATCAGCTGGACAACAGTTAATATCCTCTTTTATTGTGGTTCTGAAACCTAAGAGAATCGCTGGTAGATATTTGCATTACCCAATTAGTGTGATCTGTTTTTGTTCTTAAGGCTGCTTTTAACTGTCTATGTAAACAAACGCTCTATCATTCCATTCGATTGTGGATGATAAGGTGAAGAACAGTGGCATGGCGCGGACTTGGGGCGATAAGATTATAATATTACAAAAGCATTAAATAACCATGCGGTCAAATGTTATTGCAACGCTTCTAATAAATTATAGCGACTCGGACTGGGTATTTTCTCGGGATTCGGGACTCGACACTCGACGAGTGCAAGTTTTTAAAATTAATCAAAGACCAGGAAATTGAAAAGGTAACCTACGTATTTAGGAATATTCTGATCAGTTTCGAGATTTATGTTTTATTTATTTTTTAATTATACACATATCTGTGGACATTAATAAAGACTCGTCCTCACTTTCCATTGTTACTGAATAAAGTCAACGTTTACACTAATAAAACTAAACAATTAAAATGTAAATAGCTAATCCAACTGGTGTAAATTTGCTCAAATTATCTGAATGTAATCAACTAAATTTAACTGCCACCTTATAAAAAGGAAAACACTTCTTTTTAGTTTACATAAATTGTAACCGCCAACGCGTTTCGTCTTATCAGAACATCATCAGGGCTCTTGTTGTAGCCCTGATGATGTCCTGATAAGACGATACGCGTTAGCGGTTCAATGTATTTAAAATAAAAATATATGTGTACGTTGTGGAAAAAACTAAATATGTTTTTTTATCTTTTATTAGATAGCAGTTAAAATGAATCTATTCTAGCAAGTGTTATCTATAAAATCTGTGAATTATTCAGTTCAATAAATAATTATAATTTTAACAAATTTTAGTAATTTATTTTTCTGTTATTCTTATTGAACTCCAAAATATTAAACATTTTTGGTTATTGATTTGAGTGTAGATTTAGACCCAGACTCGATTCGGACTAGACGAGTTTTCAAAAGTTTGGGACTCGTACTCGCCGAGTCCTGAAAACCCGAGTTTCCAGATACCCTAAATAAATTATCTATACCCCTCTCCATAGCTGTTTCTTAAGAACTCCAGGAGTTAATTTTTGAAGAAAATAGGCAACTGGAACAATGAACTGCGTCGACTGTGCGAAGATGAAGCCACGAAACATATCGTATGTGAGTATGCCGCGCTTGCAACTTTAAGGTTGAAAATCATTGGAGAAACACCTCTCTAAGTAAGGTTTGCAAGCTAACCCCAAGGGCAATATCGAGCTCTTAAAAGTGATACATTTAACTTAACCACTCTAGATACAATAGATCAACTCTGATCGCATGAATTTCAGTTTTTAGTTCCTTGTTTTCAGATTAAAATAAAAGGAATTAATGGAATTATTATAGTCAGGTCGCAGTGTACCTACTTGAATATGTATTATATACTCTGTTTCAATCAAAGCTGTAAATAAATTTGAAATTTTTCGTTTTCTCGAAGACGAAGGCAATGTTAAATCGTTTTCAGAATGTGGAGCGATACTCAAGAGCATTCTAACGTACTGGGTAAATTGTATACTAATAACGGCATTTGAGCTCTGTAAATGAAATTTCAAAGAATTTTTAAAACACGAAATGGGAAAATTTCAAATTCGTTTATAACAGAGTGCATTATGAAATAGAGGGTATTAATCATCGCCTTCATGAAACTGAGAAATTAATCTGTTGAGATGTAGCAATGTTAGGAGTAAACGTTTTTTGAGTATCTGAGCTCATTATTGAAAACGAGAACCATGAATATATTACATATATTAGTAAAGTAATATAGATAAGATTTTCACAGAATAATGGAATATAAATTTCATTTTCCTAAAACGAATCTAAAAATACATTTTGCTAGATTAATGTTTACACCGTACTCTTGCAACCGCTCAAATACTTTTTCAAAATGTATTATGTGTCCATAAAACAATAATCCAAATTGCATTCTATTGAATTCGAATAAACCGACAGGTGCAGTTATGGATGTCTTCTAAATGTCGTCGTGAGCTACTGGTATGTGGTGATATGCCCTTACTAAATCTATTTTAGAAAATATTGAAGAGCCATTTAAATTCAACGAGAAATTTTGAATATGCGGGATCGGATACCTATCGGGTGTAGTAATAGTATTTGAATGCCTGTAACCCCGCCAGGTCGTCAGTCAATGAAAAAGCAACTGGTGAAGAAGAAAGTCTATATAAACCTAATTTTACCATATGCTCGAATTCCAATTTTTCGGTTTTTAATTTTTGGATATCAAGTCGACGTGGTCTTGAAAAAGGAAGTTGTCGTTTTGTAGATATATGATGTACAACATTATCTTGTACGGGAGCATCGTACCAAGGTGCTTGTGTTAATGATGGAAATCTTTTCGAAGGAATATTTGCGTTTATCGTGACTCCATTTACACATATCGATGTATTTCCGTCAATAAATTTGTTATTTTTAATATAAATTAAATTTTTCTACGAAATCCGCTTCAATAATTGGTTTATTTACTCCAGCAAGATCTCGACTTAATCCGAAATCTAACTTCAATAATTTTGTACCGTAAGTATTACTTGTCGATCCGTTAGCTGCGGTTAATATCAAATTTGAGTTATTTTTAAATTTACAAAAATACGAGTCAATTAAAAATTTAAATTTCTTCTCTCTATCAAAAAGGAAAAGTCTTTTTGAAATATTAGTATTAGAAATACAGGACGCTGAGAAGATATTTAATTTTTTGGATTAATGTTACTAACAAAAGCGCATGGAAAAATGCATTTATTAGATTTATCTCCGAATTTAAAATGATACCATCAAAGGTGCTTACTGTTACCCAGTGTTGACTGACTTTGTGGACGGTGATCGGTATCTGGAATTGCTCTTGGAATGACCAACTGAATTGTTGTATTCGTTTTACGCATTGTACAATTTTTTAGAAAATTTTCTAAATTATCTATTTTATTTTCTAAAAAAAAGACATGTTACCTTATTTGATATAATACAATACAATATAATAGTTTTATTGGGCCTTGTGCAGAAGATTACAAAATCTTATGGCGTACAATTAGGTGAAAAAAAACATAAGTAACATTAAAAAATCAAGCAAAACTAAGATAATAATAAAAATAAATATGATAATAAATAAATAAAAGAATAAATAATGAGAAAAAAAAGAAATTCGAAAGATGAAGAAGGAAAAGTCTTTTTGAAATATTAGTATTAGAAATACAGGACGCTGAGAAGATATTTAATTTTTTGGATTAATGTTACTAACAAAAGCGCATGGAAAAATGCATTTATTAGATTTATCTCCGAATTTAAAATGATACCATCAAAGGTGCTTACTGTTACCCAGTGTTGACTGACTTTGTGGACGGTGATCGGTATCTGGAATTGCTCTTGGAATGACCAACTGAATTGTTGTATTCGTTTTACGCATTGTACAATTTTTTAGAAAATTTTCTAAATTATCTATTTTATTTTCTAAAAAAAAGACATGTTACCTTATTTGATATAATACAATACAATATAATAGTTTTATTGGGCCTTGTGCAGAAGATTACAAAATCTTATGGCGTACAATTAGGTGAAAAAAAACATAAGTAACATTAAAAAATCAAGCAAAACTAAGATAATAATAAAAATAAATATGATAATAAATAAATAAAAGAATAAATAATGAGAAAAAAAAGAAATTCGAAAGATGAAGAAGAAAGAGAGAACTTAGAGATAAAGAGACCAAAGAAAAGAACAAAAATAAAAAAATAAATAAAAATAAAACAAATTAAAAACAAAAGAGAAGACAAAAATAAATAAATAAATAAAATTAAGAATTAATTAAAACAATGCAGCAAGAATTTGAAGATCTAAGAATAAATACCAATCACAATCTAATAACTAATTAAGGTCCTATCACTACTTATTGTTGAAATGGACTGTTGGAGAAGAGGTAAAGAAAAACTCTTATTTATTGAAGATATGTATTGAAATATTGTAACATTAAAATTATTAACGGCTAATTCTAACAATTGCTACATTGTGTGCCTTACTGACCTCTAGCGAAAAATGCTGCCAATTGTTATACGGCCAAACGGAAAGAAACACAAAGTTCTCATCGTGCTTTTAACCTGTGTTCCTCATAAAATTCAGTTCATTTCGATTTTAAATTGCTTGCCGGGTTTAAAACTCATCCTAATTATTTATGAGTTATGTTTTGAAATTATCTCATGTAGTTCTCTTCCTATCGGTTTTGGTTACGTTTGGACTTTTTACCGGGTTAAACTTAATTTTGTTCAAGAAAGAATTTTTGGGATTCTCCGGTATATAGCAAAAGCTAAAAAAAGTCTTGGTTTGACTCATCAACAAGTCATAAATAGCGAAATTGTGTGATTTGAAAAACAAATGAAAAAATGAAAAAAAGAAGAAAGAAATGAAAAGTTTGAGAAAAATAGAAAAAACAATTTTTTTATTTATTAACTTTACGATTTTTGGGAAAATCGTTTCTTTCCATTTTTAATATGTAGGTACTGCACGAAGGAAAGCTATTCACTGAATAGTAAATGGCACTCACTTCTTAAATGATATCGCATGTAAAGCGCACGAACTGCCCATTCAAATAGGAAAATAATGCACTATACGTGCACTGTATTGTTAGTAGTAAAAGCGCATGAAAAATATTGAGAGGAGGCATGCGCTGCGCATGCGTACATATTGCTAGCAAAGCGCATGCGTAAAATTGCACCGTGTATTATGCGCACTTTAATTTTCGCATCCAACATGTCCATTCATTTCGCAAGAGACTGCGTGGCCTATGATGTCGACTTGGTCTACTGACGCTGGAAGCCCTAGACTAGAGGTACAATCGAGTCTGTAAATGAATTATCACATTGCGACAGGAGGATTCACCAAATCAATCAAGAAAGTCGGTATTCACTTCATTTTAAAAACATTCTAACCAGATTAATTAATGAATTTGGAAATTGAAACGTAGAATAGAACCAAAATAATTTTGATTTTTATCCTTATTGAGATTTAGTAGTAAAGAAATAGATATTTCAATATCGTAACAAATTTATTACTTAATTTTAAGATTTGAGTATTAAGTTGTAGATGTATATGGGGTTAGTGACCCTTGGTTCGTCGAAAATGAATTAAGAATTACAGCATTTGATTTCTGTAGTTCTACATTTTATTTTGCAGATATTTCGGTCTCCTATTTAGACCATCTTCAATGCCTTGAATATCCGGATTTTAAATCTCCTTATGTCAATATTTGAAAAACTTAATTTTAAGAACACATAATATATTTTAATGATTCGTAATAATTGAAACACATCACTTAGACACTGAGACTAGTTTGAATAAATAAAATAAAGAAATAATTAACATAAAAAACAATAATTGGTTTAAACTAGATTTTACTTACTAGTTTAAACCAATTATTGTTTTTTATGTTAGTTATTTCTTTATTTTATTTATTCAAACTAGTCTCAGTGTCTAAGTGATATGTTTCAATTATTACATATATTATATATATCTACCAATTAATACATCAAAAGGGCCCATATAACCCAATTCTCTTTGAGTATTAAGGTTTAGCGTAGAACACGACATGTTCCCGTTTTCCTTTCTTTTACCATATATTATATATATATATCTATTTATTTCTACAAATTTATCTCGTAACATTTAGAAACCACATATCAATATTTGGAATTTGGCAAAAAAAAAATATTACCCATTTTAATCGAAGTTGATTATTAAAGTTTAGATCCCAGGGTCGAATTATTAGAACCAACAGGTAACCTGAAACAGGAGTCGGCCAACGACTGACGCTTAGAATTTAGGGGAAGGAAATTGGTACATAGGATAGAATAAGTTATACTAAGATAGCACGGGATATTTACCTACTTTATTAGATAGAATGAGATATATTGATATTCCTCATACAGTTACAGGCATAGATCCATGGTCGGCAGATGGTACGGTGCTTTCATGGAGAAATTATCCAGAATAATTAGCATAGTTTTAATTCCAAAGGCTTGGGTATGCCTTTACAAATTAGTATCTCTCAGACTTCGCGTCCAAAGTTACTCATTCATATACTTCCATAATACCGCCAGATAATCCTGCTGTTCATTATTTCTGTCGTCTTCTGACATTTCTGGACCAATAAAGAGAGCAATAGCTATTCCGCAAAAAAAAAAATTATTCAACACTACTAAAAATACTCGCGATACTCAGATGGACTTATACTTAGTTACTTGTTATCCAATTATTTGAAATATTTTGACGTGAAAAATAAATTTGTTCATTAAAAAAAATAAATAACTTTCAAAGGCTTATTAAATGTAGCAAAGAATATCAAAAACGTTTAGAGATAAGAAAATGTTTTCCTAGTTTTAAAGAAATTTTGTAAAAACAAAATATTGTAATTGTCCTATCGTCTTATTGTGGACATTGATCATTACATAATCTTTACTATTTTTTTTTATATTTTTCTATTACTAATCTAAATTAATCTAAGCTTACAGAATTTTCTTAATATTCTTTCTTTTCTTCTTCTTTCTTCTATATATTTTTGTTTCGCTACTTTTTAGAAAATGTTCTTTCTTCTAATAATTTTCTTAACATTTCTTGAAATATTCTTTCTTCTATTTATTTTCCTAATCTCCATTTCATTAGAAATGCAATAAATATTCTTTCTTTATCTTCTTTCAAACTAAATTTTAAGCTTTTACTTGTCTTTATTCTTGATTTTCAATAGAACGGTCTGATTCTAGAGAAAAGGTACCTTACCACTGATGGGGGATACCTTCCCTAGAATTGTATGTTGCAGTTCTTTATTCCACCTTGAATCCCAAATTTAATTGAGAATAAAATTCCAGATGAATATATATTATTATATTTGAATAAAATAAATTTCTGATGTTTATTTATATTTGTTTTTAAAATAATTTTTATTTTAGAATAATGCCTTTTTATATATATATCTCCTTATTTTTATATATATTTCTTTAAGCACGGAAAAACCTTGTGAACCAATAACATTAACAGGAGATAATAATTTATTTTTAAATTAAAAGCTTTTTTTTAGATTTTTATGAAAGCTGTTTGTCCTCATGCGCATACTTTAGATCTGATAAAAATCCCTGACATGAATTGAACTGTTTAATTTATTACAATCACTGATTTATAACAATAGACTGAGCGTACTGTAATTTTCATATAGGAAAGAATGGCAGAAGTTTTATAGTTTTCTCTTTCGCGCTATGGTAGAGTTGGAGCTACCAACACAAAAATCGCTTACTGAACGTTTTTTTATGCCATTTGATGTTTTGGCTGCAATCACCGCAGGAAGAATAAGGTAAAGATAGTGTTTACCATGGTCCATCTCCTTTGCCCATGCGCAAGATTCAGGTAAAAATAACTTTTTGAAAATTAAAGTCGGAATGAGTTTAATTTCTTATAAGAGTACTTATAAGCGATGAAAATATCACTTGAACACAAGAAAGATATTTTTTGTAATTTAATTCGATTTTCGGATGTAAAATTTCATCTCATTGGTTGAGTTTTACATGTCTTTATGATTAAACATTTAAAGGGTGCTCAAACTCTGATATACAGAAACACAATATTTCGTTGTGCCATATGAAATAGCAAATCGCTCAGTCCATTGTTATAAGTCAGTGATTACAATCAATTTACGTACAGTGGCGTGGGGCTTTGATATACAGCTTTTTAAAGTTTTCGAAGTATTTTAAAATGTCAAACTTATATTGACTATTCACAGTCGGTACGAATATAAGACCGACAATGTATTATTATTTTAATAAAGGAAAATTTCAACAAAATTATTATCATAAATATGTAGCTTCCGCTACAACCAGCCACACATTTTAAACAAGAAACATTTTTACTGATCTAAACGGGGAATGCAGAGAGAGAAAGGCCGGATCCGAAGGAGCACCCAAGGTGGTATCTTATCGCATATATTAAGGGTGCTTATGACATGTATATGATCTATTGCTCACATTTAGCCGGAAGGGATATAAAGCAGTATAGATGATCTGGTAATCATGCTAGCACGAGGCTTCGATATGGAACTTTACGGATTGGTATAAAACGGTATCCCATTTATTCTGGTGGATCCAGTTTTCCGCAAGGATGGGGCGGGGCGGGGAATTACGGGGCATCAGAACCAGAGACGAAAAGCATCGGGTTATAATCTGAAATATTTGGTTAGAGTCAAACCAATATATACTATGTTTCCAATTAGTTTAGTTACTGGTTGACCATTGTCAAGATTCTAACCAATAAAATTCTCAACATTTTATTGGTTATTGATAAATGTTTTTTTAGTTAATATTAATTTAAGATTTGATTTAGTTGTATTAACAAAATATGTACTAAAGTTACATTTGACAAATTGAACCGCTGTGCAGTGTCGTATATATAGGGTTTTCCAATAAGAGGTGTTATTTTGATATTCACAGAAAAATTCCATTTTTTGAGATAAATGATCGGATCTTTATTTCATTATAAAGAGGAAGGTATGCCGTTAATAATGGAAAATAACATCAGCCAAATGACCACCACGACCACGACTACAGGACCATATCCTTTTCATGAAATTTTCCATAACCAAATCGCAAAGTGGCTGCCCTATGTCCTCGATAGCCTCACGAATTCCATCTTTGAGGTCTTGAATCGACGCTGAGCTGTTGGCGTAGACCTTCTCTTTCACGTGGCCCCAAAGGAAGAAGTCGCAAGGTGTTAAGTCACAAGATCTCGGTGGCCAATTGTGATCACCTCTTCGAGAGATAACACGGTCCGGAAACTTTTCCCGTAAAAGATCAATGGTTTCGTTGCTTGTATGGCACATAGCGCCGTCTTGTTGAAAGTAAACGTTGTCCAGATCAATACCATCCAATTCCGGTCAAAAAATCATTAATCATCTGTCAATAGCGCAATGCATTCACCGTAACTGTTGCTCCAGCCTCATTTTCGAAAAAGTAAGGCCCAATGACCCCGCGGGATCATAAACCGCACCAAACCGTCACACGTTGAGGATAGAGAGGCTTTTGAACAACAACTCTTGGGTTTTCCGAGCCCCAGATGCGAAAATTTTGCTTGTTGACGAAGCCATCGAGGTGGAAATTGGCTTCATCACTCAAGATGAGTTTTCGATGGAATTCCGGATCAAAGGACGACGAGGAATGGACAAACCTGGGTTTTCTTCAACACTTTCGGCTACAGCAGCAATATTCTCGGCTGTTCTTGAGCGACGTGCACGGGTTTTATTCTTCACACCACTAACTGTATTGCGGTCCGACAAGGTGCTTCACGACGACAAAAAAATGTTCGTGTTTTACGAACCGTCTCTGCCACATTTTCACCATGTTTATAGTGAATTTTAATAATTTCAATGCGTTGTTGAATCGTGTATCGTTCCATTTTTATTAATGGCGTAGTTTCTACTTGTCAAATGTCAAAAAATTACAGCTCCAAAAGTGACATCTACCGAAATAGCGGGCTAATTAAAATAATACCTCTTATTGGAAAACCCTTTATGTCTGCCTAAGGGGGGGTTGTTTTCAAACTTTTAAACCTTTAAAAATTGGGAAAGAATACATTTTAGTCCATTTTCTGTTAAAATTTTGTACTTTTTGCAATAACTATGGAATCAAAATAAAGCAACATATAATTTGCTTATAAGGGCGATCTTTGATACGTGTTAAGAGGTTATTTATTTCCCTAGATGTGTGATTTGTACCCTACTACTTAAGTATTCTAATTTTGTAGGCTTATCAACTATTAAAGAAAGTAAATTTGTTTTTCGTCATATTATATAAAAAAATTGTAATCGTGGGGTGTACAGTGGAGAAATATTGAAAATTGAAATCAGGGACATTTTAATGGTTTTTTTTCGACCCGTTGCAAATTTCAGTATAATAGCTACTAACACTGGCCAAGGCTCAGATTTGGTGGGAATAGCGAAGTAAAAAACAGCTAATGGCAATGATATTGAACCCATTTCACATATTACACTGTACACGGCATACTTCTTCTCTTCTAATACATTAGGCTTTTGTCGTGTACTAATTTTTTAGACAATGCGTTACTTTTCGTGGAAAGAATAACATGAATTTTGCATACATAACAATTTTCCCGCTTCATATTATCCCACAGTTTTTAGCTACTGCAACATTTTTCAAGGAAAACTGACAGGTGTTATAAGAAAAGTTCTTTTTAATTTTATAATTTTGTAATTTCCTGAAAAGGTTTTACAAACAAATGAAAAAAATGAAAATAGACACAAGTTTTGCTGCTTGCTTTCGTATATAATCATAATTTTCTAAAATTAGAAGAATTTTGATTTGGAATGGCCGCTTGGCGTTTCCACATTTGTAAATATTGAATCGGGTAAGACCTTCGCTGCAGAATTTAAAGTGAACTCAGCATGTGCTGCATTGTTTCCTGGGTTACTTCCGTTTTTACAACCTCTTCATTAAAATCTAAATCAGATCACTCGCCAAGTTTGCCATTTTACCAAAACTATGTATAAACTAAACTTTATTTTCAAATGTCATTCCACACTTATTCTTGTTTTCAACGAAGTTGCTGGAAAACCATCTGCGTACTTTTCCATACTTTTTACATATTTCTCCCACCATACGAGTAAGCTACCCAGATTTTTTTTGCACGAGAAGTTACTAAAATGAAATGAAAAGACTTCGTAGCTAATTCGGCAACTTCATTATATTATAGCTCTTTTATTTTTTTCAACCATTTGCGTTCCCACCTTTTTACTACTACTACTCTACCATAAACGATTATCTCAGTAATGAGATTGCCCTGTATCACGCGGGTTATGCATACCACAGATACTTCAAGCAGTGTGACCAATGTGACGTTACCTGACCCGTCTGGGAAAATGCATAAAGAAGGAATATTTTAAAAAGCAGCTCATGGAAAAGTTGCTATACGAATATTTGTTGCAACTTAAGCTTTCTTCGGTTAAGAAAAGACAAGAGTCTAAATTATTTTAGTAATTAGTTAGAGTTGGGTTCTTGCCTTGATCGTGACGGTATATTTGTATAAATTTTAGTAGGTTTTAATAGTATAAAGTAAAATTGTGTTTTCTTTTTTTTCTTTTTTTTCTTTTTCTTTTTCTAAATCACTTTTTTATTTTTTGATTCCGGAATTCAATAAATTCGTAATTCGCGTATCCACGCGTTTTAAACTAAACGACGACGATGGAGTATTTGGGGATTATTCTAGACAAACAGAGCTGAAAACCATTGTAAAATGTTATGAAAAGAAACGAATGACACCTGAGTGTATGTGGTGAAGTACAGGTTTACATATAGAAGGGGCGCATACAGCGGCCGTGCATTGCACCCCAAAGAGAGCAAAATGCCTCCTGAAACTAAGAGTTCCACATTAGTTGATACTAAATTAAACAATGCTAACCGCCAACTTTGGGACAAAAACTTTGTACTTCAGGCCTTGTTATATTAGATACTATTACTATTTACACACCCGACTCTCAACTCTGGTGCAGAGAATTTTACATACTTCGAGGGCTCGTAAAAGCAAAAACACCACAAATTAAGAAAAAAAAAAAGGATAGAAAGTAGATGACAGAACAGTTTCATATTTTTCCCCCGAAATCAATTCATAGTTCTCTGGTAACATCGGGAAAACTACTTGGAATTTAGCGTGTTTTTGAGGTTATAGTCGTTTCTCCGTGAGGCTCTTGAAATCTATTATTATTATAAAATATAAAGAAGTGGTAGTAATATTATATTAAACGTTAATAATAGAATGTTTCGTCTGTGATAAATTTAGAGACTAAAAGTTTCCATTTATTTTCTTCGTTAGGCCAGCAACGAGAGAACAAGAGGAAGTATGTATTTTAGTTCGAAATCAAACTATTGTAAAATTTAAGAACCTATTGTGAAAGATGACCGATGTCGTTTCGCTGCTGCTAAAATATTCACGTTAATGGTCCGATAAGTTAAAAGTGTATGTGTGCTAAGATATCTACACATCTTTTGGATCGTGAAGATTATATATATTAAAGCATTATCAGAAACAGTGTAGTTAAGATCGTGCCCTCTTAGTATACTTACTAATAAATATCAAACCATGATGTACTCTTATATTGGAAAATTCATGAAGTTGAGCATACATATTAAAAATGGCGCGCTATTTGGGGAAAGCAGATGCTTGATTTTCTAATGCCTAATACACGGCATTAAAAAATTAAAAATTCCAAATACATATAAAAATTTTATAAATATATTTCTTATTTTTTTGCATTGTTTTGAAGGCGGGTAAATTTTTTACAAAGCCTATACCCCATTTACGACTCACATTTAAATTTTTCAAAATCTTATTTGCTTGTTTTGAAATTCTTAGTAACTTTCGGTAAAATTGAATACAACTTTAGACAATGTTCATATTAAAATACTTTATGAGCCCGTAATCCCTGGAAGACTCATTTAAATTTTTAATAGTTACTAAAATCATACTCAAAGTTCATATGTATTATACTATATTTTAACTGGCTGCAGATTTATATTTATTGAAATGCTGTTGTTCTTTTTCTGAAAATTGTCTTCCATAAGTTATTGGGGGGAAAACGCGAACTTTGTCTTGATAATTTAAAATATAAGTTAGCATTGCATTTATTTTGAAACGAAATTTTGTAATAAATAATTTTTAAATAGAACAACAACAATTCATTGACGTACTGCAATCGAATTGTCCTTCGAAAAGTAAAGAATTTACAGCCGTGAAGTTTTTTATATGTATATTTCTATCATTGATTTCAATATAAATACCATTTGGGTATACTCTTCGAAGGAGGAAAAGTAATAAAAGGAAATGTGGAAAGATCCTAGTGAAAAGTAGGATATGAAAGGGCGTGTTGCTCTTTTAGAATAGTTTAATGTTATGCTTAGTCTCTCTATGTGCATTTTTTAAGGCAAATAAAAATGCCAAGTTCTTGTCCGCAGCAACGACAGAAATGTTGAGGGGTATGCTTTTTAACATAAAAGAATATTAGGCCCATCCAATGCAAAAAAAAATGTGATTCCACAGCTCATACCATTGAGCCAAAAGAAATTTTTAAATTACACAAACCTATTTTAAAAACCTATCATTTCATTGGCTATTAGCTGTGCAAATTTTAGTGAGATATGTCTATGACATCATACCTAAGTTTCAGTTCAAAATGTACTAAGTCTTTGATGTAACGGGTTTCACTTTTCACCTCAGCTCATTACCAGCTACAATTCTTAGAAGATATGTTTTCTATGGAGGGTGTATTTAGGGTGGTAATTGGGTTGTATGTGACCTAAGGGGATTTAAATGGGTTTTTCGGCGACTAAAACGTAAAATAATTTTCTGATAGAATGAATAAAATTTTCTTGCTTTTTTTTGTATCGAAGGATTTCAAAAAGAACGTCAATTAAGTTGGGACAGCCATTTCATGACAGCAGAAAAGTTTCGAATAAGCCGAAATTTAGGGCTCACTTTGGACTAATTTAATGCTACTTCCCCAAATTTAATGCTCTTGTATTTTTTAAAAAAATCCATGGATAATCCAACTTTATTAAAAGATAGGACCACCACTACTGAAAATAGTATTGTCAAAATAGTGTGCACAGCATAATATTTTGGGGCTCAATTAGGGCTAATTTAATGCCACATCCCCGTAATGCTCTAGTATTTTTTTAAAAAATCTATGGATAATCCAACTTTATTAAGTTAAAAACAAAATACTCCATCGAGCTTGGGCCTACACAATATAATATTTTTGTGATCTGTGATTAACAAATAATACTGGAAATGAATTGAATACTCTAAACCCTTCCGGATTGATAGAGGGAAGTGTAGTAAGGCCTTATCCATATAAGTGTAAAGAAAATATTATTAATTGGACTTTTTTTTTAGAGTATCATAGCTAATCTCTAACACATCAGCTAACAAACCATGAATCATCGGTTAACCATTGCTGTAATCAAGTTAGGATTGATTACTGATTATAACTTGGATTATCCATGAAGTTTTTTAAAAAGTATTAGAGCATTAAATTCGGGGAAGTGGCATTAAATTAGCCTCAATTGAGCTCTAAATTTTAATGAATTCAAGACTTTTCTACCATGAAAGGGCGGTCTCAACTTAATTGACGGCCAAAAAGGTCTAGTTCAACAAATATAAGCTTTGCCCGTTAAAAAAAATTATAAAATTATATTATAAAAAATTATATATGTTATCAGATAATTTTATCTTCTTAATATGTTGGGAAGTCTTTTAATGTTATCTGAAATAAAATCTTATGTGATTTTGGATAAAGCAAGATACCCGGAAAAATGTTACTTGACCTAGTCTTATCTGACCACACAAGATGACACCAGTGGTATATGTATGTATCTGTTAATTTTCATTTCTATTCCCATGTGGATTATATGGGACAATAGCTAAGAGTGATTATACTTGGAATAATAAAATATAGTCTAGTGGCCAAAAATATTGAAAGAGACACGAGAGAGGAAATTTGGGTACCAGGTTAAAATGGTTGGGTTGATGATTAAGTGCTTTGCAATTGCAAATACAATCTGATTGGAAGAAATAGACAACTAGAATGAAAATTCTGGCGTTTGTGGTAGGTGGAATAATTTGTATGACTGCTAATATTCATTCTCATCTTAATGATTCAAAGAATTACTTATACCCAGACTCTATACTGTTTCGCTATAATTTCCCTTTTTATTTCTGTTGCCTCATGAATAGGTATGTTCAGAATTGATCGGCTTGATCTGCGAGAAAAATTATTAGACCTCAATAATATATGCACAGGGGAGATTTGAAAGCAACACATTAGGAAAAGGAATAATACAGTTTTGGTTAATCGGTTTCAGTGTGATTAAAACTGTTATCGATACAAGCTTTGTCTGCTCTTTCCTCATTCTCGTAAATAAGTATCTACGCACTTCTGCTTTTATGTGAGGATACTTTTTCTTATAAGACGAAAATGCGAAAAAATTTTACATAGCTTTCAACTCCTTGTCCAAAATATACCTTGAAAGCATAGTTCATTGATCGTCATGTTTATTTTCCACATATTTCTGCTTGCTTTATAAGATATGAATAATAACGGTAACAACGATAGTTGAGGTGTCACTCAAATTACCTACATATGTGAATCCGAAGTTATAATTATTCATAGCACAGTTAATATGACAAAATGTGCGCTGACTTGGCGCTCACGTTTTGCACAGGCACATAAGTATAAACATAGCTTTATTTAACAAATATATGTGGAAGTGAATTTGTTATTTAACAAATAGCAAAGCCTCCATTCACAAAAGACGAATAAACAAAAGAAACATTTAATTTGCACATGCATTGGTCACAATCCAAAGAGCTAACCTCCTGCTGCTGACCCACTTACCTGTTCCAACTTTTACTCTCGACAGCAATTAGTGATGAAGAATGACCCAATGATTCCGTCACAATACAATTCTTTCAGTTCGCTCTTCCGATTTGCAGCTGCCACCGCGTCGTCCGTCCGTCTATTCACTCTTGGAAATTTATTCAAGAGATTCACCTCGCATTCCACCTTGGAGGCTGTCAGTCTATCGGATTCGAATGGCCTAGGCGAGTTCACGTCACTGCAACGAGCGCAAGCACAGACACACAAGCACCGGTGTTATCTGATTAAAGCTGAGCCAGAGTCTTTACACCAAAACTTTTTTAATTAAAATATTGAACTGCAAGGAAGTCCCGATTAATTAAAACTATTCAGAGTCGTCCTTTAACTTGTGTTAACTTTCATAGACCCTATCAGAACGACCATTTGAAATTTTTCGCTGGGTTGAACGAAAGTTTTTTGCCTTTCACCCCTTCAGGATTCAGGTTTTTGCGATTTCACAAATTTTCGGATTTCGGTAGCACAACAAATTAGCAACATTGACAGTAACGGTTGCGAAGTGCCTGAGTTTTAGTTATTTTGTGGGTAATAAATTCGAACGCACCTTGATGTTATCCGACCGCCGACGGAGGTGTGTTCTGCACAGTGCAAGACCGAACACTTACGATACGACACGGAAAAATTAACGGGAAACCTTAAAAAACTGGTCACAATTTTGCGTTGCATCGATTTTTATATAACGGATCTGTTTGTAAATTTTGTTGTTGTTGTTTTTACTAATTCAGTATATGATACATACGGGGGAAGTAAGATAAACAGCTCGACGAAATGATGGCAGGTACCAGCCAGGTGATATTCTGTTTTTATTTGTTTTTGGCGGTTCCAGTCAAATTTGAAGCGGTGCTGTTGGTGTTGTCGCTTATCTTCCACTCGACTGTTTTGATCAGAGACAACATAACTAGAATGACGGTATACATAGGATAGATGCCAACGTGCAGCAGATTAGGCAGATGATCTCTTGCGTAATCCTATTTTTAGAAATAAAAAAATTGCTTAAAATAATCAATCAGCATCAGGTTCATGAAACAACAACAAAATAAGCTTGCTATTGAGAAAAGCTTTTTGGTATGGAAATGTATAGCTTGGGTATTGAGGTTCGTCATTCATAAGTAAGAATTTCGTTGAATACAGGAACAAGTGGGTGGCATGCTTGAACATGAATTGAGTATATTTTCATAATTTGAAGGTCGGAAAGAATAATTTCTCGCAAGTTAAGCTAACTTCGATGCTTACTTCCTGGGTTGATTTCATGTGAGTTTTTTTGCCAAGGACTATTCCTTGAAACTGATTATCTTTGGAGATTTATTATCGTGTATTAGGGCACCAGAGCTTCCATTCGACGGATTTTCATTTCATGGTCGATAGGACGCTACTGTTTGGTGTGATTATATTTATCTGGCATGTTGTTTCTTCAGATACTGTTTCTATTGAGGCAAGCACCATATAATCGAAGGTCCTTTATTGTGAAATAAGCTACAGTATAACAATTTTGAGTACATTAAAAATTCCAGAATTATTGAGTTCATTAAGAAATCAGGAGGTATTGACAAGGATCAATACGGGTTCCAATAAAAGAGTGGGGTTGAATCAGCCATTACTGACACTGCTACTGGAATAAATTAATATCCGTACAGTCTACATGGGAAAGAACCGATTCCAATTTCTAGGTTTATAAGATTCGGCAATACAAATAGAAGCGAAGAATATTTACAAACCAGAGAAGCTCCTTTCATAAGCCATTAGGCATATTCACGTTCATCCATATTCACGTTCATCCATATTCAAAAAATAAACCGTGAGCACTGCACTATGATTCACTTCTTTACCACAATATGAAATCAAGTTTCTCTTACATTCAATAAGTGGAGACACTCACACTATACATTTTACTTTGAATTTCAGGATTAGAAGAAGAATAACGGTACAACTAATATTGGGCATGATTGTTTATTTCGCATTTATTTCACATTAGGAAATCTAAAGAGAAAAATTAAATACAATGTGAAATATTTGAATGGATTTATAGGCTCCTATATTGCAATGTAAATTGCGAATACTTCTAGTAATTGAACTAATGAACTCTAATTCATGAGCCATGAGCTTAGATAGGCTCATTGCTCGTGAATTCGATTATTTTACAGCTCGGCGTCGGGCATGATCAAATCTCACACTTGTGTATTGCTATGAACACAAATGTCATCGTGAGGCCCGTACACCGAATTATATGTAACAAAAGTTTCTGTGGATTTTCAAAAAGCTTGCGTTACTTATTGTTGTATTAAGCTCTAAAGGCATAAAGCTTAAATAGTTCAAAGAAAATGTCCCTGGTGAAGAGTAGAAAAACTTATTTAAAACAGGCACGCAAATATATCAAATAGATTTGCCTTAAATATACGAAGAGCTAGAACTGCAATAATACTACGATGAAACCAACCTATCTGATGATCTAGGCCAACTATTCTAGGCAAACTATTCACAAAAGAGGTTGAAACCATTGGGAGTTCCAGAAAAGCTTGTTATTCACTAATGTTTTGCGGGAACGTAGCCGGACAGCTCATACTACCATACGATATATACATATAAGGTGGAGCACCTGTAGTGTGGATTACTTGGACAGAAAACGGCCCCAAGTTGTGCGCCACATCAATCTTAGTGTGTTAAAAGCTTCCGAAGAAAATAACATTTCATTTGTGTGTCTTCCTCCTAATTCAACGCTTCTAACCCAAGTACTGGATGTTGCGTTCTTCGTTCCAATGAAAAGGATTTGGAGGAAACAACTAGGCCAGTTGAAGGACTCAAAAGTTGGATCAGGATAAGCGACGTTACTCAAGAATGTTTTTCCATGGTTTTTAAAACATTTAATACCAACGAACACCTTCAGCGTTTGCCACAAATGTATAGGTACTGTTGATTCTAATTTAGTTGGTAAAGCATTTGTTCAACAGCTTGAAAATAAGCGGATTAAAGCAGTAATACCAAGATGAACCTAAAAGAATCGAAAGAAAATGAATGTTCCTTTAGGCAGAAGTGGTAGAGCGCCAAGAATTACGATTCCAGCGACTATCGATCCGACAATACATCCACCGAGCAGGAAATCTCGTCGTAGAGAAAGTATCAGCAGCAGAACTAATGAGGACTGATTTAGGGTAACAAACTCCATTAGCATTACCGACATCTTTCCACAAAAGGAAAATGAAGAAGAGTATTCTCATGCATTCCCAGTAAATGCAGGAACTGCAAACGTTTCGAATTTTACTGAGGTTGCAGAACAATCGCATACAGCCATTAATTCCATCCAATCCAACACAACATTCTAGTATCCAGAGCAGCAATTTCGAAGAAATAATTCCACAGTAACAGACAGGAGGCCTAATTAATGTTGCATATGAAATAAAGGAATATCCAGCAGGTATTAAAAGGTTAATTGTTACTCTTAGTTTTCCCAACTGTAGGTATTATTGATGGTGAGAACTATTATGTCAATTGCATGGAAAAATCCTCAATCCACTGGTGATGGTCAAAACGAAAGGATATTCTGGCCTACAATTTAATTTAAATTTTCCGTATGTCCAAATATATCATATTGTCTAAATATGTCCACCGAAAAGTTTAAATGAACGAAGGTATTTTTTCAGTTCCAGAATTGGAAAAGCTTTTCTATCTAGACATACCCACTGACATATATAACATGGACTGCCTGATTTTCTATTTCATATGGGTCAAATTTTGTTGGCAGAGTGTGATAATTACTTTCGTTTTAATATTCAGATTAAAAGTTCAGCAAATTACAGCTGCATTCGAAATTATTTCTATTCTTGGAAGCTTATCTTCTACAACATCAAATATTTTTTAAACTTGAGTTTTAAAGAAATAAATTTACGCAATTTTTTTCTGGCTGTCCCTAAAAGTAGGTATGGGGGACAGAGAAAGGATTACAAATACTGTATTGCCATCTATTTCTATTCTATATATTCATTTAGAAAACCACTGAACTGAAACTGGACCATGGTGGATTTTGCATAGAAATTATTATTTATAGTTCAGCGAAAAAAAGTAGTTAAACCAACGTGAGCAGTCCATTGTATATATGTCAGTGGGCATATCTAATAAATTTTTTTTAATGCAGTTTCCTTTTTTTAAGTAAATTTAGAATACCTATCCGTAACGTAAAATTTTTGAGAATTTTATTCGTTTTAATTAGATACAAACTATTGACCTTTATAAAATGACAAATAAAGAGTTTATATATTATTTTTTAAATAAATCAAATGGAAAAACAAAAGAATCTGTTTTACTTTCATTAAGAGTTTACGTGTATCTGCTGAAAGAACTCCCGTTCTTGTAACTACTCGTATGTTTTAATATTCTTACTTTTGCTTTTAATTCTATTATGGGGAACTTCAAAGTTTTCTTCAAATATGGTCAAAAGGCACGAATAAAATTTTTCTTCTTTTGGCGGATTAAATATATAAACATTTCTCAAATTTAGTTAAATACGATCCAAATATGGCGAAAACAAATTTGTTTGCTTGATAGTAAAAAACTTCAGGAAGAAAAAACGTTACTAAATCGTGGAAAGGTAAAAAAAAAGTCGTGAAAGTAACCCCGCTCTACGGTAATTCTCCTTTGACGTGAACATTCAAGATCTGATTATTGATAACATTCATTTTGGATTAAATGTGTTGCGGCTACATCTTTTAGCTAAACACATACCTGCAAAATTATCGACAAATAAGGTAAGTCTGTTCGATTTTAACACTAACATGGAGATCCAACTTAAAGTGCAGCTGATTTAAAAAAAAAAAAGCACATTGGTAATTTTGTCATTAATATGAATAAAACTGATAAGAAAAATTTAACAGAAGGCTATGTTTAAACTAAGAAGACTTTTAACAAGGTTAGGTTACCTTACTGTGGAATAATGTGATTGGATCCCTGACGGAAGCCTTACGTGGTCTTTAACCTGCATTGCCATATGACACTGCATCCTCAAGTACAGCTTAAGTGACTCCCTCTTAAAAATTAATTTAACGCGTTTTGATGAAGATTCTAACGAATGGTGTGCTTTCATAATCTTTTTAAAAGTCTTATTGTTTCTTGAGGTGATCATACTGGGTTACAAAAAAGGTTGTCTATACTAGTCTTCATGGCCAAACGGAGCAACTACAACCCAACATAGTAATTAAAGATGCAAACTATACTTCCACGCGGAAGAAAATCCTTTGCGATCATTATCAAAATATGCGCAGTCGCATTCTTGCTTCAGATTATCTTAAAATGCTTTCGTCGTTAACTGTCATGTAATCACAGTTCGGCTTCCTTCAGAACCCAATCCATTCTTTGGAAGCCGTCGGGATTATTAAAGTTCTTCCACTTCCAATATTAAATTGAAAGTTTCTGTTGTTCGAGTATATGTAGCTTCACTGCTATCGAAGTGTCCAAATTGCCACGGAAAGCATATATTCTTTTATTCTGTCCATGTTTAAAACAGAAAACTACTATAGGTATAGAAAGATGATATTTTGTGTCTAAAGAAAATGTTTGCTTTAACTGTCTCAAGTCGCAACGTATAGCGGCTAACTGTCCTTCAACTAATCACTGCAAGCTTTGCCAGCAATTACATCGCTCGATGCTTTATATATATCAGGGTAATCTTCCTGAAACACACAAAAGCTACTAATCTTTCTATAACTCAGTGACAGCTTTAAGTGTGATCCACTGACTTATAACAATGGACTGAACGATTTGCTATTTCATGTGGCACAAAAAATATTGTGTTTCTGTATATCACCGTTAGAGCACCCTTTAAAACGATTACATAAAAAACATGTAAAACTCAACCAATCAGATGAAATTTTACACCCGAAAATCGAATTAAATTAAAAAAATGTATTTTCTTGTGTCCAAGTGATATTTTAGTCGCTTATAAGGAATTAAACTCATTTCGACTTTATTTTTCAAAAGTTATTCTTAACTGAATCCTGCTGATGGGCAAGAGAGACGGAGCATGGTAAACACTATCTTTACCTTATTCCTTCTGAGGTGATTGCATCTGTAGCCAACATAAAAACATCAAATGGCATAAGCAAATGTTCCAGAATGCAATATTTTCTGTTGGTAGCTCCAACTCTGCCATAGGGCGAAAGAGAGAACTGTAAAACTTGTGCCATGCTTTCCTATAGGAAAATGACAATACGCTCAGTCCATTGTTATAAGTCAGTGGTGTGATCATAAGCAACACTATCGTGCTGGCTAGAGCAAAGATAATTCTGAAATCACCAGAACGAAACAGACTCCGTGTAACATCTGTACTTGATCAAAATGCTTAACGAACTTTGATTGCATCATCTAATGCAAATTGTCTTCGACTCAAGAGGACCAAAGTTAATATTCCTATCTCTGAAGTATATATGACGCTGCACTTGTAGAATCCACTAACACAGTACGGATTCAATTGTAAATCGATCAACACTTTCAATCTTTCTTCTACTTCGATAGACCTATTAGAACTAGATAATTTTATACGGAAAGTTTAGGGGCTGAAGAGGTAGCAACATATCCAATGCATTTTTCCGAAGAAGATTAGTTGAACAGTAGCAGCTATATTGTATGCCTTCTCCTTAAAAGCTACAATTCCATCGACCACTCACTTTGGGTAACTCGAAACCAAATGTAGTGAATTGTCTCATGTCAATTTAAAAACGCTTTCTTCTAGATACTCTTCTGAAATCTAGATATATGGAATTCACGTCAGAATATCTTGACCTTAACCACAAGGAGCTTTCTTGTGCTATCAGTCTAAATGATGACAAACTTTTTCTTTATTTTGTTAATCTCTTTAGTTTCTTTAATTTTGTAACCTATTGCATTCATTATTTTCATTGGCCAATGCGCGGACTTGGTTTCTCATCTGTACTGATTGGTGCTGAATTCGGCGATAAGTTTAAGTAGCCATGTGCCCAGATGCTGAGTTGAAGTGGCCAAAAAGCCCGTCGTGCGGCCAATTCCAGTCCTTTACGTAAACGCGTTTTGGAGTAATCGGACAGACAGATGGACCTGCAAAAATCAAATTACTTTGAATATTATGCGTGGGCGTCCAATCCATTTTGCTCCACCATTATTATTTCTCTGCTTTATAAACGGAATGACAAACTTAGTAAGGTTTCATCATCTCGACTCTAGATTCTAGAGTATAACCAGATGTAATATTTTCAGTTTGGTTCATATATGGTCTAGAAAGTAATAAAATATCAAAAATTAAATCGCGTTTAGAGAACTAGGTGAGAAAATCCGAATAAAAAGAGTAAATGGCTACAGTTTCCGAAAAGAACTAAACCAAGTAAAGCTGAACTTAGCGGAACTGGCGAGTATTTGAGTTTCTGGCAATAAGAAAGTAAGTAAAGCTCTTAAAGTCACAGTATAATGTGTAATGTGTGATTTTCAAAGTCATTTAGGATTATTATATTCAAATAAGTGTGACTCAAAGGTTTATAAACGATGGGAACTAGACATTTCTCTAAATTGATTAAGACTTCCCCCAACATATGTATCTGTTTTAAGAGGTTAGAACTTTCAATAATTCTAGAAGTGTATCAGAAACTTTCGTGCAATAAAAGTTTTATGTTTGTATTAAGCCTCGTTTGCACTAGTACAAATTGTGCTAACTTGATCGGCAACATGTTGTGAACTTGTTGAGATCCGACATGTTAGATTAAACTTAACAAGTGTTTCCATTTAAATGCTCGCCAACTTGTTGGCCTACCTTCTTACATTCTTTATTGAGAATTGGATCGCGATTAATGAGCAGCTGTTATTAGCAACTTCAGCGTTCGTTATTTGTGCTAAAAGTTATTTCCAAACAAGGAGAAAGAAACCCAAATAGCTCAAAGCCATACCAACACAAAATTGTAATGTTTTTATTTATTTTTTAGACGACCATAACTCCTGAGGGGAGAGGAGTATCGGGTTGATTGAACAGTCATTGGAAAGGCCATGAAGTTCTGTATATAATTTTGGCTGTGACCGTACAACTTTTATCCCTGCTGCCATACAATTTTTTGTTTGGCTAGGTGAGTACTGCCCTATGGACCATCATGGAGGAAACACCCTGTATATGTAGTACTTCTTTTATTAAGCTAGTTTTATAATTTTGTTGTGACAATATTTTTATTTTTATTGGGTAGAGTCAAGAAAGCATCCAGCGAAGCGCTTATTTCCCGAAGAAATGCAGCATTTAAGTGACGAAATAACTGAGTCTAAATAGGGAGTACCTAACTAAGAAAAAAGCAATAATTGCTCCAAGACATATGTTGTCCTCAGTTTTTTAATGAATTATAATAACCGTTGCATATTACGTCATAGTACTGAGCTCGTAAACAAGACAAGAATGTTTTCGATTACTTGAGCGGAAGTTGTTGATATTTTAATCACACAAGAAATTTTCATGTCTCAAAAATGCATTTTTGTAAGTTATTGAACTTTGAATTTACCATGCGGTAAAGAATAAACTCGTTAATAAACCACGGGGGTTCGTCATTCGCACAATAATTGATCAAAGCCATCGCTAATCGTGAGGTGTATTAAACGTTGCGGTTGGGTGTGTCAGCCAAATATCTCGTCGCGTTGTTTTCAGATTTTGTATTACATACATATTTGTGAATGAGGAGTGTCCCCTTTCTAGTAGACAAGAGAAACATAAAACGGATTTGTGTCAGCAGAACACCCGTCAGTTACCCAAATTGTGTAATGAAATATTTCAGACACACCTTTAAAACTGTTCTGCTTGTAAAATCTATTACACTCGCTAATTAGTGTATTTAGCACATTTTTATTTTTGTCATGCGGCAGGGGTTACTCAATATATTATAAAGCTGTTGAGATGCTAAATGACAATGCGAAAAATTCACAAATTTTAATAAACAAATTACCGGTATGGATTCCTATTAATTACTGAAATACATTAATTTATTAAAAACTAATAAGTGCAACACGTAGAATTCCTGTTAAATTCCCCTTGTAAACCGAATTACCCTTTTCGACCCATGGTACATCGTAAATTATTTTTGTCTGAAAAGTGTAAATATTTTTGCAGCTCGGAGATTTTAATTTCACTCTACCGAAGTGATAATAAAAATTTACTTGAAAATTACCTCAATGAATTCGAGGAGTATACGAATGGCGCCGCGGTTGTTAATGCCGGACTATTCGAAAATATTTGTAGAAGACACTCGCTTCCATTTACCGAGACCGCGTTAAAATGATTGAAGTATCTACCTCACATTAATGTTTTTAACTCTCGAATTTATCTTGCGAAAGTCGAAATATTCGGGTCCGGTAATAAAAGGAAGCTCAATTTTATGTTTTTTTTTTTAATTTCACGCTCTCCATGTAAAGAAAGGCATCCAACATCCAGACCCTTATCCTCCATCTCATTTATCAAATTTTATTGGTGCCAGAATAAAGAGACTTTGAAAAAGTCTTATTAATATTCTCATGCAAAAGAATTTTTTGATGAGAGGTTCGGAATTAATGGGTAATTGAGAAGTTGTAATATGTATATTTGTTTAATGTTGAATAGCATTGGAATTGACTTAAATACCTTTAACGCCAGACTTAAATACCGAAATACCGAAAATCAAAACAACAAAGTCTTTCATGATAAATACTAAAACATAGATCTGACTGAAAAAAGTCTGCAGCTACTACTTTACTTCGGTATTAACGCAGATATGCAGTATTGAAAATTCTCTATATTGCACAGAATTCTTATCTGTGACAAAAACTGTATACTCGCGCTTTTTATCTTGGTTTCCTTATTTTTAAAAGTCGATTTGGCAATCTAGTTTACTCGGGATATGGATTACTGACTTCCACTTAGGCAAGTGCCACACCAGCCTACTGATGTGCTGATGTGGTGATGGTGATATTTTAAAATAATCAGCAGCTGATATTTTGCAAGACCATCATATCAGTAGGTCATGCTAGATCAAATTAAAGTCATCTGATTTTTCTGTGTGAAAACGCAAGTACTTAAAATGGAAGAAAAAGTTAGAATAAACGAAAATATTGGAGATAGTCGGGATTTTTTAATAACATTTACAGCTGAGGAAGAACTAGCTATCATTCATGATAAATGATAAAGTCTATTATTCATGATAAGGGATAAGATTCAGGAAGCCCAACGCTTCCTGGGAGGTGGGTTATATTCCGTTTATAGAGAAAGGAAGCCATGCTAATACCGATTGAAAATTGAAAATTTGAACTTCTAAAATTGATCGGACGAAGGCGTTTCATATTGGCAGAAACCCTCATACTCTTCATTACGGCGTTTAATTAAATAAAAATTGAAAAAAACACATACCATCTTTTACAACTTACCACGAAATTTCTTTCCAAGCGACAGTTTGCACTTATTCTGAATAAAAATTTCGTTCACTCATCTTTAATATTTTAAACTAACCCAACGTAATTAGTTTGCAAATAAAATATCGACTGATGTAAGTAAAAGCATAGATGGTGCAAGAACTAGATTTTGCATGCAGCATCATAAAAGTATACAAAATTTATATGGCTGGGTGGTCCATTCCGAAATGGATCACAAAATTTGAAATGATGTATACAACAAGTGATTCATATTTTTTCGTATCTGAAGTGTTAAGGAAGTCGATCAAATATAGACAAAACTGCTATTATAAAAACACTTGCTTTCGGCACGCTTTAAAACATGTTATGGTCCATTCCAGAATGCACTAAATATTTCACAATCTGTATAATCTGCTTTAGTATGCCATGCGACATCTAGTTCTTGTGCCATCTATGGTAAAAGTCAGTAACATGCTGATTATCAGCAGATCAGTATCACATCAGTACATCACCACCTCTTATAATATGGCATACCTCATTAAGATATTAGTGCTGCTAATAATAAGCTCATCAGCACATCAATACGTCAGATATGGCAGGTGTGAAATAAGTCAACTCCTTGGTAGAGTTGTTGCTTAATTTTTATATTCTAGATGAAATCTAATAACGAAGTTTCTTATTCCGTTTCTAGCGTACAGAAAAAATGCTGGTAGAGCAAAATGGTATGCACACCGACGTATAAAATTCAAAGTTATTTGGATTTTTGCACATCCGTGTTTCCGTTCATCCGTCTGTCCTCTCGATAATTCGAAAACGCATTTACTTAAGGTATGTATCCAACAAAATTCACGTACAGCGGGAATTATATCTTAAAAAAGAAAATAATAAACTTTAACTTATAAAATTGAACTTTATAGATACTGTTGTTAAAATATGGAGCTGATCCAGGATGTAGAGTAAAAGATAGCTTTTACTTGTGCCTACAAAAGATGTATTTCGAGTTGCATTTGTTAAATATGCAAAACATCTGAAAGGCAAATTCAAGTAGATAATTAGTTCTTATATTCGTTAATAGATGGATACTAAGTGTATGTCGTTATAATAAAGACTCGAACACATATTTCAACTCAACGTCAGGAATTCAGATTCTCAAAACTGCATATCGAGACTTTTGAATCACTGATGATGCTTGACCTCGAACAAGGCTTTGGTAAGTACATCAGCTGGCTTATCACTTGATGGCATATAGTCTAGTTTCATGATCCCATTTTTAATGGCTTCTCTGATGTAGTGATACCTGTAGTGTATATGTTTTATCCTGGAGTGCCTTCCGGCGTAGTGGGCAATATGTTGAACACTTTGACTGTTGTTGAACGTTGCAACTACTCGTTGTTTCCTTGATTCCCAAGTTATGGCAAACCCTCCAAAAATAAAAGCAAAACCTGTCTGGGATTTTCTATCATTTAGGTCTTCCGCCCAATTGGAAACGACATGTACATGTAATACCTTGTTTGTTTTTTATAACTAAGGCATGCTATCTGGGTTCGTTTAAGATACCTTAGCACGGAAAGTACTGCAATTATGGCTCCTTGGATCTTGACAAATTTGTGATAGAGTGTTAACACTATAGGCAATATCTGATCGACTGTAAATAGATAAATGCATTAGTGAAGCAAGTTAATTCCTTATATTTTCGTCGGTCTACACGTTACTTTTCCCCATCAATAGTCGGTCCGTTTTGAAGTTTAAACTTTGACTGTAAAGGCAACTTCCTAGGATTGCAATTGGCTAAGTTGAATGCCTGAAGAAGTGTTCCAATATATTCTGATTGACTGACCTTAGTTGATTTTTTATCTCTTTTGATTGCAAGTCCAATAAATAAATTAGGTTCACGGATGTCACGAATGTCAATATCTGTTTCTAGGATTTTCTTTAAATTGAATAAAAGGTTTCATCATCGGTCTCTATTAGTACTTATATCATTAACGAATACAGCTGCGATAGTGAGGTTAGCCTTCGTTCTGTAAAAATAAATGCACTCGTCGTAACTTGAGTTTTCAAATCCAATTTCTTTTAGCTTTCTATCAAGTCGTTGATTCCATTGGTGGCCTGCTTGCTTTAGTCCATATATAGTCTTGCACACGTTATTCTTATCTTTCTCAGAGATAAACCTCGTAAGTTGTTCCATATATATATATCTTCATTTAATTCGCCATATTAAAAGGCTGTTAAAACATCTATGTGATAAAGTTTTAAATCCTTTTCCTTAGCAATAGCAAACATTAGATACTGTCACAAATCTCGCCACCAGGGGCCTAACTCTGCATTCGCAATTCTTTAAAATACTTGGGCAGTTTGGGAAAACGTGAGAAGTATCGCAATATTGAAGGACGCCTAACTTTGTGTGGGAGGGTCGTAGAGCACTGGGGGATTTTCCATCGGATTTAGGGTCTAACGTACAAAAATATAGATGAAGCATTTTTGGGTGGGGATTTTTTGATGGGGGGGGGGGGTCGTACCAACCCTCACTGGGAGTTATCCAAAATACGTCATGTTTGGTATCAAATTAAAGAGGGAGAAGCGGGTAATCGAGTGATGTACTTTTTTACCGCCGAAACACGGATTTTTGGACTTTGGTCATATACACCCCACTTGCCACATTTTGCACATATTTCTTCCGTTCTTTATTTTTCATTCATTAGTACTCTCTTGCGAACATTTTTCTCCTAAAAAGTGAGTGAATTTCCACGACTTACCAGTTCTTCGTAATGATGAGTTGAAAATATATCCATCTTTGTACCAGAAAACGGCCATTTTTGTTGAACAATGATTCCGTAGATAGGCTGTAGTTAATATCAATCAAACTCCAGAATTATGGTCAATGAAAAAACCATCTGTAAAACATTTGAAAGAAATCGGTTCTAAATGTTTTGTTTTGGATAAATCAGGATCGAGAGGAAAATTTATCCTCGAAGTGATGAATATGTTATATCGGATATGAACAGGATTCCAAGGCTTACATATTATGGAAGAGAGGATCCAGAGTCATTATCAAGAGTGGAGATGTAACATCATTTCAGCCCACATAAACTCAGGAAAATTTACTTTAAATATAACACAACGATCCATTTCTATTAATGTTATACCAGCTTGCTCAGCTATTCCATTGTGTTGAGGAGTATACTCTACACTGAATTCATGTTTAATTTCATGTTCGCCCGTATATGGGTTAAACGCTTTACTACGATATTCTGTACCATTGTCCGAGCTAAATGCTTTAATTTTTTCATCGGTACTATTTTCGGCAAATGCTTTGAAAATTTAAAATTTATCTAGTATGTACTTCACTTTTCTTATTCATAAAGTATACAAATATTTTTCTTGTAAAATCATCAATAAAATTTACAAAAATAAAGTGACATACTCATTGATTCACATTCAGTCCTCATAGGTGCGCATGATGTGTATGACCTGCAGACGCTTCGTCCTGGGTTTAAATAGCAATCTTGTTTGTTTTCAATGTATACATATAGTACAGTTCAGTTGTTGAAGTTAGGTAGTCCTGACATCATGTTGTGTGCTTGTAGTAGTCTGAATGAAGTTGCATTCACAGATCCCAATCTGTTATGCCACTTCACAAATTTGAACTCTTTTACTTTTGAGATATGCGTCTCCAGAGATAACTCGATAATTATATAAAGACCATTTCTCTTTTTTGCTTCTATTAATGTTTTTTCGCTTAACTGGATAACGGCACGATCTGCATGAAACAAAATTATGCATCCATTTTGTGCTGCTTCACTGGTAGATATTAAGTTTTTCTTCAGGTCTGGAACGTATAAAGTATTATAAAATGATATTCGCTTAGGTCTTTTATTTACTTCAGTGTAGATGTTTATTGTACCAATACTTAAAATTTTCACCTTATTACCATTTGCAAGCTTTACATAACCAAATCTCCTTCAGATAGGAAAGTCAATTTTTCTTTAACAAAACACATATTGGAAGTTGAACCGCTGTCAACACATCATTTATTTGGTTGCAACTGTTGATTATCGTTTTCAGCTGACTCTTTCAGATTTTTACATGACAGCATGCACTCCTGACTAATGAATCCTTGTTCAGTTTCATCTGTAAATTAAGCTTTTTCCTTGCAAATCTTCCAATATTTGGCCTTATGGCCTTTCCTGCCACATTTGCGGCAATTAAACGGAATATACTTTGAATGACTTTGCACGTTGCTTGAACATTAATTTTTATTAGTGATTACTTTGTTATATTCTCTTACCTTTAGTGCGTTGTCCCAGGTTTCCATTTAGTTGTCCTCTATTTCCAGAAGTCGCATCTTCACTGTTTGTAAAGTAGGAAAATCCTTTGCTTCATCAAATGCTGGCTGCACATCATTGTAGATTTCTGGTAAGCTATCTAACACGATAATAGTCAACAAAGCCTCATCAATTTTGTATTAAAATCTCGTAAATAGACGTCCATGGTTTGTGCGATGCTCATTTTTATATTTATTAATTTCCTGAACTCCTTAGCTTTTTGTCTGGTTTTTTTCCTATCGCACGTCTCCGATAGATAATCCCAATTTGCATGGATGTAGTCTCACTCTTAAATATGTCAACTATGCTTAGTTCCATTGCTACACTCAGAAAAAACGTAGGCCAAATTAACTAAAATATACATTGATTCAACAATTTATTTGTTTTTTTTTTTGCGTAAATACTAAATTTTGTTGTTTTGAAAGCATGACCGTGCTTGATTTACATGTAACAATATAGACTATTTAAAATCACAATATTAATTTTTGTTTCCAAATTGAATAAAAAAAAATTATCTTTCTTTCAAATATTATTATTGTTGATTTTTAACAAAAGCAATATTTTCTTCAAACAAATTATTATTGAATTAAAAATTCATATTTTTTAATGAAACATTAGAATTATTAATTTAATTGTTGAAAATTGTTGAAAGAAGTAACTGCAATATTTGTTTCAATTTGCATAGTATTATTGTTTTAAAACTATAAGTCTTTATTTAAATAAAACCCATATTATTTTAAACATTTTTTTTTTATTTTCATTTACAATAAAATAAATTTTTATTCAAAATTTCCAATTTTGAATGAAAACGTTTTCTATTCTATCTAACTATATATTCATTTTTAAGAAGACAGACTGTTTTACAACAAAAGCTCTTGTCTTTTATATTTCAGATTGACATCAAAAAATTATGGAATAAAGCAACAATTAGTAGAAAATTCATTTCATTTCAATTCTTTAAAAATTTTAAAAATGTTAAATGTATTGTCTTGTATCATATTTACATAAATGCTATACATTTGCAAGCATTATAATTAATTTTGATAAATACGTAATAAAAATGTGACTCTGTTAATTACTATACCATATACTTAATATATGGATATTCTTTTTAATAGAAATTAATAGAAATCAGGATTGTTTGAACGTTTTTAATTTGCTATACGTGGGCAATAATAAGTTTCCTAAAATTAAAATAATTAACATATTCGTGTTTAAACACAGAAATATGAAAAAACCTACTAGGTCTTCCCCCGGAAATCTTTTACTGATCTTAGGTCTTTAGTAGTTAATTTTCCTTTCGTTGCTATGCCAGCATCAATAAGATAATTCGCTAACGTTAGCTGTTGGGCTGGAGTTAGAGCATTGTTTATTTGGTGTTCCTGCAGAATGGTCCTTCCTTCAGGTTTTGCTCAAGAATATAATTTACATCGATTTAAAAATTTACGAAAATAAGCTCAGCATTGACTCTGATGGGAGAAAATGTTACATTTAGGGGCTCTGTGTCTGCATTTATCGATGAAGGTTCTTGATTCTGATGACAAACAATTGGCTTTAACCCACCGCGAGACACCTGTATTAACAGAGAGTGTATACTACTGTTGTTATTGAACTGGAAGAAAATAATATATACACGGAATATTAAAAATTAGAAGAAAATCAACCATATTAGTCTAGAATCAATTTCTTCAACTTTTTCTAAGACATTTTTACTACAGTGGTTATAAACAATATTGGGGGACTATTATTGAAAAAGTCTACAAATAATTCTCTCCGTAGGAGATGAGAAAAGTTTAAATTTGCATATACAGAAAAGTTTTTAGTTATGTTCGAATTTCTCTTTAGAATTTTTAGAAAATCATCACATTATAAATTACCTACAACTCGATAATGCAAAGAGGTTAGAAACAAATCAATAGAGAAACGGACATTCAAAAACTTACACGTTATAAACGTTAGCACTCAATGTTATTTAGAATACAGAAATAAAAAGATTACGTTTGGAATTTTTACCGGGTTAAACTTAATTTTGTTCAAGAAAGAATTTTTTGGGATTTTCCGGTATATAGCAAAAGCTAAAAAATGTTCCAATTTGTTATTTCATCACACAACCCATTAATTTTTGGTGACAAGTTTCAAGTCTTGGTTTGACTCATCAACAGGTCACAAATAGCGAAATTGTGTGATTTGAAAAACAAATGAAAAAAATAAAAAAAGAAGAAGAAAGAAATGAAAAGTTTGAGAAAAATAGAAAAAAACAATTTTTTTTTATTTATTAAAAAAATTTAAAAATTTTTAAAGAAACAGATTCATTCGAAGCGAATCGAACCTGTATACGCCACGCAGTGGGCTGAAAAATAAAGAAGAAAAGGAAGAAGAAAATAGATCAAACTGATCTCTTCTGTGAATTATATGAGGAAAAAACAATCCTATACATGCCCAGGAGGAAAAATAAAAAGATTTCGTTTGGACTTTTTACCGGGTTAAACTTAATTTTGATCAAGAAAGAATTTTTTGGGATTCTCCGGTATATAGCAAAAGCAAAAAAATGTTCTAATTTGTTATTTCATCACACAACACAAAAAGAATATATCTATATAATGTATAATTTAATTTAATTAAAGCTTGTTGAATTTAAAAAAGTTTTAAAAATCTTTATTACTTACATTTTCTTCCCTCCACTGCCTTGATTTTTCTCTAAGCTCAGCCGCCACTCCCAATAAAGAGAAATCCGCAAAAATTCTTTCAATGTCACCACGATCCAAATATTTCAATCTTTTAAAATCAATTCCAGCACCTGTAAGGAAATTACATTACTGACAATACTAATTAATCAGTATAACAAAAGCATCACTCACTTGTCAAATGGTCATATATGCCAATAAGTTCCCACGATTGTAATAACTGAATAAGCTTTACATCATCTTCACATAAAACAATTTCTGAATTCTCGGTTTCAAAGTCAAGTATTACATGATCTAGTCCAATATTTGAATTTTCAGTCATAATGTACAAATATGTAAAATAAATTTGATTTCCTTTGTATAATTCAACACAAGAAACATATAAAAATACTGCACAGATTTTTCGGAATAGCTTATCTACCTTCTTTTCACACACACAGCGCAGAAGAAATAATTTATTTTATATTTATTGAACCGGACTTTTAAAAATTATAAACGTCACTCACTTGCTGAAAATTTAAACACCGCCACTTTATTTCCGCACCAAATTTGTGAACAATCCAATCAGAAATAAACCTGAAGATGAATGGCATTCTAACCGCATCTTGTTCTTCTTTCAATTAAACTGAAAAGGATCACGAACTATTCAGAACACAAATTTAATTGTCAAATCAAATAAGAACTTTTGCAGAGTAACAATTAAATAGTTTTAAATCAAATACCAAAATGTTTGATGTAATACTGACAAAAATGTTGTTTAGATCAAACATATCCGTGTGTTGGAACAAGGTTTTTTGTTCTTTGAAAAATTACAACTTTGTTTGTTTTTCGTACAGACTTTATTTTGAAGCTTACTCCTCGGTGGTTGAACAGTGAAAGAGAATAATTTAATGTCTATAATTTCGAACAAGGTTCGATTATAGCATACAAAATTATAGCAACAAGAGCAAGTTCAGTGGATTTTATATTAACAACCTGATTTGTTTATATGAAAGTTAAAGATTTGAAATGGAATACATAATTAGAAAATGAATGTGTACATATTTTGAAATTCTTGAATGCAATGAGAACAATATTATAAATTGAACTTTGATTTATCTAAAGAAGTTTTATTATAATCAAACATGCCGCCGCCATTGAAAGGATTTGATTGCTTTCAATCTTCATCAGTGGGAATCGGTGCTATTTTGTGTATGGCCCTTTGAATGATTCCGTTGGTAGTCTGGATAAATACTACGCGAATTTTGCCATCAATTCCGGCTGTATTCGAAACAATCCTTCCTAGTCGCCATTTATACGGAGGAAGGTCGTCTTGATGTACTAGAACCAAAGTACCTACTGAAACATTGTGATGTTTCTCGTGCCATTTCGTCCTCTCTTGCAGGTAGCCCAGATATTCTTTGGACCACCTTTGCCAGAAGTGCTGTAGCAAAGCTGAAACTCGTTGCCACCTACGGAGAAGAGAAAGTTTTACTGATTGAAAATCTGGTTCAAGAAAGTATTCTATTGGGGCTTGATTCAGAAAATGCGCTGGAGTTAACGCCCCGGCATCGTTCGGATCTGACGACAATGGTGTGATTGGCCTAGAGTTTAGTACTGCCTCAATTTGTACCATAACCGTTGTAAGCTCCTCAAAAGTCAGTAAAGCTCCTTGATAAGTTGTGAAGAGAAGTTTCTTTGCTGACTTTATGGCGGCTTCCCAGAGGCCGCCGAAGTGGGGTGCTCTGGGAGGAATGTGATGAAAGTTGATATTATTTGTTGAACACCAAGAGTTGATATCTTCTTGGTATTGTTGCTGAAAGAATGCTAGGCGTAGTTCCTTTAGCTGTCGTCTGGCACCTACAAAATTCGTTGCATTATCGCAATAAAGGTGCCTGCAAAGATTTGTGCGACCGATGAACCGCTTCAGTGCCGCAAGGAAGGCCTCTGAGGTTAGGTCTGACACCACTTCAAGGTGTACGGCCTTGGTCGCGAAGCAAATGAAAAGAGCAACGTAGGATTTATAAGTTGTCTTTCCGCGCATGTTGAATGTGGTTTGAAAAGGCCCGCAGAAGTCCACTCCACAGTGGGTAAAAGGTAGAGAAAAATTTACTCGTCCCATTGGTAGATCTGCCATTATCTGTTGCATCAATCGAGGCCGATATTTAAAGCAATGGAGGCAACTTCGGGCGATTTGCCTGGTATAATCTCGAGCATTTATAATCCAGAAACGCTGGCGTATAATACTAACTAAAGTTAGTGAACCCGCATGAAAATTTTTATAATGCAGGTATTTTACGTACGACTTGATAAAAGGATTACTTTTCGGCAACACTATAGGGAATTTGCAGTCATAAGGTATATTGCAGTGTTTCAATCTACCTCCAACTCTCAACAATTTGTGTTTGCTATTGCCATCCAAAAAAGGGTTAAGTTTGCTGATGCTATCCTTAAATTTTGAGCCTGTTTCAGTTTCCAACGCACGTATTTCTTTAGAGAACTCCTTTTGTTGAATAATCCAAATAATCATTAAAAATGCGTCATCTATCTCTTCCGCAGAAATTGGTCCGGTGCGTATTTGTACCTTGCCCACGTTAGTATTTTTACTATTACTTATCCGAGTTTGGATATTTCTTATGAATCGGAAAACCCAAGCGAAGCGTCGGCAGTTTTTCTTGAAATCACTGCATGAGTAGATCTCTTCAAGGAAGGTACTGCTTGCAGTACAAATCAATATGGACTTAACTTCCCTTTTTTCTAGAGTAGTTTTGCAAGAATGTCGGTCTTTGCTGACAGGCCAAGCATCTGGAGGAAGCTTCAAAAATTCTGGGCCACAGAACCAAATTGAATCTGAAAGTTCATTTACACGACAACCTCTGGAGATGATATCGGCAGGATTAGCTTTAGAGTTTACGTGCCTCCAAGTTGCATCTGCTGTTAAACTTTGGATTTCTGAAACGCGGTTAGCCACGAAAGTTTTCCAAGTTGATGGATGACATGCGAGCCAGTCTAAAACAATCTCTGAATCTGTCCAGAGATACATCTTGTCATAGGGTTTTGAAAGACTTGAACGAGTTTTATCTAATAATTTCGCCAGTAATAATGCTGCACATAGTTCCAAGCAAGGTAAGGACCTCACCGTTCTGATAGGCGCAACCTTTGACTTAGCAGTCAACAAAATAACCGATACGGCACCACTGGCGTATGTACTACGAATGTAGATGCAACACCCATATGCTCTAGTGGATGCATCTGAAAATCCATGAATTTCTGTCCGCACCCTATCTTCAGTTAAGTAAACGCATCTAGGTATCTTCAGTTTATGTAGCTGAAGGAGATCAGCTATGTAGTTACTCCATTTATATTTAAATTCCAAGGGAATCGATTCATCCCAATGTAAAGCCAATCCAAAGCTCTTGAAGAAATACTTTGGCTTTTACGACCACTGGATTGATAAGCCCCAGAGGATCGAATAATCGTGCGACATTGAAAGAACTGTCCTTTTAGTTGTTTTCGACGATATGGCGGTATTGTGCTCGTAATGGAATCGAAATTCGTCTGCAGCCGGCTCCCACACAATTCCTAATGTCTTAATAATATCTAAGTCATTTATCTTCAAAGTTTTCTCTCGATCTGCTTCCGGAATTTCTGACAAAAGCTTATGGTCATTAGAATACCACTTCCGAAGACTGAATTGTCCGGTACCTAGAATATCTTCCACTTCTTCTCGAATGCGATGAATTTCTGCGCTAGTGTTGGCTCCTGTTATTAAATCATCCATGTAAAAATCTTTCCTGATGATACGCGATGCATCTGGCATTGTTTTAGCGAACTCGTCAGCAAGTTGAACCAGGCAGCGTGTAGCTAGAAAAGGAGCAGCTGCTGTTCCATACGTTACTGTATTCAATCTGAAGATCTGCACATCATCTGCAGGATTCTCTCTCCATATAATTAGTTGGAAATTTCTGTCTTCCGGCGATACTAAAATTTGTCGGTACATGGCAGATATATCAGCAGTCAATGCAAATGTGTAGCAACGAAAACGAAGCATTATTGAGACTATATCCTCTTGGACCGTAGGTCCGACCATGAGTAACTCGTTTAATGATTTACTTGATGTAGTGCGACATGATGCATCGAATACGACCCGTAGTTTGGTTGTGGAGCTTTGTGGTCGCAGAACACATTGATGGGGCATAAAATAATGATAATTTGGAACATCTTGAAGAGAAATCCTTTCCATATGCCCTGCCGCTAAATATTCACGCAGGAACTCTGAATACTGTATCTTTATCTCATTATTTTTGGCAAGTCTCCTTTCTAAGTAGCGAAGTCGGCCCTTAGCTGTTTCCCATGAATTTCCTAGCTCTTCATCAGGGTTTTTCTTAAACGGAAGTTTTACCATAAATCTTCCATTAGGAAGACGTTGAAAAGTGTTTGAAAATATGCGCTCACATTCGTGTTGCTCCTCATTCCACACAGGTTTTGATAAGGCTATACATTCATCTTCCCAAAATTTTTCAACAATATTATTTAAGGCTTCATCGTGAGTTATCGATGCTTTGTTTAACTCTTCTACCTCGAACACTAAACTGCAATTATAAGCCTCACTTTTTAGAGGCTCAGAACTTTTTCCGGACACAATCCAGCCCCACAGAGTTTTCTGTAGAATAGGTAAATTATCCCCTAATTTAATTTGTCCTACGCACAGCAGTTGGAAAAAATTATCTGCTCCTAGAAGCAAGTCGACTTTTTGAGGTTCGAAGAACCAAGGATCTGCTAACTGAATATTGGCAGGAATTTTCCAATCTTGGACTTTGATTTTCTGCTCTGGTTGGCTTCCAGTGATGTTTGAAAGAATATAAAATGGAAGATTTATCTCGTAATTGTTTACGCGTGATTGAATTATAGCTTGTGTGGAATGTCATACCTTTGAACTAGTAGCTCCGATTCCAGTAATGCTTGTTTCGAATTTATCTCGCTTCAACTTGAGCATTTGTGCCAAGCTCTCCGTCATAAAATTGATCTGTGACGCTGAATCGAGTAATGCGCGGGCAAGATGGTATTTTCCAAACTTATCTTTGACTTTTACTACTGCAGTAGCTAAGAAAATATGGTTCTTTACTATTGCCGCCTGGTGTGAGGTTTGAAGCGAAGTGTTTCCAAGCGTCGAAACCTCATTATGATTTGAATGAATATTTGCCCTCACCTGCTCCTGATTTGGATCGTTAGAGGGCTCTGGTGTTGATATTTTGGGATTCGTAGAGTATCTGTGCAACAACGTATGGTGGGGCATCGAACATACCTGACACCGGCGAACTTTACAACTTTTTACAGAGTGTCCTTTGAATAGACAATTAAGACACAAGGCGCGTTTTTTAACCTCGCGAAGTCGATCATAGACTGGTATTCTTATGAAGTTTGGACACTTGTAGATGACGTGACCACTTTGACTGCAATATGCACAAGAAGCTTGAGACGTAGCTAAGGAAGTCATGTTAGTGTTAGATGATCTTGAACGGTTTAATTTTTTTTTCGTGATTAACTGAGCTTGAGCTGCTTACTGTTTGCAATTTTGCCTCACGGGATTCCAAATATTGACAACGTCGAATAAGACTATCAGCACAATTACTCCAAGCAGGTAATTCAGAAAACTCCATTTTCTCCTCCCAGGCTGATTGAGATTCCGGATCTAGCTTTGAATTTACGATATAGATAAGAAAAGCGTTAACTATATCTTCGGATTTCCCTAACGATTCGAGAGAACTTAAGTGGGCATTGGCACTGTCAATTAAACTTCTGAGTTGAGAGGCAGAATTCTTGGACACTTTCGGTAAATTGAAAAGATCAACAACATGTTCTTGGAAAATTAAAAATTTATTATCGTAGCGTTCCTTTAGTCGATTTAAAGCCTTATCATAATTGGCTTCCGTAACTTCAAACGCTTTTATTGTCCGTAATACTGCTCCACTAACACATGCCAGTAGATGATTGAATTTTTCTAAATTCGATAGAGATTCCTCTTTGTGCACAAGTTTCGTGAAACAACCATAAAAGTTTGGAAATTCCGAATATCTGCCTGAAAACTGAGGCAGTCGAAGCTTGGGCAAATTTCCAGGAGAAGAACTTGCAACGAGAACTTTGTTACCAGATTCATATATAAGACTGGTTTTACGACCTCCGCCCATTAGTGATAATAACTTAGATTTTGCAGCACAGTACAAATCTTCTAAATCACCCCTAACATTAGCTTCAGTCGCGTCTTCCGGTAATAACTTCTCAATTGATGTTTGGTAAACCAACACTTGCTTGAAGTAAGACTCCAATATCCCTAATCTACCTTCAACCTCGGTAGAAGAAAGTGAATTTGCTTTTTGTTCCACTAAATTTTTGATACGCGTTATACAGCCCTTTGTGGAAGCTCTTTGAACATTTAATTCAGCAATTTTCTCTTGCTTTTCCGCCATTGGATCGAACAATGATAAATTATGAATTTTTACACAATTGTGATCTTGTATTTAGCTGCCCTTTAAGATAATTTATTGAGAATGTTAATAGCCACCACTATGAATAATTAGGGATTTGCAATCTATAAATCACCAAAATGTCCGAATTTCAACAAGAACGAGATTTGTAATTGAAAGATAAATGTTCTATCTACAACTCTATCATTAAAAAATCGTTCAATCAGCAATCACCAAACGCTGAATTTTAATCTGTCGTCAAAATGCAATCGAAAATTAACACCAATTTCTATGTATATTGTTCACGTATAGGCATGAATTGTTTTTTTTTTTTTTTCAATTTCACTTCTTAATTTAGATAAGTATGTATTGAATGCATAAATAAACTAGATCGTGTTTTGCAAATTATTTGATTTTAATGTTCATAAAATTTATCCCGTACGAATAAATAAATTAAATTGAAAAGCTCCCACCTGAATATTATGCGAAAAATTTGTTGAGGAATAACCTTCGATCTGTTCCTCTTAAAATTTGCCAGCATGCATTCTTTATGCAATTGGATAGAAGTATAGTATCCCACCAAGGTAACCTCAATTCAAAATTTGCCAGCACGCGGCTTGTATGTAATTAGATAAAAGGTCCAGTTTCCCTCGACGATAACCTCAATAGAATTTATCCAGTGTGAATCAGAAAAAATAAATAAAAAAGATCACACCTGCACATTTATTACTCTGATGAGGATGATATACGATGCTTTCAGCTTAATATTTTTTGCAATCACATTTATTGTCCAGCTTCCCACGACGCGACGATCGAATAATTGAATACGGGTATATTTGCGAAGCGCACAACCCAAAATTAATCTAGTCAAAAATACTTTGCGAAGCGCACACCTATTGTTAAGGGATTACGCATTGTTCTAGCACATATCTTTACCTGCCCTAAGTAATATAGCCCCGTAGGGTATATTTGCCAAGCGCAAAACACGAACGCGAAACACACACCCAGGCAGGCACACACATACACATACACACACAGAGGCAGGCTGGCAGGGGCACACACACGCGCGCTCCGCTTCGCTCCGCGCGCGTGTGTGTGCCCCTGCCAGCCTGCCTCTGTGTGTGTGTGCGTGTGGCGCTTGGCGCAGAGCGTACTCCTCCTATTGATATTAGTGGTTTAAAAACTTAACTTAACTTACATAGATCAGGCAAAATTCATAGATCAGGTAAAGATATGTGCTATAACAATGCGTTGACCTTAACCATAGCCGCGCGTTTCCAAAACAATGCGTAATCCCTTAACAATAGGTGTGCGCTTCGCAAACTCCTGCTTGTGCGCTAGGAGAAGTGTTTTTTTATGGCTTGTGCGCTTCGCAAATACACCCTTGAATACAGCAGCGACAAAAGAAATTTTATTGTTTATCCGATTGATGTGGAATTCTGACAACTTTCGAGGTACTGTCCCTGCTCGGGCGCCAAATGTTGGAACAAGGTTTTTTGTTCTTTGAAAAATTACAACTTAGTTTGTTTTTCGTACAGAATTTATTTTGAAGCTTACTCCTCGGTGGTTGAACAGTGAAAGAGAATAATTTAATGTCTGTAATTTCAAACAAGGTTCGATTATAGCATACAAAATTATAGCAACAAGAGCAAGTTCAGTGGATTTTATATTAACAACCTGATTTGTTTATATGAAAGTTAAAGATTTGAAATGGAATACATAATTAGAAAATGAATGTGTACATATTTTGAAATTCTTGAATGCAATGAGAACAATATTATAAATTGAACTTTGATTTATCTAAAGAAGTTTTATTATGATCAAACACCGTGTTTATATCAGCAAAAATTTTGTTGAATTAATTGAATCTGTATTCAATTCAAACAGAGTAAAGTGTTAGTTTAAATCAGTAAATATATTGATATCAAACAAATATTTCAAAAATGTTGAATGTTTATTGCTTATGAAAATATTGTTGATACAACTACTTTTTGTTCAAATTGCGTTGTGAAATTATTGATTTAACCATAATTTAATTAATTTTCAACAGTTTTTATATCAAACAATATGATTTGTTGATTTCAACATTAATATTTCTCTGAGTGTAGTAAGAGCTCACTCCACGCATCTTTATCCTTATCATCCCATTTTCGCATTCATTTGCATTAGTAGCACCCCGCCATGTTTCTTTTCCAAGAACAATTTTCAATAACTTACTTTTATGCAGTATACCTTCTATTTGAACTTTCCAAGTGTAATAATTTTCACCATTAAATAATGGTATCCGGCCATGAATTGTAGTCGATAACATATTTCCTTGTTTTTTTAGCAATCGCAATGTAATCCGCTCAAAAGTATAATTAAATCTATACCTGCTTCAATTTCTAATCCTCAGGTGCCAGGACCTATTGTTAAAATAGGGAAATAGCTCTTACTTATGTCTATAAAAGGTATATTTCAAGGGACATTTGTCAAATATACAAAACATATGAAAGGCAAATTCAAATAGATAATTAGTTCTTATATTCGTTAACAGATGCATACTATGTTTGTGTCGTTATAATAATAATTAGTCAGTTAGTTAGTTAAGGAGATGTCATTGTAATAAAGACTCGAACACTTATTTCAACAGATACTTAGAACGTTTTAATATAATCAGACTGAACTCTGCTAGCATTTACATTTGCTCTAAGTTTTCTGAAATAAGACTTTTTTTATTTGCAGACATTACCTAAGTATTTCTACAGGGAATTGAGTTTAGGTGTGCAAGTAAATTATAACGATGAACTTTTGTAAAATGTACAATATTGGATTTTCTGCTGACTAAGATTTTAATAACTACGACTGCCGAAGATTTTGATAACTACGACTATGGTAAATGATTTATTGAGCTAATGGTAATCATGCTACATTTATGTACTTCGTATTCAGCTCAAGATCTCCTCGGAATCTTGGAAATAACTTTCCGTCCCGAGTGTATATACCGAAAGAATGATAAAAACAAGTACTTACTGCTAAAATTAATGACTTCTGTAAAAAAGTTAATGACACATTGAAGAGTGAAAAATCTTTTTTGCTGAACCGAATTGATGAGTGCAAGCAGTAGAGTACTTAGAGCTCTTGCCACTTGGGACGGTCTCCAATTTGCCGACCTATCTAAGTCAATCAAAATCAAGAGTTGTTATTAATAATTAATTATAAATAAATAAATATACTTATTTCTTTTGTTTAAACAGATAAACATAAAATGTAAGGGTGTTTATATATTCATTTTTGTTGCTTTTTTATTGGAAAAGTCTTGAACGAAATTGTCAAAATTTATATCTTCTATTGGTTGTCTTTCTACGGAAACTACCACTAGATCTCGTAATCTTAAATCAATAATTGTGGAATTTAGATAACTTTTAATAAATTTTAATTTTGAAAAGGTGTATTTACAACCAGCCACACTGATGGCTATTGTTAAAAAATTCTTAACAATATTGCAATGTCGGGAACAGAGTTTGTCAATCTATATTTTTGAATAAATATTAGAAGTTTAAAAGGCAAGGCTCTCGCCCATTTTTCCAATGTTTTACTTGTTTTCTAGGTACATACTCAAAATTCTGGAGCATTTCATTTTAATACATAAATTTGTTCTTCGTCATGGTGAACAACTTTGGGTCCAACTTTGGTGGCATATCTCAATATTTCAGTAAAAACGTGCTTTCACAAAAGTGTGGGAATATTATATGAGAGTAAAATATAAAAATTCCCCTTCTCATTTATTTTCGAGAAATAGTCAATTGCCACTCTTTCGTTGCATGTAATCTGTGCTACCACATTTTTTGTCTTTATTCGTGAAATTATAAAATTACAAAATTTTTTTCTATCCTTTTCTACTTGTTAACATTTAAATGGGAAACAGTCGGAAATGTCTTCTTGTTATGATATTTTACGAGACAACGTTTGAGATTTTTGTTTGAAATTAAACAATCACATGTTCCTAGGTAAATCATTTATTTTATTCCAATTTTTACATATTTTACCAATCTAATTTGAGTTTTTATTCGGTACATATATCTGTTTCTGTTTGACACAGTGTCGAGTAATAGACTTCAAGTTATTTGTTAAACTTATTGGCGTCTGTCAAGTGACAGGTTAGGTGCGCTATGATATAGCCAAGGAATTTTCCCACTTATGTATCGGTATTAATTTCTCCAAGAAATATTGACATATATGGATTTTTTGAAAAAGAACGACATCTCTTTGTCAAGCGAGAAGTAGAGTCATCCTGTTCGAATTTCTTATCTCTAGCATACTGCTTCAAGGAATCGGCATAGAAAAAGATTCCTTGAGCATTCCATGAGTTTTTTTTTACATAGTTTTGAATAGGAACAACAATTTCTTGCCTCTAGCATAGTATATCATTTAACCTTTTATGTTCGTTGTTTTATATACAATTTCTCGTGTTACTAAATATTATAAAATTACAATATTCTATAATTTACTAAATACTTAATTTGCTATTTGCAATTTCAGGTTAGGTTTATCTTAAAAAGCAAAACAACACGAACATGAAAACTATTAAATAATTATATCACTTTGTTTAGCATAAAAAATTATTCTTTGTTTTATTTTTATTTTTAGGATAATTTCTACAGATCATGATTGCTAATTCTAAATTTACGGCGTACGTACATGCGTACATCTTTTTTCACTGATTAAGCTTAAAAATATCAACGTCGAGTTGGACCATCGGAAGTGCTTTCTGTTACAAACGTACAAATATTTAAAGAATGCATGAAGTTCCAACGGAACGGATGGTTGCATCTGTATTTACTGTTCATGGCATTGTCTCATCTCCTCAAAGATTACTTCTGTCGATCAGTTGCAGCCCTTGGTTAATACTCAAACATCAGTGTAGAAACGCATTTGCTACTAGTAGCCATGTATTGAACAGGGTCATAATAAAAAATTTCTTTTTTAGTTCATTTTGTTTCAGAGATTTTTCATTTCCTTATTTTCTTAAATTTCATTAGATTCTTTTACATTTTTCATAATATTACGCTAAGGTGAGTTAAAAAGCTAAGTATGTGGGTAAAAGCGAAACTGGTGACGGTAATAAAAGTCGTATTCTAGCAGGTGGTGGCTGTCGATTCTTCAAAGAAAGAATATCCTCAGCTGGCTAGAGCTATGTTATGGTCGTAGCATATTGCATATAGCAATATGTCACCACGGACTGAAGCGTGTATGCCCGGCTTGTTGTCGACTACAGCATGAAACCAAAACGCGCCCCGACCGAGAGAAATGCTTCCTCAAGCTCGGTGTCATGTTCAGTGACAGAAAGAAGAAGAAGACGATCGATATCGGGCGGTCATAGTTTTGCTAGCATGAAAGTAAGGTCGTTAGGATTAAAATCCCAAAAAAATTAAGTGATTACAATCTAAAATAAATTAAAAATTTTGAAATTGTTCGGATAAGTTAGAAAAATCCTGAGAGATATTCTAAGACAGTCGATGAAGTGTTCGTAATATCGATTTAAGCAGATTTAGTATGAATATTTCCGTGAAGGAATGTAACAATGTGGTGTCACGCTTCATCTCGCAAATTACACAGTTCATCAGCTAATTGTATGGAATTCCGATTAAAGGTCATATGATTCAGGACTATCTAAATTCATTCTGGATTCTGCTGTAAGATTTATCCGGCTCCGAGCAAGGATTTTATTTTTGTATTCCGGATCTCAGGACAAGCAGTGCTGCTCACTGTAATAACAGAGCTCTTCATACACGCAATAATGTGCTCTAGCCACTGGGTGCTTTCCTTTTTCTGGCATGCTCTGAATAGACGTGAAGGTTTCAACCCTGACTGGGTCAGCGACACGCAGCTGCTAAATTAAAACTCAAGTCTCCAGTGCCAAGTATTTCTCATTTCTTTCACTACTGTAGCCAGTTTTTATATTACTCAAATTTTTGTTTTTATTAGTTAGAAAAATTTTACAGGAATTATTAAAGCATATACCTAATGAAATTCATTAAGCAAGTAGTACATCGAGAGTCACGTTGCTGTGGTCAAATTATTTACGCTATCGTTTCTTATTTACATTACCGCGACAGTTATTATTACTAAATACAAATATATTTGAGTTCGATTAACTAATTATTCATATATGTAAATTGTGCTGCATATTTGCAGTCCTAAGTATTTTCCGTTATTTTTCACTACTTCAGTAGCTATAGTTATATGCCTCTTAATACATAATTCAAGTCATATAATGTATCTATATATTCAGTTTAGTAAGTAAGTAAGTAATTAACTGCAATGAATTTTTGAATTTTAGAACTAAGCAGCAGTCTGCTATTCCTCCCTTATGGGGCTAGGCAGTTTTGTTTTTCACACCTCACAGATTTAATATAGTTTTACCATACGTATTCGGCATTAAGATTATATGTTATGTGACGTATGTATACACTCATTCTACCAATTGGGCATGTACATTGAGGTACACACCTGGTACCAGAAATTGTTTTCATCATATACTATATCGTTATTCTTATTACGACAACTATCCTCATGTATTCGAATACCTGGGGTTGATTTATTCATTGTTATAGTAACCTAACATTAAACATAAACTAATTTAACCCAATTATTCAACTGAATTAAGTAGTAGGGAGCAGCATATCCCCTTGATTTGTGAGATTTTGCATGTCGGATTACGATTGTACAGGCTCATTTATAACATTTAAGCTTTTATATCTTATGTTGCCAAGTTTATTTGACTCTTGTTTCAACTAATGTATGGAATAGGTAAATTTTTTGTTACACATATACAGCACTGTACACATGATCCATAGTGAGCCGTCTGAAAAGGCATTCAGTTCAGCTTCGACTCCTGTTAGATATATTTGTTGAATTAAAATGATTATTATAACGTAAATATGGAGTGAATATTTTCTTTCTTCCTTCACATCCTGGAGCCTTTTCAATTCGGGGTCGCATAGGTCCGCTCTAATTTCTTCCACAGGTCAGCCAAAGGGACTTTGCAGATCGTGCCGAGCAGAGTCATAGGGAGGATGGGGCAAGGCCATGAAGGCAGAACATCTGCGCCTTCCACAGTAAGTAGGTAAGTGACGTAAGGGTCCCTTCAGGACCGAGTGTGTGTCGGCTCTTTTGTATGCAGGCATGAAATTTTTTTGATTATGGATGATGACAGCGGCAGGTATTTTCGGGAACTCCCCCACACTCTCCGCCACCCTTAGCCGAGGTGCTAGCATGCCGCCCTGTGCTATCGTTGTCATCAGGCGATCTGTCAGCCCATGCTGGCAGTTTGGACTTAACGTCCTGGTCAAGTCGCCTTCTACATACTTCCATAACAGCTACTACACCTTTTCCAAATGTAATTCAGAAAGTATCAAATGTAATTCAGAAAGCACCACTTGTAATTGAGATTAGTCAATTGTAATTCAGATTAGTCAATTGTAAATCAGAAAGCACCAATTGTAATTCAGAAAGCGTCAATTGTAATTCAGAAAACGTCAATTGTAATTCAGAAAACGTCAATTGTAATTCAGAAAGAAGACACTATTTGTTAAATGTTTATTTTTATTTTATTATCTGCAATATAATTATTTTTGAATAAATCATCGACCGACTGACATGTCGTTCATTGCCAAGGCTGTAGATTGGTGAACTGTACAGTGTTGCACAGCACGAGCACAATCACCTCCGACTATGGTACTCCTTGCGTTATCTATAATTTCCTCCAAGTAGACCAATCTCTGTTCCATAACGCCAGGCCCTGCAACGTTTGGAACACGAATGATGCTTTTGGTATCGCCTTTGACCTTAGACCAAATATTCTCAATGGGATTTAACATTGGAGAGTAGGGTCCCAGCCGCAACAGAGATGCTCTCGTCCCATTAATTATTGTTTCTAGCCTTGAATGGCAAGGTGCGTTGTCTGCAAAAATCACTAAATCTATCAGTTGATTTCCCATATCTTGCCATTGTTGCATTAATCTTCTTACCCAATCATTTGCTAACGGTGCAGTAAATGAACCTCTTCTCCGTTCCAGAGATATAACTCCTGTAGTAGAAATTGCTCCAATCAAATGTATGTTAGGACCTCTTGATGCAAGAAGGTGCTGGACTGCTCTATGACCAACTCTTGCACGGCCCCTTGTTCGACGGCAAAACAAATTAAAATTAGTTTCATCTATCAAACAATTTGTGTCCCTGTTGTATGTATGTAGTGATTCAAAGATTGGACATATTCAGCTCGTTTTCTTTTATTAAGTTCGGAATTCATTGTAGCAGGTTCAACATGCACCTTTTTTGTAGTGAAGAGTCCGCCTTCTAAGTAGTTAGCTACAGTTGACACAGATACCACTTTGCGGAAATTTTTCATAATTTTTTCTTTTAATTGCTTCAATGTAATGCTACAGTCTTCTTCTATCCATGAAACCATCAAATTAATTTGATTTTCAGTTCGATTCTTTGGTTTTGTTTCTCATTTTGGCAACATTTTTTCACGTCCAGATTGGATCCAGTGATATGCGGCTTTGAACTTGATCTCCAGCGTTGCAGCCAAAGCTATCCAGTCATCACATCTGTTCGCACAATTTACTAACCTTTCACGATATTTTTCAGTATTTTTGTTGTACTTTTTGCTTCCAATGTCATCAGTTCCAGTCGTAGGAGCTCTGCAAATAGGACAAGTACTATCTGGAACATCGATTATAGATTGCGCGCAATTTGTATGAAATATATGTAGGCATGGTAGAAGCCATATAATTGGATTCCTTACCATCATAACTTGGCAAATTGCGCAATTGTCCTTAAGTTCCATTTTTAGAAATATCGTTTTTTACTTATTATCTGTGTTAACTTCTTGAAAAATTAATTCAGATGTTTGAAATGTCAAAATGTGTTCACGGGCTACTACAACCATATGTATAATTAAGAATTTTCGAGTACAGTTAACAGGATGTAAGTTTAATAAAATATGTATTGAATTTGTATAGCCGCGGTATATGTAAATGAAATTTTCTGAATTACAATTGGTGGTTTCGGAATTGCAATTGATTAATCTCAATTACGATTGGTGCTTTCTGAATTACAATTGAATAATCTGAATTACAATTGGTGCTTTCTGAATTACAATTGACTAATCTGAATTACAATTGGTGCTTTCTGAATTACAATTGACTAATATGAATTACAATTGGTGCATTCTGAATTACAATTGGAAAAGGTGTAGAATAAAAAAGAAAGAGAAATGGCAGTAAGTGCTAAGAAAATAGAGTCCTTAAATGTACCCACTTTATGTTGCCAAAACGCAGCACGAGACACGTCCAGATAATTGTATTTTTCCTTTCTCTCCTATGAACCCAATAAACTCCCAGTTTTGCGTTTTCGCAACACATAATTTCTCTACAATTAGTAAAAAAAAAAATTACATTGTATTTCTTAGTTTTATACTTAAAGCTTTCCAATAATTGCAGATCAAGTAAAATTTTGAAAATAAAAATAATTCAGGATGAAATGGGTTAAAACAAGCAAAAACGAATGGTAACCAGGTAGGTTGAAGGTTTCAACATCAAGTGGAGGTTAAACTGAAATTCTAATTTGATTATTGAATTTTAAGAGTAATGCTTAGGAATATGGTTTAAGTTTAATGGTATTTGAATTAGGGTAAGTTAATATAGTTGCATGCTTAATCTTATTCTGAGATCTAATATTATTCACGTGAATCAGTGACGATCTGTGTGTGGGCGTATATTGTCTATAGGGTGAATACCACCCAGTTTCTTTGTTGAGCAAGAGGGATGAATGTTATCCAGTCCTTAAATGAAATGCGTGCAATACAACGAAGCGTCGAATGTCGATTTATCTGCGGGTGTGTTGGATGGAGAGAGCGTATGTGAAATTTTAGTGGCATTCATTGAGAATTAGTTTTATTATCGTAATATTTAATAAATGAGAAACAATAAAATACCACTGCTCTTTTAAGATTTTTTTTTTTAAGAAATTCCATAATAAATGCTTTCTCGTTTATTTGTAACATATATAATATGTCTGTTGTTATGTCACAATGGTGATGTTGTGTGGGTATTTTGTGAAAGACTAGCAAATTACTCAATTTTGTCGTAGTATCAACTATTGAGGAACTATTTAAAAAAAAAACAATTTTTTATGCCTTCAATTCAAGATGACAGGCCGCGCAGATCCCTCCGGGGCCCGGATAAATAACACATACATATAAAAACCATAAAAACAAAAATTTATTGTATGGGGACTCCCTTTATATTGTAACTTGTTTTATTTTCATTATTTGTTATTATAGCATAGATATAAGATTACTATTTAACTATTTGAAAATTTCATTTGTCTACCTATTACAGTTCAAATTGTTAAGGTCGAGTAAAAAACGCCGAAAAAGTACGTTTCTTGTATGGGGGTCCCATTTAATTTTTAATCTTATTTTGTTTTTATTATTTGGTTTTATAGCGGCAATAGAAATACATACTCTATGAAAATTTCAACTGCCTACCTGTTACGGTTCATGAGATACAGCCCGCTGACAGATGGACGGATGGACAGAGATTTTATGAGAAATTTTCAAGAAAAATCAAAAATTAAAAGAAACAAGTAAAAAAGCTAGAATTGGACTAAGACCAATTCCTATGATACCCTAGATGAATGTCCGCCTGTAAGTTCGTCTGGTCACCCAGCAGTGCAAGTTTGATTGTTGAAGTGGTTTTTCGCATATATTTCTAGAACGGTTCGTCGAACAGTAAAAGTGATTATAACCAATTTCATAGGAATTCATGTTCTAAAGAACTTTTCTGTAAAATAAAAATGGTTATGGTAAATCAATAATTGAACCCCACTAGTTCTTGTGAATTAACTATTTATTTAATTAAATAAATATAAAAAAGAATATAAATTCATCAAAACTTTTCACTGCTTCCCAAGTCTCTAGCTAGCGATGAATTGCAATTGTTTCTTTGACACTTTTTTCAATGAAGCAATTAAAAACAAACCAAATCTACTGAAAGTTACAGAAAAAAACCTCGACAGGTTACGTTCAGAATATTACATTATAATTCTTGACATTTTCCCACCTGAATTAATGAAAACAACAATGAATTAATTCATCAACATTAAAACCTATTCAAAGATTTAAAACAAAATTAAAGTCATTTTACTTTTACAAATCTAGTTTAGGTGGGGCCCTAACTCTTCTACCACTTCTTGTGTATTTAATTTTCTGCTTCAGATTTTCATTAGTTCTAATTTCTACCGGGTCTTCTAAATCTTCATCTTCAAAATTATTCGCTACTATTTTTTCTCTGCATATTTGGCGAATAATATCTCCTTCTTCTGTAGATTGCGTAAATTTAATCTCTAAAGAAAATATTCGTTGTATTGGACATAATAAAACTCCAGCTGCTGTTTTCAATTTAACTAATCGTACTTCTCCTTCTCGTCCCGGTATCAATTCTTCTACTTTTGCTAACGGCCATTCAAGTCGTTTGACGTTATCACTTCCTACTAACACTAGCTGACCTACCTCGATCATCTTCGGAGAAATATTCTTGCTATATAATATTAACTGTCCCAAATATTTCTCTTGAAATCGTTGTTTATGCACTTGTCGTAATTCTCTTCTATATTTCAATCGTCGATTAAGATCAACTGCTTCTACCGCATCTAATTAGCTACTCCTACCTTCTCTATTTCTTTCAAGAACATATCCGGGGTTAATGGTGTTAAGTCCAAAGAATTTTCCGATACATACGTCAACGGCCGCGCATTTATAACAGCTTCACATTCGCATAAAATCGTCTGCATTTCTTCAAAGTCTAAAGAAGTTTTGCCCAACACTCTACGCAACAGCTGCTTTAACTTTCCTATTAAACGCTCCCACCAACATCCGCACCAGGCTGCTGTAGGTGGATTGAACTTCCATCGAACCTGTTTCATTGAGCTGTATTGATTTACTTGACTCCAGTTGAGACGTTCTAGAGCGTTTGCTGCACCAACGAAATTAGTACCATTATCCGTATAGATGATACTACGCCGGCCGCTTCTACTAATAAATCTTCTCAGATACTGAATGAATCGGTCAGTGGACAATGGAGAAATTTGCTCTAAATGGACTGCTCGATATACAGCGCATGTAAAAAAACAAACTTATGATTTCTCATAGGTACCTTTACCTTTTACGTTCATATATATAGGTCCTGCTAAATCGATTCCAACAATCTCAAATACTTTTGCATCACGTAACCGATCAGTGGGCAGGGGTGGGGACTGCACTTGTATCCGTTTCGACTTATATCGTTTGCATATTTTACAACGATTTAAAACAGATCTTACACTTCGTCGACCACCAAGAATCCAAAATCGTTTTCGTAAAATTGTCATCATCCCACGTGGGATGAATTACGATATATGTCTACAATTAATCGCTCGACCACTGGATGATTTTGATTTGGTAGAACAATTGGATAGCAAAAATCTTTAACGTAATCGCCATGCGAAACCTTCGTTTTTAGTCTGATGAGCCCATCTTCGTCCATATAAGGATGTAAGCTCGATAATTTATTATCTTGGAGTGCTCTAAAAACATTCCTTTTGTATTAAATGAAATAATCTCCTTTCCGCTTCTATAATTTCTTCTGTTGTTAATTCGCCACAAAGTCTAAATTCTCTCGAAGACAAAGAATTTCGTTTAAGTCTCCAAAATCCAGTCGATTAGACGTATGATCTGAGTGTAGTTATAAAAATAACGATAATACCAGTTTACTTCTTCATTTGCACATATCATCGAAGCTGATATTATAGACCTTTTCTTTTCTTTATTTATTTTGCTTTCATCAAATAACACAGTGGATGCAGGCCAACACTCTTCCGGTTCTTTCAACCAACAAGGTCCCTCCCACAATTTAGATTCTAACAATTTTTTCGCACTGCATCCTCTTGATGGAAGATCTGCAGAATTATGTGCACTAGTTACGTATCGCCATTGCTTATCAAATGATAATTCTCATACCTCCTTTACTCTATTTCTCACAAAGACATCCCATTTGTAAAATATCATTTATTTGGACATAGAATAAGTAATTAGATCATGTTATTTTAAGTCACTTATGGCCGGTTTCACAGTCAAGGCTTAAGCCACAGCGATGGCTTAAGCCAAGGCTTAATAAATATTTCGGTTTCACAGTCAAGGCTTAAGTAAAATCACTGGCTTAAGGAAAGCTTAACTTAAGCCCGTCATCTCGAAGGCTTAAGCCTTAGATTTTGCTGTGAAACACATAAGAAATTATTGCTAAATATATATTTTGCCTAAATATTATAATTTTTGTTATTAAATGAACGTGCATATTTCAAAAGTTATATTTTAAAACTAAATTGAAATTTTCAAAGCGAAAAATAGTTATCTAATTAGCAGTTTTGAGTACTGTCTGGCAGCTAGTGTCAGCATTCCATTTGAGGATTTAAGAAGAAACCAAGCAGTTTAGGACAAAAATGAGTTATTTATCTGAAGCAGAGGATATAAGAGACCAAGAAATGTATAATATAATATCGCAAGGTGTGATACGTGAAAAAATTATAAAAAGGCGCACGCAACATTTCGAGAAATTAATTTTTATTCTCGGTTCTGGCTGTAGAAACATTCGGCTTTGATGGTTTACGTTGTCGAAACATTCTGCAACAATGATTTTGGATTTGATATCCTTCCAGATAAAAACTACAACCAAGTGGTAAATAAAAAGTTCTTCTTCTTTTCGCTTAGTTTTTAATCCACAATGGCAATTATCCTTTAAAAAAATTCACAATTACCGCAGTGCTGACAACTTAAAAATTTTCATCCGCGGCTTAACTAAGCCTCAGCTAACTGAGTACTGTGAAACCGAGTAGGCTTAAGTTCTGGGCTTAAGCCACACCCGTGGCTTAACTAAGCTCTGGCTTAAGCCTGGACTGTGAAACCGGCCATTAATTTCTCAATGTTACGTCATTGCATACATTACGAGGTGCTTGTACTCAAGGAAGCATCAAGTTTCCCAGTTCCTTCATCGAATAAATCGAACAAATATGCATGTTTGCATTTTTTGTGCACTTTTAACATTCTTAACATACTCGCAATTGTAACATGTTTTCTCTCGTATTTCTACATTCCTATTTTGCAATGTAATCGTTTTATGAGTTCATTGTTTCATCGAACTCAATAAATGATATTGTTAGAGTAAGCAATAAATTAATATAAATGTACTGAGTTAATAAATTAAAAATATAGTTAATTTTTAACCATCGGCATAATCAGTGATTTTATTTCAGTTACTTACAAATCAACTTGTTTTCAGATAAATAGGTGTAGTGGTTTAAGAGCCGCTGCATCCCATCAAAGGCCAAGGTGTAACACCTTGTTAAGTCAGCGAGAAGAACAAAACAGTTCTTAACACCATTGTTCTTCACGATTTATCCATGCTAAAACTGTAGTTCAATCACTCCAAAATATGACTTCTTCCAAAGGTAAGTCTTTGATGACACCAGCTTGTAATCTAGCTCGAATATTTACAGCTAATAATTCTAATCTTGGAATCGTAATTCTTTTGTTTTGCTTACTTAACGGTGATATTCTTGATTTCGCCTGTAGTAATAGTTGCTGTTTTGGTCCTTAAAAATACAGCTGCTGAATATGCTATTTTACTAGCATCACAAAATATATGGAGTGAATATTCACATGGTTCTTTCGTACCCACCAGCCACCTTGGAAATTTTATCTGCTGTACGTAGATTAATTCTCGTTGCCAATTCAGAAATTGTGTTCTAGTGTTTTCATCTACTTCTTGATCCCAATTAAATTTGCTGTAGTAATAGCTTTGCTGTAGTAATAGCTTTGCTTACTTAACGGTGATATTCTTGATTTCGCCTGTAGTAATAGTTGCTGTTTTGGTACTTAAAAATACAGCTGCTGAATATGCTATTTTACTAGCATCACAAAATATATGGAGTGAATATTCACATGGTTCTTTCGTACCCACCAGCCACCTTGGAAATTTTATCTGCTGTACGTAGATTAATTCTCGTTGCCAATTCAGAAATTGTGTTTTAGTGTTTTCATCTACTTCTTGATCCCAATTAAATTTGCTGTAGTAATAGCTTTGCCAACAGCATCACAGGACAAATAATACTAATTGGATTGATAACTCGATGAACAGCAGATAATATCATTCTTTTAGTTATAAGAACGGATGAAACACAGAAAAAGTCCCAGCTTTCTAGATTTACCACTAACGTATCGCCCTGTTTATTCCAAAGTAGATCCAGTACATTGGTACAGTCACTTTTATACAGAAGGGGAGACTCTGGACCAACATGTTTCCAGCCTCTTAATTCAAATTTACGCTCTGCCATTATAGCTGTTGCTTCACTAATGAATTTTTTTAATTCTGTTTCATCTTTCACACTCGTTACACAATTATCGACATAAAAACTGTTCATCGATTTTTCTATTAGAGGTGAATCATACTCTTTAGTATTTTCTGCACAATTTTTAAAAATGTTTTTCAAATGACACTGGATAACTGACCCGGGAAGGAACGGACTGCATGAAACCCCAAAAACTACACCTCTGTGTCTGTATGCTTCCATAGGACTTTGTTGATCTTTCCACAGAAATCGTAAAAAGTTTCTATCGCAGTGGAGCAAACAATTTGAAGAAAAACCTTCTTTATGTCTGCAATAACACCAATTTGTTCTAATCGAAATCGAATTAAAATCGATGGTATTAATTCTATTAAATTTGCCCCCTTCTCTACACAATTATTAAGACTTGGAAAATTTTTCTCATTTGCGGATGCATCGAAAACAGGACGTATTTTTGTGGTGCTATTTTGTTTTACAACATGACGATGTAGATAATTAACTCTTCATTAGGAACTTCTTCTATAATCCCTTCCTGAACCCATTCTTTCAACACTCCATTATATTCATCATAAAAACCGTTAAATTTTAGTTTCCTTATAGTAGATTCTAACCTCTTTATAGCAATATTGAAATTACTAGCTAAAGGTGGATGATCTTCTAACCATGGAATACGAACTAGATATCTCCCTTCATCATCAACTGTTACTGTTCTTTGAAAATGGTTTTCAGCTTCTAATTGTAGTTCTTGTTTTCTCTTCTTATCTGATGGATCAGTAATACCCAAAACATCCAAAGGCCACAGGTCAGATATGTCAGCTTCTTTTAACAAGATGGTAGTGACCGTCATAGCTACACTATCTGATTTTGATGTTTGCTGAACCATTACTGTCCATATCAATTGGGTTTCTATTGCTACTAAACCACACGAAAGTTGATGATGTCAGCCTGTAACCAATTTACCCGCCATGTCTGCACTGATTAAAATTTCTACGGGTCTATCAGTTATAGCAAGCGAGCCGGTTATTTAATCCCAAAGATAAGACGTGCATATTCAGCACAATTTGCGTAATGCACAGTATTCTTTCTCACGAAGCTCGCAAACATTTCCGTTGGCGACATCGCGTCAGCATTTTTTCCTCACCCGTCTTCTAATTTCGCTGCTAGCAGATAGCTAAAAAATTAAATCTTTTCCAGTTTGTCTTTAACTGAGGTTCCGGCGCGGTCAACTTTCGTTCTTGTTATAAAATCATATTTGATTAGATATACGAATTAATTAGTTCCTTAAAATCATATATAGATATACGAATTAATTAGTTCCTTAAAATCAGTAATAAAGTAATTAGAATCAACGGAATGTGTTTCTTTCATTATTATTTTGTTTGTTCCACGAGCAATTGAACCTGTGTTTCTTTCTGTAAATGGTTGGGATGGTAAAATAAAATAAAACTTGAAAAAAAAAAAAAAATAAAGGAATAAAAATCTGACAATATTGGAATGGTTATTAATTTTATTTGGTATAAAAAGAAAAGGTGTACACGACTCGAACGGTTTTACTAGACTCTGCAATTTAAAACAATTAATTACGATTAATAAAATATTTTACATTCAATAATTAAGTATTGTCAGCGATTTGTTGCTTGCTGCGGTGCTCCCTGGTCGATGACCGCGGTGCATGAAATCGTCGCTGCTTCGCTGACGCTGCAGTGACCCAGAATGCAACCTGTAGTATTTGATATGGTTTCGCAACATTCTGCCCGCCTTGAAATGTCTTCATTTCAATCTATAAATGAAAATAATAAAAAATAATTAATTCTACATTTTGGGTTTAATGGCATTTCCTCCAAATAAACCAATGTAGTTAAGGTTTTAAGGCGCCTATACTCGCCTAAATGCTATGAGGTAGGAAAATAAGGAAATGAGAAAGAGGCGAGGAGAGAAGTGAGTGTTGTATTAAACATTTTCATCAAGTGCTGGATATATTTTGGACGTTCGGTTAGTATCGCCTAACTCTCTTAAACTTTCCTGCATTGCTGCTTTATCAGAGGTATTTGATTGTGGATTTGGATCTCTTGGGTGTGTAATCACTGATGTTAGTACTGCATCGCTTTGTTGTACTGTTTGTTGTTGGTGTAGTACATGGGTGGTCATGATATTCCAGGATGCTGCTGCGAGCCGCCAATTCCAGCCATACGTAGCGTGAATTTTTTTTGCATTTACTGTAGTTGTTACAAAGAGCTTGAGGAATCGTATTATGGCGTACGTTCCTATGATAATAAGGTAGATACTTCCGATTTCTTGGATGATATTGCTAACCTTATCTTTAAGTGAATTTAGGTCATATGGTGTTAATACATTTACCATGTTTATGTTTTGGTGATCAATCTCGGAACCCAGTAATCTATGAGTCATAATGTTGTTTATAGCTTCACGCTCTGCTGGAAACATAATTTGCCTTCGCAAATCCCCTAATGCTTCTGAAGAATATATTCCTGCTTTCATGAGATTACCAGGGTCTTCATAGGCCCAATCGTTAGAATTTGTAGATGGTTTTAATTCTTTTGACGTTTTAATCTTTTGTAATGTTGGTGATAGTCCATACCATTCTCCTAAGATATGGTACCCTGGAACAGTCAGTGATGAACATGGTATTTCGTTACCCAGTCTTTGCACTATGTGTGTTCTAGGCGTCATAAATGCTGAATTGTTTGCATAGGTTATTGGCAATTCGTTATAGCATTTGTCGATATTACGCACATAGACTTCTACCGGCTGACATTTAATTATGTATAAGAGCTCTCCACGTGGGATTGCTGTGTGACCTAATTCTTTCATATATAATAAGGCAAATGCATCCGGATTTTGTCCCGCAATACTTAATTGTGTTCGCAATACTTCTGTTTCCAGTTCACATCTCTTTAACATCAGATTTTTATACAGTGTTTCGATTTGGACTTTCCAATGTCTTTCCGTGTATACAAATTTTGAGTTTACGTAGGTCAGTAGATCTAAATTGTTCGCGTCAGCTGATTTTTTGGTAAACCAATACTCTGTTCCTACCTTGGGTACAATAATCAATCTTGGATGTTCAGTTTGGTATCCATGGATACGACAAACTGAAATAGCTTTCCTCACTTCCAATGCAAATACAATGTCTTCTGTTTGCACAGTATACATGATGTTGGTATTAGCGTTGGTGTTATTTTGACCAAGATTACGGATCTTCATTGCTTTTCCTTGCCAGAGCACGTCATGTTTGGTAGTTTCGCAGGACTTATTGGTTATCAATTCCCAGAATGTCATTCCAAATTCGGGATCAATACATTTTCTGTCCAAATAGGAACAAGCAATATTGTTTCTAATGAGAATTTTGCCCTCTTGCAATAGTACTCTGCTTGTATAGTCTGCAATTGTTATTGTTATCGCTTGATTGACTATAACGTTGGTCCATGAGTTCGTACCCACGGAATAGGGTACTCCATAACATGTACCATCGCTAGTAAGTGTCCCAGCTACAATTGCTGAATAGCTACTAGTGCTGTTTGCTTTTATTTCCGCAATTGTTCTTTCTCCATTTAACTTGTATGTTCCGTATTTGTGCAGTGAGAGACATTCTTCGTGTGTAATTTCCTTTAAATAAGTGGATAACCCACCAGAAACTAACGATAAGTGGCTAAACATTCCGCAATGGAATATTGTTTGAATAATATTAATCTTGCATTGGAATGTTTTAATTGAAGCAACGTCACTCAGTTGTAGAAGCTGAATGTCCTCGTCTTCATGTTCAGTTCTTATCTCTTCAACCTGACATTCTCCTAAAGTAACAAGGGACATTGACGTTATATTTATGTTGTTATGGCTGCAATCGTATGCAATAATAGCTTGGGACATTCTACCAGCAAGTATGAGGAGGAAGCAACAAAGCGGCATCATGGTTGAAGCTAATAAATGAATGTTCATTGTTATTAATATTATTCTATTATTATAAGTATTCTTAGTATTATTAGTTTAAAGTTATTTTTAATCGGATATGAGTCATATTTATTCTAATATACCTACGTATTTTGTTACAATCTAGAATAACTTATATATTTGTTAATTATCTTCTTTAACTTCACACAAATTGTTATTGTCTTCTATAGGTAAGATGCATATTTTAGTGATTGGTCTTTTTAGAGTGCAATCCTTGCATTTTAAGGTTACAACACGAACCAATCCATCATTCCCAGGATGTAATTCAGTAATTCTTCCCAATAGCCACTTCGTTGGAGGTAATCTTTCATCTTTTACTAATACTAGCATGCCTTCCTGAATATTGGGAGTCTGTTGGAGCCATTTTGGACGCTGTTGTAATCGGCTCAGGTATTCTGTGTTCCATCTACGCCAAAAGTCTTGCTGTATTTTTTGTATCTGATGCCATCTGTTTAATGTGGATACTTTATAGTCTACTAAATTTTCTTCTGGGTGTGATACTAAGATATCGCCGATTAAGAAATGTCCTGGTGTAAGAGCTGCAACGTCTTCTGGATCATCAGTCAAAGGAGTTAAAGGGCGAGAATTAAGACACGCTTCTATTTGTGTTAGGCAAGTAGCTATCTCTTCATATGTCCACAACATGTTTCCCATGATTCTCTTTAGATGGTGCTTGATTGATTTGACTCCACTTTCCCAAAGGCCTCCAAAATGGGGTGACCCTGGTGGAATAAAGCTCCACTCTATTCCTCTTTCAGCTATTATTGGGTATATATCTTCAGAGAGTCCCCACTGTTTGTTTAGTGCTTCTTTTGTGAGGCGGTTCTTTGCTCCTACAAAATTTGTACCGCAGTCAGAGAAAATTTTTGTACATAGCCCTCTTCTACCAGTAAATCTTCTGAGTGCAGCAAGAAATGCTTCGGTTGTTAAGTCTGACACCGCTTCTAGGTGTACAGCCTTTGTGGCTAAGCAAATAAAGATGCAAACATATCCTTTAGAAATTCTTGATCGCCCTCTACATTTTGATTCTTTCAATGTAAATGGGCCGCAAAAATCAATTCCGGTGTTCAGGAATGGTCGGCTTACAGTAACCCTGTATTTTGGTAAATTACCCATTAATTGTTCTTGGGCTTTTGCTTTAAATTTATAACAGATAATGCATCGATGTATTTCAGATTTAATTAATTGTCTGCCTGAAGGTATCCAATATTTTCTTCGGAGAACGTTAAGCATCAGCTGCACGCCACCATGTAATGTTTTCTTATGTATATCTCGAACAATAAGTTTGGTTAATGGTGCTGCCTTTGGAAGAATTATGGGATATTTTTGATTATAAGGCAAATTAGAATGTTTTAATCTTCCCCCTACTCTCAATATACCATTTTCATCTAAGTGGGGATGCAAATTTAATATATTTGAAGTTGAAGATAATGATTGAATAGATCTTAATGCTTTTAATTCTGATTCGAAGTGAAATAATTGTGCTTCAATAATCAAGCATTCAAGGGCTTTGTCGAGTTCGTAATTAGTTAGGTAACCTTTGTATCTTAAATGTGGAAATAATTTGCAATTGACTATGAAGCGCTTGCACCAAGCGGTCACATGAAGAAGTCTATTCAGTGTCGAAAATCGTTTTGTGATATCATTTTCCGTAGTATGTACAGTTGTGGATATAATTTTCCTTTGTTCAAGTTCCGTCATATAGTTACTTTGTACATTTTTAGGCCACTGTGATATATTTTTACTTAGCCATTGCGGACCCTTCCACCACAGAGGATGATTGTTAAGTTCGATGGTGCTTATACCTCTACTTGCACAGTCGGCGGGGTTGTCGGATGACTTGATATGTCCCCACTGAGCATCATTCATGTTCTCTAATATCTCAGTTACGCGATTAGCAACAAATGTTTTCCATTTGGAGGGATGGTTTCTCAGCCATGCGAGAACTATTGTCGAATCTGTCCACAAAAATGTATCAACATTTTCCATTTGAAGTGATGATTTAGTTGCTTTTATTAATTTGGTCAATAATACCGCACCAGCTAGCTCTAATCTCGGTAAGCTAATTTGTTTTATAGGAGCTACTCTTGTTTTTGCGGTTAATAATTCGACCTTCACAAATGCATCTTCTGCTACTCGTAAGTAAATAGCTGCTGCATATGCTTGTTCGGATGCATCGCAGAAACCATGGAATTGCCAATTTTGGTTATATTTCTTGTATGAGATCCATCTGGGAATGCGTATATTTTCAATTAACTTTAACTCATTATTAAATGTTATCCATTGGGTTCGAATATTACTTGGTATATCGTCATCCCACTGTGTCCCTGATAACCATAATTGTTGCATTAAAATTTTTGTTTTGACTATAAGAGGTGATAGCCAGCCGAGTGGATCATATAATTTGGAGATTTGTGACAGTAATTGTCTCTTTGTCTGAACATTGTTCTCGTATTCTTTTATTATAAACTGGAAGGCATCGCGACTAGGGTTCCAATATATTCCTAGTGCTTTAATTGTGTCATTGATGTCTAGTTCAGTAGCACCCTTTAATTCTAAGTCGTCTTTCGGTATGTCGGTAAGAATTTCTAAGTTATTACTTGCCCATTTACGCAACCGTAATTTACCCCGGTATAAAATCTGACGTACTTCCCTCTGTAGGTTTACTGCTTCTTCTGCTGAATCTGCACCAGAAAGCAAATCATCTACATAAAAGTCATTGATAATAGTTTCAGACGCCTTTTCAGACATAGACTTTTCATCTGAAGCTAATTGCTGTAACGTTTTAATGGCAAGATAGGGCGCACTTGCTGTACCGTAAGTTACAGTGACTAATTTGTATTCTCTAATTGGTTCTTTAGGATCTGCACGCCACAAGATTTTCTGATAATTTGTGTGTTCTGGAGTAACGAGAATCTGTCTATACATTTTCTCTATATCTGCCGTAAATGCTATCCGATGTTTTCTCCATCTCAGAAGAATGGTGTTTAGGTCTTGTTGAATCTTTGGACCGATTAATAAGGTATCATTCAATGATATTTGATTGGAAGTCTTTGCGGAAGCATCAAATACAACTCTTGTCTTTGTTGTAGTGCTATCCACTTTAAATACAGCGTGGTGTGGCAAAAAATAATATGGAGATTGATCATCATTATCAGGTTCTTCTATACGTCTCATGTGTCCTAGCGCTTCATACTCCTGCATAAATTTTATATACTCAGTTTTTAACTCGGAATTGGCTTGCAATTTCCGTTCCATGCTTAGGAAACGTTTAATTGCCATATTTTTAGAATCTCCTAATCTTGGTATATCAGGAAATGATTTGAAGGGGAGAGCTACTACATATTTTCCATCATTAGTACGTCTATGTGTAGTATCAAAAATATTCTCACATAGATTTTCCTCAGGTGTTCGAAATTTGCTTGTCTCATAATGTTCGACTTCCCAAAATCTTTTGAGTAAGTCATTTACATTTCTATCACCTTGTACGCTTATCAGAAATGAAGCTTTGACATCTTGCTGAATTGGACCTGACAATATCCATCCTAAAGTGGTTTTCTGTGCCAGAGGTGTTCCTAACGGACCACGTATTTGTTCTATATCAATGAGAGTAGTATATATATCAGCACCTAGAAGCATATCTATTTCACCAGGGTTCAGATATAGCGGGTCAGCTAATTTCAGATTTTGAATGTGATTCCAATTTGATCCTCTTTCTACTTTTTGGGGTGGAAGGAGTCCTGTTATGGTTTTAATTATATATGCTTCTACATTATAGCGCTTTTTGGAATCAAAGTGAGATGCAATATCAAGATTGGTCACGTATTGTGTTGACTTTGTTTTGGTACTACCAATTCCTGTGACTATTGCATTTGTCGGCCTGCGTCTTAGCGATAATAATTGTGCAGCTTTTTCGGTTATAAAGGATGCTTGTGAGCCTTGATCAAGTAAGGCTCGTAATGTAATGCAACCGCGGTTAGTGGAATATACATTTATTAAAGCAGTTGCTAATAATACAACTCTTGTTGCAGACGATTGAGTATACAAGTTACTTATTTCTGGTTGGACATTGGAAATTAATTCACCATTTGTGATTTGGTTTGCTACGTAAGATGACTGTACATTTTGGTAAGAATTTGTAGCAGTTGGCATTGGCATTTTATTGTAAGGAGATGATGTATTGTGGTGTTCGAAATGTAGTAAGGTATTGTGCCGATTATTACATTTTCTGCAGCCAAACTGTTGAAGACAATCCTTGGTGTTATGTTTGGATGAAAAGCAATTAATGCAGCGATGATCCTGCTTAATCAACTCATACCTAGTCTTCGGACTCATTGTAAAAAACTTACTACATTCCTTTATTTTATGATTCCCTTTACAAACAGGGCATGCAGGGATATATGAATTATTTGGTTTGCCTTTAAAATAGTTATTTTGATAGTTCGACCTTTTAGTCGTGCTCTGGGCCACATGAGAATCAACTTTACGGGTATTAATTCCACCTTTTACCCCATGTATTGCTTCTAATGTTCTAAATCGGGTTTCTAGATATGCGGTAAATAATTTAATTGTCGGTAATTCAGTTGCATTATCTCGCGAGCTTAATTTGGCTTCCCAGTGAGTTATTGTTTCTTTAGACAATTTCGCAATTAAAATATGGATTAATAAGGGATCCCAATTTTCTACAGATACCTTTAATCCTTTTAGTGCTTCTAGAACTTCATTTACTTTATCAAGCATTCGCCTTATAAGAACCGAGGTTTCTACTGTATGAGAGGGCAATGAAGTTAGAATTTGTAGTTGAGTATTAACTAAAATTCTATGATTATGGTAACGATTCTTCAGTAATTGCCACGCAGCAACGTAATTGGCATCAATTAGCTGAAGATGTTTAATAAGTTGTGCAGCTTCACCATTTAAACTAGTTTTTAAATAATGCAGCTTCTGCACATTGCTGATTTGCGTATTTTTATGCACAATTGCTTCGAAAAGATCATGAAAGGATGACCAAGATTCATAACTTCCAGAGAATGGAGGAATTTTAATGTGCGGTAATTTTATTTCATTAGAGTGCTCACAAACCGTAGTATTATTTTGTGATACACTTATATCACTGGTGACAGGTTGAAGATTTTGCAATTGGTCTGTCATTAGACTGCTAATTGTACAATATAAATCTTCCATTTCACTAAACTGATCCTCTTCAAAATATGCGTGCTTTTCAAATGCACTGGAATATCCACTAAGTATTAATCTATGCGATTTATAACAATTTTTCCACAATTCGTCTAAGAGAGTTTGTTTCTTTTTAATAAATTCTACATTTAACCGATCTTTATTAGTTTTTCTGTAGTTTCTACAGAACCGTTCAATCTCAAATTTATTACTTGCTTGCCCTATTAACGCTTCTTCTACGGCTACCTTGGTAGCTTGAGTTTCATTTGTAGTGTTAGGCATAGCGAGTTTTTATTTAATATATATATCTCAACAATGAGCACTAAAATGATATAAGACAACTCTCACTTACCTTGGTATACCAGGAACGGGTCAGTATTGATTTATTGTTGGCTTTTCTCTTACTTTTCTTTCACAATCACAAATAATTATACTGATTTGTTGTTATGTATAATGATATTTTACTGTTTAATTTAATTTGATTTAATTCAAAGCCTTTTTCGATTTAACACTGATCACTGTAAAATCCAAATAGTAAAAAATTCTTTTATTTGTTATCGACAGTATGACTCGTTTGATTATTTCAAATTTTCGTGCTCACACGAGATATATATTTTTCGCGATAAACTGCAGACGTAAGTAACTTCTGGAAAACGATAAAAATACGAAAATATTCGTAATATCCGTAAGATCCTTAATATCCGGCTCGAAGGACCAAAATGTAAATGGTTGGGATGGTAAAATAAAATAAAACTTGAAAAAAAAAAAAAAATAAAGGAATAAAAATCTGACAATATTGGAATGGTTATTAATTTTATTTGGTATAAAAAGAAAAGGTGTACACGACTCGAACGGTTTTACTAGACTCTGCAATTTAAAACAATTAATTACGATTAATAAAATATTTTACATTCAATAATTAAGTATTGTCAGCGATTTGTTGCTTGCTGCGGTGCTCCCTGGTCGATGACCGCGGTGCATGAAATCGTCGCTGCTTCGCTGACGCTGCAGTGACCCAGAATGCAACCTGTAGTATTTGATATGGTTTCGCAACACTTTCATTATTATTTTGTTTGTTCCACGAGCAATTGAACCTTTAAATGGCGCAGTCGGTAGGATGCGCTTAAGTGTAGTGCAAATACATATATAAAAGTGCATTAAAACGAGAAATACAGGAAAAAAACGGAAGCGAAAATCCTTTATGAATAAGTGGCTTTTGCTTGATCGCATTGGAACGAGAAGCATACAAACAGGTTGAAAATTCTTCGATTTTTGCCAATAACTGCCTTCTACTTGAACACACTGATTGGATAATACTGTGCAGAACTGTGAAGGGACGCATAAAGGAACCATTAAGGGTAATCATTACTAGCTGATTGGATAATACTGTGCAGAACTGTGAAGGGACGCATAAAGGAACCATTAAGGGTAATCATTACTAGCAGACAAACTCACCAGTAGGATCAGCAAAGACAACGTACATGTCGTTATGCTACCTGTAAGTGCATGAGCATATTACCATTATTTTTTTTCCTGCCAATGTATGCAGGTTAATTTATACTTTTTATATATTTGAACACATATATATATATATATTATACCAATATATCATAATTAATTTAAATTTCTTAGTGAGAGCTATCATAAAGTGAAATTACACAATTTGAATAAATAAGTGACTGAACTTCTAATTTCATTACGTTCTATATATATAACGAAATTTCTTTTTGTAATTAATTTAACCTAATAAGTGGTAGCTATATAAAAACAAAATTAAATAACCTATATATATATATAAGGAAGTGAAAACAAAATTTCATTACGTTTTCTTATGCCAATGAGATAATTAGTAAATTATTTGTGTTGTAGAGATATTGATCCTTTCTTCTTGTTCCGATCAGTGACCTCTTTTTCTTTCTCTTTGAAAAATTTTCCTTCGAGAATTAAGTACACATTTTTTTTCTTTTTTATTATACATACGGTATATGCAAGGAAATTTAAGTGATACAAATCCAATCGAAACGGAACTTGATAGTTTGATAAACAGAATAAAAGTTTTGAAAATAGAAAACAAAATGCCTGATCCACTTGCGCTAACTATTGACCCACTCAAATATCTAGGAAGATTACCAGAGTTCCACGGTGATTATAGGGAACTGCAGAATTTCTCAGACCTGGTCGATCGAATTCATTCTTTATTAATTAGATATGACGATCTCTCGCAAAGAATATTTTCCGACTTAATAAAGTCAAAATTAAAGGGACGCGCTAGGGAAGTGATCGAAATAAATAATCATGTTACTACTTGGAAGGATGTAAAAGATGTGCTTAACAAAAATTTCGGTGATAGAATGACGGCAAGCCAACTCTTCGACGAATTAAGAGGGATAAATTTTAAAAGTAATGCGATAGGTTTATACAATGAAATGAAAACAGTTTTACATAGGCTTAACATTAAAACAAAATTAGAAAACCAGGAAGACGCAGAGATTTTAACGCGAACCCTTAAAGCAAACATTAGTAGTGCCTTAAATATTTTTAAAGCCAAGATGCCAGAACCAATGAAATCGATATTATATTGCAGAAATCCTGCAGACTTAGAGGAAGCTATAAATATACTACACGAAGCCGGTTATGCATATTTAGGTACAAACACTACGGGAAAATCTTTAAATAATGACAGATATAGTAACAATAATAACAGGGAAGCAATAAACGGAGGTCGCAATAATGGACGTTACCAAAATAGAAATTCTTTTAGTTTCAATTCTCAAATTAGGAACCCACACATTAATACACCGCCACACTTTGGTATCAATGCAAGACCCGGTAACTCGTACCGAAACCATGGTCCAGGCCGAATACAAAACTCCAGAAATTATATTCCAACTACACCCTTCAGTAATCACACTTTTAATCGCTACTTACCTCCTACAAATGCCAATTCTGGACATCGGAATTTCTCTGTCAACCACAACAATAACAACGATCATAGCCATAGAGCTAATAACTCAAATTTTAATAATAATAACTTCCGAAATATTTTGCACCCCAATCCCAGTAACGGTTACCAACAAGTGGCTCCAACCACGAAAAATCAAGTCAACGGTAACAATAGCGAACCAATGGATATTGACATAAACAACCAAAATGCTATACATGTTGGAAATTTTCGGCACCAGGGCCCAACCAATTGCCCTACGTAATATTTGAAGGTCACAAGTTCTTGATCGACACTGGAGCTTCAAATTCCTTAATGAAACCCGGAGTATATGATGATTCCAACAAAACAAAGTTGAATAAACCTGTCATTCTCCGATCTCTGAAGAAAAATACTATAGTAACAGAAGGAATCATAATAGATTGTTTTGAGGAAATTCGTAACAATAACCAAAATGACAAACTCCTATTCTTTTTATACAATTTCCACGATACCTTTGACGGATTGATAGGAAATGACATATTACTTAAATGCAACGCTAACATAAACCTCAAGGACAAAACGATTACGATAAACAATAAAGACATCAAATTACATTTTAGTCATGACAGCGAGAACACGATATATCAAGTAGATCCAGGGGAATATTTTTATAGTATACCAGTGATAGAAAAAGAGGGCCACACCCTACTAAACGAAATAAAAATCAATAACCAAGTCACAATTTTAGAAGGAGTTTATAAAATAAATAATTTCAAAGCTCTAGCGAAAATTCGCAACAACGATACAGAACCTCACATATTGAATTTCAATAAACCATTCCCCTCAACGGAGATAAGGGAAATAATAGATTTTAATAATTCTGAAATAAACGAATTAACTTTAGAAAGCGAACTCCACGAAAGTAATATACTGGAAAGAATCTATACTGACCATTTGAACGACGAAGAGAAGAGGAAAGTAATTGGAATAATTCTAGAAAATAAAGAAATCTTCAGTGAGACCGACCCTTTAGGATTTACCAGCAAAATACAACACAGGATTAGAGCTACGGATGATATACCTATTAGAAGCAAAATATACAGATACCCCTATATACATAAAATCGAAATACAGAGACAAATTGAAGAGATGTTGGCAAACAGAATAATCCAACCAAGTTCTAGCCCATACAATAGCCCCGTCTGGGTAGTTCCAAAAAAGCAAGACTCCTCCGGTAAAAGCAAATGGCGATTAGTAATAGATTACAGAAAATTGAATGAGAAAACCATAAGCGACTCATATCCAATCCCTAATATTGAAGAAATATTAGACAGATTGGGAAGGAGTACTTATTTCTCTACGCTAGATTTAAAATCAGGTTTCCATCAAGTACAAATGCACCCAGATGATATAGAAAAGACTGCTTTCTCTGTTGATAACGGGCATTACGAGTTTTGCAGAATGCCTTTCGGTTTAAAGAATGCGCCCAGCACATTTCAGAGACTAATGGACAATATCTTTAGAGAAAATATAGGTAGACAATGCATACCATATATGGACGATATAGTTGTATTCTCTAACGGACTGGAAGAACACATAAAGAACCTCAAAGTCATCTTCAATAAATTAAAACAAGCTAGGCTCAGAGTGCAGTTAGATAAATGCCAATTTTTGAGGAAAGAAGTAGAATTCCTGGGACATGTGGTAAATGAAAATGGAATCCATCCGAATCCTAGAAAAATAGAAGTAATTAAAAGTTACCAAATACCTAAAACACAAAAGGAGATTAAAAGATTCCTTGGAATTGCCGGATACTACCGTAAATTTATAAAAAATTTCGCGGATATAGCAAAACCAATGACTCGATTTCTAAAAAAGGATGTTAATGTTAACGATAAAGATTATAGGACAAGTTTCGACACCCTCAAAAATAAATTAATCTCTGCCCCTATACTTATTTACCCTGATTTAGCAAAACATTCGAGGTCACTACAGACGCGAGCCAGTACGCAATAGGCGGAGTTCTGTCTCAAGAAAATAAACCAATCGCCTTTATTTCAAGAACCCTAAATGAACACGAAATACACTACTCAACTATCGAAAAAGAGCTCCTTAGTATAGTTTGGTGTGTAAAACAATTTAGACCTTATATATTCGGAAGGAAAATAAAGCTTTACACGGACCATCAACCGCTAGTATGGCTCAGTAAGTTAAAGGAGCCCAACAGCAAACTAATCCGCTGGAAACTACAGCTGGAAGAATACGATTATGAACCAATTTATAAAAAGGGACAAGAGAACAAGGTAGCAGATTTTCTGAGCAGAGTTGAAATAAACCATAACGAAAATACGGATAATGGAAACATAGTCTTAGAAACTGTAACTCCCATCAATCTCTATAAAAACCAAATTATATTTAAAGCCCAACGATCGGGATCTCTGCAAATAAGAAACGAACACATATTCGATAAACAACGCAAGACAATTGCACTTAAAGTTGCTGATGAATCGACATTAATACAAATAATTAAGAATAATTTCAGTCCTAACCGTATGAACGCCATACTACTGGATAACGATTTCTTTAAAAAACTTTGCGACGTGCATGCAAAGCATTTTGCAAATTACAAGATTATTAGGTGCAAGAAACTTCTGAAAGACCTAGTAGATGAAAAGGAACTGGACTCTATTATAGAAAATAAACATTTAGAAAATAATCATAGAGGTATTAATGAAGTATACGAGCAAATGAAATCCGAATATTATTGCCCAGACATGAAAATTAAAATTACTCAATTCATAAATAATTGCGAGACCTGTACCCTAGAAAAGTATGAGAGGAGGCCTTCAAAACCGACCTTTAAGGTGACCGAAACCCCCAGAAACCCTAACGAAATTATTCATTTAGATGTATTCTACTCAATCAACAAGTCTTTGTTTGTTACTATAATAGACAAGTTCAGTAAAGTAGCAATGTTTATAAAAATTTCTAATAGAAGCGAGTCAGAATTCAAAAAAGCATTAATGAAATACATAAGTACGTACGGCAGTGTAAAGAAGGTAATAACTGATAATGAATTAGGTATGAAATCTAAACCAATGAGGATGTTTCTTAAAGAAAATAATATACAAATACATTATACGTCGAACTCCAATCACAATAGTAATTCAGACATAGAAAGGTTACACAACACCATTAATGAGCACCTCAGAATTTTGAAACACACAAAAAAGAATCTCCCTATAGAAGAGCAATTGCTTTTGATTAATGGATATTATAACAACACCATACATTCCACTACCAAACGAAAACCCATAGATTTCATACAGGGAAAGATAAAGGACGACGAATATGAAGAAATTCACGGACGCTTGTTAGAGAAGAAGAAGAAGGTAATCGGTAAGTTGAATCTAAGTAGGGAAAATTGCGTATTAGAACCCGGTGTTAATTATATCAAAGAAATTCGAGGAGGGAAAAACCACTCCAAATTTAGGAAAATAGATACTGATTTACTAGACGACGATCATATAATAGATAGGGACACAGGCCATAAATATTATAAAACACACGTTAGAAAGAAAAAGAAGTTTCAAAACCCTCAAAAGGCTAGGTTTAAAATCGCTATAGATGAAAATAAAGTACGCCACAAAGCTAAAATGAAAAATGTTATTTCAGGCAGCGATGAAAGTACACTTCGTAATCATAATGAGCCTTCTACTAGCAGAAGCACAGAAAATGGAAGTCCAGGATCTAAGCAATAACAACGGTTACATAACAATAAAACTAGAAGAGAGAAGATTAACAATCAGGTACAACAAAATCTTACATATAATCAATATTACAGAGTACGAAATAGCAAAAAACCAAATAAAAGACAACGTAAATAAATTAACACCAAAATTAGAACATATTGGTCCCATATTAATTACAACAAATCATAGCCTTCAACTCTTAGAAACAAAAATACATAATCTTAAGCCGCATATAAAAGTCAAACGAGGATTAGTGAACATCTTAGGTAAGGGATTAAAACTATTAGCGGGTACATTAGACAGCGATGATGAGGTGGAAATCAAAGGAAAATTGGAAGCCTTAACAGCAAACAATAGGAAACTAATCCATGAGAATAACAAACAAATACAGATAAATAAAGAACTCTCCGACTCAATCCAGAACATAACATTACATGTAAGAAAACAACAGAACGTAATGGGAAACTTCCTTAACGAATATAACAAACACTTAGAAAACAAAGTTTTAAACTTAGAACAAAAAATTTACTACATCCAACAAGTCTACCAGCTAAACTATGACATTAACTTACTCTTGACACACTTAGACGAAATCGAACAGATAATATTAACAAGCAGATTAGGAATTTTAACAAAAAACATTTTAACACAACAAGAACTCGAGTTAGTAGAAAACCTAGAAACTCTACAGAACATTAGAATAGCAGTTGCATTGTGGACCGACCAGATTATAATTATCGTACTAATTCCACAATTGTCAGACACCGTTTATAATCAAGTACTAATCGAACCAAGAACTCAAGAACAATTGCATTAAGAATATAATTAATTTCAAACCAGCTCATTGTAATATGGAACTTTCAACGGAAGAAGAGGTCAAGGAACTAAGTGAAGGCATAATACTCACGAAAAATTTAAAAAATATTAGTATATCCCAAAATTGTAACACACAAAATATAAGTATTAAAGGTAACAACTTGATAAAATTCCATAACTGTACTATCAAAATAAAAGAAAATATCTATAAAAACACTGAAATAAAAATGTATGATAAACGCATTATACCTAATTTCATTACCGAAATCAAAGAGAACTTTACAATACCAAAGATAACATTCGAAGAAATGCATTTGAAAACTATAAGCAATAGAAAAAAAAATCGAAGAAGTATTGTACGAAAATAACAATAAAAACATTGTAAATCTTGGTATGAATTTGACAACAATATTTTTTATCACTGTAATTGCAATTATTACACTAATATTGTGTATAAGAAAAAGAAATAAGAAAAATATTAATAGGAAAAATACAAATAATGTAATTACTTCGTCGGAGCCTCAGTCAAAGGCGGGGGGAGTTATAGCAAGCGAGCCGGTTATTTAATCCCAAAGATAAGACGTGCATATTCAGCACAATTTGCGTAATGCACAGTATTCTTTCTCACGAAGCTCGCAAACATTTCCGTTGGCGACATCGCGTCAGCATTTTTTCCTCACCCGTCTTCTAATTTCGCTGCTAGCAGATAGCTAAAAAATTAAATCTTTTCCAGTTTGTCTTTAACTGAGGTTCCGGCGCGGTCAACTTTCGTTCTTGTTATAAAATCATATTTGATTAGATATACGAATTAATTAGTTCCTTAAAATCATATATAGATATACGAATTAATTAGTTCCTTAAAATCAGTAATAAAGTAATTAGAATCAACGGAATGTGTTTCTTTCATTATTATTTTGTTTGTTCCACGAGCAATTGAACCTGTGTTTCTTTCATTATTATTTTGTTTGTTCCACGAGCAATTGAACCTTTAAATTCTATCTTCGAAGTTCATCAACTGAATGTTATGCTGTTGCAATTCTGTTTTCCAAGCACCAGTTGTAATTTGATTAATTCTATCATAAATGACTGGTTGATCTAATACTTCGAAACTGCAATAAAAACTGTCATTCATATTTGTTACATTAATATTAAATATATTATGCCCCATGATATCCGTGTTCAAACCCCCAAACAATGCATGCCATATTTTCTCTCTTCTAATAGCTTTATAGCCCATCTCAATAGCTACGTTTCTTAACAGGTATGAACGCTGTGACGCTATGTCGATTATTGCTCTTGTTATTCGTTTATGGCCATCACCTCTTATTAACTACACTAAAAGTGTTGGTAACATTACTGCACAAGTGCTCCCTAAATTAGCTAAAACTTTATCACTCTTAACCGTTGTATTGGTTATTTCATTATTATCCTTCTGAGAATTATTTGTCCTTGTGGAAAAATCCTGGATTGCGTTTGTTAAGCTGTCACAAATTTTGACATTATGCTTTCTATTGCACACTAAACATCTTGATTTATTCCAACAATTATCTATGCGATGACCTATCTTCAAGCAATTGTAACAACATAGCTTTTTATCTAAAATAGATCTTTTTTCTTTCAGAGTCATTCTTTTAGCTTTAATACATTCAGCACTACTATGAGAATTTCACAAAACACACAACCTGAATTTCCGATTGTGGTGAGTAAACCAGTGGCTGTAGATAGATTTTTATTTGGAAGTAAGTATTTCTGATGACGTTCTTTCTTCCTTGCTTCTTCTCTTTTCATCGGTGCATTTTCAATTCCAAAGCCTGACAGTACCAATGTAATTTTTTGCTCGTTTTCTAATTCCTTTCTTAGAAAACTCATCACGCGATCTAATCGAGACTTGGAAGTACTTTCGTTTGTTAATGTATTTTGCTGGCTACCCTGTTCAGAAACATTTCTGTTCAAATCACTTCTCTGCCACGTGCGTAGAATATCTTCAGGAAGACAGGTTTCCACTAATGGCAATAACACGGAAGCAACACTTTTCCGTCGTTACTTGTAAGGTTTCAAGTGCTCTCAACTGGATTTCTAACTTATCGTACAGCGACGACAACTGAAGATATGATATTTTGCAAAACTAAACCCAACAATTCTCTCAAGTACACCTCCACCAACAGATCATCCCTACCATATCGATCTTTGAGACACTGTAGAGCTTGAGAATAGTTTTCACCAGTTGCTGGAAAACTCTCAACTAAATTTCTGGCTCGAGATCCGGGTACTGTCGCTTGTATTAAATATTGAAATTTATCTGCACTATCAATCAAAGAATCCTCATTAATGTTCTTACATTGAGTCCAAAATGGTAACCATTCTTTGAGCTCACCACTAAATTTTTTTTAACCCAAGTTGTGGTAGTTTGAAAGGTCGGCTACTTCCCTGAAGTACGCTACTTTGTACAGATAATACTTGACTGGTAGTCTCGGTCTGTGCTGTAGCTTATAATGCAGCAACTTTTGCTCTGGCCATATTACAGTTGAGATCATATTCATCGCCTGAATCTATCTCTTTTTCTAGAAGATCTTGAGTAACATTATCATCCTCTAGTAATCTATCATAAATTCGTGCATTAATTTTTTTCAATTCTTCTTGTTTTTTCTCAATCATGTCCATTAATCCTCTAATTTCAAGTAAATCTCTCACTTCATTCAGAAGAAGCTTTTCTAATTTAACAATCGCTTTTGTGAGTGATGTTCTCTGTGTAGTACGTGCCTTTTTATCCCTTTCCATCTTCTTAATCCACGTCCTGTCACGGTCGCCATATGTGGTAAATCAATAACTGAACCCCACTAGTTCTTGTGGATTAACTATTTATTTAATTAAAAAACTTTTCACTGCTTCCCAAGTCTTTAGCTAGCGATGAATTCCAATTATTTCTTTGACACTTTTTTCAATGAAGCTATTAAAAGAAAACAAATCTACTGAAAGTTACAGTAAAAACCTCGACAAGTTATGTTCAGAATATTACATTATATATAATTCTTGACAATGGTTATGACTGATAGTTTTTACAGTATTTGTTCAAACCTAAATTTTAACATATTTTGAACATATCGACTTTTGAAAAAACGGTTCTCAGTAATGTGCTCTTAATAAAGAATTTATTGTATTATATTATATTCAATTTTAATTAAAATCAACGTTGCTCGATTGGAAAACACTTGTACTCAGATATTGATTAAGAGCTTTCAAGTTACAATAAATGAAATCCACTCAGTTCCGGTAATTTGTCTAAAAATCGGGATAATGTTTTGCGAAAGTGTCGAATTTTTTTGAAATTTTATGGACGTATTTAGATAGTTATATCTGCCTTGAAGTTCAAAATGCTACCCATCGGTGGCTTCATATGTGGGTAAAGTTTTAAGTCGAGACTTCTGAAAAAGATTTTAAAATTTAATCGTATATTTTGAATCGAATCGGAGCATAGTGCGCCATATTTTCGTCATCGTTTTGAATTTCTAAACGTTGGCCACAAATTCGTAATTTGCGACCCTGAAAATCCATAGGTATCAATTATTAGTCGAATCTGACTAAAAACGATAAAATTGGCCTGCTATTTTGAAGCCGTCAAATTGAATTTTTGTTATATAAAATTTTGAAAGCTTATTTTCGTCCGTGATATGTAAGTCTGCCAATTTTGAGTACAATAGCTAAACGAGAAGTAACACTCTTCTCTTCTCTTAGCTTTAGAAGTTTTGAACCACGTCGGCTTTCAAATCTTGTAATAATTTTATAATGTTTTTTACCGGGTAAAGTTGATAATTCAAAGTGAATGGGCTGAAAAAAGCAAGAGATTCGTATCAGCAAAAAAACTCAATACTACTCAGTACGGCTGGATTTCTGCTTGCAAAAAGATAAAACTAATCAAATAATATATAAATTCAGAATAAATTCTGTGTATGAATTATATGAGGCAAACTCTTAATATTACATGCAGAAGGAGGAAAAGCACAAAAACCCACTTTAAATTAATCTGTATTATTTCTCATTGTTCTAACTTTTTCTATTTTCTCTAGCAGTCTTATTTATTCTATATTTTTATACCCTAGATCAAATTTATAGGGTATACTAAGTTTGTCCGTCTGGTTGTCCGTCCGTCTGTCCGTCCGTCTGTCCATGCGCACGATAACTTGAGAACGCGTTCAAGTAGAAAGCTGAAATTTTGTATACGGACTTAAAAAAAAAGTAAAATTAAGTTCGAAAATTAGACAAATCGGGCAACTCCTTCGTGGGGTTGCCATACAAAAATTTCGGTTTCCACTATATATTTGTACATTGCCAGAGAACGCGTTAATATAGAGAGCTGAATTTTGGTATATGGTGTTTTTATTGTAATAACAAATAAAATTTCAAAAGTGGAATAAATCGGTGCTGCCATATAAAAATTTAGGTTTTTTACATATACTGTGAAAACATTCAGTCCTAGACATTTTTATTGTATTAAAACCTACTTCAGAATACGAAATCCTATAAAATTTGTTATAATCATTTTTACTGTCCGACGAACCGTTCTAGAAATATATGCGAAAAACTACTTCAAAAATCAAACTTGCCTAGATCGGTGACCAAACGAAATTTTATACGGACATTCCTCTAGGTAGAGTATCATAAGAATTGATCATGGTTTCATTTGTTTTCCGAGTCACTCAATTTTCTTGCTTGGAACCTGTTGATGAGTCGAAAAGAGTTAGAACTTTATCGCTCTAAATAATAGCATTGTTTGATGGAATAAATCATGTTTTTTTTTCGTTTTTTGCTTTTCGTTGGTACCGGAGAAATCCAAAAAGGCCTACTTGAACAAAAATCTTCTAATGAAATATTTTTACTATTATATATTCTTGCTACAACCAATAGAGTTATAATACACATATTCCGCTAGAAAACTGATACTTTTTAAACGATTCAAAAACAATTTCAAGTCACTTCGATCATTATAGTTAAACCTTAATAAAACTGCTGACAAAGGGAAAAAGTGTTCATACGAAATTGTGAAGTATCGGCAACCGTTGAGAGATTGATAACTAATTTTTATTTTTTGTTTTCCTGTCAGAGCTATATATGTTTTCATACCCTAGTTTAACAGATAGGCTTTATCAACGCATCAGCGTATACCCTCTACGACTCTATGCATATATGTGAACGTTCCCATATTAAACAAATTAAAAGAAGAATTTCGATTTCCATTAAAAATAATTTACTTCCACTTTATGGTCAAATCAATTATTCGCAAAAGTTTGAAGGTTACTCCCCCGGGGAACCTCTGAGCTTGATACTCAAAACTGAATGGGTCACAACTTTTCGAAAGTATAAAATAAGCAAATAAAAAATGAATGACTGTTCGTGTTGCGAGAATTTGTTCATACGCCTATATTTGCATTCACAAAAGTGATTCGGAAGTGGTTTTAATATGCATACATGAGTCCTATGAAATATGCAGAGATGAATAAAATATCACAGGGTTTGCACGCAGGGATGCACTATATGTAGATATATATATAGATATAGTATATGGAAAAGATGCAGCGGCTGTTTCATATATGAATATATTTTCCAGTCCTTCAACATAGAAGATACACCCAAATCTAACCTCCCAGGAAGCTGGAAAATATTTTCCCTATTGCTGCATCTAAAGTTAAGCTACATAGGATTAGGATCACCGGGAGCCTTCTATTTTCCGCGCTACACTGCTTTCATTCACAATTCAGAGCGTTCAAATTGAACTGGAGAGAAAAACAACACCATACTTGCAGCATTCGTGCAGGTGCTTTCTTGTGATAAATGATTTCAGCCAGTCGTCGGATTATGGCTTTGTTTATTCTGCAGGATTTGAACTATCCATAGCGAATCGGAGTATTATATTCAGTGATTATTCTCCTATTGAATAACACCGTGCTGAGAATAGGGAATGAAGGGATATATCTCAAACATTTAGATTCGATCTAAATTGTTATGTGAAATTTGTTTAAGTGCCTATTTCAATTATTTATGGAGATATTTATTTAGTCAGAATTCAGCGTTGTCGCCATCTCCTTCGGAATTTAAGAATTTCACCTGGAAGTCAGAATATATGTAAATTGCATAATGTGTATATAGCAGTAGCCCTAAACCAAATATGTAATGTAATAGGGAGCATCAGTAACTAACCAACCGAGAAATTGTAATGATGTTACTATCTGGTCTGACTAGGTGGGGGCGTTTCATATGCCCAAGTAACAAATATGACACATAGAATACCAAAGTATTAAAGAAAAAAAAAAGTTTTTTCCTGGGAAAAGATTTTTTCAATTTAATATCTCCATTTAATTGTCTTTGGCATATCCTTAATATGTATTGTAGAATAGGCTATATACTTTTTTAATTATTTTCCATCAATATTGTATTTTTAAGCACTTAAAATAAGTCAGCGCTTGTGAGGGAGCCTTTTAACAGTCTTGAGTATTCTACTCATCACTTCCAGTTAAAACATTTCAAAAAGAATAACAAAACGAAATACATCTTCAAAATTTCAACTAACAAAGTACATTTAACCAAAGCAGGTACATACCTACTTATCTATGTTTATTATTATTTTTATAAAATTTATGTTCATTACAAATTTACATATTATATAATCGATGACATTAAAAGAGAATTTATTTAACTTTATTTGTATGAATTAGTTTTGCTGGCAATAGAAATGATATATATCTTTTGAGATTTCGTTTTTTTTTTTTTTTTTTTTGGATTACATATTGGGAAGCTGATGGTGATATGGTAACTACAAATGTTTTTTACAGGCCTGTTTAAGGATAGGGGATTTCTTCATATTGTGGAATTGAGTACATGCTCACAGAGTGAAAATCCCCCGCTTAGAGGATTGTGGACCGGTACACCCGATCCAAATTTGGTAAACGGTGCAACACAGAGAAAATATCATCAGTAGATAGAATAAAGAAAAACTGACTACCTTAACATAGCCAGACGAAGCCTTCAAGACTCTAGAGATGGAATGGCGGAAATAGATTTGATATGTTCTATTAACTAAATAAGACTCCGTCCGCCCATTTTAGAAATGTTGGGGGAAACCCATACTTTTCCATTTTAAACAGTATTATGGAGTGAAATAACTTGTCGAAAGCTTTACTAAAGTGCATATAAATACAATCTGTGTGGTAGCCCTTTTGCAAATCCGCCAATAGTATCCGATACAAATTCCAACAAGTTAGTGGTTGTAGACCAGCCCGAAATAAATCCATATTGGTTTGAAGAAAGTGAATTCTTACAGAAAATTGATAGTTGAGCAAGCAAGATAATTTTGCAATAGACCTATAGTTAGAAATTTCATTTTTACTACGTTTTTTGTGGATAGCTGTGATAAAGGAATTTTTTCATAGCTGCGGGAAACAACCACTATCGAGCAATTTTTGGAAAATAGCTCTCAACGGAGCTGCTAGGGTAAGACAACAACGGATGAAGAAGAATTTTAAGAACTTTTATTTTTAACGATTCTAAATCAAATTAATAAATACAAGAAGAAAAAACAACCGCCTCGTCCGGGGTTTGAAACCGGGACCTTCCGCTTGCCGGGCGACTGCTCTTACCACTGAGCTAACGAGACAGATGATTTTCCCTCTTGCATTTATCAATTTGTTACTAGCCTACTAAGCCACGATTTGCTTTCAGCTGGAATTAACCAGTAACGATGAGAGCGCACAAATAAATGGTAAATTCAATTTTTATTTATTTTTTCCCGGACGGGAATCGAACCTACACTTGTTAGAATCAGTCAATGATGGATAATATTTACGGAGTCTAGAGGAATATAGCAACAAAGTGTTTATAAGTCATATTATAAGATAGACAGCTTAAGAGAAGTTCGATGTCGAGAGTGTTGGAGAAACTGGGAAGCTCAATTTGACTGCAATTAATGTGATTCTTACAAGCGAGGAGCACGTTACCGTCACGAGTTTCAGAATCAGTACGTCTATCTGTTCTAAAAATTTGATAAGAATTGTCTAAAATTGCAGCATCACGAAAGCCATGATGCAGACAAGTTTAATTCAGTGAAAGCAACGATATCAAAACAAGTTGCAACAGAGGATTTGAAGATATGTGCAGTTTTGTCCGAATCTCCTTTACATTTTGCTAGTACGGGGAAAGGGACTTCAGTTTTTTTGAATAATATTGTTTATTTTAGCTGTATTTCTAGGTTGGTGCCCAGAAGGTACAAATAATTTCGTAAAAGCGCCAGATGGACAAAATAAGGAATCTAATAACTTCTCCTGCACATATGTTGAAACAAATAAGATAAAGGATGTAAACGGTCTGGAGGATTTACTAATTTTACGGCAAGAAATACCCTCTGCTGCAATGTTTTTGAATTTGAGATACTTTAATATGTCATCCGTGTGTATGTTGAAAATTTGTACGATTTGATTATCAACCAGATCGCCAGTCCATGAACTGCTGACTGTAGATCGGTTTATCGTCAAATAATAAAGCGCTGCTGATATAATTACAAAGTAGCAATATAATCTAGAAAAACGGCCAACAATCGAAAAATTTCTTAATTTTCAGTTTAAAGTTTACCGGCATCATGTTTGACAGTGCCATCACTTCCTGAGCAAGAGCAACAGGAGAACACCTTTAATGGAAATAAATGTAATGGGTAGGCATTTTTGATTGCTTCTTGATTATAATACATGCCTTGTCTCGTGTTATTGAATTAATACCTTTAATTAAGCAGCAGTGAACGAAACAAAACTGGACTCAACATTTACAAAATCCCTTGCATGATGGTAATATTACGGCTTCAGGGCAGATGCCTAGGCAAAATGATGCATACTGCTCAGATGTAATTAATTTTTATGAGCAACTATCAAATCTTATAAACACTAATCCTGTTCAATTTAACGGCAATTTAGGATATACGAATGGATTAATTATAGCGACATGCACGGCTTTGCACAAGAACTGTGTAATGAAGGAATGGGTGTCATGTTCAATGATACTACAAAACTAATTATTAAAGATTGTTATTTATAATATTATTAAGGGATATACTACCAGTTATAAAACATTGCAAATTATCCTTATTTCCCGATGATGCCTTGTTATTTATTACATGTGGAGATATGCAAATGGCACTACAATTAATTTAAGAATACTTAAATAGCGTAAGCTCATGGCTGAAAGGCAACCGTTTAAAATTAAACATAGAAAAAACTAAAAGCGTGTGCTTCAATATACATATAGATGTTAAATTGAAGATTGACGGCGTGGGGATAGAGCATGTAAAGCAAATGAAATATGTAGGAGTAATAATTGACGATAAATTGAAGTTTGATGCCCATGTTGTTTACATATGCAAGAAAATTTCTAAAAAAGACGAAGAAAGTTTCGAAAAAGGATGGTTTTATACAAATAGATTACCGTTTTCTTGCACAATTACTCTACACATATAACACGATCATCAAGCAACATTTTGAATATTGTGCAATGAGGAACAACCTATGTAGATGCAAAGACTTCTAAACAAAGCAATGCGAGTGATACCACGGTGTAATAGATATACCAGTGTAGAATATATGTATGTTAAATACGTTAAATTGGGTGTTAGACAAAGAATATTTTTGAATGTGTTTATTTTTGTATTTAAAATTAAGAATGGTCTTGTTCCTACGTACTTGAGTTGATGCATAAATTATGTATGCGATTGTCAACCATATATGCTTCGAAATAATGATCAACTAAGACTTTTATAAACAGAAGCTCTCAAAATTCAATTGTTTATAATGGGTTTAAATACTTTAATTCATTGTCAAATGAAGCCAGAAATATAAGGAATATAAAATTATTTAAAGGAACTATCATAGAACATATTCAATAAAGCTTTTAAACTGAATTGAATTTGTAGAAAATGAATATCAATAGCAGCTCACGCTGCTAAATAAACAAATAATCTAATCTAATTTATTATGTTATACTGTACTGTGAATTGTCACAGCAATTAGTTCATCTTTAAAACTACTAAACTGATAAAACCATTAATAATATTAAGTTATCTAGCAATATTAAAAGTAGCAACAAATAGTTGAGCCAGAATATAATTTGGAATACTATATGCAGTTAACCCCACTAATTATATATAGTTAGATATATGTCGACCTGCCTGCTAAAGTAATATGTAGCACATCTGAGTGGAAAATCGAGTTATACATAGTTCAAATACCTTGTCGGAGTAATAGCACAGCCAAATTGTAGACTAGATTACAGTTAAACTGTATATGCACTCGCTGGATACCAGTAGTCTGGGGTCGCCTGCACACTTACACAATTGGGGATTGACCAGTTTTTCTGTAATGCTCTTAACCGCCATTAATGACAGCGTTTACTGATTGTATTAAAGCTGTATGCAAGTCCGCCAATGATACTATGCCACCCAGTATCGCTAAATAATAATCTCACAACCAACGAACGTAGTTATTATTTTATAAAAATATCGTGGAGCTCACAGCTTATGTGTCCTGACAGGTTGATCTTCTTTGTTTTTTGTACTTGTATAAAAGATCCTGGGCAAGGCCGCGTCCATGAGCAGGGTGGGTACATTTCCAAGTTAACTTTCACTAAAGTAAGTATATAAGCGGAATTCTTTATTCACCATCGAAGACCTACTGCAGCTTCCACAAATATATGAAATGAATTGATGAATTGAATAGAATTTATCAGTTTCTCAAATTTCAAGATGACGCGGGACGCCATATGGATTTGAGAAAACAATTTCTATTAAATAGATTAAACCAGTTTATGAAATTTAAAAAGCACAATAAAGACAGGTCTTCTAACTCCAAACTATGCTATGCTAGCTTCTCCAACGGACTGGATGTCTATCACAATACTGCCGGCTATCTCCAAAGTTTCTGGGATACTGGTCAGGGACTAAATTCTGGAGCGTGTCAACCAATATGAGCTTTTCTCAGTCTGGCTTCAGGCGTAATCAGTCCACAAGTACCGCATTGCTAAAGGTGGTTACAGACATACGTGTGCTACAGCATGAGGGAAAAAGGGTAATTCACATTCGATTGGACATGAAGAAGGCAATCGATTCGGTCCCGCATTCATTGCTTCTCCATAAACTTAGCACCAACCTTGCTTTCTCTCTAAATTCACTGCCTATTAAGAAGGGCGCATGCACTGGCACATCAGGTATTCACATCAATATAACATTGGTGCATATCCACAGCCACAAAATCACTTGACGTTTGGTAACTTCATATCTTGTTAACTTAATTTAATAGTTATTATTTAGTTCTTAAAATTTATTGATGCTATTTAATTTTTCTTGAATTAAAAGAATATACGAGTATTCCCGAACTATACTTGACTGTCGAGTACGAATTTATAATTAATGTAAATAAATATGTGCATTGAAAACTAATAAAGAATTGTTGTTATTATTATTACTTGCTTCCTTACAATTGTCGCTGCTTTTTCGTAGCACTATTGTGCTATCCAAAAATCTCATCTCATCAAACCAAAATAATGAGGATTTATAAATCTCATCCGAAGAAGTGCTGAACTTCATGTTTGCTTCAACTTTTCTTTTCTCTTGTACATAAGTTGCCCTCAAGCATCGCAACTGTCTTTTGATTTCCGTAGCACTTGCTTTCAACTGCACTCCTATATTTTCGAATGCCTTCATTTTAATATAATTTCTTCTATAAATTTTAGAAGAAATGTCCCACAAGCACTCATTTTCCCTGTATAAATTTATTAATTTAAAAAGCTTTGATTTGGAATATTTCTTTTCCCCATCTTGAAAACTATAATGTCAAATTACTATCCCCTCAGTTGCCATAGTTTTTCATAATGCAAGTTCGCTGAAAGCTAAGCTGAGGTTACACGCAGTGGCGGATCTAGCTAGGGGTCGCTGGGGCACGCGCCCCTCTCGGAAGACCACTAAAAAGAAATTGCAAAAGATCTTCTGAAGTTTTCATAGCAAACAATTTTTGGAAGTGTTAAATTTGATAAGAATGCAGCCCTTATAGCAGCGCAGCCTCCGCTCCACTTTAAGTCGTTGCTGTTAAGTCCTATAGAGGAAACAGGAAGTGCTGATAACTGTAAAATTCATGTACATATGTACATAAGTGTAGATATTTCAAAGGTCTTTGATAGCCTAATACCGGTTTTACTGGATAACGTTTCACTAGAACCTTACCCTATAAATGCCGATGTCCCCAGTGCACTGTTATCTCTCCATCCCTCTTTTTAGTTTTCGTTAATGATCTTATTTTTCTTACTTTTAAGCCTATCCATAGTTTTGGCTATCACAGTACCTTTGATTTCGCTTATTGCTTTAAGACTCTCAGGGACTTCAGAGGGAATGCTACATATATCAAGCCAGTTTGCATGATTATATCATCGACTAACCACATTGATAATAGCATCACTAAAGGTAAAGCGAATCGCATCGAATTCAAGGCATGTAATACCCAAGCCTGTCTCAGGTCTTTAATCAAAATCATAGCTTTAACACTCCCATTTATTTTGATGGACCGTCTTTATGCATTCTTGGCATTTATATTTACTGTAAATTAAGCTGGACAGATCACATCTTCTCTATTGACAAAGAAGCGTCGAAATGTCTTCGATTTCTCAAAATGTGTAAGAAATATTTCATCCCATTGAATATAGAGTTCCTCTACAAGTCGTACATAAAAACTGGAATGGAACACAATTCCCATATCTGAGCCGGGGTGGTCGCACAGTTTTAGCTTTTAGAGCCTTCAAGCTCATTGGCGATTTGGCAATAACTTGTCAGATCGACTCACTATAGCGCCGAAGCAATGTTGGATGTCTTTCGCTTTTTTCCCTATGTTCTTGCTACCATGCTGTACTTTGCATCATTGGGTATTTTCTGAGCTTGGCTTATTAGTCAACTTCCTTAACTTTTCCATGAAGTTATATACTTACAAGGTCTGTATTTGCATCTGTTGAACGTTGAGCAACTTTCTTCGTTGAGAGTGGTAATTTATGTGTTCGACCCGGGTCTTTAAATGATAAATTTTGTACATTTGATATTTGCAAGTGGTGGCGATTGTCTTGGAACTTTGACATGTTTCCAGGATATACCGTTTCTAAACTATAGTTGCGCCCCCTCCTCACAAGAATCATGGAATCGCCCCTATTTACACGTGCAAGTAGTATGGCAGTGCAGCTTGCATGTAAGCTGTACTATTAAGGTGGGTACACACTGAGCAAACAAACGCAAACACATGTGTTTCAACTCTTGTTTTTTATTAAATGTGTACGTGTTGCAAATGCAAACGAATTTTCCGTCTCAAATGCACATCTCCAAAGAATTTGTTTATGCTGTGGGAAACAAATGTGAAAAGTGTGTACGCATTTGCAAGCCAGAACAAACAATATGCGTAGTACATGTGCTGTGATTTTCCAACTTCAATGGAAAACATGCAAATGCAAACACATCTGTTTGATGAGACGGACACACTTAAGATATTCGTTTGAGTTTGCTTGCAAATCCAGAACCGCGTTGTGCACGTTGCGGCCTCCAATAATGAATAAAATTTCTAAAGAACTGCCCAGATGGCCTTGTAGCCGTGGGCCCAAATATTAATTGTAGTTAACATAGGCTTAGTTTTAAGTTATATGTAATTGCAGTTAATTGAAATAAATAAATAATAAATAATTTCTAAAGAAAAAATTTCCAGTAAAGTTCTAAGAAAAAATTGAGGTCTTCCTTACATCAGGTCGAGGCATCGTTGAAAATATTTTGAACGTACACACTACAAAATTTCTATTTCAAACGTGCGAGCACATGTATTTGCATTTGTTTGCTCAGTATGTACCCATCTTTACGTGTAACCCTCGGGTAAAGTTGGAGTCAGATTCCAAATTCTAAATGCGTGGCCCGCGTTCAGAGGAAATATCGAATGTACATGGTTGTTACATAGGGAATGTTAGATTCTTACATTATATAACAAAAATAATAGTCTATGAGGAGGAAAACCTTAAGAATTTTTCTTCATGTAGTAGAACCGCATCGATGTATTCGTTTTAGTTATGGAAGTAGATATTTTCACACCGGGTACATAATTTAGTGGTTGAAACTTTATTAAGTATTCAAGAAGTTCAATAGAAGAGATGCCATCATATCGCAAAATTTTTAAATTAATTTTTCTGTTTATAATTTTATAATATTTTTATAGCTTTTTAAATTTTTAAGAATTTTCCTAGTGCCCGTTTATTTTCTGATAATATTTTCTAGCGTTTCCTTTGTACGGCTGTTGTAACCTAAGGGTACAATAGCTGCGTTTTTTTATCTCTCTGATCTGGGGCTGGATTCCGCAACTGTGAAGAATTTACAAGTGTACACGATTTGAAAAACTCACGTGAGCGCAAGTGTACACTTTTGAATTTCAAGCGATTCCGTAAGGATCTGTGTACACTTAAGTGCTGAATGAAAATTTTCTGTGCTGAATGTTGTTTGAGTGAGAAAATAGTCTGTTTGAAGAAGTTAAATTTAGTTATAAGAAATGAGTTACATGAATTCACTAGTATTAAGGCGACTACGTCTTAGAGAATGGTAAAATAAATAACATAACAAATAATTTTGAAAATATCGTTTGACAAAAACTCACAGGTACCTATTCAAAATTCACGACCAAAATGGCCGTGAGAAAATATCAATTAAAGTGTACACAATTTTGACAGAAAAACTCATTTCCACTTTTGCGGAATCGGAACAAAGTGGTGTACACAAAAGTTTTTGTACACGCGAAAATTCATAGTTGCGGAATCCAGCCCCTGATCAGGTTCAATTTTATGTACGTAAAACAACAACAATGGATCACGAATTGTTGTTGTTTTACGCACATAAAATTGAACCGGATCAGATCAGAGAGATAAAAAAACGCAGCTATTGACAATTCAATTTTAAACAAAGAAATCAGCATTGGAAAATGTTAAAGTTTTTTGCCAAGGCTGTTTAATTTTATAAATGTCTCACTGTGTTTTATTTAAAACACTATAATTTATTATTGAAAGAATTAAAATTGTCTGAAAAATGATTTCCTTACAGAATATCTCCGGTTGTTTCTGCAGCACAGCATATCGTACTTCATCATTCAAAAGTCAGGACTCGGAAGTATCGATTATATAAAATCTCATTCACAAAACAATATTTCACTATTGTTTCTCACTCTTGTTAAGTATAAACCACTTCTAATCACTTCTGTAACACAAACTAACTGAAACAAATCCGAACTTATGTTCATAAAATATCTGCGATGTCATAAATAAATCAGAAATGTCGAATTGACGGAAAACACGGTGATACCCTTTTACATTTCCCCCATGTCTGAGAAAATAAAACAGAAATGCTTACTACACGTACACGAATTTATATGATCTAAGGTTCGGTTACCACCGCACGCGACGCTCGTGACGCAAAAATCGGGCGAATTTCTACTTTTCGTCGCGAACGCGTTCATTTTAACCTAACACTAGAGATATTGTACTGTTGCCAGATTTTTTTTTAAGATTTATTTTTTGCTTCTAAATGTAAAAAAGGATTTTGAAGAACAGTTTAATCTGATAGCATATTTTTTCCAACTCGTTGCACACGACTCGAGCCTCGCGTCTACAAATTCTGTAGTATCTCCCTCTCATGATGGACTCACTAGCACTGAAAGGCTTAAAACTACCTTCAATATGGCATATATTACACCTGATGAAGTCCTTCAGCAAATATTAATGTTAAAAAATAATAAATCTATTCAGCTAAATTGCTTAAAACAGTTGCCTATTATATCGCGAGTCCAATTACATTCGTTTTAATTTAGCAATCGACCAAGGAATTTTTCCCAAAAAGCTTAAATGTGCTATTGTCACTCCTGTCTATAAAAGTAACGATAAAAAGATCCCTAGCAATTATAGACCAATCTGGTTATTACCCAATATAGCTAAGATATTTGAAAAATGTATGAAAAATAGGCTAATTAAATATCTTGAAGTTAATAATATTATTTCGAGAAATCAGTACGGCTTCAAAAGTGGATATAGCACTTCAGATGCACTTTATGGGTAACTGAGTTCATAGATTCTGCAATTGATACTAACAAAAAAGTTGTGGCTATATTTTCGGACCTAAAAAACGCTTTTGATACTGTTGACCACAAACTTCTTCTCGATAAGCTAGATAATATTGGTATTAAAAATAATACTCTATCAATCTTTCGGTCCTATCTCTCCGATAGGATACAGATCGTGAAAATTGATTGTTAAGATCCAGCCGCGTAACAATAATTTAAAGATCTCACATTAGCTTATCAGCATGCATTTGTCGCAATTATACTCACCAGCATTTCGTACATTGCATTTTTGTTTATCACATTCCGTGGTAACTTGAGTATCGTGTCTATGGCTTGAATTATTTTTACTTGCGAGAGATTCATGCCGTCATATTCATGCTGATAAGACAATGTGCTGAGTAAGTTATTCACATGGTGAAGTACACGTCTTCACTTGAGGTGAAATTTATGTGAATTATTTTAGTTCTGAATAAAGTTTAGTTTTGTTAAAAAACGCAAGGCGAACGGTTGTTATTTTGTCTCGTATCAACAATATTTCAGCTTATCCATTTTTTCGGATAACTATATTTTTGGTGTACAAGTTAATGCGCTTGTGCTCCCCCATCAGATGTCTTGGTACAAGAACCAAAGACCTACATCGTTAACGGGAAGGTAAAACAATTTTACCCGAATTTTAAACATTTGGTGACCCCGACGTGATTTCACGTCACAAGCGAAACTCATTGTTGTCTCAGGACATGTGACATTATCTTACATCATGGAGCAGTTTGGAAAACGACAGGCTGAGCTAGGCAAGGCGCTAGAAAATATTATAGACAACTACAAAAAGGATCCGAAAGACAGAAAAACCAAAGGAATGTACTATATAGAAAGAGCGAGGAGATTGGAAGAGGCATGGTCAAGGTTTGAACAAACCGACAATGAACTTAGATCACTACCCAGCTACCTCTTGACCACCCATACTTCGCGAAGGACTACTACAACTCAATATGGGCGCTCTACGAGCAATACCGGGAGTATTTCAACGAAAAGATCGACTCCTTCGACAAAGAAGATCAAGACCCACTTCAACAGCCCGACAAGGGCTCAGAAACTCAAGACGTACCTGTAACGTCACCTACAAAACAAGCAATGCCAAAGCCATTTCAACCTGAAGGAAAGGCTAACATGGCACAGAGCAATCTCCAGTCAGTTGAAATTAATAAAATAATACGTCGACAAAGAGGTATTATCCAATAGCTGCGGAGAGTGCTCGAAGGGGTTCAATACGACGACGCTCATCCACGACAATAATATAAAATCAAGGCTGAAACCATGAGTCAACATTGGTGTCAAATTGAGAATCAGAACTATTCACTGTGGGAAGTGACCGATGATCCCGTCACAATGGGTTATGATGTCAATGAGTACATCGGCTTGGAAGAAAGAGTACAAAATACACTAGTACAGCTTTCTAGAAGAATCGAGGTGGCGCCCACACCGAATTTGGTGCAACAAGGTACTACATTGCAACTGCCAAGGATGACTTTGCCCAAATTTGACGAAGATTATATTAAATGGCGCCAATTTTACGATCTCTTCTCGCAAATGGTTCATAATGAACCACTATCGAATTGTCAGAAGATGTGGTACTTAAAGACAAACTTGGTGTGTGACGTAGAGAAATTCATCAGACATCTTCCTCTGAGCGAGGAAAATTACACAACGGCCTGGAAGTTGCTGCAAGATCGTTTCAACAATATGCGAATCTTAGTAGCCTTAGGACAATCTTCCCACGCATCCGACAACGTGTCAGCTACCGCTGTGAAAATGTTACACGATACGCCACAAAAATGCTTATCAGCATTGGAGAATTTAGAGGTTTCAACTACAAATTGGGATCCCTTACTTCTCTATATCCTGGTTAAAAAGCTAGACAAGGCTAGCCACACATTATATGAGCAATCGTTGGCAAATCCAAGAGGACTGCAAGCCATGAAAGGTTTCTTGTCATTCTTAGAGGGTAGGTTCCAATCGCTGGAGGTTTTAGGCCACAAGAGCAAAAATGTGGATGAGCAGCGAAAGATTAACACATCCAAATCAATGGCATCCGTTGCCATTACACCACCAGCTTGCGTATCATGCAAGGGCAACCATCAGCTTTACCACTGCACCACATTTTTGAAATTAACGCCATCAAATCGCTTAAAGGTGCTGATGGGAAATAACTTGTGCGTCAATTGTATGAGATCAGGACATACTACAGTCAAGTGCAAATCACGTGAATGCACTAAATGCAACAAGATGCATAACACGCTAGTGCATCTGAACGACTGTGAGGGATTGCAATCACAAGAAGCTTCGAGTACCTTAGCTCCAAGACAAGTGGCATGCCGTGCAACCTCACCACGATCCTCGTTTTCAACAGTCGACCAACCAATTGACTCGTTGTCCAGTGTTACAGCCCTGAGTAGCACATAAAATCGGGGTTTTCTATTGTTAAGTACAGCACGAGTCATACTAAATAGCAGCAATGCAAGCAGCTTAGAATGTCGAGCCATCTTAGATTAGGGCTCCCAAATAAATATCATCAGCCAAAGGATTGTTAAAAGGCTTGGTCTCGTGCCCACTTCCGACTCTTTGGTCATAGAGGGCATTGGGCAAGGAAATCGGCAATCGCATCAAAGAGTAAATGTGCTACTCCAGTCAAGGTTGAACGGATATTCTACCAGAGTCGAGGCTTTCACACTTCGGAGTATCATTTCTCCTCAGCCAACACGACAGTTGGATATCTCTTCGTGGGCCATACCAAACAACATAAAATTAGCAGACCCCGATTTCAATCGTCCAGACCAAATTGACATCCTGCTAGGAGCTGAATTCTATCATCAATTATTGTCCGTCGGGCAGATAAAATTATCAGAAGACCTACCAATTTTGCAGAACATCATGCTGGGCTGGATCATTGCGGGAAGTGTGGAAAGAGCACCTCTAACTACAGCGGCGTGTGCAATATGCATCAACGAAGACCTCAACAATGTCATCGAAAAATTCCTGAAAATGGAAGAGGTGGAACAACCCAAATCTCGCTTAACACCAGCAGAAAGCCGTTGTGAGGTCTACTTCAACCAAACAACTCAAGACTATGAAGGACGCTTCTTGGTCAAACTACCATTTGCGAGCGATGCCACACAATTAGGCGATCGAAGAATATAGCACTGCGTCGATTTTTGTCTCTGGAGAAAAAGTTAGCTACAAACAATGTATTTAGGCAACACTATGTTGGATTCATGGAGGAATATGACCGTTTGGGTCATATGGAGGAAATTGACATGGAGAAATTAACGACTCCATACTACATCCTGCCACACCATGGTGTTCACAAACCGGAAAGCAGTTCTACTAAACTTAGGGTAGTCTTCGACGCATCGGCAAAAACATCCACTAATCTATCTTTAAATGACGTTTTGCATGCGGGACCCACGATACAAGATGCCCTATTTTCGATCTTATTGCGATTTGGAGTGCCGCAATTTGTTTTCACGGCAGATATCGAAAAAATGTACCGTCAGGTGCTGATTCATCTAGATGATCGAAAATATCAGCTGATCCTCTGGAGGAGTGACCCGCAAGAACCATTAAAGTGTTACCAATTAAATACAGTCACATATGGCACAACATCAGCCCCATATTTGGCAACAAAGTGCCTGCACGAATTAGCCCATGACGGAAGTGGAAGACTTCCTTTGGCGTCCAAATCCATACTGGAAAATTGCTACGTAGATGATGTAATAACTGGCAACGATAGTCTCAATGAAGCGATACAGACACAGTCGCAACTCATGTCATTGCTAACAGAAGGGGGATTTAAGCTCAGGAAATGGTGCTCAAATAACTCCCGATTACTAAAAAACATACCACCAGAAGATCAGGCAATACAACTAGACTTCAGTGAGGAAATGGACGAAAGCTTAAAAACCCTATGCCTTATATGGTTGCCAAAATCGGACCAATTTTATGTGAAAACCTGTTGTATTGACAAATCACGAGTCACGAAACGCAATGTCGCATCGCTGATAGCTTGTTTATTTGATCCACTCGGGATAATATCACCAATTGTCGTCACTGATAAAATATTTCTACAGAGACTGTGGCAACTTAAGTTAGACGGGGATGCTTCCCTTCCAATGGAGCTACACACAAGGTGGGTTAAATTTCACGAATAATTGCTGTTCATGGAAAACATACAGTTCCCTAGACACGTATTCGGAGGCGACGTTCCAAAAACAGTACAGTTTCATGCATTTGCGGATGCTTACGAAAAGGCGTACGGCGCCGCTATGTACATTCGATCAACCACTTCTGATGGGAGAATTCTTGTCCGACTTGTTTGCTCCAAATCCAGAGTAGCTTCCATCAAACAAGTCACACTGCCCAGACTCGAGCTCTGCGCTGCCAAATTAGCTGCGGAACTAGCAAGCCGTGTTAAGAGAGACTTAAACCTGGAAAATAGCCCCACACACTTTGGACAGACTCCGAGATTGTTCTGGCGTGGATTAATTCCACTTCATCATTATTTCAAGTCTTTGTTGTAAATCGCATAGTGACAATTCAAGGACTCACAAATACGCAGCAATGGCGCCACGTCAGTTCGATGGAGAACCCAGCTGAAGTTCTATCAAGGGGAACTACACCTGAAAAGCTGAAGGCACATAATCTCTGGTTTTACGGTCCCCCGTTTTTACATGGCGAAGAAGCAATGTGGCCTTCGATATACAACAAAAATCTGCAGATTCCTTGTGAACTAGAACGGAAACGGTCCTCACTGCCCGCCGCCACAGCACTCAATACTAATAAATTCATCCAATCCTATATGCAACATTCAGCACGGAAATTCCTTCAGACGGCTGCAAAGAATTACCGCTTATTTAATTAAATTTATCAACAAAGTGAAAGGCTCAAAGGCATCACCTTCATCAAAGGATGCAACTCTTATGGTCAAGGAACTCGACTCTGCACTCTATGTGCTAATAAAGCTAATGCAGCAGTCGGAGTTTCACGAAGAAATTAATCAACTTCGCCATTACAAAGAAGTGAACAAGAAGAGTTCTCTAAGCGATTTTGCACCATTTTTAGGCGAAAATGACATAATTCGCGTAGGAGAACGTTTGGAAGAATCAAATCTTTCATACGATAGCAAATATCCCATGCTGCTTCCATATTCGCATCCATGGACAAAACTGTTGATGACTGATCTGCACAATGAAAATTTGCATTGTGGACCACAGACACTATTAGCCACCACACGACAGCGCTTTTGGCCCATTAAGGGCAAAATTTTGGCCAGATCGATAGTTCAACACTGCGTGCGTTGTGCGAAGGCCAAGCCCAAGCTGTTATCCCAAATAATGGGAAATCTTCCATCCACCAGAGTACAGCCCGCCAGACCATTCATCAATTCCGGGGTTGACTTTTGTGGCCCGTTTTTCATACACTACCGAGTCAAAGGCAAACAACCTCACAAGGCCTATGTGGCAGTTTTCTGTTGCTTTGCCACGAAGGCAGTCCTATTAGAGGTCGTGAGTGACTTGACGACAGAAGCCTTTTTAGCAGCTCTAAGAAGATTCACTGGACGAAAAGGTCACTGAAAAAATTTGTATTGTGATAATGCGACGAATTTCGTTGGAGCTCGGAACTAACTACACAAGCTAAGTGAGACCATTTACTCTGATTACGCTCAAGCGAAAATAGCTTCATCTTGCAACTCACGCGGAATTGATTTCCACTTTATCCCCCCTCGAGCGCCTCATTTCGGTGGCTTGTGGGAGGCCGCAGTGAAATCGGCAAAACACCTGCTTCTAAGAAGCGTAACTTCAGCATCGCTAACATATGAAGAGCTGGAGACGGTAATGGTGGAAATCGACGCCATATTGAATTCCAGGCCGCTGACTCCAATGTCGGCTGATCCGAATGACCTAACAGCTCTAACTCCTGGCCATTTGGTTATTGGAGAGCCGCTTACTGCATCCATAGATGCATTTTCGGAACCGTGTAAGCTAGCCTCCTGAAACGATGGAAATTAGTGTCCCACATCAAGAATGACTTCTGTCGGCGCTGGTCGCGTGAATATTTGAATGAGCTTCAACACTGCTACAAATGGAAGCAACGCCACCAAAACGTAGAACCAGGAACCATAGTTATCTTAAAGGAAGAAAATACGCCTGTCACGAAGTGGCCACTGGGACGCATAATTCAACTGAACAAGAGTACTGATGGTTACGCAAGAGTAGCGGATGTTCGAATAGCCACGGGCGTCTTCCGGAGCCCATTTCACAAACTTTCGCCCTTACCGCGAACAGGTCACTAAGAGTGAATCAGCTCTCAAGACACAAGATGACCAAAATAAGAGGATTACTCGAGTTACCAATGGAGTGGACCCACGCCCCTCGACAAATGACATTGCAAATCGCTCCCCCCGCAAAAAGGCACGAACATCACTGGGATTCCTAATTGTATCAACTTGGTTGGTCTGCCTATTTCTTCCAGTTCTAAAGGGAGATCCTGTAGAAGTAACCACATTCAACTCACGGCCTGGCATACATTTTGAACACTTGGGAACAGCGAAACTGATTACTACCGAATGGAATTTGGTGACATATTACGATCTCAGCCCTTACCGAATGGAGTTCAACACATTTAAAAGGGGTATAAAGACGCTAGAGCACCTCTGTAATCAACTAAAACACAAGAGTTCCTGCATACCAGTCATCACGCAATTTCAACACATTCAAGAGGAACTTATCGTCGACAACAACCTACTTCCCACATAAAACTCAAGCATAAGAGAGAAAAGAGGTGCTGTTAACATTGTAGGCAACATCGCTAACTCGTTATTTGGGGTGTTAGACTCCCAATACGCTGAAGACATGACGAAAACAATCGAGGCTGTGAAAGGAAATGAGTTACATCTCCTAGAATTAATCAAGAATCAAACACTCATTATTGATTCCACTGTTAACATAGTGAACCGATATCAAGAAGCTACTAATAAAAAATTCGAGGCATTAGAAGAGCAAATGACACAGATTATCAACCGCATTTCTGATAGAGGTGAAGAGACTCAGAAATTTAAGGTGATGCAGTTATTCTCATCATTGTCCATCCAGATGATCTTAACTGCGAGTGATATTCAAAGATTCCATTTATCCATGATCGATGCCTTAACGGATTCTCATCATGGCCAAATAAGCCCACGACTTCTATCACCAGCTCAATTGAGAGAGGAAGTACTACTCATCCAAAACCACTTACCAACATCCTTAAGTTTGCCAACAAGTCAAGAGAGCATCTTACCGCTGTACAAATTAATAAATGTCGAAGGGCGAGCCGTCAAGAATTATGTCATATTCAAGCTCATGATACCGCTAATCAACTTGGAGAAGTTCGAGTTGTTCAAGACATGGCCAATTTCGGTCTATGTAAATGAGACATTCATCTCAATACGATCATGTACATCGAACTTGGCCGTTACGTCCCACAGAGATCAACATTATCCGTTGATCGACCAAGAATTGGCGGGGTGCAAATCAGTAGAAGAAAGGGTATATCTACGCAACCAGCTTCATCCCGTTTATCGCAGAAGAGCCAACGTGCGTTCTTGTGAATCCGATCTTTTGAATGGAATTCCATATACACAGTCATGCAATGTATTGAAAATAGAGGAAGATTCCATATGGTTATAACTAACTGATGAGAACAAGTGGATCTATGCATTAAAGGGAACAACTTCAATAAATGTTACCTGTAGTAATGTCACAATAACGACATCTATAAATGGCTCAGGGATTTTGAAACTACAGCCCGATTGCTCAATAAAACACGAGTTGCTAACGCTTTAAGGCCATTACATCTACTGAAGTGAATCACGGAGATCATACACCAAATTAAGTGAGCTCCTCAACATCACTACACCTGAACACCTGTCCGCAATCCTGCAAGAAAAAGGCCATTACCATCCGCAATTGAAGGAGCTTGAAGAATTACAAGAGATCTTCAAGAAGCAGAAATTCGAGCTACCCACTGACATTCATACACGTTTCACCCATGGTCTGGCGATCGGATATACAGGAGTTTTTTGGTCATTACTATCCTACTGGGACTGCTCTACAAGCATCGAGAAGACTTGCAAAAATGCCTTCCGGGCAAACCGAAGCCCTTACCGAGACAACAGCAGCGCCATGAAGATTTCGTAGTCAACATCGAATGAAGGGTAGGTTGAACCAGGAGTTCAACGGCGGGGAGAATGTTAAGATCCAGCCGCGTAATAATAATTTAAAGATCTCACATTAGCTTATCAGCATGCATTTGTCGCAATTATACTCATCAGCATTTCTTACATTGCATTTTTGTTTATCACATTCCGTGGTAACTTGAGTATCGTGTCTACGGCTTGAATTATCTTGACTTGCGAGAGCTTCATGCCGTCATATTCATGCTGATAAGACAATGTGCTGAGTAAGTTGTTCACATGGTGAAGTACACGTCTTCACTTGAGGTGAAATTTATGTGAATTATTTTAGTTCTGAATAAAGTTTAGTTTTGTTATAAAACGCAAGGCGAACGGTTGTTATTTTGTCTCTATCAACAATATTTTAGCTTATCCATTTTTTCGGACAACTATATTTTTGGTGTACAAGTTAATGCGCTTGTGCTCCCACATCAGAGGTCTTGGTACAAGAACCAAAGGCCTACATCGTTAACGGGAAGGCAAAACAATTTTACCCGAATTTTAAACATTGATCATACACTGAGTACTAAACTGACCGTAAGACTCCACCGCAAAGAACTGTATTAGGTCCCATCCTTCGTCTTATTTATATAAATGATCTCTGCAGATTTAGTGAATTTACTTTAATTTTCTTCAACTGTATCTATAAATGCAAACAGTGGATTAAATTAAATTTATACTTGGTTATGTAGACACAAGTTAGCATTAAATCTTGATAAGACAAACTACATGTTATTCGGGGCTACCACTAACGTGAATGAGGAAATGTCCTTACTAGTCGATAATGTTGTGCTTAATAAAGTAGACGAACTAAAGTACTTGGGAGTTATAATAGACTGCCAGCTAAAATGGGACAAGCATATACTTTTTGTCACTAAGAGGCTGAGGAGAACTATTTACAAAATCTTTATGCTCCATGGTATTCTCAACTTTAGCTCTCTGAGGATGGTTTACTTTGCTATAGTTCAGTCTATTTTACAATATGATAATACAGCTTTAACACAAAGACATGCCAGTATAATAAGACCAAAATTTTATAATAACTTATCACCTGAGGTCAAAGAAAATTTGAATGTGGCTAACTATAAAATTAACTAAGTTCTATGTCAAAAATTATTCAATGTTTTTCAGATAAGTACTTACTTTCATTGGCGTAGCCAGCGTTTTGTGGTGGGAGGGGGGGGGGCAGTAGGGGGACTGACACATTATTGAAGAAGAATATTCTTCAAGCAAGTATTGTTTTTCAAAAATGTGTATAACTTTCTAAAACGTTAATCAGTGTTAAATCCAAGTTTCCTTACATGAAGCAAACTATTTCATTGATTACCGTTGTTATTTTCAACCAATGTATGCTTAAATTAAACAACAATAAGAATATTTCCTAAAACCAAGAATAAAATAAGAATAATTTATTAACATATAATTATATGGTTTTCTAAAAAAAAGTTATTTCAAATTCATGGTTCTAATAAATTGTGAATGTATACCAATAATAGCCCTGAAATTAGAAAATTATTTCTTCAATAAAGCTGGAATTGGTCTAAGACCAATTCTTATGGTACCCTAGATGAATGCTTGTATGTATCTGTGCAAATTGGATTTTTCAAGTAGTTTTTCGCATATATTTCTAAAGCGGTTCGTCGGACAGTAAAAATTATTGTAACCAATTTCACAGGATTTCATAGTCTGAAGAACTTTTCAGTACAATAAAAACATCTCGGATTGATCGTCTTCATAGTACCTGTACGTAAAAATCCTAAATTTTTATTTGGCAACATCAAGAAGGGGTTGCGGGATTTAATTTTTGAAATTATACTCATCATTTTTATGAAAACGCCGTGTACAAAATTTCAGCTCTCTACGTCGACTCGTTCTCAAGCGGTGTCTAAATATATAATGCAAAACCACAGTTTTGTATGGCAAGGCAATTCAACGAAGGAGTTGCCTGATTTATTCCATTTCCGAACTTAAATTTCCTTTTTTCTCGAAAAGCTCGTGTGCAAAATTTCAGCTTTCTAAGTAAATTCTTTCTGGAGCTATCGTGAGGACGGACAGACATGCAAAAATTAAAATAACTTTTGATATTATGCTTGGGTGTCCAATCCATTTAGCTATACCTTCATTATTTCTATGAGTTACAAACGGAATGACAGACTCAGTTTACCCAATAGATTTCATTTAGGGTATAATATTTAGTAAACAGTCCAGAATAAAGCGATGCGAAGTACACTGTTGTGGTGTGCAAGATATTCGTCTGTTAAGTGGTTGTTAGATACGCTTAAGTGGATGAAGATACAGCAACGAATTGATTTAAATGTACTTTTATTCATTTTTAAAATAAAGAAGAAATATTACTAGAGATACATATTTACATATCCATTTCCTTGATATAAATGACGTACAAAAAAAAAAACTTTAAACAGATTTAAATTATTCTTGCAGAAGCTATCGCTGTTCAAACATATTCAACAATTCTTCAATAAGTTAATAGTGCTAACTTCAAAGTTCAATTTCTTAAATTCATACAAAATTTGCAAATAATTAATATTCCCAGTGAGATAGACGAGATTTCAGCAGATCTGTATTAAATCATTAAACGCCATATCTATCGAAATATTTATTCGATTCGATTAATGAAACATATCCATTGCCAGTTACGACACCATTAAAACTAGTGGGGCATCTTTCTAGGTTGCAGATCTGCTGAATCAGCTCTTTATCTTCAGATTTGCAAGGAATGGTATTATTTTCTTGATGTTCGGCATTCTAGGGCTATTATTCTTGGATCTCCCAATTGAAAATACATGCACGTACCACTCTGTCGGTTTAATTTATTTTCCATTTCTAAATTTTCAAGCATAACTGCATTAAAATCTAATTCGGCACTGAAATCTTCTTGCACTTCAGCAGAGCTTGCTACTCGTCCTCCAACTCCATAGGGTAAACAGGGCCTCCAATTTTTGCTAACAGCATACCTAAAAAGAATAATTATTTTGGTAAAAGTAAAATTTTTAGAAGCATTTCAATCCATACCTTTCGATGGATCCACTTTCTTCCTCAGTTGCATTTATAGTTCCTATAACTTCGCTAAACATTATCGGTTTCACAAACTCATCTCGTTCCTTAGCAGCATTTTCAATTCCGTAAGAGATAGTAAAGCTCGAAATGACTGCTTCACAAAATTTATTGCCATAATCAGAGACTCCCTTACTTGCTTCTACAATAATTTTTAGTGGAGATGCAAAGGACAGGGGATATTCAAATTTTGAATTCCAAAATTAAACAGTTCCGTTCCACTTTCCATGTCATTCGGCTTGTAAATTCAGTTTTCAATAGTTTATTCTAAGCTGTTCTCCTGTATGTATACTGTGATAATATTGTCAACAGAAATCTCCAAAGACCTATTAAATAAGCTTTAGTTTTCTATTTTGTCCTGCAAATCGGCTCAATACTTTTTCAGCTGTAACTTTTTTTTAACAATGGCATTTTCTATGTTGAGCAGTGACATGCGAGAGAATCGTTCTTGAAACATTGTGCTTCTAAGCCACGTTTTTATACGCCTCATCGCAGAAAAAGTTCTCTCACAACCGGCGGAGCTCACTGGGAGTACTATTGCTGCTTGGACAAGTTTATATAAATTAGGGCAGTACTCCTTTTTAACATTGTCTCTCAAATTTTCAGCATTCATCTCATAAAGTTTTAATTGAAGCATGTTTTTTATTACCATTGCTTCAGCCTCTAAGGCTGATGTGTCAATTTTTAAGATTGTTTTATGATTACTGATGAAATCCTCTCCGTTCTTCATGTCTAACTGAAGAAATGGGTCCACAGTGCGAGCTAACGGTAGGTTTTCAAATCGGCGTTTTAGATTTACTATGATATTATCTATTACTCGGCAGTAAATGTTGATCTTCCAGTATTCTTCTGGTTGTGTATCGGCTGTCGACTCTGTATAAAAGTTCTTTTGTTGATGCCTTTTTTCTAGACTCTAACACTAACTGGGTTTAACGAAATTTCGTTCTTTTCAGAAAACTGTTTGATGTCTGTCCAAATTTTGAACTGATTCCTGCATGTTTCGAAAGTACTTATAGTACTTGCTATGAGGTCACTAGCCTGACCAAAAGTGGCATTTTGGCTCTGGAAAAATTTACTCAGTACATTCACTATACTGAGAACTGAATGAAATGTGTTTAAGGAAACGACATATTCTGGTTTCGTAATAATCGCTAGCAATCCAAGTACTTCAACTGTGTGCTTGTCACGGTGCTCAGTGATCTCTTTTTCCAAACCCAATTTAATTGCATCATAACTTGCCAGTACTGCTTTGCAATTTCCGTAGCGGCAACTCCATCTGGTAGTACTTAGAGTTCCCATTTCATGATCGGTATGGATTCCGAGACTGCTTTGCTTTCAGGCTCGCATGATGACCAGGTTGTGAGAAGTGAATATACAAAGCTTCGAGGCCGTTACAAAATGTATTTGCTAGTGCAACATTGGCGCATGAGTCAACAACTACGAGATCTAGTTTGTGTGCTAAACAGTGGATGTAAATCGCGTAAGGGTGAGTTTCTTTCATAATTGCCTATAAGCCTCTATTTTTACCAGACATGACGCTAGCGCCATCATAAGACTGTGCAAGAATTGGAACATCACCCAAATGGTGTTTGTTCAATGTATCCAAAATTAATTTAGCCAGTCCTTGTGCATCTCTGGAAGTGGAACAATTTATAAAACCTAGAAATCTTTCGACTATATCGAGACCGTTCAGATATCTTACGGTAATTCACAATTGTTACTCTTTAAAGCACCTGGCCTCGTCCACACTCAAAGAAAAAAAGCCGCATGCTTTTGTTTCTTCAACAATTTTGATCAACTTACAGTTATTGATATAAATAATAATTGTATCACAAATTTGTAGCATATAATGAGAATTGAATTATTATATTATCATATCGGTTAAGTCTACAACAGGATTTCCCTAGTTTATAAACCAATTTATATTTGCAAGCACTGACCGAATACTTCATTTCTGTTTTTTTAATTGATATGAAGATTTTAACAGGCACTAGTGGCACTATAAAACTTTGCACTAAATAAAGGTCAAAGATAAATAGTTTTGAAAAGAATTACTTCCGTACTTGTGTTAAATTTCGCAAAAGAATTTTAAGTTGACTAAGTCTGCTCACAAAACAAAATCACATTTGACAATTCTGCACCCAGCTTTGATAAATCTTTCCTGCAGCATCTCACTTACTCTTATGTATAATCTCCTGCTCTTAACAAATTACGCTCATGTACACGAATTTTACACGATTCAACCATTCCTGTTTGCTCTATATTCTAAGATCTGGCTTATCACCATTCCTGTTTGCTATATATTCTAAGGAGTGAGCTATTACTGCACGGCTGTAGCCGGCCCGTTAAGGCCTTTTATTTTCCAGTTTTTATCATGTCGCCTTCTGGTTTGACGAATAAAGACAAAAAATGTGATATCGCAGATTTACATGCAACGAAGCAGAGCGACAAATTGATTAATTTTCATAAATAAATGATAATGACAATTGGCGGAATTTTCAGATTTACTCTCATGTAATACCGCGCTTTTGTGAAAGCATTTTTTTCTGAGATATTGAAAGACGTCACCAAAGTTTGTTCCAAAGTTGTTGCTGTATAATCCTATGTTATTTGAATAGAACGTGCTTCTGTTTACACGCTTTGCTCTAAAGAGGGTGGGTGTTATCAGTATTGGGAGATCGTGGGAATTCCATATTCTGGAAATTTCTGCCATGAAGATATTGAAAAGTAGTAAATTATTATGTAGTAGCACTTATTACTTTGCGCTTAGTTGAACTGAACTATTCCTTTTGGTGTATTTCTTATGCTTTTAGTACCTAGGATAAAAATGGTCGGAATTCGCATAATATAATAATTTGTGGGAAAAGTCGCCATTAATTCCCATTTTTGAGAGAATTTAACCCGGAACAATCTCCCAACGCTCCTGTAACTCATTCTCTGATGGGCTTGGGAAAAATGAGAATTTTTATTTGACAGATAGCCATTTAAAATCTCCTTTCAGCACATTGGCCAAAACGACATTTGTCTTTTTCTTAAAAAATTGAGGATTTTGAAGTTATTCAAAATTTTGCAAATAATTGAATAAAATCAATTATGCTTGTATGTATATCTTACTACATGAAAGAAGAATGAATGAAAGAAAAAATTGCAAATATTAGTAATAATTGCTTCGTTTTTCTGTGGGGGGCGGGGCACCGAGCCAACACGGGCTTCTCTGGAGGGGCATTGCGCATGCTTACTTTATGTAAACATAGAAACTATACTTATACAAGCATGCTTTCAGTAATATATACTTCTAAAATATTCCTAAAATTTTGTAAATAGCTCCTAGTTCAAGGCCGCGATCTGCTCACACACAAGCCTAGCTTATGTGAGTCATCAGCTTAAAAATGTTCACTAAATTTAAGATTTGAATTGTTGTTGTACAATAATTAAGCTTCAATAAAACTAATTTTTTTTTATTTGAATATGCTCTTTATTTGGTGGCTCATTGGCTCTTTTAATAATTCCTTAAAAATAGGTGGCAAAAGGCTCTACAAAGTGTAAACAAAACGTCGCTAGCTAATCTAAAAGATATAAAAGGTCAATAGGGACAATTAAAACAATTAGAAAAACTAATGAACAAGAAAAATTACACAAACAAAAGGAAAACAAACAAGACAAAATTCTCAAAAGAGACTAAAAAACGGATACAAGAATTTTGAAGAGGATCTAAAAGATAGAAAAAAAATTTAAAAGTCCCAATTTTGACAATTGGGTAAGTGGCAGTTCCAAGAAGTACCAATTTCCAAAATAATCTAATAAAAATAATTAGCAAAACGAACGAATTTTCAACAAAAAATTTTGCAATTCAGGACCGAGACCGAAATCGTATTTAAAATGACAAATCTACCTGAGTTACAATGCGACGCTGTCGCGAGTCGCGGACGTTGTCGCTAAACCTGTTAAAAGTTAAAATCTATGAAAGTACTGAAGCGCAGGTACATCATGTCGCTAAGGGTGTTACTGACGCTGGTAGCGTTGCTTAAAGTTGAAAATATTTAAACTAGAGACGCGCAACACCTTGACCACATGTTGGTGCTGTAAATGGAAATATGTTGTTGCTGTAATCCTCTGATATTTGCACAGCACATGTTTCTGTTTACATTCGTTTTGCTATGAATAGATTAAGTGGGAGAACTTATGCTGGATTCTCTGATATTTTCGGGAAAAATGAGAATTTTATTTGAGAGGAACTTTATATCTCCTTTCAGCATCTAGTCCAAAGCGAAATTTATCTTTTTCTTAACAAGTAAAAAAGCTAGAATTGGTCTAAGACCAATTCTTATGATACCCTAGATGAATGCCCGTATTAAATTTCGTATGGTCACCGATCTATTTAAGTATTGATTTTGAAGTTGTTTTTCGCATATATTTCTAGAAAAGTTTGTCGCACAGAAAAAATGATTATAACCAATTTTATAGGATTTCGTATTCTGCAGAAGTTTTTAGTACAATAAAAATGTCTTGGACTGATCATTTTCAAAGTACACGTAAAAAACCGAAATTGTTATATGGCAACACCAAGAAGGAGTTGCCCAATTTAATCCATTTTAGATATGTTTTTTGCTAATGTAGTAAAAACATCATGTACGAAATTTCAGCTCTCTACGTCAACACGTTCTCAGGCAGTGTCCAAATATATAGCGGAAAACGAAACTTTTATATGGCAACCCCACGAAGCAGTTGCCCGATTTGTCTCATTTTCGAACTTAATTTTACTTTTTTTTTAAAGTCCGTGTACAAAATTTCAGCTCTCTAAGTATACGCGTTCTCGAGTTATCGTGCGCACAGACGGACGGACGGACGGACATGCAAAAATCAAAATAACTTTTAATATTATGAATGGGTGTCCAATCCATTTTGCTCTACCATCATTATTTCGAGGTGTTACAAACGGAATGACAAACTTAGTATACCCCTATGATTTCATCTAGGGTATAAAAATGGGAGGTAGTGTGACCCGAAGTACATTATTATGAATAGTTTGATAGGATTTTGAGGGATTTAATAAGATTTTGTCGTTCAGGTAATCCTACGTTCTTTTGATTTTTGTTTTTAACTCGTTGTGTCAGTTGCACTACAATAGTGCATAGCCAAGTTCTTTTCCCCCATTAATGCAAAAGACGAATGTATATTAAATTACTTGTTTCATTCCAAAAAACACCAAAAAATTTCCAATTTTTGTCTACTGCTTCTTAACTTGTCATTAAGTTAAATTTGGGTCAGACGTGTACTTTTTGTTATATGTTGCTCGATTGCTTTGTTTTTGATTGTTTTACTCGGAGGGAGGTGATTTTATAATAGTTTTTCTTTGATAGTTTACAGCGAAGAACAAATATAAAGGTTTTAGGTAAATTATTTTTTAATGAAAATATTTTGAAGAGTTTTTGTCGTAATTTTTATTTGCTTTCATTTTTATTTGTGTTTATTAAATTAAATCGGAAAACGCTTTCCTTGTTTCCTCTGAATAATAAATAAACAAAAAAATTACATTCAACATATTGGTTAGGTTAACAGTAGGGGCGGCACCGTTGCCAACCGTACGGTTTTGGTCGTATTTGTGCGGTTTTTCCGGCCCTTGTACGATGTACGACCAAGAACTCTGACCATACGCATAATGTACGGTTATTTCACTTTTGGCACAAAATGTACGCTAATGTAAGAATTCAACCTTGGAGGAAGAAATCTGAATGCAGACCACCACAGTACAGTCGAGTCGTCAGCACAGCTACAGCACAGCATACTCAGCATACGCGAGGAAAGAAAAGAAAAATTTAGATTTGTTGTGTTGTCAGTTCTTTTGTTGTGCAGTCAAGCGGTCACTAGAGTTTAGTACAGTTCATTTTATTAGTTTTTCTAGAGTTTTATCGACTTCTCGACTCGTTCTCGTTTTGAAAGCGCGGGAACGACACCACAATGCTGATTTTTGGACTTCTTGTTGTTGTGCTTGTGCTGCTAACTGCTAGTGCTAAGGCTAAGTTATTTTCTATTCTTTGTTTGTTTAAAACAATTGCTCCAAAAGTGCAAATTGTAACAATATCAACTTCAACACGTGGGACGGAGAAATCAATTTCCCACCGGTAAAGAGTTTTGCAAAAGCAAATATAGTTATAGTTGCATTTTATTTTACCGTCAAGAAATGCGGAATAAATATATCCAACTAAGCGCTTTTTACGACTTAGTCAATGTTTTCAAGGCAACATAGATCAGGCAACAGCACAGGTAATATATGAATCAGTTCTAGAGTCTTTTAGATCGCATAATATACCGTTTCTAATGTAATCGATTTTGGATCAGATGGGTGTAATTCCATGATTGGTGAGCATAACTCTGTTATGTCTCGTTTTAAGCAGGATAGTCCTGGAATACATATCTCGAAGTGCATATGCCATTCGTTGCATTTATGCGCAAGCGAAGAAGCCAAAAAATTCCCGGGAAGGTGTGAGGACTTAGCTCATGATATTTATGCTTTTTTTTAAAAGCAGTGCAAAAAGAAAACCTATATTTTTACAGTTTCAAATTTTTTTTGAAGTAAAGTCTCACAAATTCTTAGCCCCATCACAAACATGTTGGCTTTCGCTGCACGCAGTAGTCAATCGGTTGTTAAAACAATGAAGTGCACGTCGACTTTTTTTTGTTGATATGAAATTTTCTGAAAATGAAATACTGCTAGTGTTGTGATAGTTTTACGAAATATGAGCGATCCTCAAGCTAAACTATTTTACTTATTTCTGCCAAAATTTAATTCGATAAATCAACATTTTCAATCGGACACTTGTGTAATCACAAGCACTCATGACCGCATGTGTACCTTGTATGAAGACATTTTAAGATCATTCTTAAGTATTGAATACACACAAAGCACAGCTTTGGAAGATACAGACCCATTGAACTCCACATTTCAATTAAATTACAATCAGATATATTTAGGATCAAAAGTTTTGACTGAAATCCAGGATATTATAAAAAAGCCACAGTGTCAACTCATATTAATCAGAAACAACTAAATGATATGATTTTTGATTTTAAAAACAGATGCCGCAATTTTTTGCACACATCTTGTTTGGAAATAAGAAAAAGGTATAACTTCTAAAACGAAGTTATGATTAACCTGATTCACCTCAATCCTAAACTTACATTGAACTTGTAAAGTCATACCAATATTCCTTCTCTTATTAAATTAAACCAATTACTTCCACGATGCTTAAGATCAATACCAATTCAAAGTTTAGACGATGATGGAGAAAGTAAATTGCCCGAACTCATTTCTAATGAAAGAAGCAGACATTTTTTGGCATAAGCTACTTTATTTAAAAAATGATGATCGTGTTGCTCCTTTTTCCTAATTTATCCAGATTAGTTTTAATTATTATTGTCTTTGCCTCATTCGAATGCGGAATGCGTATTTAGTGCTATTAGTTTAATAAAGACCAAGCTAAGAAACAGGTTAAATACTCATATTGTAGCTCAAGCACTTTTAGCCAAGCAATGTATCTGAGAAGCAGGAAGTTGTGTCCACTTTTCAACGACTAAAGTAATAATTGGTCGATGTAATAAAATAGGTATTGAATTGAAACTACACTTGATAAAAACATAGAATCGGAAACCACTGCAATGATGTTAATCTGTTAAAAAAATATACCTATGTACCTACTTAAAGCTAATTTAAATGTTACTTAAAAAAAAAAAAAAAAAAACAGCCTGCTGGCTTAAATAAGGCTTTATTTTGTTTTATATACTATAAGGTAAGTATTAGTAAGATATAGTTTTATACATTCAGTTTTTAAATAAAGCTGCACTGTTCAATACGTTTTTCGTACAGTTAAGAATAATAGTATTAATTATAAACACATTAAAATACAAAAGTAATAATTAAAGACACATCAGGTTTTATTCAATATTTCTTATTAAGGTATCCTTTGTTCCATGAAAGTTTTTGTTAGTTATTTTAAAAGTGTTAAAAGAAAACATATTTTGGTTTTTTTTTTCGGTTTTTTGTAAAGCCTTAGTTTTAATAGGCTAATTAAACGAATAACATAAAATGCACTGAACGTTTTTTAAAAAACAGGCCATTAAATAAATAAATAAATAAAATAAAATAAATAAATAATTTGTTTTTTTTAGTTTTCTTAAAGGAACTTCGCGAGTCACTTTCCAGTTGCAGTCCCTGGTAATAATTTAATTAAAGCAAGGAAGGCCGACGTACTTTTATTTCACTTTATTAAAAGTGAGAGTTATACTTTGCATTCATGTATTTGTGCTCCCGATTCCTTAAGAATGTTAAAAACTTTGGCTTCATATGTAGGCTATTTCTTCAAAAAATTATCAGTATATGCAGAAAATTGTATTTGGAATTCATACAAAATCTGAAAGTTGCAAAGTTATGAGTAGTAACTTTTATTTTTTTTTTACTTGTTGCTGTTGTTTTATTTAATTTAATTGAAAAGAAACAAAAATGCTCAATTGTTACTTCTAAAGTGAATGCACTGAGTCATCTTTGTTGCGTAATTATAAATATTATATGTATTATTAGGATTGTATGACCAAGATGCTACCTGTATGGTCAAAATGTTGTGTTCGACCTTTCAGTATTAAAAAGATGGCAACGCTGAGGGGCGGCTAGGCCGCTCGGACACCGCTAGCAGATTTGCTCTACTGTGGTTAGGCAAAATCTAATCTTTTAACGAGGTCTATTATTGTCCTTGAAGTTAAATTGTAAACCTTATTTGGGAGATAAGTAATAAGTATTTCTGTTTGATTTTATTTTCTAAGAAAGATGATAAAAAAGGAGATCTATTCCCGTTTCTGGTTTCATGATCTACTCCTAACCTTTACCTCTTTGTTGGTATTCTAAATCGATTGCAGATGAAATGTAAGGACTCCGCCGTCTCCGCGAGCTAGCGTATACGTACTCTGGGCGTACCGTTACATGTTGATAAAGCGTTTTCAGTCATATTCATGCTCCGTTGTTTCAAGACTATTTCATCAATCATTCATTCATCAAATTTAATCTAATTTTTGTTAGTTATGAATCTGGATTTTTTGCCGTAAATAAGCTGACTAATGGTCTATGGTCTACAATTAATAATTTTTTACCTCATATGTAAGATGTTAAGAAAGTTATGAGAATAGGTTCGAAAATAGCTTTTTATTACTATTTATTTAGCTTAAAACACAGCATATCAAATATCTCTCAGATTCAATTTTTAAAAGAATTTCTACATAATTATCACTATTAAAAACTTTCTCTTACCACATTTTAATTAAAACATTTTTGCTTATTTTAGTATTTTATATTTAACAATTCTTTTAAAACTTTATTTTGGAAAGCTAAATGCAAAAAAAGTTTAAGTGTCACTAGTTTTAGTAATTTAAGCTTACTTCATTGCACCTAACAATATGATGATAAAAAATAAAGAACTAAACAGAGTATTTATACAAATTTTAAATATATGTATAACCTGGCGCACTTGTAAACGTTTTAAAACATTTTATTTTATTGTTTTTCAGTAGTAGGTACTTAATATTACAAAGAGATTCAGTTAAAGTTTGTTAGCATTTAAAAATCTTTAATTTGAAGCTAACAAATTGCTTTACTTACTACTACTTACTAAATGTATGATTTTAACGGCTCCTATCTTAATTCCTGCCATGATTATTCGAATCAGGGCTTCCCAATAGCTGACAGTAAGGATATTCCTCTCCAGCTTATTAGTTGTACACCAGATCAGATGCAATGGTATAAGTTAAAGGGAATTACCATTGATGTGATACAGTTATTAACAGGAGATAAATTTCATGCAAAGTTCACTACCTACAGTTATTTTCACATCAAGAAAAAAGTTACCTAAATCAAAGAAAATAGCAATAAGAAAGAGAAGGACTTCTTTGAAAAGTCTTAAGATCGGCAATCAAATTCATGATATATATATATAGTCAGTTCTCGAGCTACGATCATCTCGGCTTACAACCATGCGCAATTACGATGGAAAAATATCATAAAAATATATATTATATACATATTTATCTTGCACCTTCTGGCGATTGATGTATTATTAAACAATTAAAAATCAGAAAAAAAAACTATTAACTTTGATATACATATGTCTAATATAATTACTTTGCTTATTTTTGTATGAAATTCGACTTACGACCATTTCGAGTTACGTCCGAAATTGCAGAACCGAACCTGTCATAAGTCGAGAACTGATTATAAATAAATAAATAAATAAAATAAATGAAAGAGAATCGAGATGGTTACCTTGAGGCATATCAGACGTAACAAAAATCTCCTTCAAGACGCGACTATCCTTTATAAACTCATGTTGAAATGAAAAGGTGATTTGTTTGCAGAAAAAGTAGAGGCCATCGTACACTGTTTTCATTATCTTTATGAATTGGAATGACCTTAACATTCCTCCAAAAATATACAGAAAAATTCTTGATTTTAAAGAAAATTTGAAAAAAGCCAAGCGTTATAATCAAACTGCGGATTTAGAATATTTCGCTTTGCTTAGGGTGACTAAAGAATCTTGCTGTTTAACAAGAGTTACCTCTAAGATGAAGCATTGAATAACTAGTTGTAGAACTCGAATACTGCATCTTCCATATTTAAAGAAAAAAAATTACTCAATATATTATTACTATATTTCAATATCAATAAATCAAGTCAAAATCTATTTCCTTGAAATGAAAAGAACGTCATTCTACGCACTATACTGCGAGATACTTTTGGGTATTCATATCTTAGTAATGATGTAGGTACCCTATATATAAGAAGAAAAAGTTAAATATAAACATGTGTCGAAAACACTGATATTTCCATTTATCTAGTGTTAGTTCGGCAATGATAGCAAATAGTAAATACCTTGTACGATACTGACAAGTTCAAAGGAAGCAAGAAGTCATCTGCGATGAGATTGAAATTCATCGCCCAGATTAAGATGATTAGTGATTGCTCCTTTCACTCGGGTAGATATAAGATTTCTAAATACAGAGCTTGTTTATTGGCTTTTAAGGACCAAAGATCGTGCACTACATATCTGCACAATCTTAATAAATGGATGTGGTATGCCATGCGAAATTGATTTTTAAAACTAAGCAATTCCTATCACGCGGGTATTTAGCGACAAACATTTAAAATTAGTTTTAAGATCCCGTCAAAATATTTAACCTAACAAAACCTAAATATAAGAGGATAACATTTTTTGAAGCCCAAAAACAGATAAGGTGACCCTCATTGAAGAATAGTATCCATACATTATTTCTGATACAAGTTTCGAATTTCATTTACAAATTCGGCAAGTATTAGATTTCTTCCAATGGCCTTCATGAAGACCTTCATCGTTATAATGAGTCTGTTGAGTTGTTAAATTTTCAGCACAGATGTTATTATGCGGGCAATTATAATCATCTGCTGCAACCACGTTATCCATGTAGGTTACTTAGCAAAGTTAGTTTTCAATAATTCATCACTTCAGGCGTAGACTTAGCCATGGCCCATTAAACTAAAAAATTTTTATAATCTATGCAAATTTGAACAAAGCGGATATCCACTAATGTAGAAATTAGAATAAGTCAAGAGTAAAAATGCTACAACACCTGATAGGAATATTGTTAACCTTCTATTTTTTGGCCTGAGGAGAAATTATTGTTTATTGTCTTTATATCTTTGGCTCGTTAGAGTTATGAACATACTAAATAAATATTAATACTCTATGTAATCAGATACGCTGCGTTTCACCAAGGTAAATGCGCCAGTAGTCGCCACCCTTAAGGTCTCATTTTTAAAAGATTTGTTATTTTGTGTGTATTTTCAACGTTATGCCTATTAATATGTTAATATAGTACTACCGTCCATTTGATGCTGATGATTTATGACAGACGACAGTTCCATTCTTTTAATTAATTAATTAAACAAATTTTAGAAAAAAGCATTTTTTTTGAATCTATGAAAATGAACCAGTAGTCACCACTTTAAAATGGATCTTACCAGTAGTCGCTACATCAATTAAAGTTAAAATTTCGTTGAGTAATTAAGGTTTACTTGTGCTCATATAGAATTTAATTAAGCAAAACATCTTTGGTACATACTTAGCACCTAAAACCAGTCTTGAACTCTTAAAATCAAATAAACTATTTAACAAATTTCATCTTATTTTGCACTATTTTGAAAATTAAGTCAATAAAGTTAATTAAATGCAATATCTATTTTGTGTTGAAACAGAAAAACTGTTTTTCTTGACCCTGAAAGTTGGCTTAAATATCGGTGTTTTAATATTGGGATGCCTATTAAAGAATAAAATTAACACATTCCGTTAGAAGGAGTACAAAAAAATTATAATTATGTAAATTTTATTATTTTTTTATTTCACTCGCTTTTACAGAAAATACTCAGAGTACTCATCTAGGTTAACGTCTTTACTTGATGCGGAAGAGATATATTGATCTTCTTCCGAAGGCTTGTTTAGATCCACATGGCTTTCGATTAGCATTTTCTTAATAACTTCTGCTTTCTTTTAAACATTTATGTTTTAGCCTTTTCTTTTTCATTCTTCCTTCAGCGTTTTGCTTCTGAGATTCTTCTAATTTTTGTATTTTGATTGCCTTGTTTTCATTATGTTGTCTTGAAGAATGTGACGTTATCACGCCTGATAGAGTTTCTCTGTTCCTCTTATTTTAGTGGGTGCAGGTCCGAGGAAAAGCAAAGCATTTTTCAAAGAACTTAGAAATCTTAAACTGGCGGTAGGTCATAGGTGTGCGGGTATTTTAGAAGAGGTGGTTTCCGCGGATGTTAATGGTGTTGATTTTGATGTTGACGGCGGATTCTCTGTCAAATGATTTGAAACTAAACGCTGTAGGAATGAGTCTGTGGAATTTGAATTTTTTGGTGATTCTTTTCAGTGTTCATGTTCCCTCTTTTCAGTGTTTTCGCTGGTATATGTAAATGCTTCATTTGCAGTTATTACAGCGGCGGAATCCATGGTCGATTCTTATCCGTGGAGAAGGGAGACGAAAAAAAAGGGGGAAGAATATGTTGCTGATTCTCGTTCACTTAAGGATACGTCTTCTATGTTACTTGTCCAGGAATTCGATGCCTTGATCAGGTGCAGTTTTTCTCGTCTAATCACATTTTCGAAGATTTCTAAGGCAATTGTTGCTTTTTTGGAGTCTGTTTCTGTTCCTTCTTTTGTGGACATAATGTCTGTAGAAACATTTACGCCGGCCAATTTTACTGCTTGTGAGGGATTTATGTGATTAAGAACTTCCTGTATTAATGGACAAACTATGTTGTTTTTTGCCCATATTTGTAAGCCTTCACTTGCCCTTTCGTTTTACATTTTTCCTTAAGTAGTTTAAAAACTGCCACATCCGTAGGCTGGATAAGATGTGTTGAGCATGGATAAAGTACTGTCAGGATAATCCCGTTGTTGTTGCAAAACTGGCTAGTTTGAAGTGATAAAAGGGAAGTGTGGTAATCGATAAATAAAAATACTGGCAATTGAATGTTGTTCTGGAGCAGCCAAAGGTGAAAAACGTTTGCAGCAAATTCGTAAAACAGAGCGGAGTTCATCCACCCTGTCTCATTTTAGACGATTCCCCAAGTAGAAGGAGCAATTTTAGCTATATGGGCGGGTATTCTTTCTTATCTGAAAATAGCCAGCGGCATTGATAGTTACAAGCACGGTCGGTCAACCTCTTCTTTTCGTCCGCGTTGAGTTTCTGATACACAGTCTCAATTAGATGCAAAATCCCTGTTTCCCTTTGAGTTTAGAAGAAGAACGATTTCATCCGCATTTAATACTCTGGAAAAATATTCAAGAATTTTGTCACAACAGTTTTCTTGTAAATACTAAAAAATGCTGTCAAGCCATGACTTCAATGCCTCTGCCATAATCGACGCCTTAGATAATGTTAAGTTTTGAGTCATTCGATCTGTCGAAAACATTGTGTCTTTTACCAAGGGCTTTAATCGTTTTGTTCGAAGAGTCAGTAACAGTAAAACGTGAGCTGGCTAACGTAACTATGTATTAACTAAAAGTTGTTCTTCAGCCCCATTCACAAAAAGGTTCTGGTCTGAGTTCTGGTGTGTGATTGGTGGCTTCCGCTTCGCTCTGTCCTTAAGCGTACTTCGAGGTATATCGTATTTCTTGGTGGTAGCAGCCACTGCCATACCGTTCCAATGTTCTCCAATGCCCTTTTCATCTGAAGCTTGGAGTACATAAAAAACTTTCTTTTTTTATCTTCCATGTTATATAATATAATAATATATAATAATATAATTCATTCTTTTAACCACAATTTTTAACCTGTTAGATTCAATTTGAAAAGGTGAATTTTGCTGCAAATATATTCACGAAATTCTTTCTAAATCAATTATGGCGTCTTGTGTTGCACTTTTACACTTTTAATGATTTATAAAGTTTACTGTGAATAAAAGTCACGTTCTTGGGTAGACAGCGTGTAAATACATGTAAAACATGGACTACCAACACAACCAGAATTCATTACACAAAATGTGGCTTACCATCATTCGTGTTTGCTATATATATATATATAAGCTTGACACGGGAGAGAAAGCTTTTACAAATAGAGGGCGGGAGAGTTCAGGTGTTTGTTACTGCAAATTTCTGGAGGAGTATTAGCTTCTACCTAAGTTTGTTTTGAGGATATAACCGGCACAATCGAAATCGAATGATATTTTTGCATGACCAATCAGATCATATTATTATTATTAATATTAAGTATATCGAAAAGAAGCAAAAGCTTAGAAACTTCAAGTTTGCAGCAGACGTGTTTAGTTTGTAATGAACACATGCAGACGTACTGGGGCGTAAATCTGATTAACCCAGAGTTTGTTTTGATTTCGCAGTGATCATTTTACTGGTTTGAAAACCGCTCAAATACATTTTAGTTATACATGTAGTTTCGGTGTTATCATCTGTTGTTTTTATGTGAGGAGAAAACTGCTTTTTGATTGAAAAATTGTATTGGGTAAAAGGCGAATATTTTTATTGTCTGAATCAAAGCTGTGATTTGAGCTGGCGTTTTAGGACGGGTGCTGGGAGGGTTTTTAGTAATAGAAGTTTCGTGGAAAAATTACATATTTAAATGCAAATTTGTCAAAATTGGAAACGGTAGAGCAATCAGTATGCTGAATTTCTAAAATGACGACTGGTATCATTTATATTATTATACAAAATTTATTGCAGACATCAAATTCAAAATCACATATTACTGCAGACTTAGATCCATTTTTATCGTATTGGACCATAGTTGCTTATGCTGCAAGTTAGTGTCTAAATAATGGGAATAGTATAATTGTGCTTAAATTTCGTTGTTAACTATGTTATAGATACGTACCTATGCACTTAAATCAGGTTAAATCGTTATGATTATTGCGCTAGTAAAAATAAGCTTATTTATTTATGCAAATAGTACAAATAGAGATAAATGTTTCATATAGATTTCTGCATATGTCCGTAAATATTTTCGGTTGGCCATCTCGATCGTCACTAAATTACACTGTCGTCCATGAAGAGGCATGCGCGCTCTAAACAGTAAATATATATATATATATATGTTATGATATTCGCGAAAAGTGGTTTTAGCCTTCCAATCTAACAACTCTATAATTTATCAGTAACCTATAACCAGTTCCGTGTAATGAGGTTTCCTGTCTTAATTAAGTAATATTCAGAAATAGGAATAGAATGAACGTCAGTATCTAGTACTATTTCTTTATTTTCAGCCCAGCTATTTTCGGTCTCGAGCTCCTAACCCTGTCTGGCGGCACCGGTGAAAATAAAATGCAAAATTCCCGAAATTCTCAAGTAATTATCAAAGATTGTTAATATAGAAAACCAGTAAAACAAGCAATGTTTCTACCAGAGTTGCAGAGAATTATACAGGGTGTTTCATAATTGGTGAACCAAGCTCAAGGGTTTGATAGAGTTGAGGTGGAGACAAGCAAAAATTTATAAGGTTAGGGTAGGTGGGTGGAGGAGTAAGACGCGTCGTTTCGGCGGTAGGGGGTTCAAGATGTTTAGTATTTCTTCCACCTTACACCCTGTAACTTTTTTGATATACAACCTATCAATGTGGGATTCACCACACATGATGGCAAACCGCCTAAGCTTTCCAATGAATGCCCAATCAGCCTTCCTGTTACCTTCCGTCGGAAGTTGTAGGACGTCAAAGTAAAAAAAAAATTGGAAAAAATCGTAATTTTTTGAAATTTTAACGACCTTCCCGCCAAAATGCATAACAACTATACCAGTTTAATTACATGTACCTACTTAAATGCTACCTTTTTTTTATATTCCCGTTTTTATGATGCATAATTCCATTAATTTTACTAATAACAATAGAAATCGCGCCTAATTTTATGCAATTTCGACGGAAGGTGACGCGAAGGCTTATAGGGCGGTCATTGGAAAGCTGAGAGGGTTTGCTGAGATGAATTCCACCTTGATGGGGTGTATATCAAGAAAGTTACAGGGTGTAAAGTGGAAGACGTACTAAAAATCTTAATCCCTTCCTACCGCCGAAACGACGCGTCTTACCACCCTCCCCTGCTTGCCATATAATTTTTTTGCTTGTCTCCACCTCAGCTATCAAATCTTTGAGCTAAGTGCACCAATTATGAAACACCCTGTATAACAAATCAAATAAAATTGAAATCTACATATATTGCAGTACGCAGCATATGGAAATAATTTATAATCAGACTTTCATGTAGAATCAGAAGAAAATTCGCACTTGATATCCAATTGTTTTCCTGATTTTTTAATAAATGACACAGCTTCAGCTCTATATGAAAAGCGAACCACTACCGGCTTGTTATTGTTGGTTGAAGAGGCAGGATAAGATAGTTGGTTTTGGGTATGATTTGTGAGCCCAATAATATTCTTTGTAGTGTTAGTGTGAAGTTGCACTCTTATATGCAATGCTTGAAAAGGTTTTAGTTGATGTATTTATGCTTTGCTACTAAATTATTTCGATTTATAAATAGAATAATTTGTTCTATGTTGTTACATACATATATGTATATCTAAAAATAGACACCCAAATTCGCAACTCTCCTGAATAAACAATTGTTTTATTTTTTTTTAATTTTTATTTTTTGCAAAGCTTCGACAAAGCAAATTCTATGCCACATAATAAAAATTCAAGTTTAAAAAAGGCATCACGCAACATAATATGCACTCCTTTTTGTGATGTATGAGGCAGACCAGAGAAGCATATCATGCAAATTCATGCAAATTCTTTCATCAAAGTCCGTCCAGATGAACGATAAAAGCTTGAGCCCCTGGGCTTATGTAATAATGCTTGACTCGTGCTGATGCTGATGCCGTGAATATATAACCATTCCGGAATGTTAATTTTGACTTTAATTGGCAAATTGAAAATAATAACGAACGAGTACTGGAGCGAAAAAAATTACAAATTCCACTCTTGATTCGATACTTCCGAGGGTTGGGGCCAGTCTATAGAGTTGACGGGCTCGCCTGGTGCCAGTTCAATTGAGGGTATATGAATAAACCTTTTGGAGTGGCAGCGGTTCGAGCCAATGATTAATGCATTCCAGGGTAAATTTCATCAATGGATTTGATTAATTGATTTCGTTCCGAGTATTAAAATGGCCAATCACATTTGCTCTTCAGGAATTTAAAATTTGCTGAAGTGCCCCTTCACAGCGTGATAAAAATCACAAGGTTTTTCAAAGAAAGGAGCTGGAAAATATAATGGGAGTTCGATAATTACATACATATTATTCTTTTGATGAGCTATTTTAAGAAAAACATATAAACATTTACCAATAAACTTAAAATGAATGATAATGCATAACAATGAAATCGGTATAAATTGAAAAACATTTCCAATGGTTCTACGATTTTACGAGTATCTACACTTTTAAAATTGACTCTCATTTCTAGTATATCGGCAATAAACATTTTGGCGCCTAAGACATGGCTTGATGCAGAAAAATGTAAAGCGGAGGCATTAATTTCAAGACGAACAACGGATTTTTAAAGAACTGAAAGTTAAGTAAGATGAGGGAGAAAGCACCAAAGTTTTTTTCGAAAAATTAAAGCGAAAAAAAAACTGCTTTTTCATTATACTCAAATTTGTCAACTATCTGTTCACTCTTTTTGGTGTAAGAGGTAAAAGTGCAGATTCAAGACGTATTTGATAAAATTTCTCTTTCGAAATTATTGAAAACTAGGAAAATAGTTAGGATTGGTTTAAGATCTATTCTTACGATACCTTAGATAAATACCCGTATGTAGTTTCCTATGGTCACCCTTCTATGAAATTTTGATTTTTGAAGTGGCTTGTCGAATGTATTTCTAGAACGTTGGGCAGTAAAATTGAATGTGGCCACTGACCAATTTCATAGGATTTTATATTCTAAAGAATTTTTCAGTACAATAAAAAAACATCGGATTTCGTTTTGATAGTATATATATATAAAAACCTAAATTTTTATATGGCAACACCAAGATATTTGATATTGCTATGAAATCACCGTGTATAATATTTCAGTGCTCTACTTTGACGTGCTGTTACTTGACAGCCCAAATATTATAGTAAAAAACGAAATTTTTGTATGGCAGCTCTAGGAAGGAGCTGCCCGATTTGGCTTATTTTCGAACTTAGGTCTACTATGTTTTGAAAAGCCCGTGTGTAAAATTGCAGCTTTTTATGCAAATGAATTTTCGAGGTATCGAGAGGACGGACGGACAGTCGGATGCGCGGGTGTCCAATCCCTTTTCCTTTACCATCATTATTTCTCTGCGTTACAAACGGATTGACAAACGTACTATGATATCATCTTCTACTTATGTAGTTGGAGTAAAAGAAAAGTTTTAACCTGAAATGGTAGTCATACAAATGTTTTGTTTTTTGAAAGGTGATTGCTTAAGTAAATAACTTTGAATCATCGAATAAATGTAAAATTACCAAATTGAAGAATAAAATGGACGTCTTTTGTATGGATTAATCTAGTAAAGACCCATCTGTGATATTTTACTTTTTTGTTGAATTTTTTAGTAAAGACTTTTGATCTAAAAACGTCAAATTAACCCTTTTTCAAGTCTCAAAGTTTATATTTCCTGTATACTTATTGACCAAAAAACCGTTGAAATCTGACGTATGGTTGTAGTACTCTCCCTGTTACATTGATATACATAATATATATTCAATATATCGCTACGGAAATTATACGCTACGGCAATTTCCCAACTTTGCAACATATCATTTATAGTTCCAGTTTATAAGTTTGGGAAAAAGTAGTTTGTCACTAACTATCGACCAACTATTTTCGTATATCTTGAAAGTGCTTGCTTTATGAATTTTGTATTTCCACTGTAAACAAATTATTAAATCAAATCAGCATGGCTTTATGAAAGTAAGATCAACCATAACAAATTAGCTCAAGTTTTCGTACTTTTGCATTAAAACTTCCGAGCAGGGGGATGAAACTCATTGTATTTAAACTGACTTTAGCTATGCTTTTGATAAGCTATCTGGCGAATTATTGTTCTTTAAGTTGCCGGTTACCGAGTTTCCTACGTGATTGCTCAATTCGTTAGCTTCCCACCCATGTAATTGGAAGTTATTGGAGCAATTTCTTTCCGGACAATGCTATGAAATAACAGCTAATTTTGGTGTTCCCCATAACCAACTCACTTGGTACTCTGATCATTTTATTCATTAAGTCTATCATGTATTTAGTTAAGCACTCTGAGTAACAACTCAACAGATCTATGCTGATGATTTAAAGATTTAAAAACGTACGAAGTCAAAACTTGATTGTGTCGAATTGTAGGACGATCTAAGCAGATTTGTGAATTGGTGCTTGAAGAACCCCCTATTTAAACATTGAAAAATGCAAAGCGAAAATTTTCTCCTGTAAACGGATAACTAAAGAATTTGACTAGAGTATATATGGTGCAATTGGCAATAAGGCCGACTTACCTTTAATCTCCGTATTGACTCTATTGTTAATAGAGCAAACTCCATGCAGGGATTCATAAAACGCTGGGCTAAGAAACTGGGGGATGCTTCGTCTTCTACCCACATTCGGCTTTTCTGGGTTTATGCCAGTCTTGTTTGGTCTGTCTTGTAATATGTTTAACGGTATATACATATATGTATTATAATATAATATATATATATATATATATATAATATATATTAGTCGATGCTTTAACTCGATACTTAGCTCTTGACTAGGCTATGGATTTGCCGCATTAGTGTCAGAGAGCTTTCTTTGTTAAGCAAGGCAAGGCTATGTGCCGTGATTAGGCTGAAGTGCCGCTTTACGACCAGGGTGTAGGCTGAAGAGCCGAATTAGGGAAATGAAAGTATACCTTAGACGTTTGAATCAAATCTGTCTTTATTTCACTAGGTATCGTCTTTTTATATTATCGTAATACATTGTTCTTATGCAAAGTCATTCCATAAGCAAGAAATGCCAATTTCAAAAGTAAATTGCTAAATTAGCAAATTCGCTGCTATCCTACTTATCGAATGAACTTTCACAATAATAAACTTAATTGTTTATTGTGACACATATTTGCTACTACGAAAATACTTTGCGTCACTTGACTTGACTTATTTATTCTTATTATTGATTCTTGAATTGATTATCAAATTATAATTGGAAGTATTGCATTGTTTTGTTTCTTTTTTTTATATTTTATTTTCCATGTTCATGCCTCATGTTACATATTTACAAGTATGATAGCATGATATGGCGCTTGCTTAACGTATATACATGCGTACAATGATTACTCATGTTACTGTCTTATACTTTATTGTTATGAACATGATTATTGAGAGGCCCTTTCTATCTGTAGTATGTATGTACATATGTACAGATGTGTATACTACACCTCTACCCCTAATAAGAAAAAAAAATTGACTTATAGGATGATGTTTTTTTTAAGTATTTACCTATTTTATCTATTTATGTATGTATACATATTCATTATGCTACATACCCTATTGTCTTTATGCATTATGTTTTATCTTATTTTTGCTATTTGCATGACATATTTTTAAATATTATGTATTATGTACAGTTTTATATCTATATAAATTAAGCTTTTACATTTATGTACATTGGCTAACATCTACATTATATCTACATAGTTTTAACCTATTATTGTGTACGTTTTTTAATTTATTTTTGATTATTATTGTGGAATTTACTCCATTTTGGTCTACTATCTTAAATGGACCTTCGTATGGGCTTTCTGATTTTTTTTAGCTCCTTTTCTTAAGTAAACATAATCATTTATTTTGAAATCTGAGGCTGTTACGTTTCTTTTCTGTTGAGATTTTCTTTTGTCTTTTGTTAGATTGAGTGATTCTTTTGCTTTTTGTATTCTGATTTTTTATTCATTTGCATAATTATCTATGTCCTAGATCATTTGTTCATTATTTATTGTTTCCGCTGGTAAGGTTGCTATTTTTCCATAGACCAATTCAAATGGTGTATAGTTTGTATGTGTGGGCGGTGTTGTATTATGGTAAAATATGTAGTATGGTATCCACATATCCCAATTAGTAGTATGGTATCCACATATCCCAATTATCATTTTCTGTGATAGACAAGAGATATTTTTCTATCTAGAGATCCAAGTGTTTCATGATGATAGGGTGTTGAAGTTGTGTGGTTCATATTAAATATTGTGCATATGCTCTTAAGTAATTCATTACAAAATTCTGTACCTTTTCAGTTTTAAGCGTTTTGAAGCATCCGTACTTTAGTATGAATTTTTGAATTAGTGTTCGTGCTACTATTTCTGCTTCTTTTGTTTCAATTGGAATCGCTTCAACGAATTTCGTGAGTTCACATTGAATTGTTAATATATATCTGTAACCGTTAGATATTCGTAATGGTCCTACTGTGTCTATAGATATAGTCTCGAAACTACTGTTTGGTGTATCTGTGATTACAAATGGTTTTTTAGTATGTTTTATTATCTTATTTCGTGGGCAGGTTTCTCAGTTTCTCATATATTCTGTTATTATTTTTCTCATGTTTTTCCAAATAAAATTTTGTTTTATCTTTGCAATGCATTTTTTTATTCCAGCATGTCCTCCTTATGGTGAGGTGTGGTATTGTTCAATAATTTCTCTTATTTCTTTTGGATCTGTTAATCTTTTTGGAGAGGTATAATATAATATAATATATAATAATTTATTTGTTTCTATTTGTTGAGAGTTTCACTTGCATAGCAAATTGGTCTATTTTCACCAATTGTTTCTTGAAAAAGAACCGCGCTTGAGGCTTGATCTGAGGCGTCAGTGGTTAAGATGAATGTGTTAAAAAAGGAAACATACCATTGAAGAAACAACATCAAGACATCTGTTATTCACTTAATGTACTACTTGAGCTCATATGTTGTCTGTACCTTAACTTAGCTTTTATTGAATTGAACCTATCTTCATTCTAGTTCTCTTAGATTTACTTGACATTTCATTTTTGTATGTATACCTTTTTTTTTTATACTTCACTTGAATATATGTATTATTAAAGTCAGTTACAGTCTTTTACCTTTTTCTTCATCGTCGTGTCTTTATATAAAAACATCGGATTATTGAAGCCATATCTCAACAGGTTATGGGCCCAGATCGATTCCAGTGCGAATAATAAACCTGATGGTGGATAAGTTTTTTGCGAACTAATAAGTTTTTCCTTTAAAAAATGGCTGCAGGAATTGCAAGAATACCATTGTTCAATGGGGAAAATTACTCAACTTGGCGTCCTCAAATGGAAGGAATTTTACACAAGGCGAGGTTATTAAAATATGTCAACGAAACACAAAAGAAACCTGAAGACATAAAAAATGAGTCATTCGCGGATTGGATCGAAAAAGATCTTGATGCTCGCAGTGAGCTTCTAATTTCAATGGAGTCTGCACAAGTGGCTCTCGTTAAAAACTTTAAATCTTCAAAGGAAATTTGGGATTATTTAGAGAAAACCTACGATAGAAAAAGCACTAGGCAAACGGCCGAGGAGTTTCGAAAATTAGTCAACACCAGAATGGATAGTTCACAAACAATGGATGAGTATTTAAGAGAATTTGGTGCGATTGTTACAAGGTTGACTGAAATGGATGCTAATCTGGATGAAGATTTACTTGTAACCTTGCTCCTGGATAGCTTACCTGATACATACAAGGAGGTGCAAGCAGCGTTTGATGCGGCAAAAGAATTTCCAAGTCTGCAAATCGTGAGAGTGCGTCTTATGGAAATCGGTGATAGAAAGAGGGAGGAAAGTGGAACTGCAATGCAGGTAAATAACTTTTATCATAAAAAGAAAACCTTTTTTAAAATTCTACCGGAGGTCAAATGAGAGAAAGTAAACCTTTTCCATATAACTGCCGAAAATGTGGCAAAAGAGGGCACAAAGCTCGGGATTGTTGGAGCAATAACAATAAGCGCCAAGAAAAAGTTCTTAAATCAGACAGTCAGCAGTGTGGTTTTGTAATGCAAAAATGTCTTACAGTTCATAGTAAATATGTGAAAAATAAAGTACAAGCTAAGGGTAAAACCTGGTGCTTGGATAGTGGAGCCACATCACATATGTGCCGCTGGGAAGATTCCTTTGTATCATTGGTGAAAGGAAATCATGGTTTTGTTAACTTAGCCAATAACCAAAAATTAGATGTCCTTGGTATCGGGACTGTGAAACTAAATTTGCTAATGGAAAATATCATAAAGACTGTTTATTTGTACGACACATTGTTTGCTCCAGCAAGGAAAGAAAGCTTAATCCCTGTTGGATGGGCTACTGACAAAAAGTGTGAAGTAGTATTTGATGGACAGTTAGCAATTATTAAATCTGAAAAGGGTGAAAAGTTAATGACGGCGATGAAAAGTTCAGGTCTCTTTATAGTTACTGAGAAAAAAATCGAATCAACAAATGTCACAGTTCGTGTGGATCCGCAGTTTATAAAATGGCACTGTCGTTTTGGGCATTTAAATGCGGGATCATTGAAGAAATTGAAGAAAGACAACATGATAGTTGGTTTGTCAAATTTCAAAGAAGATAAATTAGATTGTGTCACATGTATTCGTGGGAAACAAACACGACTACCTTTTCCTTCGAAAGGCGAAAAGACTTCCACAGCACGGCTACAGATTGTACACTCGGATATTTATGGACCAATGAGAAGAGAGTCAATGAGTAAGTCACTATATTTTATTACTTTTATTGATGACTTCTCTAGAAAAACATTTGTTTATTTTATTCGTAAAAAATCTCAGTTATTAGATACATTTCAAATATTTAAGTCAATGGTAAAAACTGAAACCGGTGAAAAAATTAAAATTTTGAGATCGGACAATGCGTCCGAATACTGTAGTCAGAACTTCTCGAAATATTTAGAAAATTATGGAATAAAACATCAATTAACAGTCGAGTACACACCACAACAGAATGGTAGCTGAACGGGCAAACCGAACATTAACCGAAATGGCAAGGTGTTTTTTAATTGAATCCAATTTTCCAGAATTCTTATGGTCCGAAATGATACACACAGCAGCCTATTTACGTAATCGCTGCCCAACCAATTTGAACCAAAATAAAATACCTGAAGAATTATGGACAGGAAGGAAGCCAGAAGTAAGTCATTTACGAATCATTGGTAGTACTGGGTTTGTTCTAAGTAAAGGACCTAGGAAGGGTAAATTTGCGCCAAAAAGTGAAGAGTTTATATTAATCGGATATTCAGATGAGGAAAAGGCATATCGTCTTTGGAAAAAGGGATCACGTTTAGTGATAAAAGGCAGGGATGTGCGATTTATCGAAAAGGATCCGGAAGTTATTAAAAGGGATGGAAATGTTGTAGTAAATGCAGACATGCTCCATTATTATGAATATGTTATTGATACACAAGCAAAATTAGAAACGCAAACTGCAACAAAAGAAGTTGAATTAAATAAGACTGAAGAAGAAAACGATCTAAATTATAATACTACAGAAACTGAGGTAAATCTCCTAGAAGAAAACAATGAAGTGAACAATGAGTGCGAGGTTATAAATATAGAGGAACCTAGTCAGGATAATAATGTGGTATCAAGAGAAAATGGTATGGGGAAACCGCCTGAAATGAATCGACCAAGGCGTGAAGCGGCTGATGAAGGTGTAAAGCGCCGTAAAGCATCCGAAAAGTCTTATAAAAATCAAAAGGCAAATCATGCCACGTACGATCTAGATCCTAAAAATTATCAAGAGGTTAGAGAATCCCCTGAGCACAAGGAATGGATGTCAGCAATGAAGGATGAGTATAACTCATTGATAGAAAATGGAACTTGGGAGTTGGTGGACAGGCCAATCAATCGAAATATAATTGGATGTAAATGGGTTTTTAAAACTAAATATGATTCAAAAGGTCTAATATCACGTCGTAAAGCTAGATTGGTAGCGAAAGGATATTCGCAAGAATTTGGCATAGATTATAATGAAACCTTCTCTCCGGTTGTCCGACAAAGTTCAATAAGACTATTCTTTGCTATTGCTGCTGAAAAAAATTTAAAGTTACACCAAATGGATGTTACAACTGCCTTTCTTAATGGAGATTTAATGGAAGAAGTTTTTATGGAACAACCTGAAGGATTTATAGCAGAGAATAATTGTAATAAAGTATGTAAACTGAAAAAGGCATTATATGGTTTGAAACAAGCTGGAAGGCAATGGAATTTAAAGCTGGACAAAAAACTTAAAGAAATTGGTTTTTCTAAATCTAATTATGATAAATGCATTTATTTCTACAAAAATGGAAATAAATTTACTATTATTGCTGTATATGTAGACGATATGATCCTGGCCACAAACGATGATGACTTTGTAGTATCTTTGAAGAAGCAGTTGAGCGAAGAATTTAAGATGCGGGACTTAGGTGAACACAAACAGGTTGTTGGAATGGAGGTGGAACGAAATAAACAAACCGGAACTATAGATATCTCACAACGTGCATACATTAGGAATCTATCAAAAAAATACAACGTCAAATTTTCCGATGCTCATCAGTTACCTCTGCAACCAAAGCTTAAATTCAAAGGAGATAAAGGGACAGCAGTTGATGTCACTAAATATCAGGAGTTAATTGGGTCACTAATGTACCTAACTGTTCATTCTCGACCAGATATTGCATTCTGTGTGAGTATATTAGCTCAGTTTAACCAAAGTCCGAGAGATCATCATTGGAAAGCATCTGTTGCAGTTCTCGGATATTTGAAGGCAACTGAAAACCTGAAATTAGTTTACCGTAAGACCGGAGACTCTCTACATGGATACGTAGATGCGAGTTGGGCCGAAGACATCAATGATCGAAAATCACACAGTGGATTCGTATTCATCTTCGGTGGAGCCGCGGTTTCCTGGGAATCGAGAAAGCAGAATATATTGCTTTGACTAGTGCTGCAAAGGAGGCGTACTATCTTGGGTACTTGCTTGAAGAATTGAACCTGGAGTCAAGTGAGGCAAGAATACTATTCAATGACAGTCAAAGTGCGCAATGCCTTGTGAGATGTGAAAAACGACATTCCAGGACAAAGCACATTGATTATCGTTATCACTACATCCGCGATGCAGTTGAAAAGGGTGTGGTCACGCTTCAATACTTACCCACAGATGCCAGCTGGTGTTCTTACTAAAGCCTTAGCTAAGAGACAACACCATTTTTGCTGTGACAAGTTTGGATTGGACAATGGAGAAGATGTCTAGATGTTGAGGAGGCGTGTTAAAAAAGGAAACATACCATTGAAGAAACAACACCAAGTCATCTGTTAGTCACTTAATGCACTACTTAAGCTCATATGTTGTCTGTACCTTAACTTAGCTTTTATTGAATTGAACCTATCTTCACTCTAGTTCTCTTAGATTTACTTGACACTTCATTTTTGTATGTATACCTTTTTTTTTATACTTCACTTGAATATATGTATTATTAAAGTCAGTTACAGTCTTTTACCTTTTTCTTCATCGTCGTGTCTTTATCTAAAAACATCGGATTATTGAAGCCATATCTCAACAGGTTATGGGCCCAGATCGATTCCAGTGCGAATAATAAAACTGATGGTGGATAAGTTTTTTGCGAACTAATAAGTTTTTCCTTTAAAAAATGGCTGCAGGAATTGCAAGAATACCATTGTTCAATGGGGAAAATTACTCAACTTGGCGTCCTCAAATGGAAGGAATTTTACACAAGGCGAGGTTATTAAAATATGTCAACGAAACACAAAAGAAACCTGAAGACATAAAAAATGAGTCATTCGCGGATTGGATCGAAAAAGATCTTGATGCTCGCAGTGAGCTTCTAATTTCAATGGAGTCTGCACAAGTGGCTCTCGTTAAAAACTTTAAATCTTCAAAGGAAATTTGGGATTATTTAGAGAAAACCTACGATAGAAAAAGCACTAGGCAAACGGCCGAGGAGTTTCGAAAATTAGTCAACACCAGAATGGATAGTTCACAAACAATGGATGAGTATTTAAGAGAATTTGGTGCGATTGTTACAAGGTTGACTGAAATGGATGCTAATCTGGATGAAGATTTACTTGTAACCTTGCTCCTGGATAGCTTACCTGATACATACAAGGAGGTGCAAGCAGCGTTTGATGCGGCAAAAGAATTTCCAAGTCTGCAAATCGTGAGAGTGCGTCTTATGGAAATCGGTGATAGAAAGAGGGAGGAAAGTGGAACTGCAATGCAGGTAAATAACTTTTATCATAAAAAGAAAACCTTTTTTAAAATTCTACCGGAGGTCAAATGAGAGAAAGTAAACCTTTTCCATATAACTGCCGAAAATGTGGCAAAAGAGGGCACAAAGCTCGGGATTGTTGGAGCAATAACAATAAGCGCCAAGAAAAAGTTCTTAAATCAGACAGTCAGCAGTGTGGTTTTGTAATGCAAAAATGTAAATATGTGAAAAATAAAGTACAAGCTAAGGGTAAAACCTGGTGCTTGGATAGTGGAGCCACATCACATATGTGCCGCTGGGAAGATTCCTTTGTATCATTGGTGAAAGGAAATCATGGTTTTGTTAACTTAGCCAATAACCAAAAATTAGATGTCCTTGGTATCGGGACTGTGAAACTAAATTTGCTAATGGAAAATATCATAAAGACTGTTTATTTGTACGACACATTGTTTGCTCCAGCAAGGAAAGAAAGCTTAATCCCTGTTGGATGGGCTACTGACAAAAAGTGTGAAGTAGTATTTGATGGACAGTTAGCAATTATTAAATCTGAAAAGGGTGAAAAGTTAATGACGGCGATGAAAAGTTCAGGTCTCTTTATAGTTACTGAGAAAAAAATCGAATCAACAAATGTCACAGTTCGTGTGGATCCGCAGTTTATAAAATGGCACTGTCGTTTTGGGCATTTAAATGCGGGATCATTGAAGAAATTGAAGAAAGACAACATGGTAGTTGGTTTGTCAAATTTCAAAGAAGATAAATTAGATTGTGTCACATGTATTCGTGGGAAACAAACACGACTACCTTTTCCTTCGAAAGGCGAAAAGACTTCCACAGCACGGCTACAGATTGTACACTCGGATATTTATGGACCAATGAGAAGAGAGTCAATGAGTAAGTCACTATATTTTATTACTTTTATTGATGACTTCTCTAGAAAAACATTTGTTTATTTTATTCGTAAAAAATCTCAGTTATTAGATACATTTCAAATATTTAAGTCAATGGTAAAAACTGAAACCGGTGAAAAAATTAAAATTTTGAGATCGGACAATGCGTCCGAATACTGTAGTCAGAACTTCTCGAAATATTTAGAAAATTATGGAATAAAACATCAATTAACAGTCGAGTACACACCACAACAGAATGGTAGCTGAACGGGCAAACCGAACATTAACCGAAATGGCAAGGTGTTTTTTAATTGAATCCAATTTTCCAGAATTCTTATGGTCCGAAATGATACACACAGCAGCCTATTTACGTAATCGCTGCCCAACCAATTTGAACCAAAATAAAATACCTGAAGAATTATGGACAGGAAGGAAGCCAGAAGTAAGTCATTTACGAATCATTGGTAGTACTGGGTTTGTTCTAAGTAAAGGACCTGGGAAGGGTAAATTTGCGCCAAAAAGTGAAGAGTTTATATTAATCGGATATTCAGATGAGGAAAAGGCATATCGTCTTTGGAAAAAGGGATCACGTTTAGTGATAAAAGGCAGGGATGTGCGATTTATCGAAAAGGATCCGGAAGTTATTAAAAGGGATGGAAATGTTGTAGTAAATGCAGACATGCTCCATTATTATGAATATGTTATTGGTACACAAGCAAAATTAGAAACGCAAACTGCAACAAAAGAAGTTGAATTAAATAAGACTGAAGAAGAAAACGATCTAAATTATAATACTACAGAAACTGAGGTAAATCTCCTAGAAGAAAACAATGAAGTGAACAATGAGTGCGAGGTTATAAATATAGAGGAACCTAGTCAGGATAATAATGTGGTATCAAGAGAAAATGGTATGGGGAAACCGCCTGAAATGAATCGACCAAGGCGTGAAGCGGCTGATGAAGGTGTAAAGCGCCGTAAAGCATCCGAAAAGTCTTATAAAAATCAAAAGGCAAATCATGCCACGTACGATCTAGATCCTAAAAATTATCAAGAGGTTAGAGAATCCCCTGAGCACAAGGAATGGATGTCAGCAATGAAGGATGAGTATAACTCATTGATAGAAAATGGAACTTGGGAGTTGGTGGACAGGCCAATCAATCGAAATATAATTGGATGTAAATGGGTTTTTAAAACTAAATATGATTCAAAAGGTCTAATATCACGTCGTAAAGCTAGATTGGTAGCGAAAGGATATTCGCAAGAATTTGGCATAGATTATTATCAAACCTTCTCTCCGGTTGTCCGACAAAGTTCAATAAGACTATTCTTTGCTATTGCTGCTGAAAAAAATTTAAAGTTACACCAAATGGATGTTACAACTGCCTTTCTTAATGGAGATTTAATGGAAGAAGTTTTTATGGAACAACCTGAAGGATTTATAGCAGAGAATAATTGTAATAAAGTATGTAAACTGAAAAAGGCATTATATGGTTTGAAACAAGCTGGAAGGCAATGGAATTTAAAGCTGGACAAAAAACTTAAAGAAATTGGTTTTTCTAAATCTAATTATGATAAATGCATTTATTTCTACAAAAATGGAAATAAATTTACTATTATTGCTGTATATGTAGACGATATGATCCTGGCCACAAACGATGATGACTTTGTAGTATCTTTGAAGAAGCAGTTGAGCGAAGAATTTAAGATGCGGGACTTAGGTGAACACAAACAGGTTGTTGGAATGGAGGTGGAACGAAATAAACAAACCGGAACTATAGAAATCTCACAACGTGCATACATTAGGAATCTATCAAAAAAATACAACGTCAAATTTTCCGATGCTCATCAGTTACCTCTGCAACCAAAGCTTAAATTCAAAGGAGATAAAGGGACAGCAGTTGATGTCACTAAATATCAGGAGTTAATTGGGTCACTAATGTACCTAACTGTTCATTCTCGACCAGATATTGCATTCTGTGTGAGTATATTAGCTCAGTTTAACCAAAGTCCGAGAGATCATCATTGGAAAGCATCTGTTGCAGTTCTCGGATATTTGAAGGCAACTGAAAACCTGAAATTAGTTTACCGTAAGACCGGAGACTCTCTACATGGATACGTAGATGCGAGTTGGGCCGAAGACATCAATGATCGAAAATCACACAGTGGATTCGTATTCATCTTCAATGAAGACATCAATGATCGAAAATCACACAGTGGATTCGTATTCATCTTCGGTGGAGGTTTCCTGGGAATCGAGAAAGCAGAATATATTGCTTTGACTAGTGCTGCAAAGGAGGCGTACTATCTTGGGTACTTGCTTGAAGAATTGAACCTGGAGTCAAGTGAGGCAAGAATACTATTCAATGACAGTCAAAGTGCGCAATGCCTTGTGAGATGTGAAAAACGACATTCCAGGACAAAGCACATTGATTATCGTTATCACTACATCCGCGATGCAGTTGAAAAGGGTGTGGTCACGCTTCAATACTTACCCACAGATGCTAGCTGGTGTTCTTACTAAAGCCTTAGCTAAGAGACAACACCATTTTTGCTGTGACAAGTTTGGATTGGACAATGGAGAAGATGTCTAGATGTTGAGGAGGCGTGTTAAAAAAGGAAACATACCATTGAAGAAACAACATCAAGTCATCTGTTAGTCACTTAATGCACTACTTAAGCTCATATGTTGTCTGTACCTTAACTTAGCTTTTATTGAATTGAACCTATCTTCACTCTAGTTCTCTTAGATTTACTTGACACTTCATTTTTGTATGTATACCTTTTTTTTTATACTTCACTTGAATATATGTATTATTAAAGTCAGTTACAGTCTTTTACCTTTTTCTTCATCGTCGTGTCTTTATCTGAAAACATCGGATTATTGAAGCGATATCTCAACAGAATGGTTGTCCAAAATCAGGATATTTGAGAATTGGTGGATTGATTAATTTGTGTTTAAGATTCTCAAATGAGTTTTTACATTCTTCTGTCCATTCGAAAAGTTTGTTCTTTTTAAGAAGGGAATTAAGAGGTTTTGCTATGTTTGCAAAATTTGGTATGAAACGTATATAATAATTGCAAAATGCGATGAATCTTCTGACTTCATCTGTAGTTTTAGGAATAGGGTAGTTTTGAATGGTATGATGCTTATTAGGATCAGTTTTTATACCTTTTTCCGCCTCCATTTTTTTTTGTATCATCCGTACTCTTCATTGGTACTATTAACAAGGGTGAATTATATGGACTAGTTGACTTTTCTATTATATTATCTTTAAGCATATTTTGTGCTTGATCATTTATTTCTTGTAACTGTGAAAGCGGTAAACGGTAATTCTTGACATACACCGGACTATTTTTAATGCAAATATACTTTGGTATTTTTTACATAAGTATAGTATTGAATTTTTTGCTTCTGTATCTAGACCTTCTATTTTTAATTCATTTCCTAATTTTGAAAATCTGTTGTTAGCATATTTGAATGTTATATTAAGTTGTATTATGTATTGAACGGTTGAATTTCAGGCGTGAAATTTTCTAGATTGACTTTCAAATCTGACGTATTTAAGGTTTTTATATGAGCGCTGCCTTGAGCAGGGACTATTGTATTGGCAATGAATACTCCTTTGCAAATTTCTTGGTTATAAATTACACTGTCTTCTTTGATGTTCAGACGTATTGCCCTTATTACTTCGCATCTTGGAGGAATAGTGATGAAGCTGTTAAAATTGCTTCTTATTGGTATCACTATTTCTTCATTCTGCGTATGTATGGAGAGTATAAATGTTTCATAATCAATTTTGCCTAGGTATTTCATTAAAAAATCTCTGCCAATTATACCATGAGTCAATAATGGTAAGTTATCGTCTACCATGTGAAATTTGTGGCTTAATTTAAGGTTTTCATACATCAGTTTCATGATCGTAGTTCCAAATGATAATGTTTCAATGTTTGTTGTTATTCCCGTAATTTTGCACGTTTCATCTTCATCTAAATAATAATCATTTAAATTATCTAATTTGCAGATAAATATGTCTGCACCTGTATCTATAAGAAAGTTAATTTTTTTACCAGACCTTTCGCCTTTCAATGTTAGAAAACTTGTCACGTTGTCATTTAGTTGAAGAACTCGCGTATTTATGTGTTTATTTATTCTGATGTAGCGCCTGGGCTGCTGCTGTTTGTGGTATCTTGGATAAAATTTACTCTACGTTGCCTATTGTATTGTGAATAGTCTATATTATTATTGCCTGAGCGTGTATAATTACTGTGTTTCTGACAGGCGCGGATGGATCTAGCGTTAAAATTAGGGGCGGGGGGTCATGGTCATCTTACTGCAAAATAAAAATACAATTGTAAGGTGTTTAATTTACCAAAAACGAGTATGTATTTCAACATTTATATAACAGATATGTATTTATATAACATTTAAATAATGGTTACGTGCCATAGTGCAATAGAAAAGAAGACATCTATTGGAAATGGATACTTTGATTGAAGGACTAATTAACTTTCGGAAAAAGGAAGGCAACATTATGGGGAAAAATTTTGGCTTTCATCTGAACACTTTCCAAATTTTGGAAATGCTCATGGGCCAACCAACACACTTCACTTCTAGGGAAGGAAAGAATTTGCTGGCCTCGTGCAGAGACGTGTTATCACAATAGCTTTGGAACACTATGTTGCTTATATGATTACCAGGTTAACTGTGTAAACGTTCAAACAAGTAAACATTTTTTGATATAAATAATAAGTGTATCACAAATTCACAGCACATAATGAGAATTATATTATCAACTCAAATCGGATGTAAGCCAGGGCCAACACGCGGGTGATTATAGGCAGTTTTTATGAGTGAGAAGTATTTGGGGGTAGGACAAATTCCGAAATGCTAAATTTCGATCGGGAGGACGGGCAGTATATAAATAATATTACTGAAAAGGAAATTGATTCGGTCATTTTAAAATTGCGAAATTTCTAAACGATCGGTTGTATAGTTATTTACCTGCGATTTGAGGTGCTGTGAATTTGTGATACAGTTATTTTTATTTCAAAAACTCTATATATTTGATGGAATCTTTCGTGACCGATTTGTGAAACATTATTAAAAGAAATTAAAGAGTATTCTACTTGTTTTTACATTTATTTCACAAAAAATTTTTCTTCTCGTTATAAATTTACTGACAGCTGTCTCGATCTCTATCGGATCATCTTCTTGTGCTGAGACGTACCAGCACAATAATTTTGCTACGCGGAGCACCGTATATGATTACCGAAATTAATTCAGTGCGCGTTCAATTAAGTTACAGTTCTTGATATAAACCTAAATAGAACGCCATATAGAATGAATTCACTTTCTGCAGTGTCTTTCTATGGACATTAGTCTGTTTTGCGGCTTAGAAAGTGTTTCTCGAGGGATCACACAAAGTTGGGGTCCCAACCTGAAATTCTGAGAAGAACTTATACACATACATCACATGCACACAATAATATTCATTTAAATAAATTTTGGTTTTTTTAAGTTTTGAACCCCCCCCCCACCCCCCCCCCGGATCCGCCACTGGTTTCTGAACATTTTTACTGCTGTTAAAATTTGTATTGTTTCTTTGTGTATTGTAATTTCCGTTATATGAAAAATTTCTTTGTGTTTGTCTGTTATTATTCTGATTGTATATTCTTTGTGAAAAATTGGTATAGTTATTATTGGTTGGGAGTGATCTATAATTTCTATTTAAGGATCTTTGGTTGTTCTGAAATCGTTTATTATACGAATAGATTTGTGGTTCTAGAGGTTTTTCAATTTGTGAAGCTAACGCACCTGCTTCAGAGAATTTAGTGCATTGTGCTGCAAATATTGTTGGTTTGAGATTCTTATTTAAACCAAATTTAGTGCCAGCTTATCATTTAGCTTGGTTACCGTTTCTTTATTAGCTTCGCCTACTTCTTGAATTTCTAGGTTATTCAATTCATTTATTAGATTTGAGACTTTGTCCGTAAATGCTTTTATACCTGTATTTCTTTGTTTAAGTTCGGAGAGTTGCGAATAAATTTTTTGTGGTGTGTTACCTGATTTAAAACTTGCTTTCAGTGTTGCTCTTAATTCTTTTACTGATATTGGTGTTTCAGCTGTGACCAATCTATTTTTTGCCTTGTAGGATATTCTTGCGTTCCAAACGAAATTTATTAGTTCTTTCTTGGAGTCGTCTTTTAATGTTTTATCATATAACTCAATGCTTGTCAGGAAATTTTCCAATTCCTTGTATTCTCCAGCAAATTCTGGGATTATTTTTAATGCTGTTATTATATCAAATGCAGTCATTTTTGTCCTATAGCTATCTTCTGTGGGTTCACAACTAGAATCTGAGTCGTAGTCTAATCTTGACTCATTGTAACTTTCCTCAATTTTTAAAGTCATACTATTCTTTGTTTTCAGATATCCGTTATTGAATCTTTGTATCACAACTTCTAAATCTTTACTTTAAAACTTTGTTCTTAATTGTGTTGCTATGGATTCGAATTCCATATGAATTTCCTTTAATCCAGTAGACTTGTTTAGGAGATTTTGAGGCAAAAATTTTCTTTGGGGGTTTTTTGTGAAAGTTTTATGAAGTTTTTCTACTTCTTTTATTAATTTATTGCAATCTTCCATAAAAAAATTGAAATTTATTACAAGGCATAGTTTAATTTTAGTCTTCTTTATTTATTCATTTTTAAAAGACAATTATATATTAAAATTTATACTAATTTAAAAAAATATTTTAGAAGAATAATATTTAATTAATTAATTTTTTTTTCGTTTTTTTTAGAGATTTTTAATATTTTTAATGACCTTTCTTATGGTCTTTGTAAAGCCATGTAAAGAAATTGGAGTTACTATTTGACTGTTCTCTATTTTTACAGCGTCTTCAATATTGATGTTATTGACAATTTCTCCATCATTTTCCGACTGTTTCGACTGCGTTTTTCCCATTCTAGCTTAGTATCAGTTAAGTTTCTTGTCCGTGGTTGCGGACCTGCTTTCGGGTTGGCTAGTATCTCTATTGTACAGCTGATGCCTTCTGTCTATATCCCTCCAGCGTATTTTTTTTGCATTTGGCCGTAAATTGTAGGCTCATAAGTCACGGTCGCCATGTAATATGTTTATAGGTATATATGTATGTATATATTCGTCGATGCTTTAACTCGATACTTAGCTCTTGACTAGGCTATGGATTTGCCGCTTTAGTGTCAGAGAACTTACTGTGTTAAGCAAGGCAAGGCTATGTGCCGCTTCAGCGCCTATGCTTTAAAGGTGGTGATCAAGCTGAAGTGCCGCTTTACGATGAGGGTATAGGCTGAAGAGCCGAATTAGGGAAATGAAAGTATACCTTATACGTTTGAATCAAATCTGTCTTTATTTCACTAGGTATCGTCTTTTTATATTATCGTAATACATTGTTCTTATGCAAAGTCATTCCATAAGCAAGAAATGGCAATTTCAAAAGTAAATTGCTAAATTAGCAAATTCGCCGCTTTCCTACTTATCGAATGAACTTTCACAATAATAAACTTAATTGTTTATTGTGACACATATTTGCTACTACGAAAATACTTTGCGCCACTTGACTTGACTTACTTATTCTTATTATTGGTTCTTTAATTGATTATCAAATCATAATTGGATGTATTGCATTGCCTGGCTTTTTTTTTTTATATTTTATTTTCCATGTTCATGCCTCATGTTACATATTTACAAGTATGATGGCATGATGATATGGCGCTTGCTTAATGTGTATACATGTGTACAATGATTATTGTTATGAACATGATTATTGAGAGGCGCTTTCTATCTGTAGTATGTATGTACAGATGTACAGATGTGTATCATACAGTCTCATATAAGCGTCACTTTGACCGCTTAGAGGATGTAATAAGAATGTTTCTTTTCTTTGCTCTAAGGGGATTTGTTACGCCGTATAACCACGTAAAGTGTTCACCCAGCTAGGGCTGGAGAAGGGTGGGGTTATGCACTGGACCCTAACAACTGTTGGGCGCCACGTGGTTTTTTTTCCTTGAGTCCATGAACTCACAAATTAAAACAATGAAACTTTCAATGGATAACTTCTTTGTTTTCAGCTTAATGCAAACGTTATAAAATGAATTAATAAAATAACCACTAATGAAATTCAACACGTAATGGTAATATCGGCTCAGCCAGATCGAGTCCGACACAGTTATATATGGCAAGGAAGGTAGCATGCGGATAACAAAATTGTAAAAAAAATAAATAATAATAACAGAAACTATGAACACAGAAACAATTCAGAAGGTTTAGTGGAATAAATTGCAAAATGGTACTTATCTTTATCTTCTATTATGGAATTTCCACCTTTATTCAGATGATCCAGCGCTGGTCCAAGACCTCCCAGCGAAAACGATGCTTTCAATGTTGTTTCAAGGTTTTTGTTTTCCTCTTTTCCTTATTTGTTAAACCACTCGATCGACTCACTTTTTTCCTTGTTTCCCTTCCTTTTCTTTTTTTCCTTTTTAAAGAAATCTTCTTTCTCGTTGGTACACTTGACAATTCTGCTTTTTTTGACAGAGAGCTGCCCGCTTCACTTACCAAAGCTTTTATAAGAACGGTCCCACTATTTTGCACTTCCGGCCTTTTTCTCTGGTACTTTTCTAAATCGGCTTGAATCGGTTTTACTTTGAATAAAATTTGATTTCTCTTTTATTTTTATTCTAAAATTCATTTTCTGGAACAGCCGACCGTTTGCTTATTTTCCAAAAATTCCTTGGTAACTCAAGGCGCAGAAAGTATCGTTTAAAATCGATCTTGCAATCCAGAGAGGTATCTCCAAGCCTTAGGCAGGGTGAGTAATTTCATTTTAGTGCTCATGATCTGAAAGTAATGCGAAAATATGTGGAAAATTAACCATATTTTTTATTTGAGGAGACAAGAAACATGTACACGTAGGTAATCAGCTTGAAATATATTACAGTAATTATATTTAAATTGCATAACATGCCACCTCTTCCTCCGGAAGATTTCGTAGAAATCTTATGCAGGTAACCCTCGATTAACGCGGCACTTCAATTGCGCGGTTTCGGTTTTACGCGGAAATATATTTGCAAGTTATTTTAAATAACCCGGGTAAAAAATTCGGTTTTACGCGGAAATATTTTTTTTATACGAAAAAAAATTTTACGAGCACATACTTTTTTTTTTTGGTTTCGAAAAAAATATAAAGGGGGTATTCCCCGAAAGTGTACATAAGAAAGTCGAAATGTACATCATTTTTGTATGTTGAAAATTAATTAAAGGTTTTTAAAAGCATTGAATAAAAATGTATTACATAAATTTAGTAAAGACAGTAAAGATAATTTAAGTAAGCCTTATTACATAAGAAGAAGAGTGATAAAAACATTTTTAAAATAGCTGGATAAAGGTAATTGAATTTGAAATTTAAAGAAAATAAGAAAATTTTTAAAAATTAACCAACAGATGCCGAAAGTTACGGAGTTGAGAAAAGTTATTTCATTGGAGACTAAAATAAATGTTTTGCATCGCCTACGATGCAGGGCAGGTTTCGCAGCAGTTGGTCGATAATTTAATTTGATAGAATCAACTGTAAGAACATAAAAAAGAACGAAGACAAAGTAAGAGCAGATGTAGCAGCAGGATCCTCTGTCAGTCTTTAAAAAACTTCACATGCACGAGATCCTGACATGGAAAAAAATGGAGAAATGTTTAAATATATGGGTTGAAGAAAAAAGCCAAAGAAATATGCCTTTAGACGCAGTACTATCCGACAAAAAGCTGTACGTATTTTACAGCATCTTAAAGCCAATCAAGCAACTTGGCGTGCTAAACAAATTGAATTTTGCGCCAGCAAAAGCTGGTTTGAAAAATTTAAAAGTCGTTTTTCATTACATAACGTTAAATTGCAGGGAGAATCAGCTTCGGCTGATGAAGAAGCAGCTAAAGTTTTTCCAGAAGCGCTTAAAAAGATAATTAATGATCAAGGATATGTTGGTGATCAGGTTTTCAATGCTGACAAGACAGAAATTTTTTGGAAAAAACTACTGCCCGTAGTTAGAGCGTACATACAATAAATGAAAGGTGTGGTGAAATTTATGTCACTGGTATAAAGTTAGTGGTTTTATTTATCTATTCACTGCACTGAATGTTTCCAGTTCAATAAATGCTATAACTGGAAAACTACAAGATATGTATATCTATATTTTATAATATAAGAAGCTGAAACCAAGACGTTTAATAAATAATTAATATATAGAAATTTGTTTTATTCAACTGTAGCAATTGACTTGTACTCACCTGATCGATATGTAGCAGCTGATTTACTTGACCTTTTATTTGACTGAGGTGTGGGATGAGGATATTCTTTATTGCAGTCGATACCCGCAATAAAGTGGATTTGTTAGGAATTGTCTTATTACAGTCGAGACCCGCAATAAGACTCTTTATTACAGTCGATACCCGCAATAAAGTGTTTTGTGTTAGTGATTTTCTTACTACAGTCGAGACCCGCAGCAAGAATCTTTATTACTACAGTCGATACCCGCAGTAAGACTCTTTATTACAGTCGATACCCGCAATAAAGTGGTTTTGTTAGTAATTGTCTTATTACAGTCGAGACCCGCAATAAGACTCTTTATTACAGTCGAGACCCGCAATAAAGTGGTGTGAGTTAGTAGATTTCTTATTACAGTCGAGACCCGCAATAAGAAACTTCATTACAGTCGAGACCCGCAATAAAGTTATTTGTTAGTAATATATTATCTCAGTCGAGACCCGAGATAATATTCTTTAAGTCAGTCGAGACCCAACTTAAAGTGAATGTTAGTATATATCTTAACTTCAGTCGAGACCCGAAGAAAGATTCTTTATTTCCGTCGAGACCAGAAATAAAGTGTATTGTTAGTAATATTTTTTATTGCAGTTGCTACCCACAATAAAAAACCTTTAATTTAATCGCTATCTAAAATAAACTCCTTAATCCAGTCGATACCCAGAAAAAGAATATTTTATTTTAGCCGTCAATTAAACAAAGTATTTAATTTAGTAATAAAATATAACACTAGGAAAAATCACTAGGAAATAACACAAAGGAATAAATTGCCAAGTTAATCACTGCACTGATAAATCACAAAAGAGATCGAATCAAGTCAAACTGCTGTTTATATAGCCAGAGTTTGCGCACGGCACCAAAGAACGGTAGTCAACGGCGCGTGGTAACAATATTGGCATAGCAACAACTTGCATAGCAACAATAACCTGGCCTAGCAACTGCGCTTCATCATTGGTTCATGAAGTGTTACCATTTTAGTTATTGTTGTTAACAAGCTGCACTCAACTTATGAATATGAAAAATATTTTGCGTAAATTCAATTTATTCCTAATCCAGTGTAGTATAAATGTTAATAACAACTAAAACTTTCACATTTTGTTGAATGAGAAAGTTTACTTACCCGACAAAATTTGTAAATTCCTAAAACCAATACCTCCAGCTGACTTAGACGTAGCTAGAAGCAGCCCACACGATTTGCTGCACATCTCAATCTTCTGCTGCGCAGTAATTTCTCGTGTAATGGTGGTACGTGGTTCGTAATGAGAATTCTTGTATCTCGATACCGTGGTAGCCATACTTGTTGCTGTCCAGCTGACTTGAGCTGACAGCAGCAATTTGTTTACATGCAGATTTTGCTTCGTGGGAATACATGAATTAGGTAAGATTATTTTATATTTCATTAATAAGAGTTGATTCTTGGTGGTTGGTTTTTCTTTCCTTTTTTCAGGCTTTCAAGATGATATTGGCGAACGATAAAAGGATTCAACCGATATAATACTCGAAGGAATTGAAAGCAATTTGAAAACCTTTTCATGCCATTATGATGCTTTCCTTGATCTCTGTGCATTAACTAATAACCATCAGACGGCTTCAGAAGAAAATACCAGGAACTCTGTAGCGGATGTTAAAGGTGTTATAACGTACGTCACAACATTTAAAGAACCACCAAATGTCGAATCTGCTATATTTTACTAGGCGGCGCCCTGTCCCAAGTGCCGACACCTGTAACTCCATTTTATTTGCTACAAGGCTGAGCTTTTATGTTGTTTGCTACATTTCACTAGATTGTACTATATTCTAAGTGCCTATATCTGTACTTTTGTCGTTCATTTTCCTACAATGTTAATCTACCATGTAACTATCTATGATGTGCCCAGCGCTATGCGTGCCTTTGGCACGGGTAGTCAAATAAATTGATGTTTATGAATCTTTGGTTCTTGATGAGGAGAAAATTTTCGACAAACAAATTCAGTGGACGGATTACATTGGTAAAATTGACAAGGAATCTGAGGAATTAAGTCGAATTATAGAAATTTTAGATGAAATTTATGAAGCTCTCAGTGACTATGATAAGCCTTACCCGACTCAAAATATAAGCATGAAGAAACTCAGAAGGAAAACACATTATTTCAAGTTGCTAGTTTGTTGCTTTTTTAGATCTTAGTTCCTGTTCGGAACACTGCTCGTACATACTTATCAAAGGATGAAAAAACGGCAAAAGGATTTAAAGACCGTGTTTCACTCCTTCTATGCAGCAATGCATCGGGAGATTTTATGACAAAGCCACTAGTAATTCACCGCGCTTTAAATCCTCGGGCCTTTAAAGGTATAGATAAGACAAAATTACCCGTTTATTGGAGAGCCAATAAAAAAGCTTGGATGACGGCTGACTTATTCAAGGATTGGTTTTATAATTTATTTGCACCAGAAGTTGAGGCTTACATAAAAAAAAACTTAGACTTCAAGGTACTACTATTAATTGACAATACTCCAAGCCATCCATTAGAACTTAGTCATCCAAATATAAAAATTATGTTCTTACCACCACACACAACATCGTTATTACAGCCACAAGATCAGGGCGTCATTGCTACATTTAAAGCAATTTTCATACGAAAAACATTCGAATTCATTCTCGAAAAATTATATGCAAATTTCGAATTGATGGTTAGCGATGCATGGGAGAGTTACACAATAATTAATTGCATTTCACTCATTGCGCATTCTACATATTAAAGAGTTAAAACCATCAACTTTAAATGGGTGTTGGAAGAATTTGTGGCCTGATGTTGTGGCTTCCAATCATATTTTAACCCAAGATACAGACACTGAAATAAATAGGATTGTTGAACGGCATGTACTGGGGCGTGAAGTTTTTGATGAGTTAGAATCGCCTGATATTCAACAGTTAATTACTGAGGATACAGACTTAACTGAAGAAGATTTAGTCCTTATGATAGACGAAAACAATTCAAACACATCTGAAAGCGAAGTAGAAGAATAGCACATAAACTTGATACTTTTTTTATTGAACATGATCCAGACATGTCTAGGAGCTCAAACTTCCAACGAAAGCTTAAAGTAGTGTTATCCCCGTATATTGAGATTCGATAGAAACTAGATAAATCCAAGAAGCGAATGTGTATCACCGATTCTATAACCCTGAAGTGAGTTTTAGATGATAGGTCAACAAAAAATTCGAGCTATGAAAGCTTAGTTCTCCCTCCAAAACGGCAACTCCTAATGACGAGTTTTGCAAGGGGCAGAAAAATTAATGAAGCAGATGAAAGTTCTGATTAATTTTTTATCATTAATGTTTCTATTCTTGTATCTTTTCTTTTTATTTTTGGATACCTATATGATTATTTGCAATTGATATTTCCTTTTATTTTATAATATGATCTTTTTATTTTTATTATTTTGTTGAATTATATAATAAATGCTTCTTAAAAAAAAAAAATGTTTATTAACCAATAACCCCATTTTCTATGGACTTCTTGACTCGATTAACACGGTTTCATTTTACGCGCTTGTTTTTAAGAACCAATCTACCGTGTTAATTGAGGGTTACCTGTATAATAAAAAAAAAAAAAATCATATACAAATTTAAAACTGCTCCAAAGGTTTGTAGTCTAAGGGCTTAAAGGAGAAATGGAGAAATGGAGAAATTAAATAAGAATTCACTCCTTTACGATGGGTTTGTCATTTTACCCGCGGCGCCGACTGCTATTAAAACCAGGATCTTTAATCTTTTGCAATTTTGTTCGGACCACTGGACTTCCAATACTGTAAGATCATAACACTGCAGACCAATCAGCATTACATATTATTAATCCCACACACGTTGTGTAGAGTCGTTCGTTAAACAAAAGGGATACGAGTGGAATAACCTATCCTTGGAGTTATCAAACGACCAGCCCCAACCGCTGGTACTTTGTAGTTACTCAGTTAAGCTGATTGGATGCCTTTTTATGGCGACAAAAAAAAATAATATGGCATGCTACTTAGTACTGTCTGAAGAATACGCTTTTAAATCTTTAGCATGCCATATGCCTGCACTTTTGCCATTACCATCTTCCAACGCATACGTCCAGGGAGAAATTTCGCAGCATCTTAGAGAACATAGTTCTTTCTGCAAACTTGATCGTTCAGTAAGAATTTTTGATACCTTCTGCGGAGATTATATGAATGCTTGGCAGATTGTGTTTTTATTAGTCTCACGTGTTGATGTGCGGATAGGACACACAACCTTTACTAAGTGCTGATCCCACTCCCGGTGGTTCTCCGACACATACGCTCGAAGCATAAATTTAATAACCTAGTTGACTCTCTCTGTCGGATTTGCTTGTGGATGGTACAAGGCGGTATATTTAATTACGACCCCATAATTAATACAAAGTTTTGTATACTCACGACTCCTGAATTGGGCACCATTATTACTTATTACGGTCCTAGGTAGACCGAAAAGCAAGAACACTTGATCTTCCAAAGCTTGAATAATCGCGTTAGTAGTAGCAGAGCGTAACGAAAATAACATTGGGATCTTGCTTAGTTGATCAACGATACTGATAATGTAAATGAAACCACGTTTTGATCTGGGAAGAAGCCTATCAGATCGATACACAAATGTTCCCATGGTTTGTCTGCTATATTTCGCGGAGCTAATAGCCCTAATAGTTTTTTACGATCGTGCTTTATAGCTTGACTCGTCAATAAATTTTTCACATGAAAAGAAATGTCTGCCTACATTTTTGGCCAATAAAAGGTCCGTGAAAGACGATCGTAAGTTTTTTGCACGCAGCAGTGATCACAAGTTGGGATGTCAGGCGCCTTGCATATTGAATCTTTTCTTCTCTTTTAGGGAACGACCTGCTTCTAACACTCTGATTCTATAGCGAGCGATGGATAATTTGGCTTACAATGTCGCCACAGACCTCCGTCATGGATTTTCCAGTCAGGGAATTTGACAGGGTCGTTAATCACATTCTTACTCATCTTTGTATACCACTTATCCGACACAGAATGAGATCCATTAATACAATCTAGAGTAGGAACTGAACGCGAGAGCGAATCTGGTAAAAGATGCTCTTTCCCCGTACGATGAACTATTTTAAAGTCGAATTGCTGTAGTATGATGGCCCACCTTGCTAGCCTACCTGTAGGGTTTTTGAGATTGTGGAGCCAGACGAGGGACATGTGGTCAGTGAAAACTGTAAATTTAGAATCTTTCACGTAAGGTCTTAATTTGTCGATGGCCCACAATACCGCTAAGCATTCACGCTCCGTGGTCGAGTAATTCATCTAACATCTGTTCAAGGAATGGCTGAAGTAAGCGATTACCTTCTCTTCTCCATTTATGTATTGCGTCAGTACACCACCGACTCAGAAATCAGAAGCATCAGTATGAATAAGAAAAGGGTGATCAAAATCTGGACAATTTAGGATGGGAGCAGTAACTACACTCTCTTTGACCAGTCGAAAAACGTTTTCACATTCCGAAGACCAAATGAACTTCCTTTCTTTCTTTAACAGGTTAGTAATTGGAGCTATAATAGATGAAAAGCTCGGTATAAATCTGCGATACCAAGCCAATAAGCTTGCGAACTGCCGAAACTGTCGTTGGATAGGGGATGCCGAGGATGCATTTAACTTTGTCAGGGTCTATTTGGAGACATCGCTCCACTACTATGTATCCCAAATACTTGAGCTCAGACTTGCAGAATTCACACTTACCATAATTAATAACCAATCCTGCCGCCTTTTTAATACTTCCCCTAAAACCTTTTTGTGGTTCTCAAAGGATTGCTTTACTTATAATGACATCGTGAAGGTCCACAAATACATGGTTTTCTAGACTACCAGACAGAACCTTTTCAATTAGGCGCTGCCAAGTTGCAGCCGAGTTATTTAACCGGAAAGGCATCCTACGGAATTGGAAAAGACCGTGGTTAACCGGTAAACTGCTTTGATTTGATGTCAAATGACGACATGTGCTTACCGTTGCGGAGCTTGTCTAAGGAATCGGAGACATAAGGAAGAGGATATGCGTCCTTTGCCGTAACCTTATTTAATTTTCGGTAATCAACACAGAGCCGGTAAGTAACATCCTTCTTTTTAATCATCACGACAAGTGATGACAAAACACTATTTGAGGATTCTACAACTCCTGCCTCCAACATTTTATCCAATTCAGATAATACCGCTGCTTTATTGGAGGTGAGTCTGTCTGAATAGTGTGCTGTACTTGATTGGTACACCCTAATCCCTTACCCAGTTTTGCCTCGGCTTTACTAATAAGTTCACTGGGTTCTTCTTGCTGGACGGCTGTTAATTTAGAATGGCTCTGTAAAGCATCAACATGAATGCCAATATTCGGATTATTCAATTTTCACGATTTCTCTCGGAAATTTGCAGATAAACCTATGCTTTGACAAAAATCAATACCAAAAATTATAGACTGAGGAAGTGCTGGAATGACCAATACATCCATTAATGCTTTACGTGCTTCAAGTTCACTGGGTAGACTCACTTCACCAAGTACATTGATACTTTTACCGTCTGCCAAGTTCACAGTCTGTGCCTTCGTTTTCTCAATCCCAAGCCCTTGTTCCCGAAGTAACTCCCAACCTGATCTTCCAACAATTGCTCTTGATGGACCCGAATCCAATAAATCACAAATTATAAGACCAAAAATATTTACCATAAGATGTGGATGCACACCATGTTTTACCTTTGAAAATATGTAATTCACTATTGTATTAAACTCGTCATTACACCTTCCGGTTCCTATAATTCCTATACTTTCGGTACACCAATATCTCATAGCTTGGGGGCTTTTAGGATATTTTCTGAGCCCAATTCGCCTTCTATATTCGAGGTCCTCTCACGTTTCCCGGAGCTTGACTATCCTGGGTGGGTATTAAATTCTATTGAATCTTATTTTCCTCACTTAGTCTCCTATGCTGAGGCCCAATCCTTCAATTAATTGACGCACCCTGCTGTGGATTATTTCCCGTATTATTTCTGCAATTACTACATCTAGGGCGTGTAACGCCTGGTGCCCCGCATGCATAACAGCTTACATTATTTCTGCAGAAACACTGGAAAATTTCACCTCCCATTTGTGTAGAGCAACTCGCGAATGAGCATTACTAATTATTGCTGCTGTCGTCGATAAGCTTACTCTATCGTCATTAATTTCATCTTCGTAATCGCCATTGGCTCTAACCTTCAACGAACCTAACGATAAAACTAAATTAGCTCTGATTGTATCCTTTTCTGCCTTTTGTTCGGTACATACAGGGTTAGTCCTATCTAACCTTCTCAGAGCCCACTAAATTTTGGTAGATATTTTCTTGAAATTTCCGCTATCTGCATCTCCACTAAAAGCCTTTAGAAGTTCTTCAACTTCCACTAATTTTTTATTCAATACTTGAAGGTCCTCAGCGAAACTGAATGGATACAGATCTTGAGCCAGCGACTTACCATCCCTTTCTACGCTAAGAGCTTCACGTAATGCTATTCCCATATCGTCAACTTTATCAGTAGGTAAACCCCTCACCTCGGATAACGTCTAAGTTACTGGGCGATTGCAGGTCGTCAGTGGATAAGTTGTGTTTTCACAACAAAGTGTTCCTCCTGTGGGTTCCTGGTCATATGGGGATCATGGGGAATGAAAGGGCTGACCTTTTAGCTAGGGCTGGCTCCGATTTCCGTTCCCCGGACCGGAGCCCGCCGTAGGCATTGCCACCTCGAGTATCGGGTCTCTCATCAAAGCGGATGTTCATAGGAAACATCAGCAGAGACGGATAAACACAGTTCCGATTTTCTCATAGGGCTCGGAAGGAAACAATGTAGAACTGTGGTTGGCATCATCACCGACCACAGCTCACTTCACGCTCGTCTAACAAGGATGGGAGTTGTTGACAGCCTTGAGTGTCTGTCCTGCCTGGAGGGAGAGCTTGAGACAACCGAACACTTTTTGTGTGAGTGTCTGGCCTTCACCCGGAGCAGACTGGATACTCTAGGGTCTACCCATCTATCTGTGGAGGAGCTAAAAAACCTTCCTCACCAAGACCTGATGCGCTTCATTAAGACAGGAAGGTTTTGGTGAATGGGATTCAGGATAGTACAATGGGCCGCTATTGCCTCCGTGCTTGGGATGGGTTTCTTCTGTTCCCCCTGTTTTTCAAAAAAAAAAAACCCTCACCTTGAGTTCATACGACAACTCATCCTGAGTTAATCTATTGACCAGCATGGCCATGATTCTCAAAGAGACAATAGAGATTGCAATGGGTGAGTAAATAAATAGGAAGCCGTGACTATTTCACTCCACTAGAGCTAGTTGATATTAAATGTATATAGCCAAAAGAAATCCGAAACTCGGAGAGCTTGCCAATTGTTGGATATATGTATCAAGAGAACAAATTAATACACAATCAAAAGATAATTACGAGCAGATCACACAGCATTTTCAGCAAAATAAAATTACAATTAAATCAAAATTCTCTATCCCAGCGCGCCTATGTACCTATGTATGCAGGCCGTAGTAATATGCCTTCTTCCATCAATGGCTAAAGAGGGAAAACTATTTGCTAAAGAAATTATATGTCTACTAATGCGGGCCAAAATCAAAATTTTATTATGATATACGCAAAAGCATTGAACAATGTTCACCAAGATACTAATTTAGCTATATTTACGTTCAGACTTCGACCCTTAGAAGAAGAGGAAGTGCAATTTAGTTTAGTTTAAATTAATTTCCAAATTATACATGCGATGATGCAAAATACAAAAACTCGTTCGAAACGTCACTCCAGCCAAAGCTGTTAGCTGTTATATAGGCTAAGTAGTCGTATTAAAGCATTTCTGATGGGGCTATTGCTTCATATCTGTACATGCATTACAATGAAAATGGGTTAAACACTAAAGTAGGTCATTTACCGCTAATCGAATGTTAATCGACTCCAAGAGCTTGGTTTAAGGAAAAATAAGAATTATTTCTGCTTCCAAATGAATTCGTGCGTGGAATGAAGATTAAACTTATTATAATAAATGCATTTTTAGCCGGCTCCAATCAAAATATGTTGAAATGCTGTTTGAGTATCAAGTCACGAAAGTTTTCCCCGGTAAATTGTGTTTGAGAACAACTAAACAACTAAATTGTGTTGAAAAACAACTAAATTAAGGCAAAAAAAAAAAGCTGAAGATCTGAAAGTGCAAAAAAGCAAGAAAAAAAAATTTTATGGAAAATTATATTGTGAGGTGCATTAACTTAAACGGGATGTGGTGAGCCTGAAATTAAAGTGTGATATATAATGGATAATCACTAATTTCGACACGGGCGAGTACCAAAATACTTTTCTTTATTTTATTCCTACCAAATAATTTATATATTCATAAAAGAAAGTTTCTAAACAAGCGCTATCTCCCGTCCTTTTATAACATTAGTGCTGAACAGCGAGTATTAAAGTTACGATATGCATTACTCTCTTTCTCTTTGCAAAAGTTTCATATACATTCCAGTTCGCAACATTTGCCTAATATTTTGTGTTGTCACTGCACTTTTAGTGGCCCACACACTTATCAATCTGTTGCTCAACTTGAAGTTGGCACAACGGTTGATCAACTTGACAACATCCCCACACACTTCTCAATTTCACCACACAATAGAACTCAAATAAGTTGTTGTTGAATCTTAATGAAGAGCATCGCAATTAATTTTAAAAAAAAAGAAACAGATCATTATTCTAGCAGGTTCCGTTTTGAATTTGAATATAAAAAAAAAAAAAAAAAAGGTTGTGCCATAAAGTTATTTCTAAATCGTGTTATTTGCTAAAGCATTTGAGAGAGAATTAGCCCGATGATTTCAAAAATTTTCTCCGTATGGATAGTCAAACTTTTGATTATTTACTGACACTAGTGAAACCCTTAATTAGCAAAAAAGATACCTTTATGCGAGATGATATTAGCGCGGAAGAGAGATTAGTGGTAATTCTGCGTTTTCTTGCCACTGGAAGAAGCTACGAGAATTTAAAATTTAGTGCGGCTATTTCACCACAAGTGCTCGGAGAAATTGTTCCAGAAATCTCTTGAGCTATGTATATACAAGGTATTAAAGGAGGAATTAAAGGTAAAATTAATTAAAAGTCACATTTTTAATCCAAACAAAAAAAAAAACAAATATATTCACATAATCCAAATAAAAAAATATATAATCACAAAATAAAAAAAAAGATAGAGATATTCACGTAGGTAATTAAACAAAAAAGTTATTTTTAAAATTCGTATTTTTTGTACTACAGAAACTCACTTTTCCTTAAAATGTAAGTATTCGGTTAGAATAAGTGGTGTCTGTTGTAGGGACGAACTCGTATTTCCTTCCGAGCTTAGTAAGATTGGCTGTTGGGATTGACTTGTAGAAGGCGGTGGCGAATGTATTATAATAGGCTGTTGTTCTTAATTTGAATAATACGCAGGGTGTTCAACATGATTGTTTAATGACAGACGAATTTTCCGTAAATTGTCCAAGTCTGACTCTTTAATTTTCAATCATTCCACGTAGTTGAAAAGCCAGCCTCTCATCGTCATCGTCATCTCTTGGAGCATCGGCGGCCATAAATTTATGTGCATTTAAGAAAAAACTGCTCTGCTATTGTTCTAAAGAGGGATTCTTTCTCTTTTTCGTAGCACTTGAGGCGATAGTTTGTCGCACTGGTAAGCTGGGCGAAGTTGGCCTCTGACTATTCTGGAAGTAACAAGACAAAATAATTATTGAAATGTAATGATATACCTGATGTAGTTAAGTTTGCACTTAATATCACTTTCACTGCGATAATGCTTGTATAACTATGGTATAATATTTTTTTCATATACCGTCGTCGCAGATAGAATGGGAGAGCGTTGCAGAGGAATTAAAAAAATTGTGGCAATTCGAAGACTGTCTTGGCGCTGTAGATGGCAAGCATGTAGCCATACAAAAGCCCAGAAATAGTGGGTCATATTATACAATTATAAAGGTGGTTTCAGCGTTGCTTTATTTGCAATAATAAATGCCTAATACGAGTTTATCTACGTTCATACGGGCACAAACGGTCGAGTGTCAGATGGAGGGATTTTGAAATCCACACAATTTTATAAAAGATTACAAGAAAATAACCTCAATATTTCACCACCAAAAAGACTCGAAAAGTCAAGAGATTTGTATCCATTTGCTTTTATTGGAGATGAAGCGTTTCCTTTGGAGCAACATCTCTTAAAGCCTTATTCCCATAAATGGATCACAAATGATGAAAGAATTTTTAATTAAAAAATGAATTTTTTTTTATCATTTGATCGTCTAGATTTGGAGTTTTCAAAACCAATTAAGATTAGATATTGCACATGTTGACGCCGTTGTCCTGTCATCTTACGCTTTAAAAAATTATTTGATGAGACATTCCAAAGTAGGATATATTTCACCTGGTTTCATTATCAAGAGGATATAGAAAATGGATGCATTAATCCTGGAGAGTGGATCTCGAGCAAGGGAATGCTTCGCATTCAAACAATTTCTCACAGAGTTTTAAACAATAATGCTAAAAGTATCCGAAATAATTTAAAAAAATATTAAACAATGAAGGAAAAGTTGAATTTCAGTACAAAATGGCTAAGGTACCTTTCCCTCACTCTCAATAAAAAATAGAAAAAAATTAATTTTTTTTTTATTACTTACTTTTTCTGATTCTTCCTCGTACTCCCCCGTTGTATTCGAGGAATTTTCGTCTGTCAATGTGCATATTCCACTTCTTCCAGTTTCATCTTCAGCTGTAAGAGCTCGAAGTAGCAAAGCGTAGGAATGTAGACATCGTCTGTAGAGCTACCAGTAGTCCGCGATTCTTTTACCTTCCTCAGCTCTCGTCTAAATGATGTACGCATATTAGTAATGCGCTTATATACAAAATTTTTATCAGCCTGGGCATTAATTTCATGGCATTTTTCAATTAACACGTTATATGCTAATTCCAGCAAATTTTTATTGCTAAATTCCCGACTTTTCGTATTCCATAAACATGAAAAACTTTTATACAATTCTATGAATTCTTCCCAGAATCGTTTTTTCTTTATTGAAACCATCTAAACCTAGTACAAATAAATATAAAGATAATGTATATCTAGCCTAGTATTAAATTACAAAAAACTCTTACAAAACTTTTAAAATTTCAAAGCTCGACAACCAACTTATCCTCCAAAAGCTTGAAATATACTGCAATTATACCATCAGTTGACCAACATGCCCGAACACGCATCAAACCGTTTATGCCAACCGCAAGTTAATCTCCGATACCCATCAACAGCTCAACTTCACTCTCAGCCAGAGATTGAGGGTTCAACAGGCCCACACACATATCAATTTATTGCCTCAACTTAAAGTTGAGGTAAAGTTGAGCAATAAATTGATAAGTGTATGGGGTACTTTAGTCTGAGCACTAAACTTTGGTGTGAACGAAACAATATGTATGAACAGTGAACTTAAACTTGAACTTTTGAACTTATCTCTGAAATTCTATGAAAATTTCTAAATTTTGATGTGTTATAGGTGTTATGGCTCCACGTTGGACGCCAAATTTGTTACGCCGTTTTATAACCGCGTAAGGTGTCCACTCGGCTAGGGTTGGAGAAGGGTGGGGTTATGCACTGGACCTTAACACCTGTTGGGCGCCTCGTGGTTTTTTGCTCACAAATAAAAACAATGAAACTTTCAATGGATAACTTCATTGCTTTCCGCTTAATGCAAAAAACGTTTTAATAACACAAACTATGAACGCAGAAACAATTCAGAAAGTTTAGTGGAATAAATTGCAAAATGGTACTTATCTTTATCTTCTATTGTGGAATTTCCACCTTTATTCTGATGATTCCGCGCTGGTCCAAGACCTCACAGACAAAACGATGCTTTCAATGTTGTTTCAAGGTTTTTGTTTTCCTCTTTTCCTTATTTGTTCCTTGTTGCCCTTCCTTTTCTCTTTTTCCTTTTTAAAGAAAACCTTTTCGTTTTATATATTTCTTGCTTTGACCTCGTTGGTACACTTGACAATTCTGCTTTTTTTTTACAGAGAGCTGCCCGCTTCAGCTACCAAAGCTTTTATAAGAACAGTCCTCCTATTTTGCACTTCCGGCCTTTATCTCTGGTACTTTTCCAAATCGGCTTGAATCGGCTCTACTTTGGTGAATAAAATTTGATTTTTATTTCTATTCTAAAATTCATTTTCTGAAACTCAGCCGAGCGTTTGCTTATATCTCGAAAATTCGTGTATTTCGTGCCAACTATTTTGAAGAATTGGTTGCTTTGACAGATGTTCTTAGAGCTTTTCTATTTTTTCTTAAATTGCCGTGTGAGCTACTTATGGTTAGGGCTGCCATCCGTCCGGGTTTCCCCGGATTTGTTCGAGTTTGGAGGGCGTCCGGGGAACGTCCGGACGGGGTTTTCTATACCGTCCGGGGTTTCCAATTTTTAAAGCCAATTAAATAAAAATTTTAATTTTGTAATTTTGTACTGTACGTGTACGGTGTATCTGATAACGCCGACAGACAGACCGACTCAACTCTCAAGTGGTGTTGCCACTTGAATGCAAATGAATTTTTGTATATTTTGATACATTTTGGAAGAATTTTCATATTGATTAAATGGAAACTATTTTTTGCAATAGATTATTCTTTCCTTTTTGCACATTTCTTCATTAGAAGAATGAAATAATGTTGAAAAATGTCCGAGTTTATGAACGCATAATGTTATAACATCGGTGGCAAACCTATTCCATTTCATTATCGTTGACATGAAACTCCATAACCTTCAGGCTGTTCTCATTTCCTTCTGTGCCATCTATATTTACTAAAGTGAATCGGTCATTTGTTCGGAACGTATCTGTTCTATTCCAATAATATGATTATATTTTATAGTCTGCTTTAGAAGTGTAAACTAATGTTTATTATCAACCAGCTTGTCCGTTCTTAGAACGGAAATCTCTGTTTTTATATATTTGTTACAGTTAAATTTAAATCATTATAAATCGTAATAGTGAACTACCTGTGTATTGTGTTCTGCGCGTAAGTAAAATAACTGCAAATACTAGCATACTTCCAAGTACTTCCCGTATTAAGTAACCCAAATTGGCGACATTTCACGAGACAAAAATATTACCCATACAAAAAGAGACCCCTGTATCATACAATTAAAAAAAAACAAGAAAAACAAAAATTATGTAAGATAAAGGATGGATATAACTTAATAGAAAGTAATACTCAGATTTAGGCCAATGTCTCACGAGCTACAAAATAATCGCTCGTGAAATTGTCCTAACTTTTTTCGCATAATGGAAAATTATTTTACTTTTTCTATTTAGTTTGATTATAACTTTTGATCAAAATGAATGTTCCAAATAATGTATTATTTTTATATTCTAATGGGAAACTTTTAAAAAATCAGAAAACGAAAGAACTTTTTGCATCTACTAAACAGCGAAAGATATTTCACAGGGCATTTCTCTGTGAGGCATCTTAAATTGAAAGAATTTTCAGAGCTATTATTTTCAACTATTATCGTATATTTTATTATGATCTTTGTATATTTCATTGCCAATATCGCAAAGATCTGATCTTTGTCGAATCTCCTCTATCAATATCAATTTTCCTATTAATAATTTAAAAGTCTTACACCATATCGAAAACACTACGCTTCTAATTGCAAATGACGCGCGACCATTTGGCAGCTCGTGTGGCAATGCAGAAGCCTAGCAGAAGTTCTTATGACGCTCTACAGTTCTCGCGTCTTGAGGGGAGAACGCCAGATCAAATTGGTTCGCGCGACCACAGCGCGACCTTTTGGTCGCGGGGAGCTCATGTACACAACTCCATTTTAAGTACCTACTCTAATGGGAGCGCGACATAAGGCGTTCGTGTGGCACTGTCCTTGAAAGAGAGAGATATCGAAACTTTTACCGAACAGGGGAAATGTAGGCGTTAGCATTTTATTAAGAAAATACTGTTCCACAGCGTAGAGCAAGCTTACAACAAGTTTTACTGGATGTTTTGCATAGTGAGAATACTCGATGAACTGTAGTTGAAAATACTGTTTTATCTGCATAAGAAAAAACACCGAAGTTGATCACAAATAATTGATATATGATTGGGTGAATTTAAAAACTTTCAGCCAAAAGCTAAGCGCGTCTTGGACGCAAATCAACTTTGGATTAGTTTTTTAAAAACTTCGAATGCTCCTTTGTGCACCGGGTTATTCAAGATTTCACAGTATTTCTTAGCATACTACCTCATAATACCAATGTAGAAAGAATGTTCTCACTAATTTCTCAACAATGGACGAAAGAAAGAAGCTCACTGAACACACAACCGATTTATAAGTAAAGTAAGACACATTACAACAATTTGAAACCATTTCATTAGTAAAATTATCTGGGAAGAATGTCCAGGTTTCATGCTAACAAATCCGGGGCTTTCGAACTTGCAGTCCTAGTTTCATAATTGTAGAGATGGAAGCCCTACTTATGGGGTCTTTTGCATTTCGATTTACGCTTTGGGCTTCGGGCAGCCCCAATAACGATACAAAACTTCGGAAAATTCAGGCGCAAAAAAAATCTTGTCACTTTTCTGTTTGTGATTAGGGTATTTTAACGATTGTGCTCTACTTACTTTATGGTGCGTGAGAAGGGGGGACTGGATCCGGTAAATTATTTTCAATTTCCGGAAACGCTATTTTTCTAAGTACAGATAAATATTATTCCATTTGCATTTCTAATGTATTCAGAAGAACTTCGCGCGGTACCCCCGCCGGCCTTACGTCCTCTTTATAAAAGTAAATAAAATTTTATATTCATTCAATGTGCCCATTGAACTTAATTCCACTTAATTCTAATTTCAGGAACGACTTGGGCTTTCCGATACCATTTGTGACGAAATATAGTAGCGCAACGATCCTCTGATTCCAAGAATTCTTAATATTATCCGCCTACCAGGTATTATTTAGAACTCGAAAAGTTCACTCTTCTTAAATGTAATATATATCTTCCAGGACTCGCAGTGACGCGGAAGTATCCTTGGTAACTACTGGCGAGGAAAATATCGTTTAAAATCGATCTTGCAATCCAGAGGGGTATCTCCAGCCTTAGGGAGGATGTGTAATTTCATTTTAGTGTTCACAATCTGAGGGTAATGCGAAAATCTTTGCAGAATCTACCAAATTTATTATTTGAGGAGACAAGACGTAATCAACATGTCCACGTAGGTAATCCGCTTGAAATATATTAAATTAATTGTATTTAAATGTTTTCTTCATTTCCAGGCCACTATATCGCCTACATCCAGAGGTCACCACATAGCAGCCAGTCATCTTCTTCCATGTATTGAAAGGCTAAATTTAACTCATATGCATACCCTTCATACTCGATTGAACATTTTTGATATTGTTTTTAGCTAATGAAATGTGAGATTGACTTGCCAATGCTTCGTGAGTTGAGTGTATTAATAAAAAGTCACTCACGACATTGAAACTTAAAATCATCTAAATTTATTTACTTACTGCCACATTATGTCAACTATAGTAAGGCAGAGCCAATTTTTAGGCTCTAATTTTAATTATGATTTGAATGATTTTCATTTTAATAAGTCACACATGAAGAATACCCTTATTTGCTCTTGAGTGTTATGAATCTTTTTTTTATTGTTTTTTTGCGTCTTTTTTATTAACTAACTCAAATAAATAACCCTATGTTGACGCACATGTGACAAAAAAAAAATAGAGCAAATTTGACAAATAGTGATAAATATGGGCCACCATTTTCAAATATACCTATGTGCAAGCTTTCACAATACCAGAAGATGGAATGAGAGCCTCTTACTTTTTTTTCAAATATTCAATACGGCCTTACACTTCATACCTTTATACGATTACTCGAATATTATATGAACGAACAATGGAATCTTCTAACCGGTTATCTTTCTACCGGTATTTGGCCTTTGAATTCCAATATTTACCGGAAGAACGTTTTTGTTTCACACAAATCACACAATGAGGAGCGGCTCAGGAAGAGATAAATGGCTCCCCAGAGTACCGCCAAATTAATACTCTCACCTTCCACTACAGTCAGTCAACTTATATGGCAGGAGAAGAAAACCGCTAATTTATATCGATTCGCCAGAAAAAGAACGGATAGAACGATCAGTGGAAAGAAAAGTGCTAATCTAGTAAAAAGCTTTCGACTAGATCGCTTAGCTACAGTGATGTTTCTTCAAGAAAAAGTGTTCACCCTGAAAAGAAGAAAATTTTGATGTTAAAAAAATCTTCCACGAAGTTTTCTCTGATACATATTGATACGAACTTGTATGAAAGTAGTTAGTAAATATACTTTCAGATATTGTTATCCACCGATAGCCCATAGCTGCTTTACCTCGTGCATGTGGCTAGTTAGTCCCATCTACAATTAGTTAGCATATATGCCTGCATATTGGCTTAATTGTCGCTGGTGCACCAGAGGGAAAGGGAAGTCATTTTTAGGAGGTGCTATGCGACCTTCTAGGCTATATCGTGGTTTTAGCAGAGGGCTTTTTAGGAAAATAGTTTTAAGGGGAGCGATTTGAAAGAGCAGGTGTATGGACTGCGGATTCTTTGATGGTAACCTTTACGCAGTATCGAAAAATGGTAGTTGGTTCAATGAAAGAGACGTCCTGGCTCATTATAGCATAACCAGGTTGAAATTCAGACCTGACAGCAATATGCAACCACTTGTCGACGAGGATATGATGAACTCTCTAACTGGTTCGTCCAATTTAGAGACGATCATATTACAAACTCACACCTGGCCATACTGCCTGAGTTGTTCGATCCAGACCTTAAAAGGGATACTAAACAAAAAAAAAAAAAACGCTGGCGGCGTCATGGAGACAGACCACCTAGACCATCCCTGTACTACTGCGTCCGTCCAGGTGAGTCAAGAATTTCTATTATTGCAAAGAAAACTTAAATAAAATTTGCATTCTACAGGATAATGGATATCAATGGATCAATGGATATGACAAATGCTATGGATATCGCGAACTGTTGTAACGAGGAATTAATAATGAAAATACTAATTGGGGAAGGACGAATTTCGACGCTAGAGGTGAGTCACTTTAAGAATTCTGAGTAACAACTACATGTAGTAAGTAATTATGTTTTGGTTCAAGATTGACATGCATCAGGTCCTCCGCCACTTTCATCATGTCTCCTAATTTTTCTCTATTTCCTTATTGCCTCGCTGTGCTTTGCATCATAGGGTATCCCCTGAGATTGGTTTAATAAAAAAAAATATATATAATAAAGCGAGGAATCTATCTTTATAATACAAAGTCATAAGCAGGTGATATAAAAAAATCCCATTGGAACAAATTGGGGCTTTTAAATCACTTGATTACAGAAAGGCATGCCATTATCTGTACTTCAAACTTATCCTCAAGAACAGACATTGATATGGGAGGCTTAGAAATAATCACGATGCTGATCCAATCCAGTGAGGCCTCCTGCCCGGTCAGGAGTGTATAGTATAACTCTAAACTAACTTGGAGACACGGGACTAAGAGCTCAATGAAGAACGATGCGTAGGCTATATAAAAGCCAAAAAGTTAAACGGCGAACATGAGTTGATGGTATACAATAGCTATATGAAAACTCTTCTGTGAAAATGTAGATTATGTAAAGAGATGCCAAGGCTCATAATATTTGTAGAATATATCTAATCTAACCGAGTTCCTCATGACCAGTGACAGGGAATTGGCCTCTACTTCTGCGGAGTCTTTTGAAATCCTATTGGATGAACATTTGATTGACTGTCCTGGTAATGTTCCCTCATCTATGCAAACTGAACTTTTTCATTCCAAATTATTTATGGGAAAGGAGAAGTAGTTTTCAAGATGAACAAATCAGTAAGATTTGGGGTAGGTTCATTCAAGCCATGCAAGGGCCTAGGGTAAAGATGTCATCTTTTCTACCTTGCTTTAGAACTTGGGCAACTTATGGGCCATACACTGAAGCAGTGGTCAGAAATCAAGGTCGGGTTTGTTCCCAAGATTGGTCAGGTTATACTCAAGAGCATGCAGATAAATAATTTTGAATTTTGTCTTACTACAAATCATGGAACGAACTTGCCAATGGAAACTGAGATGCTCCATTCCTAGAATCAGGTTGTCACAATATCAGTGCGCGTATGTAAAAGGAATATACAATTCATGAAGCCGGCGTTAACAGTAACACATTAAAAGACATTAACGGTTCAGCTATACTCCGAACAAAATGTTGGCAGCTGCCATTAATTAAAGTTCTTTAAAGTTGTGACGACAGATTCTTTTGACGATATTAAGCCTGAATGAATTTTCTGACGTATACTTCATACCTGATTTCTGTTCAATTTTGCATATTATTTCCATAAAAGTTGACTTTTGTTTAATTTCAATTTCTGGAAAAAAACAGGCATCCTATGAATCTCCTCCAGGCTTAAATATTCATTATATAAATACTCAATAAACAAAAAAGTCGCACAGCAAATATATTATAATCTATTATAAGATATGAACAGCAATTTTCAAGCACATAATTAAAAAAATTTTTATTTAAGTTAATACTAATATGAAAAATATAATTCAAAATTATAAATATATTCGTGTTATAATTAATAATTATTTCCTTTTCAAATGAGTGGCAGTATAATTAAATAGACTGTTCGGTCCCACGTCCTGAATATTTTAGACTGGAAGGACCTAGCATCTTTTGAAATATTCAGGACTATTTTATATATGCAACAAAAAAGCGTGTTAAAAAACAACATTTCAGATAGAATCAATGAATGCCTACTTCCCTAGTAGAAATTACTCACGATTTTACCTTGTCTCTTGCCCCGCAAGGCGCAGTTATTATATAAAACAATACAAATTTAACTGATGAGCCTCCTGATGAGCATTCATTAAATCTCGTCGAAGGGCTTATTGGATATCGTGAAACTGCTTCCTATATAATAAACTGGCAATAAATAAATATTTATTCTTGTCATCACCGTGTCAGATGAGATTTCTACTAGAAAAATTTGCACTGATTTATATATATATTTATTTAAATTTTTAAATTAATTTTTCATTTGTTTTTCCGCGAAAAGATTGTCGCCAATATGCTGAACAACAAAAGATCATAACTCTAAAACAGGTGTTGTTCCAAAATTTTTCAAAAATCATAATGAATTTCAGGACATCTTTAGACAAAATTCACTGGAGAGTGACATTGGCTTCTTCATTGGACCCAAATGTCAGTTACGAAGATTGTTTAGAAGAACTGGGTGAGTCTGCGAGCCCTGTGCCGTTGACATCAAGGAAAAGAAGACGACAGACGGGTCCAGAGCTTCTTCTGAAGGCATACCAGGTTAACCAAGACTCCAAAGAAGAAAGGGAAGAAAAACGGTTAAAACTATTACAAGAGCAAAATGCAACCATGAAGAGATTGGCTGATGCATTGGAAGAGGGTAATAGGACTCATAAAGTAGTTATGGAGAAGCTCTTCGAGAAGCTTTGAGAAATTTTCGTTTTTTACTTCTAGATATAAACATAACGAAAAGAAATTTTTTTTTGTTGTTTTTTTGTTTTTTTGTTTTTAGATATATACAACGTGTAATATACGTACCGCATTTCCTTTATACACTGGATTCCTCACTCAATTTCGAGAAAAAAGTTGTATGGGAGGAGAGTCGGAAAACGAACGGTGAGGGCGGTAGGGGGTTTTGTGATTTTTGTTCTTTCTATCCTAATACCATGTAACTTTCGTGTAACTTTCTTGTTATACACCCTATGAAGGTGACTTACATCTCAGGTTCTCAACAAATGTCCAACCACCTCTCTATTCATTTTCCGTCGGCAGTTATATGACGTCAAAATCAAAAAATTAGAAAATTTTGCAAATTGTTTTTCAATTTCAACGATTTTCCGGCTAAAAGACAAGATAAATGCTACCGTTTTTGAGATATTCCCGTTTTTATGATGCATAATTTCATTAATTTTGCTAATAACAATAGAAATCGCGTCTAATTTATGGAATTTCACGGAAATAACCAAAAAATTATGAACATTCCGGGGTCTCTAAATCTTGTAAATAAACTGTATATTTAACATGTATTTTGGCGGGAAAATCGTTAAAATTTAAAAAAATAGGATGTTTTTTCCAATTTTTGGATTTTGACGTACTACAACATAAGATTGAAGGTGACAGTAGGGCTGGTTGGACATTCATTGCAAAGCTTAGATGGTTTGCTATCACCTGAGATAAATCTCGCCTTGATATTGTGTATCTCAAGAAATTTACAAGGTGTAAAGTGGAAACAGTACTAAAAATCGTAAACCCCCCTACCGTCCACACCGTGCATTTTCTGGCTCTCCTACCATACAATTTATTTCTCGAAATTGAGTGAGTAATCCGGGGTATAAAGGAAATGCGGTACGTATGGGACACCCTGTATAATGAAAAGAAATTTTTTGTTTTTTTTTTTTGCTTTTAAATATATGTAATGAAAATAAATTTTTTGTTTCTTACTTTTAGGCATAATGATTATTTTTTTAGTTACAAAATGTTCATAATTGGATTAAATTTATTAATTAACTTAGCACACTAGTTGTTTCCTCGTTTGATTGTCTATACTCGGGAGTATTCCTTCTGGAATATTCAGTGCCATTTTGGACATATTAATTCGTAGTTTCAATTTCTTCAGGAAACTGGATGCATACATTATGTAAAACACATGCAGCTAGAATGGTGGAATGGATATCTTTGACGTCTTTCATTTCGAGGTGGTGCAAACGACGAAAACGGCCAAAATTTGACGTGTACATGTGTGCGCTTTATTGAAACATTTTTGAACATTTGTCAGGCTTCCAAAATTCTGATAAGGAGGAATACACCACTTTAAGCAGGCTTTATCCCTTAATATCGTCGAGTGCTTGAGAAAAAAGGCTCCATATTTTCATTGACTTTCTCAAAAATTGGTGAATTACGAAAAATACGCGCATAATGTTCTGAGCTTTGGTAACCAACAAAACAATCTGTGAACACCATTTTGTCATTACATATTGCTTGCAGCGTTACAGAATGAAATTTTTTCATGTTGGTGTAGCAATGAGATTTGGCAAATGGAGCACTTATAGGACAATAAGTACCATGAATTGCACTTACTATCCCCTTTATTTTATTTTGCATATAAAATAGATCTCTTATGTTGATTTGCATTACTCGAACATTGCTAGAAAACAGAGTAAAGAGTTTCGCCTTATCTGAAAATACTTTAGAACGTTAAGGACAAAAGATAATCCAGCATAATTTTACTGAGTTAAATGTCAAATTCCCCGACGAAGGGGAAATTTTTACTGCCATAATTAGCCTTAAAAAATTCTAGCCAGAAGTATATTTTATAGCAGTAAATTTTGCTATTATGGCAGCAAACTCATACATATAACTACAAGCTGGTACAAATATAATTGTTTACACGCACAAAAATTAAAAATATTTGAAGAAGGTCACAGCACATCAGCTGGAATGTGTCAAAGTTTATTAAAAATTTTTAAACATTTTGTAAAAAAATTTTAAAATTTTTTTTACAATTTTTTTATAAAGTTATTATAATTTTTTTTAAATTTGTCAACATTTTAAAGGGAATATTATTTTGTATTCTCTATTGTATTATGTATCTGTATTGTTCTTGAAAATAGTGCCTTTTTTTATCAGATTTTGAACTTCAGCATAAACGTCCAATTAATTTATGCAATTGACAAATTGATGAAATGCCACAAGTGCCACTTCGCTATAAAAGAGTGGGAAATAATGATTTGACAGTCGATCACCTCTTCCTTTTTTTCTAGCAGTGCAAAGTAATAAGACCCTCTCACTCACTTTCTCAGTAAAATCGCATGTTCGAGTAATGTAAATCCCATTAGCCTGCTTCTTCCTCATTAGGCCATTTTATAAATGATGGGGCTAGTACGTTTAAAATTTTAATTATTTTAAAGAAACATCAACTTAACGTAGATTTTGCCATACCAAAGCGATCAGCACCTGATCTGCAAAATATAATATACGAAAATATGAGTTTATGCGTATTAATATGCATTGCAAAAAGGTGATACTTATGTATAACTCTCCCAATTTGCTAAAATCCATATAACGGCTAAAAACTGGTTATCGATGGGTAATGACGTATAGTTTGGAAATCTTTCCCGATATACTGTCGATACCTCTGCCAGTAACAGCTCGTATGCTTCTATTTGCACTCGGAAGTTTTGTTGAAACTCTGTCCTCGTTTAATAATTAAGCACCCTTTCAACAAAATTTTTACTCCGAATCGGTATATTTGTCCATCTCAATAAATTAGTTAGTATGATCTCATTTTCCAAATCTCCATCACTTTCATGCTCACTAGTATTCCATAAATTTACCTAAATAATCGAAATAACTATAATAATCTTCCGCTGGGATTTTTCACTATTCCAAATGCTTAACTCCATTTAAAGAATTTTCAAATTTGTTATTTTGTTCCAAAGCCAACAAAATAGCATCAGACCTTTCCATTTTAAATAAAATGACAGCTACACACACATGAATATTCCCATAGCGGCTTTGTGGTTTAGAGTCAGGAGTACAACCCACAAGAAGCTGCTATGATAACAGCTATATTAAAATCTTGGATAGAACAAATGTCAAAAAGCAAGTATGAGAAAGCAGCTTTCGAGTTACTTTGGACAGACAAAAGCATACGAAAGTAGCTAAAAGCAGCATAGCAGTAATATTGCGCACACCCCAGAAGTGATAAGTTAGTGTGCTGTGGCATATTTTGGTGAAATAAGTTATAAAGAAGGATAAACCACAGTCACAGCATATGTGGGTGAACTCCTGTACTTAATTTCCAGCGGCAAGCTATTGATTAGATCAACAGGAAGTTTTCAGATAAGTACAGGGTGGGCCAAAAGTCACCATGGGGGCCAAAAGTCACCATGGGGTTTAAAAATTTAATAACTTTTTCGTTTATATATTTTTTTTATTTTGTTTTTTAGATTATATAAACAACATCTGGAGAATAAATAATGGAAAAAAAAATAAAAAAAATATACAAACGAGAAAGTTATTAAATTTTTAAACCCCATGGTGACTTTTGGCCCCCATGGTGACTTTTGGCCCACCCTGTATAATGCAGTTGAATTATTTAAAGCTTGATACTTTGTGGTTTTATTTCTTGTATTTCAGGTAGAGTCAACGTAACGCTGGAAGTACATCGAAGGAATATTGCTCTGCTTGGTGCATTAAAGCTGACAGCAGGAAATTCATCGTGGGATGTCAACATATTTATGTGAGGACTGAAAAATATATATTCCTTATAAGAATATAGAAATAAAAATACTCATCATTAAAAAAATACGTTATACATATTATTCATTTTTGTTTAATATATAAGTATTATTCATTTTTGTTTAATTATATTCTAAACTATTAAACAAATGAACAATTTTTCTTTGCTCACATGTACGAAAAAAACCAACGTCTAAAAATTTATGCCCGAAGAATTAAATTGATGTTTGAAGAGGAACCAGAAGGATTCAACTTTTAAGATGCAATCCGATCCCCAATATCAATACCTACCTAATAAAATAAAAGAACAATTAATTATGAAAACTAAAATTTTTCTCTTATACATATCATAGAAAGCATGCTAATAAAATTTTTAATTTAATATAAAACTATAATTGTAGAGCAAAGAAAAGAAAACCTTTTAGATAAAAAAATATTTATTTAATGCTCGACATTAATTCAATTTTCCTGAGTAGCTAAGGGAAATCCATTCATATGCTGCATAAATAAATATTATTTAAGACTCAAAACAAATAATAATATTTTTAAAATTAACTATAACAAGAATTTTAGATACATGAAATAATGACTAAAAATATTGAAAATTGATTCGAATCATAAAAATAAAAAGTTTTTCTAAAAATTCTTCAACTCCATCTGACCGATTCTAAAGGTGAGCTCGAGTCCTGCATAGAACAAGAATAAAAATAAATAAAAATGTGTAATAAAGTGTGTATTAAATAAAAAATATTTCAAATGGACAAGATGAAAAAAAATAATAGAATATTAACTATAAACTATGAGAACCAACATTTTTCATCACACATGTAAATAGCCATATGCTTTCTAAAATTTTTATTATCTAAAACAGATTACCAAATAGAATACATGGTAAAAAAAAAAGAACGGTATGATTTTTTAGAATTAATAATAACAATATTCTTAAATAAATGATACAATAATTATATATTATATGCATAGTGTAGTGGCATGAAAGTTTTACTTCAGTTTCATATTTTAAGTTTAAAATTCGCGCCAAGATTAGAATTAAAAATATATCTACTTATTTTCAACAATGCAAATGCTGCGCCACCTTCAGTAATGAATTGTATGAACTGCATGAATATACCAAAAAGAAAAGAAAAGATCCGGTTGTCATTCTAATCTCGCTCAGTTAGTCAGTCACGCGTACAGATCAAAAATATTTTAAAACAATCACTTCTTTTTACTACATTGAGTACACGCTTATGTATACTTACTTATCTGAAGAATATACATACATATATACTGAGGTTGGATGAAAGATTGGGAAAGTTTTGTAGAAGATCTTATATGACAGTGGGGATATATAATAAAAGCCAATATAGTCGCCAATGAATCATATCGAGGACATTTTAAAATCAGTCATTTAACCTGATTAATTAAAATTGATAATTTAACTGTACGGTCGTAGTATTCACTAAATTTTACCACTCGATTATTAATAGCCGCTTTCAAATAAAATGCACGGTCGAACTGTGATGGCAGGGGCGGATCCAGACATTTACGCTAGGGGGGGGGGGGGTCTGAATAAAAAGAAATTAAAATTAGAATTGAAAATAAAAAAGAAATAAATTGTTAAATATTCTCTGCGCTTATTTAAGCTCTCTGACTTTCAAGATTTTTCAAATAAGCTATTTTTTGACAGTCTTCAAGACATAATTTAGCTAATTTAATGTTTTAATGTATGCATTGGATTTCATTACTTTAAATAAGCTCCCGCTGTACCGGTCAGTCAAGATTATTGCGTGCAGATATAAGCTTATTTTGCGTGCAAACATATAAGCTCCAGCTTGCACATATAGCTTAAGCTCCAGAGCTTACATTTTGAGCGAAGCCATGGAATTTTAATTTTCGCCTATTTATGCAAATTTTAATAAAATCCCCCCCCCCCCCACTAAATACTCCACTATATTTAAAACATTTCTAATTCTTCTGATAAAATATGGGGTAGTTAGGAAAACAATGAAATACACAGAAAAATAGTGACGGAAGCTGCTAATCAAGTAAATTGACTTTTCGACAGATATAAGTATCAAAAATAATGTTCGAGGATGAAGAAAGCGTAGAAATATAGAATAGGTTTCGGGGATATTTTAATGTTTTTTTTCAGTGGGATAAAAATTCAGTGTTTTGTTGCTAACACTGGCAAATGTTCAGTTTTCGATCGCTGGGACAAAATATTATAAAACTGCATATACTTCTTAATTTTATATTTAATTAAATTTTGAAATTATATTACATTTGGGTATAAAATTTAAAATTTTCGAGGTACGGAAAGAAAGAAAAGTAATTTATTTAAGTATTTTGATACACATTAGGAGCTCCAAATTTCAATTTCTGAAATTGTTATTCACCGTAGTATTAAAATGTCAACTCCCAGACTTTGTTTTCTTTGTGTATCTTGAAAATTTTATAATTTATACACAAATGTAATATACTTAATTTAAAAATTTAATGAAATGCTAAATGAAGGGAAACACTAGAGAACTTTTGTGATGTTCTCATTAAGTAACGGAGAAATATTATCTATTTTTAGTGCAGATTTTGATGCAGTCTCTTTTAGAAAGATTTTTTTATGTTCTCTATTTCATTTGATTAGAGTACTAATTTTGATTTATTAAAGCTCTAGGGGGGCAATCGCCCCTATCGCTCCCCGCTGTATACGCCCTTGTGGGATGGTGTATGATCGTATTTGTATCGATTTAAGATATTAATTTTTTGGGATTTTCAAGAATTGAAACTCGGACTTTAAGATCACAATGTTTAGATTCATTGAAATCGACGAACAAGAATATTATGTTTTCGTTATTTTTCATAATATCCATATAAATTTAAGTTTGATGGGCGTCGCTTAAAAAACTTTTAAAGATTAGATTTATATGATCAGCACTCAAGAATTTATTACTGAGTTCCTTGATTCACCTATTGAATTTTTCCAATCTTTCATATGAATCCGTACTCGATGTTGATGGAACCGACAAATACGAGGAATTGAAGGAACGGCATACTGAACTAATCTGGACGACCAACAGAATGTTTTTTTATGGAAATGATTCGCACATATATTTGAATGTTTTATTTATGTAAAGTCCTTACGTGATATGGCTTTTAGCTGAAATTTAGGGGTACTCTCGTCGTGTGTAAAAGAAAATGCTGAAACTTTTGTACTCGAAGATAATTTGACTTACATCCTGGAACACAACAACGATGAGGTATTTTGACTATCTTTAAGAAAAAAAATGAAGTGTAGGCAGATAGTGCAACAGTTTGCGTTTAATGATTTTTTATACTAAGTGATAAAGAACGCAAATAATTTTCATCTGATTTAACCCTGCACGAAGCAGGAGTAAGGTATGCAGTCACGTAGCTAGCAAAATACAGTTGATAATTCTTAGAAATTAGGTATTTAGCATTCACCCGAAATTTCAAGGCAAACTAAACCCTCATTATTGAAGGATGCTGATGGCCTCGCTTACGTGCATAGCGTAATAAAGAAATCTAAAATAAAAGAAATTTGGTTAAGAAGGGATCTCTGACACGATCTTTTCTTGTAACTGCCTAGTCGATTGCAGTGGTTAGTGCGCGTAGTTGAATATTAAATATCCGAGGAAAATAATAATTAGTGCTAGATTCATGACAAGTAGAATAAAGGTGGGTGTTTGTTAAATTTAAATATAATTATGTGATTTAGTAGATTGTAGTTAGGTTACATTAGTGAGTGTTGACATCACACGGAGTGTATTACGTGGGTAGGTCTCGTGTTTGAGTGGCGTTCAATCTCTGCTTGAGATTCCAGCCCGCCCCATAAGAGGAAGATTCTTTAGCGTTGGTGCGTCCCGCTACCAGTTTATTGTATATAAATGAGTTAGTTTAGTATGTATAGAATTTTGTAGATTTTATTTGTAGCCACTAAGTATGTCTTACTCAAAAGAACCCTTTTCTTTTTCTTACAGACGATCAGCCTTAAGGTGACATAACTATATATTATATGTGTTTAAAGAAATAAATTTTACTGGTGTAAAGACAATTATATTTTTGTTTACTTACTCTTAATATAAGTGTTTGACATTTTTAGTCAATTTATGAAGTGGTAACGGCCTTTATGCCGATAGTGTAATACCAATTGATATAACCGAATACTAAAACTAATAATTTTGCATAAATGGATTTACGATTAATATCAAAATATTCTTGAACTATTAAATTATTTGACCTGAATAGCTGACCTGCATAGTCGTGCTGAATGACCTTGTATCCCACATCTGTAGATGTCCACTTAAATGCTGGACATTGATTTTTTTGATGATTTTGCTCACACTTTTCCACATGTATTATTATGATTACCTTAGAATTCTGGATACGTTGGACTTTTTTTTATTGGTTTGTTCCGCTTTTATTGGTGGTTTTGACTCTGGCTTGCCTTTATTATTGTAGGGAAATTTAGTTTTTACCATAATAGTTTCCTCTATTTTTGCTTGATTTTTTGCCATTTCCAGATTAATCGCCAATTCACACGCTGACTCAAATTATTTTCATTAAATAGTTTTGCTTGGGTGTTTGAGTTATTTAAGCCGCAAATAAATTTATTTCGCAGTGGAATTCATCAAATTCACACGTCTGTGCCAACACTTTCAATTAACATAAATTGCACTTATAAAATTTAAATCTCTCGGCAAATCTAATTTAGAAGGTGCAAAATGATTTTTTTTTCGTCTCTTATATCATTCACTATAAAGAATTATTGCATTCTTTCCACATAATTTTCAAAATTTTCATCTGTTGAGTAATTTTCCAAAACGCCTATTAGCCCCATAGTAATTTATATACTTATTTTACTTGCTATGTCGATATTCTGTACACTTGTTCATCACCTGTATGGATTTCCTTTGTTAACCTCGCACTTGTTTTATGCACATTAAATTATTTTTTTATAGTTTATCCTCGTCGTGACTTTTATGTTGACACAATAGGTCACAAATTACCTTTAAATAAAACTCTCCGTTACTTTTATCTCAATATTGATACAATTTATCTCAATATGTATATAATCTTTAAATCACAACCGTCTCGTTAGGCCGAGAATATATAATATATTTATAATATAACATTATTTATAACATTAGTATATATATTATACTACTTAGCGACAGGTTATATTTATAAATCATGTGCACATTGTCAATAAAGTTATATTATACATAGAGTAGTGAAATATAAGACTGAATGCATTTGAGACAATACAAAATTTGATATACCTGCTCACATTTTTTTAACAATATGGAACATAATTATGTGTTGCACATAAAATAGAATTGGAGACAAGCTATGTAAGTCAAGCTTAATTACATATAAGAAATAAATTGAGGAAAACGAATTTCTACTCTCGAAAAAATTTTAGTAATGTATTTACGAAAGCTGTTATAAAATCTCGATTTGAAGGATTTCCGTAGTATTCGGAAGAATTACTGAAAATCTACAGCATTTTTGTAGAATTTGTAACGCAATTTAACAAACATATTGCAAAAATCTATAAAACGTTTGTGATGATGGAAGCTTGCTTTGTAATTTTTACGAAATGTGAGATTATTTTAATAATATAATAACAATAAGGATAATGCAGTTTATTCCATATCCCATCGCTAAACACTTTGTGCTTAATTGTTCTCTGTCTAATTGATAACCTTAAGTTGACGCGATTTATATAAATAAAGGAAAATCAGGGAAAATAATCCAGAAGATTCTTAGAGCTTGCACGGGATTCCATAGACGAGCCAATGGAAAATTCTTCCCCAACAGAGTAGTCTATGTGGCAGCCAACATCACTTCAATCCATGAATATCTATTTAAACTTGCGAACAAGCAAGTTCAAAAAATACCAAACCACCCAAACCCACTGATAAACAACCTGCCTGACTTTCTTATACCGGCAAACTTTAATTACCTCTCATCCCTGCTCTTAACGAAGTCCGAGGCTAAAAACATCTACCAGCTAAGTTATATCAAAGAACGTTATCGCCACCAACAAAACACCAGACAACCCAATCTTCTTGTAAGTCTGATGACTAACATATGTATGAGATAAAATAAGAATCCAAATAAAGTCCAAACAACATGTTTTGATTGACATAAACAAATATGAAAACTAAATAAGAATACGAATAGATAATAAGAATGCACATGAAGCCCTAAACAAATATTCAAAATTAATAAGAATACAAATAGATAATAAGAATACGAATATGTAATTAGTCAATCTCACATAAGATAAGAAACCATATAAAAATCGCTTGTAATCAGTCAGACGAAGAAGTTGAATTTTAAAAGGGAATGAATGAAGTTGTGTTAGAAGCAAGTGTCATTTCTTAAATAAAGAGTTTATATTAAAACGTAAAGAAAAGTTTTAAGTGAATCTCGAACCCCCAACCCATAATTGGCGCAGTCGGTCGCGAAATAAAATACATACACTTTTTTTTCTTTTTTAAATAATTAATAATTAATAATATTTTTGTAATAGAAGTTTTACGAATAGCTGCGAAAGTCACCTTGCATTAATGTAATATTGAGACTGGTATTACACTATTCGAATAAAATTTTCAAATATATGTATTGAAAAAAAAAAAATCTTAAAATATATATAGTGAAAAACAAAAACTTATATCGTGAATAAAGATATATGCTATACAAGAATTAATTCAGAAAAGAAGGTGTAAATTCGCAAGAAAGGAGAAAACCCCAGAACCAAGAAAATGACAACAGAAAACCTGATAAAAGCAGCAACTCCAGGACTCACATCCAACCTAAAAAGCATCACTATCGATCCGGTGAAATATGCCCATAGGCTACCAAACTTCGATGGAGATAAAAATGCTCTTAGGACATTCATTAACGCAGTAGACGCCATCTCGCCCGTGCTCGCACAATACGAATTAGAAGCACAAAGGTTGGTCGCGAATATAATTAAGACCAAACTCACAGGTAAAGCTCAAACAATCTTAAATATTAATTGTAATGCTTATAAGTGGGACGAGATTAGAAAAATATTAATATCCAATTTCGGTGAAAGAAAAAGCTCGTATCAGTTATTAGATGAGTTAAGAGCCACCACTTTTGATAGCAACGCAGTAAATTTTTATAATAAAATTCAAAATAAGTTACAAAAAATAAATGTAAAAAGTGAACTAGACGGTGACACAGAAATAATAAATACAGCCAAAAGAGTAGCTTTAGAAATATTTAAAAGCAAAATCATTGAACCAATTAAAAGTGTGTTATATAGTAGAAATCCTAGCTCTCTAAAAGATGCATTGCAAATACTTTCTGAAGGAAATTATCTAGATTATAATATACAAAACAATACAAATTTCAATAGAAACAACAATTATACTCGTAATAATTATCAAAATAATTTAAATAAATATAGTAAGTAAGTAAGTAAGTATTTATTTAAGAAGAGTACAATAATACTTGTAGTCAAGGCAATTATCAAACTAACTATAATAGATATAATAATTATAATAGGGATATTTACCAAAGTAATAATAGTGGTAATTACAGATCTAGAATTCCAAACAACCCAATTTCCAATCTCAATTCTCCTAGAAATGCACAGTATTATCAAAACAATTCTAACAATTTTAATAATTATCAGAATAATAATTTAGTCCAGTCAAGGATAAGAAGATTCGGAAGACCAGAACCCATGGAAATAGATAGTTCTGAACAAATTTCTCACTTGAACAGAAACCAAAATTTTCATATACAAGCCTCGAAAAACCATATAAAATACCATATATTCGAATAATGTCGTATGGCACTCCTTTTAGATTTATGATTGATACAAGTGCCTCTCTTAGTGTAATAAGACCAGGCATTTGCGACCCAAAGCTAAGAATCTATAAAGACCCAATAGAAATAAGTACATTAAATTCAAAATTTCGTGTAGAACATATAGTCAGAATTAAACCATTCGCGGAATTTGGCACGAAAAATAGTGACCAAAAATTCGAATTTATAGAGAAAGCATTTTCGGAATTTTTTCACGGACTTATTGGAAACGATATATTATCAATGTATGATACTAAAATTGACTATACATTAAAAACACTAACAATAGATGGAAAAGAAATAAGCATTTTCTTCGGTGAAGAAGAAGAAAAAGAAGTGGACAGTTATCCAAATAAAGAAGGCGAATTAATCGCATTTAATCAAGAAAGAACTCCATCAGATAATATTATAGAAGAAATAAGAACACAACATTTAAACAGTGAAGAAAGAGAAAAATTATTACAATTAGTAAGTATGTACAAGAAAATATTCTACCAAGAAGGAATGGATCTAACATTTACGTGTACAATAAAACACGAAATTAAAATAAAAAACAATGACCCAATTTATACAAAAACATACCGATATCCGGAAATTCACAAGCAGGAAGTGGAAAGACAGATAAACGAGATGCTATAACAAGGAATCATAAGGAAAAGCAATTCGTCCTATACATCACCTATATGGGTAGTACCAAAAAAATAGACGCATCAAATAAAAAGAAGTGGAGAATAGTAGTGGACTACAGGAAGCTAAATGAAATCACAATTGATGATAAATTTCCCATTCCAAACATCGACGACATTTTAGAAAAATTAGGAAGATCAATGTATTTCACAACTCTGGACTTAGAAAAAGGATTTCACCAGATAGAAATAGACGGAAAAGATGTTCACAAAACGGCATTTTCAACAAATCTGGGTCACTACGAGTTCGTCAGGATGCCATTCGGATTAAAAAACGCTCCTGCAACATTTCAAAGAATGATGAATGAAATTTTAAAAGATTATATAGGCAAAATTTGTTTTGTATACTTAGACGATGTAATAATATTTAGCACCACGTTAGAAGAACACCTACATTCATTAAATAAAATCTTTAGAAAGTTAAAAGAAGCAAATCTAAAAATACAATTAGACAAATGCGAATTCATGAAAAGGGAAACGGAATTTCTTGGCCATATCGATACAACAGAAGGTATCAAACCTAACCCAAAAAAGATAGAGGCGATAAAAAACTTCAAAATCCCAAAAACACAAAAAGAAATCAAACAATTCCTTGGCCTTGTAGGTTACTATAGAAAACTTATTAAAGACTTCGCAAAAATTGCAAAACCAATGACATCAAAACTAAAGAAGAAGGAAGGAAAAATAAAATTAGAAGATGTCGAATATAAAGAAAGCTTTAATAAACTCAAACTATTGATTATAACTGAACCAATCCTAAGATACCCCGACTTTAATAAAAAATTCACTGTAACAACTGATGCATCAAATTATGCAATAGGCGCAGTATTGTCACAGGATAGCCACCCAATATGCTACGCAAGTAGAACTCTGAACGAGCATGAAACGAAATACTCTACAATAGAGAAAGAGCTTCTGGCTATCATATGGGCATTAAAATATTTCAGGCCATACATATATGGATACAGATTCGTAATAAGAACCGACCATAAGCCACTGACATGGATTGCAAACCTGAAAGAGCCAAACCCAAAACTTCAAAGATGGAAAATACAACTCGAGGAATATAATTACGAGATAAAATACATCAAAGGAAAAGATAATGTAGTTGCAGATCAACTATCTAGACCAGTAATAAACATGAACGAAGAAATTAGGGCAGATTCCGTTCAAGGAACATGTCACAGCGCAGATGAAGATAATTCCCAATACGTAGCAATTAGTGAAAAACCCTTAAATTTATTTAGAAATCAAATAATAATACGAAAAGGTAAAGAAAATAATACAAAAATCGAAAAACATTTTGGTAGAACAAGGAAAATTTTTACTAGTTATAACCCTGACGAAAAATTTTGTTCTTATATATGAAAAAATCATACACCCAATAGAGGTATAGTAGCTGTATATGTCGTAGGCATTTAATAAAATCGGCATTTAATTAAAAGCCTAGCCATTTAATTTAATGCCGGCATTCAATAAAAATCGTATTGATATCTATCTTTTACCATTATCTGCCTAGGCATTTACTTAAATGCCGGCTGGCTCTCCAGGTAAATAATAAAATAAGCAAATATATATCAACACACGATCCGCAAGCCTTTACGCCGATAGTGTAATACCACCCGATTTAACCAAATACTAGGAGAGGGAGATGTGTGGTGAAGGGGGAGGTCGCACCCAGGCCTGCGACACATACTCACACACACCCACACCCACCACCCACATACACCCACATATACACATACACACATATACACGCGCGTGCCTACGACATAAATATATCCGATGAAAAACTCTTTAGCAACTTTCAAAACGAATATTTAAAGTGGAAATCTACCCACAATCCGGTAAAGATTATCAAATGCTCATTTATATTATTAGATTACAATGATAAGAATGAACTTCACGAAATGATATGGAGAGAACACTACAGAAATAACCATAGAGGAATAGAAGAAGTATATGCAAATGTTAGAACGCGATACTATTATCCAAAGTTAAAAGACGAAATCACTAGATTAATAAATAATTGTCACATATGCAACATAGCAAAATATGACAGGAACCCACCTAAAGTACCATTTTTTAAATCAAAACTTCCCGAAGAACCGAACGAAATAATACATATGGATATATGGTTCAGACAAAAAAGTATCATGTACCTTACATTTATCGATAAATTTACAAAATTCGCACAAGCCGTACCCCTGAAATCAAGAAATTGGCCAGATATAAGAGTAGGTGTCAACCAATACTTCAACACAAACGGTAGACCGCAATTATTAACTACAGACAATGAAAGCTCATTTCAGTACCAACTTAAGGCATTTTTAGATAAAGAAAAAGTAGAACTACATTTAACAACAGCAAATATTAAAACAGGTAATTCAGACATCGAAAGATTTCATAGCACCTTAAACGAGCATATAAGAATAATGATCGAGGAAAATAAAGTAAACCCAACAAAAGAAGTATGTGTACAGGAAGCAATTAAATACTACAATTATTCGATACACAGCACGACAAACAAAAGACCAAATGGAAAAATAAAACAAAGCGAATACGAGGAAATTAAGAAAAGATTAGAAGAAAAGCAAGAAAAAAGATTAAAATATCATAACAAAAATCGGAAAGAAGTAGAATATAATAAAGAATTAGTGAAAAATAAAGTTAGAAACAAGTTCGGACCACACTATAAAAAGAAAACAAGAAATAAAGTTCATAAACAACTACTGAAAAGATCAAAGAAATTTGAAACAAACAAAATCTCTTTACAGCAGCATTCATCATCCTCACCTTATGTTTACTAGGAGTCAAAGGACAAAGCATCGACATCCAAGAAATTCCAGTAGGAAATGGCTATACACTAATGAGACTAAAAGAAATCCCTATGATTAATGGTTTCAATAAAACGATACACGTAATAGATTTACATAATTACTACAAAATTCTAAGTGTAATAGACAGCACAATAGAAGCTAAGCTATTCGATGACAATAATAGAAATTTAAGAAATCATTTAAGAAATCATATATATGAAAAATTAAGAACATTCGAACCACAAGAATCTGTCAGAGGAAGAAGAGGACTCATAAATTTACACGGAAAAATTCTCAAATGGATAGGAGGTACAATGGACAACGACGATAGATTAGAAATTCAAAGACATTTTGAAAATATCGACATCAACCTAGAAACAATAGCAACAAATCTAAACAAACAAATTTCCATTAATACACAAATAAATGAAGAAATATTATAATTAGCAAATAAAATCAATGATACACAAATCAAAACAGTACAAAAGATTAATAAACTAATAACAAAAACAAATTCTTTAGAAAGACAATTCTATGCATTGACGTACCAGCAAGAAGTGAAAGAAAACCTTCAAACGATACTAAAATCATTAGAGAAAATAGAAGAAATTATTTTGTTGTCAAGATTAGAAATCCCTTCTAGGAACATCTTAACTTCCAGGGAAGTACAAGAATATAAAATAAACATAAAAAAGTTACAAAATCTAAGAATTTCCGTAGCACAAAAGGAAAAATCATTTTGATAATACTCCAAATTCCAATTTTTACAGAGGATGCATACTACCTAACCTCAATAATCCCCATTCCAAATAAAAACAATTTAGAATTAAAAACCGAATCCTATGAAATTATAACTAATAAAAACCAAACGTTTATATATACAAAAAATAATATTAAAAACAAGTTAAGTTTAATAAAAAATGATTGTATTAGAGAATTACTAAATACTCCCAAAAATTGCATAATGCAACCAAATAAAACAGAAGCGGTAGAACAGGTAACAGAAAATGTATTAGTAACTAAGAATTTAAGGATAACGAGAATAGAACATAACTGTAATGATCAAGACTTAACAATAAAACAACATAACATAATAAAATTCAACAATTGTGAAATTATTATAAATAATGTAAAATACAGAAACGATGTAAAATATGTCCAAAATGATGTTGTGTTGCCAAATATATTAAAAAATATTAGTTATAAGGAAGAAAAAAATCTGACACTAGAATATGTGCACCATAAAAATTTAGAAAATATAGACGAAATAAAACTAGTTAAGTACAAGCACAATAATAAATTTCTTATACACATAGTATCAGACAAAACAATAATAATAGTAATCATATTTATAGTGATAATTGTGTATTATAAAACAAAGAAATATAGAACAAAAGTTAATGTTAAGATAAATCAAGATCACGAGGACGCGATCCAACTTAAGGAGGGGCGAGTTATATCAAAGAACGTTATCGCCACCAACAAAACACCAGACAACCCAATCTTCATGTAAGTCTGATGACTAACATATGCGATAAAATAAGAATCTAAGTAAAGTCCAAACAACATGTTTTGATTCACATAAACAAATATGTAAACTAAATAAGAATACGAATAGATAATAAGAATGCACATGAAGCCCTAAACAAATATTCAAAATTAATAAGAATACAAATAGATAATAAGAATACGAATATGTAATTAGTCAATCTCACATAAGATAAGAAACCATATAAAAATCGCTTGTAATCAGTCAGACGAAGAAGTTGAATTTTAAAAGTGAATGAATGAAGTTGTGTTAGAAGCAAGTGTCATTTCTTAAATAAAGAGTTTATTCTAAAACGTAAAGAAAAGTTTTAAGTGAATCTCGAACCCCCAACCCATAATTGCTAGATGATGGTAGAATAAGTTTCTACGACCATAGAGGTGATTACTATCGCGGGTAATCCGGGTCCGCCGCCCTCCTACAAACAACTAACTCCAAAAGGAGAACGACATGAGGTACGACTGATAACGTGCATCTGCTGTAATTTAAAAGAAGACAAACAAACGAAAAGTTCGAAAGTCACAAATGACATCTGTCAATAAGAGGGAAAAAGGAGACATCAAACTGAACTGAGGGCTAAAGATGAGCCCCAGGATCGAATAAGGACAAATAGCGAAAAACATCGAGGAAAACTACGACAAATCATATACAAAATTCGGCGCAAAACACACTTGACTTGACTTGAAAATAATCCAGTGCATGACGGTCAACTAAAGGGTAAGGATCATATCGAAAAGTGATTTAAAATGAATGCGGCACACGAGAGGTAAGCGTTTTCCTTAGTTAATTCGTATATAATAAGCACATAGATTTAACTGAATACTTTTCCCTGTAAACGCGAGATTCCAGTATCGTCTCCTGCACCTCAGCTTAACGAACATTTAGAAAGGTGTGTATGATATATACGGCTTTATACCAATTTCAAATAGTTTTATTTTAATTCCTTTTAGAATGCTACGCGACTTGGATTCACCGCTATCAACGTTCGACGACTCTGAGGCTGATCCAAATTATTCACCCAAATGTTGCATGCAAATACAGCAACAGATCGAAGATATTGAACCACAAAGCAATCGAAGGTTGGAGACCCAAAGTTGCTCTTATCCAATAACAATCCAACAAATTGCTCCAAATGAATTCATTGCAGAACTTTGCGCTACACGTGAATCTGATGGAAACAACTCGAGGAAAGGAGCCCGGAAACCAACGAATTGGAAAAACAGTTTTGCGAAGGGGTTAAGGTAATCTGGTAAGCAATACTTGGACGTGAAAAGCAATAAGCATAAAGCAAGTTGTCTTAAGCCAGCAGCAAGCTGTGATAAAACTTGTGTGTTTTCAATTGTTATATTCTCCGATGATGACCGAAAAGCGGTCCACGATGCGTTTTGGACATTAAATGACTGCGAAAAAAGTCATTTTTATGATAAATTTGTGAACAGAATACCTGCTCGACGAAAACGTACATTGCAAACTAAATCTATGAAAACTTATTCGTATCACTATTCGCTGCAAAATAAGGGACACGCATTTCAGATTTGCCAGCGCTTTTCCTTAGCAACTTTAGACATAAGTCAGCAAAGAATGGTATTACTTTTTTAAAAATCATTTAAATTCGGAGACACCTGCAGCACAAAAAAAGGGAAAACATGTGAATGGATTCGCATTACTGCCGTGCCAAAACTTTTAAGCAGTATTTGGCTCCAAATTTAAATATTACAAAAATCCGCAAACTGTACATTCAAGAATATTCAAATCCAGTTAAACTCCATAAATACTCTGAGATATTTAGCACACACTTCAACTCGTCCTTCTTTAAGCCGAAAAAAGATATGTATGATATATGCGCAATATTTAAGAACTTATCTTCCCCAACAAATACTGAACGTTTGGAGTTCGATAAACACAAACAAAGCAATGCTGCTGCCAAACTTGAAAGAGAAAAGGATCTCAAGTTAAGGTCAATGGGACTAGATGTAACAGCTATCATATCATATAACTTACAAAATGTATTTGGTCTGCCTCGCGCCAACGTCTCAAACTTTTTCTATAAGCGGAAATTTAGCGTATACAATTTGACAGCACATTGCAGTTTGAATAAATTGACGTACTGCAGTAGTTGGCATGAACTATAAAGTTGACGATCAGGAAACGACATTGCTAGTGCAATTGGATTGTGTTTATAATGGGATTGAAAAGTACTTGAAAAACTTGGAAATTTATAGCCCTGTTTTCTTATTGATAATGTTAAAAAAAAACTAATTATAAAAATATCAAACTAAAGATATTGCAGATGAAACCAGGGAACTTTTTTAATTACAACGCTGTCAATTTGAATTTTCAAATGGTGCCACCCAAAGGTGAAGCAAATCAAATATTGCAGCTCAGATTTGACTACGTTATTTTATAAAAAAAAGCCATATTGACCGGAGCTTTTTAGCGAGTAAATTATTAAACCAAAAAAATTACAAAAAAAAGCGGAGGCCGCATCGTAAAAGAAAGACTTACCAATAATTGATGAATTCAGTATTTCACAAGTAAAATTACTTAATGCTAAAATGTTCTTAACTGCAGAGAAAAAACAGGACATTATGTCAATGCTGTCGTATTGCCGGCGGTTGACCAAACATTTTACAAGACTATCATTAAATGAAATGAATTCATTTTTGTTTTTTAAATTTTTTGTTTGCAGTAAATGAAAATGTTTGTTTTTGAATATAGTTTATGTAAAACTGGAATGGAAAAAATATTGTTTTTTTTTTGTTTTGTTATACTTATTAAAAAAATTTTTATTTTCTGACTACCACAAATTTTCACTTTTCTGCCACACTATAAGCCATTCACACTAGTGAAAACTTTAAAGTGATCAGGTCTTAAATGGTCTATATCCTGACATTTTCTTGTATATCCTAAATATTTTACACATACATAGGAAGTCATTGTACTAAATGCGTTCTATATCCAGTCGTAACGTTTTTGATAATTTATTGAATTTTAAATATAAGACTAACTTAATTTTCTTAAAGATAGGATTTCATTTACAAGTAGACATGCTTTCTAGTGAGATTCCTTAATGAAGTATACAGTAAAAAGAAGTAAGTCACTTTTCTCACGAGATAAAATTTAAAAATCGGTTTCTACAAAATGAACTTTTTGGTCTATAAGTACTGAGGTGACGAAATGTAAATCTGAATGTATGAAGACTGAGAGAGTTTGATTAATACATAATTGTGAAAATTTGTTTGATTCATTGATTCAGATTAAAAATTTTTAAATATTTTGAAAAACTAATTATTTCACGAATCCAAAGATTGTTACTGTTCATAGCGAAATTAATGAATTTTGTTTCACTTGGGGAAATGATTGTAGATAATCTCGATTGAAAAAATTATATAGGTATGCATTACCTAAGTATCTAATTATTATTAAACAACAATTCCGAAAGTTTTTGGAGCTGCCCAATGATTTAATAACGAAAAAAAAAAATTATTAACGGAATATTCTGGCCTTTTAAGACGTTGCATGGGAAAAGCATTGGTATTATATGTTTTTTATATTTAAATGATTGTGAAATAAACAACTGTCTTGGTTCCTCAGCTCAAGCTGGCAGAAAAGCTCCAATTTTATTTTTGACTGAAGAATGCAAGTTTTGACATTTTCTCAGCGTTGATGACTGGCGCATTATGTTTAAAGTTGGTGATAATGCAGTTTGGCGAAAAAGGGGTAAAGTTTGAAAAAAATATCAGTGAAGTATTTCTTAGAAAGTCTGGACAGTTAGTCATAATTTCGCATCATTCATTTATGGGTGTATAGTAAGATTGCTATAGGGTATTAAAAGGAAATATACCAAAATCATAAACACCTTCTCCCTCCTCGTTCTTAACTCAAGGCTCCTGTATAAGCTCCTGAAGTTTGAACCATCAGTTGTGGACTGCACTGTCCAGCTTTCTCTTTTCGTTTCAGCATGAAAATTCCATTAGCATCCAGATATTGCCAAATTATTTTTTTTTATTAATATTATATAAATTTTTGATGCTAACATAGTAAAATTCAGTGCCACCTAAAATAGAAAATCGGTCAGTCGTTACCCCCTGGATGAGTTGAATGCGAAGATAGTGGACCGGTAGCGGCCGACATTATACACTTCTTGCCTTGTCTTACTGCTGGTGTTTTTCACATAATGGTAGCTTAATTTTGTTCGAACACCATAATTACCTGGGCTGCCCTGCAATTTGTTGCAAATTAAAGGAAACGTTTTTAATTTTTTTTCCCAACAATTTTTTTTCAAATCGACACTTTGTTAACGAAATTTTCCAGGAGTGCTAATTTTATAGTTTATATATATAACCCTGTTTGCTTTAAATTTAATATTTGCAAGAAAACTGAATCTGATATTAATTACCCCGGCTATGAGGATTTTTCCAACATACCTGCACTTTTAATCAAGATACCTTTTGTAAGCTTTCGATCACAAAAAAAATGCAAAAAATTTTTCTTTTACTGAAAATTTCTTAATGATATAATTTTATACATTTTGAGAATAATTTAAGACTAGAAAGGAATAATTAATAAATATAAAAATTAGTTTTTGAAAAGAGCGTTGCTTCAAGATCCGCACTAAAAAATAGAAAATAATTACTTCCTTCACTTAGTGAGTACCTACACCGTAAAAATTCTCCAGAGCCTTCATTTGATATTGAATTAAATATTGAAATTATATTATATTTGTGTATAAAATTTTCAAAGTACACAAAGAAAGCAAATTCAAAGTGAAGTAATTTAATTAAATATTTTGATAAACACTATGAGCTCCAAAATTAAATTTTTGCACTGTAGTGTTAAAATTTCAACTGCTCAGACTTGCTTTCTTTGTGTTTTTATTTTATTAAATGCAAAATGTATGATTGTACGCATTAAGTCAAGGGAGAAATTATTTGAAATTTTTGGTGCGCATTTACAAGCATTCGTATTAAAAATATTATTTTTATATTTTCTATTGCATTTGATTAGTTCTAGGGGGCAGGTGGAGGGGCGATCGCCCCGATCGCCCCCACTGTTTCTACCGTTGGCACTATATAGATAACGGAGTACTACACATAATGTCGCCGAAGCATAGGTGCGTATAATTTTCTCTTTTATCCAAAGAAAACTTCACTCAACAGTCAACAATAACACTGAAACTAACCCTATAAACTGAATCTACACTCTATGAATTTTCATTCTAAACTAATATGTTGTTGATAGTTTATTAGTTTTCTAAGCAATTATATTGAATCGAAACGCTATGCTAAACCTTAATCTATGTTAAATTCGAGATATCCACTATCACATCACGTACCTGTTACGGGAGTTGCTAATATATTGATGATAACGGTATTAATCTTGGAACTTCTCCAGTTTTAAAATTTTTCCATTCTTATCTAAAAATATGCGAACATTTTTCAACAAAAAAATTAGAATCAAATCAAAACTATTTAACGCGGTTCTGGGGATGCTATGCGCTCTTCTAAGCGCCAGCTAACAAAATACTCGTTAGTACAAGAAAAATATAAATTATTTCAATTACTACTTATATTTAATAATCTATATAAATAAAAATGAAATGATATTCGTTGGTAATCGCATCACTTGAGAACGGCTGGACACATTTGGCTACTTTATCTTTTAAATGTTCATAATAGTCCGAGTAAGGTTTTTAGCGAAAGAAAAATTAGATCCGGCAACCCCTTCTTGGTATTGCCATACAAAACTTTGGTTTTTCACTGTATACTTGGAAGCTGTATGAGAAGGTGTCGACGTGGAGATCTCATATTTTGTACATGGCGTTTTCATATTTTGTACATGGCGTTTTCATATTTTGTACATGGCGTTTTCATATTTTGTACGTGGCGTTTTCATAAAAAATGAAAATACAGGTCTAAAGTTGTGCAAATCGGGCAACCCATTCTTGGTGTTGCCATACAAAACTTTAGTTTTCACTATGTATTTGGACACTGTCTCATGCGTCGATGTAGAGGACTGCAATTTTGTACACGGGGCTTTTTTTAAAAAAAAGGGAAATGAGACCAATCGGACAACCCCTTCATATACATACATATACACATATAATATATATTAGGGCACTGCCGTCACCCCCGGAATATAATAGAAAAGCCATGAAGTCGCCGAAGGCACCGAAACATTAAAAGGCCTTATCGTGCCGGGTACAGCATGCAGTAAGAGCTCACTCTCACTGCTTTTTGTATACTCGTCATGGAAGAAAAACTAAAATTTCATTTTAAACAGGTCCTAAAGCCTAGAACTGTCGCTCCTACAGCTAAATGAAGTTAAAACAAATTGCAGCCAAATATGTTTTCTTTCTAATAGTTAAAAAAAATAGCACGTAGAACAAATTTATGGAAATTATAGCGTCTGAACAAAATACAAGCAACTTTTATATGAAAAATTCCTGCAGTAAGACAAGGCAAAAAGACCGTGGATGTTGCCTGCTGACCGGCCCGCTGCTCTCTTTTTTCGACTTTGTTCATGGCTTGTATATTCCGGGGGTTACGGCACTGCCAGAGACCGCGTCGGCGTAGAAAGCTACACTCTCCCACACTCACGTGAACGTATGCACGAGCCCAGATATACGAGACACACGCAAACACACACACACACACCCACACACACCCACACATAAACCCTAGAGTACGGCATGGCTTGATCGATATATTTATATAGTAGGTATGCATCTCTAACCAATCCACCCCCTTCAACCCCTACCCACTCAAAACTAGGCATCTCTATTATCGCAGGCAAACGCCGGCGGGCTCCCCTAGTATAAAATAAAACAAAGAAATAAGTGCTGGTTATTAAATAGCAATAAGCAAATTATAAATAAGCTTTTCATAAAAATTACCTTCCCACTAAATAATCGTTTGTCGTCCGTTCATAGTTTGTATAGCTCTTTAACACTGGATTGCACACACGTTGGGTACTCATTATGGTTGACTTCTTGCAAATCCTTCGAGAATACTTCACAAGCCATGAAACAGACTCCTTCACTACAATATGAGAGCCCCAACGAAATCCTAAAATTCTAAAATATTTGCAGTGTTCTTATATATGTAAAACTGACAAAAGTTTGATTTGAATAGGTTTTCCGCCCTAAACTACTATCCATACAGAAAAATGGTGTTCTTATAATCTTAAGCTCGCTTTCTTACATTCCGAACCGGAATAAAATTATTATACCTTTCCTAACAAAATTATTTAATAAAATTTATCTGAACCAAATGACTACGTTTCCTCAAACAAAAACTCTCAGTTGAGTAATCATTGTATATACCGCTGTGCAGTCATGGCATGCTGTGAGCTGATAATATAGAGCATTGCCGTCTTTATGTTCCAGGCCGTGATAATGATTTACAAAACGATTTTGCTATTTACGAAAGTATTAGAGTGGTACGATTTCGCACTTCTCTTAGCATTTGTTGTTATGGAAAAATGCATTACTTTCAACTTCAACCTTCTGAACAATGTAAATAAGCCTCCGTACTAAAAATTTTATTCAGGAATTGTGTTATTTAATTCCTTGTGCATTTACTAGCATAAAAATTTAAGTACTTTCTTTAAGAAAATTGTTTATATTTTATTACTCAAACATAACACTACACATAAAAATGAGAAAATGCGTTGAATTCTGTTGCCTTCATACCAGCTTTCATTTCTCTATGTGTTTTCTCGCAGAGAAATGAAAGCTCACTTCAAAGTGGGAGCAAATAGTTCTTAAATCAGATCTACTTTTGTTTGAAACTGATTTTTTTTTTTGAAAATGTATAAAAACCAAAAGTATGAATTATACTACCATAAAGGCAACAAATTTGCCTATAAAATAGGCTAATATTTGAATTACCTTTAAATTATAATTTAAAAGTTATGATGAGTTAAACACAGAAAACCGTTGCCGTCCGTTCGATTCACAGCGCAATGAGCAAGCGCAGCTTGTGAATATATGAGGCAAATGTGTACCTCTGCCGATTCATGGAATAAAAAAAATACTTTAAGTCATGTTTGAAATGAAAAAAAATGAATTATTTGATATGGAATGTTGGAAATATTTTTAATTTGATAGAAGCATTACGGGATAATATAAAAAAATGGTTAACATTGTCTTTTTGTCTTTATTATATTTAAGAAGTTACTGTGTGTTAAACATTGAAAGACTTATACCGTCGACAGACGACCAAAAATAATTTCCAATTATGTAATTGAAAATTATTTTTAATTTCCAATTAAATATATGGTGACAGACTAATTTGACATTTAAATCAAATTTTGTTTGCAACAGCCAGTATCAGTAGACAGCAGCCAATTGAAATGTTTTACCAGGAGCTATTATATCTAACAATTCTTTTAAATAGACGTAAGATACTAAAAAGACATATTTATAATAGTGCACGAAGGTTCAGAGTAAATAGAAGATGCATGTTAATCCTTGCAGCAGTGTGGAGACGATATTCTGTTAGAAAAAGGAGAACAATTTGGACTGTAGTAAGTATAATCGTACTTGTTACTTACTATTAATTTTTTTATACTTATATGTAACTTTTAAGGCCCGAAATAAAAATTCTGGGAAGAAGATGCTCCGCTTCAGGACAATAACAAATTTAAAGAGAACTTTCGTATGAGCAGAGGCCTACTTAAAGAGCTAAGTGAACGCCTGCAATCCTTGAGACGGGATGACACTGTTATGAGAGATGCAATTCCACTAGAAAAGCGTGTTGCGAGAGCACTTTATTCACTGGGGTCATTTGCGGAATATCGAACAGTTTCCAATGTTTTCGGAGTTCGGAGGTCTACAGTTGGTGAAATAGTTCGGGAAGTTTGCGAGGAAATTTGCACAAAAATGGAGAAAAAGTTTATCGTTGGATATCCCCCTACCTAAAAATTTAGGGAAAACGTTGCTGGAGTTGCCGCACTAGGCTTTCCGCAGTGCTATGGTGCCATAGGTAGACTAAAATTTCCAATAATAGTTATTCAATATTAATAAATAAATTGTATTGTAGATGGGTGTCATATAGAAGTAAACGTTCGAAAGAAGACGCTACCGATTATTACAATTATAAGGGTTGGCACTCGGTGGTTCTACTTGCGATTGCAGATTACAGGTACCAATAAATATTATTTAATATTAATAATCTTTTAATATATATGTTTTAGGATGTCGCTTCACTTATATAAATGTGGGATCACCAGGTCGCAACAATGATTCCTACATCTTCGAAAGTTCACTCCTGAAAAATACACACATAACAAACCCTCTTTTTCAAAATAATTCAAGGTCAATATCGGGCGAAAATGTACCTGTGCTGTTAATTGCAGATTCTGCATTTAGACTTTCTCCTTTCCTAATGAAACCCTATCCGACATCAACAAATAGAGCTGAACGTGACTTCAATTACCATTTATCAAAATGTAGGACGGTAATTGAAAATGCATTTGGCCATTTAAAGGCCAGATTCAGAAAAATCGGCAGGGGTTTAGAAGTTAACATAAATAACACCGCTCTAATTGTTAGAGCTTGCTGCATTTTACACAACTTTTGCGCAATGTACAATGATGCAGTTTGGAGCTCTTGGACCGAAGAAGCTATTTTAAATCAGAAAGATCAACCCACATATAATACTAGTGTCGGAGAAACTAATACGATAGCTAAAAAAATACGAGACGCCATTGCTCAGGATGTTTGTAAGTAAAGCTTTGCAAAACATTTTAATTTATGAGGGATTTATTCATATTTTTCTTCTTAAAAAAATAAAACAGATTCTTAACAAAATTCAATTAAAAAAATTCATAGCAGCCATCATATCAAAATAAGATCAGTCTTCTTAAAAAAAAAACAAAACAATTCTTTACAAGACTCAAATAAAAGAAAAACATTAATTTTTAGAAAACATGTCATCATAACATAACATACACTTATAGCTTGATTTCAGAATGTCTCCTAATAGTTCAGCTATTTTTTCATTTCTCCTAGTATTAATTCGTCCGTATTTCTTTTCCTTTCTTTAGCTCTTACCGGTGACGCAGCATTGGACAATGATGCTAATCCTAGTGTTGCGCGAGATGATGCTTGCGCTGAGGAAGATGTGGAGCAGTTAATAGCGGGTTCAGAAACTTGATGCATAATATCGGAACATAACGTTTCAGGCTGAATGTCTATTGTATCTAAGAAATAAATTTTTAAGAAAATAAGAACTACTTGCACTTTACGTTTTTTTTTTACCTTCAGTGAAGCTCTCGTGAACAAGGCTCTGGTCATTATATTTCAGTCCTCCGAGGATTCTGTGTACTTGTTCATAAAATTTCCAAGACGAGGGAGATCCCTCAGATGGTCCTATACTTTTTCTTTCACTTCTAAAATTCCAATAATACTTTAAATCAAATTTTATTTATAACTTCTAAAAGTACCTATATATCTGCGTTAAATTTGAAATTTTTATATGAACTTCAGCTGCACTTGCAATTATGCTCTGTTCCCGTAGAGCGCATGATATGTATTCATAAACATGGGAATTTCTCTTCGTTTTTCTCAAGTCTGCTAAATTCTCTGCCCATAAAGCTATACAGCTTCATCAAACCACAACACTCTTCGCTTATTTTTTTTCACTTTTTCCATAATTTAAACAAAAAAAAAATTTTTCCTCGTTTTCCTCCAAAATTAACACGTTCTTAAACGTCACAGACCAGCTGTGTCTGGAAGCTGTCACTGTTAGTGGCGCTTTTGCGATAATCCTCAAAAACCAAACTCAATTATGTCATTGCCAAGATATGGCTATTATGTGTTACTTTGTGAGATAATTAAAACGTCAGGGGTAACACACGACAGAGATTATCTTGTTGATGTAGATAATTTAGAATTATGGCTATCGTCTGTCGGGGGTATTATCTTTTTTCATATATCTCAATAGGCAAGCACAAAGCTCTGATTGCTATCTAGTGTGATTTGTGGTATGAAGGCAACAGAATTCAACGCATTTTCTCATTTTTATGTGTAGTGTTATGTTTGAGTAATAAAATATAAACAATTTTCTTAAAGAAAGTACTTAAATTTTTATGCTAGTAAATGCACAAGGAATTAAATAATAAAATTCCGGAATAAAACTTTTAGTACGGAGGCTTATTTACATTGTACAGAAGGTTGAAGTTGAAAGTAATGCATTTTTCCATTAGAACAAAGGCTAAGGGAAGTACGAAATCGTACCACTGTATACATTCAAAGAATTCGATGTCACGGCCTGGAACATAAAGACGGCAATGTATAGAGTGTAGCTAACTACAGATTCGGACTCCGGCTGCACATACCTATACACATGCAATTATTACTCAGCTGAGAGTTAGCGCGTAAAATGGCAAGGTTACTTTGTAATTAAAACTATTTTAGTAAGTACAGCATTTCGAAAGGTAAGAACGAAACTGTAATTTACTAGAAAACTATTTTCCTGTATGGATAGGAGTTTAGGCTCTATCGCATATATCAAGTCAATCGTTGGCACTTTTCCATAAGTATAAATATAGAACATTTCACAGAACGGACTCCCAATGCAAACATAAAGATTTCTGTTTCATGGTTTGGGAAGATTTCTCGAGGGTTTTGCCTCTTGCTAACGTTCATACGGATATTATCCAAAATGGTATGCTATACAGACGACCTGATAATTTTAGTACAGGTAGTTATGAAACGAAGCTTTACTGACAAATTTGAAATGGTATCCTACAAGTTGCGAACTTTGCTTCAGGTTTCGGGCTGTGAATCAATTCACTAAATACCGATCTCTAGGCTGCCACTAAGAAAAGGTATATTCCTACTTTGAACCTGTCCTCTATTGGCTCTACATGTTTGGAACTAAGAGATCAAAACACATACGAAGTTAAAAATATTGGTGTAAATTATAAATTTTATCTATTCGTGGGATGTTATAGCTTTTATGTATATCAACATTAAATCAAGTTTTATAAAATGAAATACACGTATATGTGGGAGCCAAAATACCTTAACCCCATCTACCGATCAGTAGACGCCACAGCAGCAAGCTCAAGTACAGTGGAATGCAGGACGACAACTCAAAGAGAAACACCGATGACTACCAAGTGATGTCTATCAACATTTGACACAACTCTTTTACATTTCATCGATTGTTTAAAATACAATCCGTCAATAAATTTGTACAAATTACGCACAGTGATTCTTATTTTACCGGCGCAGCTCCATATTCCCACTAAAATGGGGGCTGAACCGGGATGGAATTGCGCTGTCGATATTGAAGATAGTGAAGTTTTACGCATTCATCAGATTACGAAGTTTAAGAAAACATAATTTCACGAAATATGATAGTTGTCAGAAAGTGAGGGGAGCTTGCAAAGAGGCAGAGAAGGAACAGAAGCAGGACGACATTCACGCAAAGAGGATTAAGACCCCACGAGGAGGAAAAATTACATTCCCGACGAGGAATTGCATATTCGTAGGACTGAGAATACAAAATTAAATTGGAAAAATCAACGAGGAGTTATTGTCGCAAGCTGAGATCCAAGCTGAAATTGTCCTGATTGCACGTGAAACAATACCCACAAGTTAAGCATTCTTGCCTCTTGAAGTGCCACATAAAGTGAATGCCGTATTAACATTTTTTATTATATTTTAGTCAGACAAGGAAACTAAATAATATTTAAAAAAAAACCCCAGTTCCAGACGTAAGGTATGAAGTAGAATAACACTAGAATATGAGCAAAAAAACCGTTCGTCAATATAACATTCCAATTCTTCAAGATTGTTATTTAATTTATCTCTGAAATAGGCTCTGTTTGCAGATCGAATTAAAGTTCTAACTCTGTTGCGGACATTTTTGTACCTGGAGAGCATCACAGGAACACGCATCTGTCTGTATCGGCCAAAAAGAAAATCTCCGTCAGCCGTAATATGCGAATCCCACTAGTTATCCATTGACATTTGGTTGACTTAAGACGAAAGCTTCGAATTAGAACGTAATTATTGTAAAGAGCAGTAAATGTTTGTAGGAGAGAGCGACTTATAGATCAATAGAGTTGGATGAGTAAATATCGTCCCAAGTCAATCCGTGGCACTCAGCAAAAACATGCTTAAAATTACGATAAATACCTAATGACCTGTTCATTTGACAAGGGTTTCGATCTAAGATTATAGTTTAAAATGTCATGGCCGAATTCACTAGAAGGGCTAATTTGACTATGAAATTGAGCTTTGTCGTAGTCAACTGTGAGCAAATAATCGAGTTGCGACGGGCTTGATGTATTAAAGTAGGTTGGTTGATTATTGCTTTTCCAAGCTTTAAAGTCTATTGTAAATTATCTGAGAATGCAAAGAGAGTTCACATTCATATCGTCACAGATAGCGACATTACGATTTCGTAAAATGGATTGTGAAACTGATTCTTTAAACTCTGTAGCTGCATCAATGTTGAAGCAATTAGCAGGATAGTAAGTACTGACAGGAACACATTTGTCAAAATCCGTATCTATCTCGACGCAAAGCAATTCAATTTCGTCACACGAAAAAGAGGAGTTAATCACAGATGCTTTTAAGGAATTATGCACGCTGACAGCAACTTACGACCGACACGATCATTCCGAAAAATACTGTAATTGGGTAAAAACAAGCTCTGTAAAGAAATATTTTCATTCAGCCCAGTTTCACAGACAAGTATAGTATAAACTTGTGACCCAGATAAAATGTCCTGCAATAGAGCGACCTTGTTACGCAGACTTCTAGCATTGAGATAAGTCACATTTCATCCATTATATCGAGAAGATAAAAACATTGACAAGCGCCCTCACCACGTCCAAAATCATCCACGCACAGAGACCAACAGACCTGCAAGAACCGAATGTTCTGCTCAACATAACGCACATTAGAGGTAATAAGATGATCAGTGAAATATGAAGAATTATAAAATTAAAGCTAAGAAGTCTACCCATTACGTGATATAAAATATATTTATAATACAAATCAGAATTTAGAAAATTTACAATGAAGGAATTAAATAAATTCAGAACAATTCAAAAATTCGAAAACAATCACAAAAAAAAAAGAAACTTATGGAAGCAGTCACATATTATTCGTCTGCATTAACTGCTTCGCCGATCTTATTAAACAAAACGTCCCGTGCTGGTATTATAACTGAAATATAAACATTTCCGCGTCGGCTAAAATAAAATTTGTACTGAGCTCGTTTAACTTAAATTGACCCTGCCTCTTAAATTTCTGAATCAACTCTCTTTGTTCTCAAATTGAAGAGAACTTCATAACTAACGGCTTGTTCTGTACATTACGTTTCTCTTATACCGTTTTCCATTGATCAAGTTTTCTAGCAGAAGTGTTACACTTTTCTTGGAGTATTACACCGAAATTGTTCCACTGACCTGCACTACTAGCAAAAGTGTACGTCAAATAAGTCTGATGCTACACCGGAAAAATCGGCGGTGTTACACCGAAAAACGCACACATCTACATGAGAAATGTCACAACTGAATGTCATTGAGCATTACATATCAATCTTCAACTATTACTCTACCAAATTCATCCGTTATTCGTGATGTTATTTTTTTCAGAAAATTTCAATCTGACAAATTACACGGATATGAGCTACTATTGCATTCTCATCGCGTCAAAAGTTGTTCCGAACTAGGTTTTTTTAGATTGACGTACGCTTTTCTTAAAATATTAATGGAAATCGTCTTTAATGATGTGACTGTATTCGTAATGCGGTTGAATACGGAGATAAAATGTGCTTAATTTTGGTACAAATATCGGACAGTAGCTGCTGGGGACTTTCATCGCGGCATTGATGTATACCAGGGATCACTGCATCAGAAAGTCTATTTTCACGTTGTTAACCTTTGCAATTTTCTTCTGGGTAGATGACACTACCTTATCAATGTTTTTTTTTGTTTTTTGGTTTATTCGATCTTCAAATGCTTCAAACCTCTCCGATGTAACATCGATCAGCTTGTTTATTAGAGTTTTTTCAAGAAGTTCAAAGCGATCAACGGAACTAACTGAACTCGATTTGCTAGACTGAGGGCAGCCACTACCGTCAACCACACTCTGGTTCTTCGGCGCACCTTTCATCGAAGCGGGAGAGTTATCAGCTGGTACTTTGGAGACTTTTTTAGAATTTGAAATCTCGTTCTTTTCCAGGGCGAATAACAAACGAACTGCACTTCAGAAGTTTAAAAATTAATTATTTATGTCGGATATAGATATGAAACTATATTGCTGGACACTTAATTGAATATTTCGGATACATCTGGTGGAAATAGGCAATAAAACCACACAGTAAAAAATTTCCAGTTGAAATAACGCATTTTATAGGGTCACTATAGATCCACTATATTTTGAAAGTTATTTTAAGTAATGGGTAAAATTCAAAAATGACTCTAAAATTTGTGTTAAATTAAGTAACCAAAAATCCACAAAGGGAGTTTTTTAAGACAAAAATGTAGTTCTAGTGAATATACATATATATTTCGTTATATCGACCTTTAAGTGAGTTGCTTTTAGCCAATCTAAGCGTTATTTCAACTTGCGGCTTTGACTTAAAATAATTTTTCTGATAAAATTACTCCAACTATGGTATGTGCGTTAATTGCACTTTTGTGAAAGTCAAAAGTACCCTATTTTTGGGAGGAACAAATAAAAGATGCATTCAAATTTTGGAAATTTATTTCTTTAAATTTATCGAATTTTTTAAAAAGTTGTTATATCTTAAACTTATGAACATTTTTTCAGTATTAATATTATATTTCAATTCAAATGTTTCTTTTGTAATCAATTGTTCGTAACCAAGCTCTTCCAGGTTTTATTTCACATAATCACTCAGAACAAACAGTTTTATTTTCACACGCGAGATTTTTATACTTCGGCACCATACAACTGAATGAACAAGAAGCTTGCCAAGCGAAACACGTTGCCCTCTTGCGTAGAGTCAAGTTATGGAAGGGGTAGAATTAATACACCCAGCTCAGTAAAAATAAAACACACATTGAGTCAATTTGACCCTACTACTGCGTTAAATAGCGTTTAACCCAGTTTTTGGGTTATTATGATAAAGTCGTGAGTTATTTTGACTCAAATAGGCGTTGTTTGTTTTTTAACTCTTTCGGATATACTTAAAATAACTTTTGAAAACTAATGAAATTCACGCATACATATTTCATTGACTCACCTACGCATTTTTCATTTGACTCATTTATTTTTTACCGTGCAGAGCTACATGTCTTCTCCAGAGATGTGTCTTGACTGACTGATTGTTTTAATTCTAAGACGAGCTTTACCATTTCTAATAAGTAGAAATATATTGTAATAGAACTGGAAGCCGTAATACCTATGATAACGTGAACAGTTGTTTTGAGACAAAACTCTTTAAGTTTCCATACATTCAGATTTACCCTGAACACCATTCTGTGTACCTTCAGATTGAAAATTCTTGTATTTGTCTAAAATGATTAGATACATTCAGAAACACAACGAATCTAGCTTTAAATTGTGCACGTTTTTTAAATTTTTCCGCAGCTTCGAAATTTCTCTAAAATGTCTCTTACAAGTAAAGCCATGCACATTCAGGTTAGAAAAGCATGTATTATTGTATTTTATGAATACCTAGCATATATACATAAGAATAACACATTTAAAAAGTTATCTACATTAACTTTCAAATCATTTAGAAGGGTTGAAAATTTGGAAGTTTTTAGATGTGCGGATAATTAAATATCATAAAAATATCTTTGAATAAATGTCCATACCAAAATAGATTCATTTTAATATGACAACTGAAAGATGCGGTATAGTTAAAAATAATAATCTAGTGCTTTAAAAAAATTTCGAAATCTATGTTTAATGGGATATATCGTGCCTCTATATTAGAAAGTCGTATGTGCATTTTTTTATGATTTTAGTAAATCAACTTTAAAATTTTGAACTTTCAAAAGTAAAAACCCTATAATAGAATTTTTTCATTTTTCCTTCATTGCATTAGTATTGATATTCCAATGAAGTTACGAAAAACCCATATTGCTAGGTAATAAAAAACTTAAAGAAAAATTGTAAACAAAATAAACTTGGTCAAAATTAATTATTTGCTCGTACGATTTTCTAGACGAGATCAATATTTTAAGAAACAAATAAAAAAGCTACAATTCTTATGCTACCCTAGATGAATGCCCGTATGAAATTTCGTATGGTCATCCTTGAACAATTTTAATTTTTGCAGTGCTTTTTCGCATATATTTCTAGAACGATTTTTCGGACAGAAAAAATGATTACCATCAATTTCATACGATTTCGTATTCTGAAGAAGTTTTTAGTGCAATAATCGTTTTCACAGTATCTGTATAAAACCTAAATTTTTATATGGCAACATCAAGAAGAGGTTGCCCGATATTCCATTTTTGAAATGTTACTATGAAAACACCATGTATCCAATTTCAGCTCTCTATATCAACGCGTTCTCTGGCAGTGTCTAAATATATAGTGGAAACCCCATGAAGGAGTTGCCCGATTTGTGTCATTTTCGAACATAATTTCACCTTTTTTTTTGTTAAATGCACTTACAAAATTTCAGCTCTCTAAATACACGCCTTTTCGAGTTATCATGCGCACGGACATGCTAAAATCAAAATAACTTTTAATATAATGCGTAGGTGTCCAATCCATTTTGCTCTACCATCATTATTACTATGTGTTGCAAACGGAATGACGAACTTAGTATACCAATTGATTTCATCATCTAGGGTATAACAAGCTTGCTACTTTTATAATAAATTCTTATATAGAAACTGTGAGAATTTATATTAATACTTCATTTTATCGAGATAATACCAATAGCTTTAACCATGTAAGAATTGTGCTAGATAAGAAAGAAACTGGAAACCACACTTAGAGCCTTCGCAATGTAACAGTAATGGTTGCAGTAATAGGAAGAGTAAAGGTTGAAGTCATCGAGGCCGTAAACAAGCCGACTATAATCCCTATTGTAGAAATAGTGGATGGTTGTGCATTTATAAGAAGATTATTGGTTGAGGTTCGTGGACGTCGTAAATAAGTCGTCGTTACTCCTTATTGTGGAGATGGTGGATGTAGTTGTCTCACTCATAGCTGCAGATGTTAAATCTTTTTTCAAATTGTATTGTTCAGTTATCTACGTGTCATGCACCCACGATACTTTGCTACAGAGAGACAATGTTTCAATTTATATTAAATAGCTTTGACAATCTTGACTTATTATTTTCTCAATAATTTTAATTTTTTTTTTCACACTTACTTTAAGCGAACTGGACTTTGTAACTTTATTTGTACATGTTTCAAGACTATTTCCCGACACTCTCGTATTGCTATATTCTAAATGGATTTGCAGTTGATATTCTCTAGTTAGCAAGTTCCATCAATATTATATGTAATCAACGACAATTTTAGAATCATCAGTTTATTCACGTGCCTCTTAATCACATAACTATGAATATATTTTACAAGAAAGCAGTATACATATTGCAACTTCATCAACTAACTTTGAAATCGATATTAAAGTCAGTTAAATTCCATTTCAATTTATCAGGAACTATTATGGAGAGCTTAATAGAGAGAAAACATAAATTTGCAGTTAAATAGAAAGCCTCTTTAAACCTCTTAAGACTTTAAACGTATAATTTAATTTGGAAACTTCATGTTATGGAACTTTAAATTGCTGGCATGTCAAAGACTTAAGTAAACTTGCCTCTATAATTTTGCATATGTATTTGTTTACATCTCTTAACTTTTAGAGGCTACATAGATATGTAATTATAATGAGAATCTCAAAATTTCTGGATTAAGTTTGAATGGTTTCCTGGCCGAATCAAAGTGTATAATAAACCAAAGATCACTTGACAAAGGTAAATTATGGAGGAATATTATAGATAAATATATATTGAAATTACTTAATCGAATCGCTAGTATAGATAAGGAACGCGACAAAACACATTTACCCCCAGCTAGTTGTATCTGATGATGCTGATAGTATTCTTGACACACTACTACACTTCTACTTTTACATAGGTAACCGAATACAATAATGGTGTAATAGTTAATAGCGTTCTACGCAGATGCTTTGTAAAATCACTTGCAACAAATCAAGTTGGATGCAGTTAAAAGTCTCATTAAAAGTTTTCCTAAAATAGGTGTTCCGTTGAATTTTAGGGGGGATTATCACTGAAAAAAGCTCACGATTTCTGCTTTCAAAAGCTTAGTGGAACATAAAACGCAGAAAAATGTGCAATTTTAAAATTGAAATAAACCACTATAAGTACGTGTATGATACTATGATATTCGTATGCATTGTACACGCCTTTTATCAGGTAAAGATATATAATTGCTTTTAGACTTTAAAACACTGTCTGCGAATGCAGGCTGCAGCCCGTAGAGCTTCCAAAACCACATCCTTCCATCTGACGGTGATAAAATGAATTAAAAACTCCACACTGTATGGAAATATATAAAATCAAGAAATGTTTTCCATTAGCATGGTTAACATTATTGACCTTATGTGCTTCATCATAACACTAAACAATTTCAGTTTTTTAAAATAAACAAAAAAAGGTCTGATCTTTGTTACAAATTGAACTTTCTTTGAATTAATGTCATATTTTTGGTAGTAATTTCTCTATGAACCTCTATAACCGAAAATAATTCAATAGTAATGAAAACTTTTTTATTGGTTTTGTTTCCGTGACTTCCTCTTCCACCTCAAGATCTTCTATACTCAAGTACCAATTTATTTACTTGAAATTTTATGAATTGTAGAGTTTGTTAAAGCTAATTACATACAGAGAAAATCCCGATATCTTTATTTTTGACAAATCATTACCTAAACTTACGCTTATCTCTAACTAAGTGTGGTTTTGAGTACGACAATACAAACAATTTTGACGAGAAGTTGTGCTAATTTTTCGGGTTTTTTAGGATTCAAGTGATTTCGCCTTATATGCATCACCGAATTGCATGAAGCATCTTGCTTTGAAAAATTAAATAGATAAGTAAATATCTGTAATACAAAACCATTTTATTTAGTGGAAATAAATAAAAGCAACCAAGCTAAATAAAAAAAAAGTCTATTGTACTAATTAGCAGAATTTCATTTCACGCCGCTATATTAATCATTCTTACTCAGTCAATAAAATTGCCTCCAGGTAAGACTCGTTTTGCTGATCGGCTCTTTTTCCTTATTGCGTACATATGTAGACAAAGTTCATATCAAGTAAATGTTTATATGAGGTTTATCTAGCCTTAGGTGTCAATAGGTCAATATTTATAATATTCCAGATAGAGTAAAGCTCTATAACTAGTTTCTGATGCATTAATTTTCATTCATGCCCAGAAACTTTCTTATTGCTACATCGAACGCATATAATATTTAAGTTCCTCGAACACACAAATTTTTAATACCTCAAATTTGAAGTAGGCAGAGATAGTCCCTCCATATACAAAATTAAAGTAAGGTACTACACGTCTTATTATTTTTAAGCAACTAAGTGATACAAACTTCTGATGATAGCTAAACGTAGAATGGAAATCTTTGGTAAATCACATCGTGACTCTGATGAGTTAGGAGATAGATCGCTCCGCCAAGGGGACTCACAAGTATAGGCCTTCTTAGTGGCTATAGAGCTTAACAACTTCTCATCTCCCTCCTCAATCAGCTAACCAACCAAGTGATAATATAAACCGCCAAAGCTTTTGTGTAAGAACCATAATACTATGTTTTACTGCGGCTGTGCATATAGTTCAGATTATTCAAGTCAAGTCAAGTGCGTTTGCGCCAGTAGGCGTAGTTTCTCTCAATGTTCACATTATTGTCCTCTTTGTTCTTTGGGGTTCATCCTCAGCCCTCAATTTGATTGGTATCACCTAATATTTTCGTATCAATTTGTTCGTACGAAATTTGCTCGTATCAATTTTCTCGTAATTTTATAATAGAAGTTATTTCTCGGTGAATATTGTAATGCAAAATACGAAATAAAGTATATTTGTTTAAAAATATCACAAAAGCTTTTCAAAAATGATACAGTACAGCACTATACTGCAGAACGTATACACACAGTCTATATAGTATACATGTCGATAGTTTAGGCATTATAATTAGGGTGACAGAAAAATTGTTAGTCACTTTCCCAAGAAGACTTGTACTTTGCACATAGTTGGATTTATACGTAACAGTATGTGGCTTGGGAAGTATGTATACAATGTGGTACAGGCATTTATTAAATAAATATATATATATATACATAACTGTATACATTGTACAAATTAGTAAATCAGCCAAGAATAGACAAATACTTTACTGTTTGTATTTTTTTTTTATTTCCAGGTAGGGGCGAAAGGTCACTAACCCAGAGGCACAAGCAGACCATTGTGTAAACTTGCGAAAATAAAAGAATCCCACATTTTTCAACACCGAGATGAGTATGAGTCAACCATACACCAGAATACAGGGATACAGGGGAGAGCACGACACCGCGCAGCCTCCTTCACCCGAAAATTAAATTAAAAAGCATTTCGATTTGGAGTTTAAAAATCTATTAATTTGTATATTATCATGTTTAGTCTTGAACCTTGAAATATAATAAACTACTTAAACGTTCAATCTATCAAATGGCAAGCCAAGCTACACAAATCCCTATATACAAAAAACTCATCTACATGCCACATATAAACAACAGAATCTTCCTCTCTACAAAATAACAATACCAACATTAGACTGGGGCTCCAGCCCCAAAATAAATTAAGACAAATTTTGTACACAGAAACCAAAACAAAAATTGAAAAGCCAATGAAGGGCGCCATATACGAAATCAAATGCAAGACGAACAACTGCAACAAGGTCTACATTGGAGAAACAGGAAGAGACATAAAAACACGCATACGTGAACACACAAATGATTTTAATAGAACATCTAAGCTCACACAGAATGACAGTCTTCAACGGAAAGATGAGCAGAACTATATCACGGCCTGTTATACGCACACATTTGATTTTGAAAATCCCAAAATCTTACACGGGGAAAAGAATTTGAAAAAGTGGAAAAATATAGTAGCCCTCTATGTATATACAATCAAGAAAATCCAACGAAACCAATTTCAAGGTTGATACACAATACACCCACTCGCAGTACAAAAACTTAATCAATACATGCATGCACTCGATTGATGGCTTTTCTTATACTAGCGGTATATATTTACTTAGTATTTGTCAGCACAGTTTTTAGTTGATATCTTCAAAATTTTCGCTTGTTAACCTCTTTCTTAGTTTTTTCATTGTATGAATGTTATTTTATTTATTTGTTTATTTATTTTAAAATGTTCGACTTTGCTGTTATTTGTGACATAGTTATTTGTTATGTGATATTTGAGTGCGCTTTGTTTTTCCCACTTTCTAGTCATTTTTTAACTCGTGTTGTTTTTTAAATCTTTAATTTTTAATCTTCACATAGGGTTAACAACCCATTAATTTATAATGATATATGAAAATCTCTTAAATAAATCATATACATACTATATATCAACAGCTTTTGTTTGCATAACTAATATTTTTGATTTGTATCCATCTTTTTTGTTAGCCTTGATAATGGTCTAAACCAAAGACCGAAATATCGGAATTTTGTAAAATAAACAATGGTTTAAACAACCGTATAAGTTTTCTTTCTGAAGTTGAATCACCGGGTCATACACCTCCACACAAATCATACCTAAACGAAGATTTAAGGCCCATAAACAACAATTTCTCTGTCGCTATCACTTTGATAAAATACCGGGTTTTCCAATAAGAGGTGTTATTTTGATATTCAAAGCAAAATGCCATTTTTTGAGATAAATGATCATATCTTTATTTCATTATAAAGAGGAAGGTATACCGTTAATAATGGAAAATAACATCAGCCAAATGACCACCACGACCACGCCTACATGATCATATCCTTTTCATGAAATTTTCCATAACCAAATCGCAAAGTGGCTGCCCTATGTCCTCGATAGCCTCACGAATTCCATCTTTGAGGTCTTGAATCGACGCTGGACTGTTGGCGTAGACCTTCTGTTTCACGTGGCCCCAAAGGAAGAAGTCGCAAGGTGTTAAGTCACAAGATCTCGGTGGCCAATTGTGATCACCTCTTCGAGAGATAACACGGTCCGGAAACTTTTCCCGTAAAAGATCAATGGTTTCGTTGCTTGTATGGCACGTAGCGCCGTCTTGTTGAAAGTAAACGTTGTCCATATCAATACCATCCAATTTCGGCCATAAAAAATCATTAATCATCTGTCGATAGCGCAATCCATTCACCGTAACTGTTGCTCCAGCCTCATTTTCGAAAAAGTAAGGTCCAATGACCCCGCGGGACCATAAACCGCACCAAACAGTCACACGTTGAGGATAGAGAGGCTTTTCAACAATAACTCTTGGGTTTTCCGAGCCCCAGATGCGACAATGAGTTTTCGATGGAATTCCGGATCATTTTCATGCATTTCAAGGACCCAATCAGCAAAGACTCGACGTTGTTGATGATCGGCCGGCTTGAGTTCTTGTGTTAACTGAACTTTATAAGCCTTAAGACCCAAATCTTTATGCAAAATACGGTGTAATGACGTTTGTGGAATGCCCAATTCCAAAGAACGACGAGGAATGAACAAACCTGGGTTTTCTACAACACTTTCGGCTACAGCAGCAATATTCTCGGCTGTTCTTGAGCGACGTGCACGGGTTTTATTCTTCACATCACTAACTTGTCCCGACAGTTCGAATTTTTCTACCAATTTCTGTATTGCGGTCCGACAAGGTGCTTCACGACGACCCAAATATGTTCGAGTTTTACGAACCGTCTCTGCCACATTTTCACCATTTTTATAGTGAGTTTTAATAATTTCAATGCGTTGTTGAATCGTGTATCGTTCCATTTTTATTAATGGCGTAGTTTCTACTTGTCAAGTGTCAAAAAATGACAGCTCCAAAAGTGACATCTACCGAAACAGCGGGCTAATTAAAATAACACCTCTTATTGGAAAACCCTTTATATTCTCTATTTCTGCCATAATGGGGCTGAGCATCCCAAACAAAGTTCACCAAAATACTGAAATTATTTGTTCAGTTGCACTCGCAACAGATACAAATTACTCTCAAATAAACAACAATGAAAATGTTAAATATTGTCTCAGTTTCAATGACGTAGCAGAAAGTCATGTGCGACCTTGGCCAGACAAATGCATGACGTTCTGATACGTCAAATATGCTCAATTAATATGTATTTCTTCGTCGGTTCGTTGTAATTCTTTTGTTAGTTTCTGTAATCCATTAAAATTTCCAGGCCTATAATGTCGCCTTCGTTGAGTGACCCCGGCTTTTGAGCTCCTGGACGATGCATAAAATACTGTTTCTCAGCATGACCTTACTAAACTCCGAGTGTAGTACATATTTCATAGTGAAATAAGTGCGAGTTCCTCAGTTTCTGTCCATATAGCTGTTCCATATAGCAGCATATTTCCTGCATGTGGTCTAGTTTCAAATATTTTTATTGCCAAAAGTCTTCGTAATACTTCACTTGGTATTTCCTCAATTTTCTATTTTTCTACCGATAAAGGTTACGGGACCGCCATCTTCATTATTTTTTGTTGGCTAAACTTTTATGAATAACAATATATGTAGTAATCAAACTATTACAGGTATTGGTTTCTTTCTTGTGAAAAAGTGCATTCAAGGCATTAGTAATCAGTAAATTTATTTATGAAATTGTTAAAATATAAAAAAAATGTTTATTATTAAACAAATATTTATACGGTGCGGTGCTTCAAAAGTTACACTCATTTCCTGCTATTAGAGTTTACGATATGTTCGCGAAATCCCTCAATATCTATAATTCTTCAGCAAGCAATAGGAGAAGTATGTTGAACGATACATTGGCTAGCTATATATATATATATAGAATAGTATGGTATACCGGAATGGACTTTTATCTCTTAAAATATATAAATAAAACCACATTCGGTCTTAATAACAACAAACTTTTGTACATACCCATAAGCACATAATAATGAGAAAAATTCTCAGTTTTATTGTCGATTTATCACAATACACGTAATTAGCATGTCCTATAAGTAGGAGCGAAATACATTATGATAATAGGCACTACTTTACCGGCATTCATCTTATTTATAAAAAATAATATGGTGGTGGTGCTCTAAAAAAGTCACTGTTCTTCATCCATCAATAAATGGCTCGCACGATCACAATTTATAATTGATTTAGCAGCAAAGTTGTAAGGTAAGTCTTTAACGATTTGCTTAAATTTTCCAATCTCACAGCAAAATGTGTAACCCTTTCTTATGTTTTGAAAGTGTTTTGATGTCAATGATGCTCTGTCACAAACATTCGGACAGAATTCCATAATTGCACTTCGTGTAGCGAATGGATTGTTCAAGGTAATAAATACTATACCAGCATCCAGACTAGTATTTTTAATGGCTTTCCAAAACCACATTGGCACTGGAATTTTTTTATTTGTATCCAAATGCAGTGAAATTTGTTGTCCCGATTGATTTGGCAGTTGTAATACTTCATGAACCCCAGTATAAATAAGAAAATCTGAACCATATTCCGTAGCCAATGCTCTCACCATATTTTCTATTCGAATCCAGTTCCCAGCATTTATCACTTGAAATTCCGGAGCTGTGTTTACGTAGAAGTAAGTGGAAAGTTGGAAATTCGGAAAAACGAAATCAGCGTCAGGAGTTAGGTGACCACGGGCCAAGAACATTGAACTGTTTATGTACTGTTGATTTTCACCGAAAATATTGGCAAAATGCCTTTCTTGATTTCGTTTGTTGTAGACCTGACTAATGTTGGTATTCTCCAGTCCATTTGTTTGGAAACCTCTTCGTTTGTTTTCTTTGATGCTGTCTGGAATAAAATAAAAATTTAATAGAATTAAATCAAATTACATTCGTTTATACTACATAGGCAGGCATCTAATTCTGAAAGACCATATATATGTAGTTAAACTTCAATAAATATATATATTAAGAACATTTTCATTGCCCTTTTGGTTCCTTATTGGTTTCCATTAATTGATAAAAATTCTCTCTTCTTGTGAGTTCTTTTCTATATCAGAACGAACGCAGTGGAGTTGTCAAAACAATTTTGCTAGCATATAGTTCAGTTAGTAGTAATAATAAATAAAGGACCAGCCCCAATCCAGATATGAGTATTATACTCCATTCTAGGTTTGATGTATGACTTGTAGAGAAGAGCTGGATTCGTTGGGCTGAAGTATGTCTTACAGCTTTTCAGAAATCCAAGACATTTTGATGTTTCTTTGACAACAGAGAACAGAGAACAGAGAAAATTTGATCATTTCAGCTTAACATACTGGAAATATTAATGCCAAGAATACATAATGATGGTGTATCGTAAGTCAGTGCTCTGTCAAATGAAATGGAAGTGGAGAAATTATGATCTAGTTTCAATGGGATGAGTCAGCTTTGGGTTTTAGATGCATTGAATTCGACGCAATTCGCTTTGCTCTAAGCGAAGATATTGTCAAGATCGTTATTCAATGATCTATTCATGCAATCTCGTTTGACAGATGTGGCATTTCCTGTAGAGTCCGCAAGAGTGTCAAAGGAGTAAGCGAAATCAAGGGTACTGTCGTCAGCGAAACTATGGATGGGATTGAAAGTAAGAGAAAGCAGATCATTAATGAAAATAAAGAAGAGAGTTGGAGAGATAACAGAGCCGTAGAGCACACCAACATTTATAGGATGAGATTCAAAGTTAACGCCCATCAAATACGACCCATATTACGTGACTGGATAAGAGAATTTCAATCCATAACAAGAGCGGAGGAGAGAGACCAAGTGCTTTAAGCTTGTCTAAATGGGCGGGATTCCAGACTCTAGCAAAGGCCTTTGAAAAATCCAGAGCTACAATTTTAAGCTCACCAAGATTGTGGAGACTATGGTTCCCACCTTCCGTAAGAAAAGTCAGCAAGTCTCCAGAAGAGGGACCAGTACGGAAATCGTTTTGACTCTCTTTGATGAGTTTATTGGTTTCTAGATACTTCATTAATTTGGAGTTAATGATAGATTTAAGAACCTTTGAAAGAATCGAAGTGATTGCAATTGGCCCATTGGGAATAGGCTGAACGTTGTCTAGTTTCCATATAGTTTGATATTTTCTTGTAGAATAAGACAATAGTTTGTGCAAAGGTTTAGTCAAGGATGAGCCGCAGCTTTTAATTAATAGGGGCGAGAAACGATCAGAATCTGCAGCTTTAGAGACTTTGAAGTTCTTAAGGACCTTGAACATATCTTTCGTACGGATATGAATTGGCTCTTGTACATAACCACACGGGAGATGCGAAACAGGTATCTGTGAAGTACGTGGCATATCATATGAGAATTTCAAGCGAATCCAGCTGCCAAAATAGTAGCTTTATCCAGGGAGTCAGCCACCATTTCAGCGTTGTTAAGCAGTGAGCGTATAGAGGTGCTGCTGAAGTTGTTCCTGGTGGCTTTGATCAGGGGCCATAAACCTTTACTGCTTTTGCGGCTTTCAATGATTCTTTGTATAACATTTGGTCAAAACGAAATATTTCTCCCTGGATAATAGACATTCAGGTGTTTCGTGCAGTCTTGTAGACCTGTTTCAATTCTGGACATGGATGCAAATAATATTAGCGAAGAACAGACTCTTTCGCTTTTATTGTTTGGTTGACCTTATCGTTGAACCAAGAGCGATTTTGTAGCTGTTGAGATCTGCTGTAGGAATACGAAATGTGTTCACGCATGCCAAGATCTAGAATGTTACGAAGTCCTAATGTGCATTCATCAACATACCTCGAAGCAAAACAGACCGACCAAACAATTTCGCTGAGATACTGATTGAGACTTTTTACCAATCTGCATTCTTATAGTGCCATAGAAGCCTACTTGTAGGTGGGGAAGTAGGACGGCACAGGATTCAGGTGGTAAATTGAGCCGTGGTTAAGCAGTGGTCTGAATTATTAAGAGAGGAACCGATTGAGAGGATATATTTATTGGGGTGAGATGCCAGAAATAGAGCTAATAAATTAGCTCTATCTCCAGCTGCAACAGGAATTCGCGCGGGTGCATCCACTAGCTGTTGCAAATTGAAAGTTTCACACAAAAGCTCAACGAATCGGCCCGTAGGGCCTCTGGTAGAAGAATGTCTGAGCCACGGTATATTATGGACGTTAAAATATCCTGTCAGGACGATTTCGGAAGAGGCAAAGAAAGAAAGTAAATGAACAATATTGTTGGCGATATTGTCGAATATGGATACATCATCGTCATCAAACAAATTAGAGCTGCGATAAGGGAAACAGAAGTAGATGATGTGCTTGTGGAGTTTGAACCTAATCCAAAGGTAATTAAACTCTGGATTGGTGGAAAGGATATCTCTAAGGACGGTAAAGGCTACATCATTCCGTATATATAATGCGATGCTCCTATGGAGAGAAAGAAGAGACACAAAGCTATAACCAGGGACGTAATACTGGCTAATATCAGCATCGGAGACGACCTTGGTTTCACTTTGTGCGAGAATTGCCGGATTTTTTATTTAAGGTGGTGGAAAACCGAAAAAAGATTTGCTCTTAGTCCGCGAATGTTGTTGTAAAGTGAAATTCTGCATGCTGAAGGCAAAAACAAAAAAGGTGACACACAACAACAAATATTTGGGGTCCACCAGCAGCAGTCAGTGGTGCTAATCAGTGACAAGTGCTAATGAACTTGCACTGATTTCGAATGTAGATAAGAGATAAATGAACACAACCGTACTGTGCTTCTGGGTTTTGGGATACCGATAGGACATAGAAAAGCCCTTAACTTGCCTGGTGTTGATTTAATTTGTTTATTTAAATATTTTAATAGAGACGGCGGCTGCCGGATTTTAATATTTAGTTTGTGGGCGGTTAAAACTTGAAAAATTATTGTGTCTGCACTGCACTAGACAGATTTTAATAATTATGTTTGTGGGTGGTTAAAACTAAAAAAGTTATTGTCACTGCACTGCTGCGGACAGAACGAATTTAATTTTGGACCAACAACACGAGGCAACGTCTTACTCAGTTAGCTCTACGAATTCAACTAGCCACAATGCGTTCATTCCCCTCCGGGCTTCATATATATATATATATATAATATACATATGTCCCACTAAGCACGCAGTACATAGAGCAATCATTCAAATAAAGAATTGATTCTTTCCAACAGATATTGGATATGAGAATCACAGTATTTAAATCAAAACGAATTATGAAACTTGTTGAAAAAGTTTTCTTTGCATACATACATATAACTGTATTACTAATCATAGACTAATATGCCTTTAAAATCAAAGAATATAAACAATTAATTAACTTGGCATATTAAAATTACGCAGGACCATATTTAACACGTGAAAATCTTGTTGAATCTTATACCGGAGGAGAGACTTGTTGTTTCAATATAACAGTTTGTACTAAACCGCAGGGGTCTCCTCTATATACAGAAAAACTAACTCGGAATATAATTCATTGGAACTCACTACTAAAACTGCGAAAAATTTTGTGGTATACCGAGTTCATATCAATATGATCCTAGTTATAAACCATTAGACATTTAATACACGAACCTATAGAGTTGAATTTTATATTGCAATGTTGGTTGCAACATTTTCTGACATTTAATATTTCTCATTTGTCAAGTTGATGTAATATATTTTGTTTTCATTTCCGATATAGACAAGTAATCTCACAATATTTGCTCGCATTTTGTACATCCTCCAAGCTTTCTCAAGTCAAATGAAAAATCAAATGACAAATCAAATGTCAGTTTTTTAATTAATTCCTCAGTAACGTAAACTGGAAGTGTGTCTTTGAAATTCTATATTTTAATAAGAGACAATTACAATATCAATAATGCAAGTCTGTCTTCGGTATTATTCTAAGCCAAATAATGTTCAAATATTACCTGCTCAGGATGGTTCAATTTAATCATCATAGAATGTAATTTTGAAATGGGTTGAGTACACAGCAAACACAATACAGCATTGTATTCCCTTGCTTTTTATTCTTCTTACGAATTTACTGAAAGAATCTTCAGAATTTTATAGACACAATTATTGGCCGAAAATGATACAAACTCGGCCAAGCCAATACCAAAGAACAACGGTTGTAACAAGAAGCTAAAGAAAGACTTTTCGCATAAGCGAAGGGGATTGCCCATTAAAAATGCTAGGCACAAACACAAAATTTTTTTTACAGAATTACTATCCCGGTTGGCAAATCGCTACGTTATTTTTAATAACAATGTCGCCATACTTCACGGTTATTTCCACCAAGGAGACTTAAGATTTAGGTCACAATCTCATGGTAAACAGTACACTGCAGTAGCAATTGTTTTTGGTGTAGCATTTTGTGTGCCTTAGTAAGGCCCAGAAATGTATAGTATAGTATAGTGTTTTTTTTTAATTATTATTAACAAGCCAAGCTCAGGGGATACCTTATGATGCAAAGCACAGCATGGTAGCAAAGAGATAGGGAAAGGATTAGGAGATATGAGATTGGCGGAGGTGACGATGTATGTCGGCCTTAAACTTCCGCAGATTATATGCCGGAGGAAAAATAGAAGATGGTAAGCTGTTCTACATTCGCACTGTTCGGGATAAAAAAGCATCACGGAATTTTACGGTACGGCGGAAAGTAGTTTGAAGCTATAAGGATGTGCGCAGTTTGTGGAAGAATTATTTTTCAGTTATTATCAATAATTGACTCCTTATCACACAATTATTTCTAATTTTTTTAATGCTTTAGTTTATATTCTGGTAAGGTATATTATAATATTAATCCTCCTACATAATATTGTGAAATATGTGTAGATCTACTAAGCGCGCTGCTTTATTTGAGAAAGCAACATTAAGCTGAAAAATGTGAAGAAAGGGAACATAGTTCAAAAAAAAAATTTGGAAAGAAAATCAAAGTACATTCAAAAGCGACATTGGCTTCAACAAATAGAAGCCTGCAAAATGAAAGCTCAGAGAATTGTGTATATTGCCTTAGTGTAAGACACGAACGTTTGTCAGACAAAACAGAGGAGTAACGAATTCATTTTGATACAAGGAGGTTTGTCAAATGAATCCTCTGAAGCTAAAATAAATCGTTTAAATGATATATATGTGAATCACAATCAGAGAAACTTATATAGTTAATGTATTAATGTGTTTCTTGTGCTGTTTGTAAAAAACAATATATCCACATACAACAGTTTTACTACGTGCATACAGATATACATATACAGGTGTTTCCTGGTGTGAGGTCCAAAAGGAAGGATGGGATAGTACCCACCTTCACCTAGGCCGGGGCAATCTCAACTGTTTCGGAGTTACCGGTTGATTAATCTTAAAAAGTGAAAAGTATTGTATGTAGTACTCAATGGCTCAAGTAGCCGCGTACTCCTCTTCACGAAATTAGTAGATATATTTTTTAAATTATGTGTTTTCAGTTACTAACGGAACAAATTATTTGTGACCTCATTAGTTTAAGAGCTAATAATGCTCTGACGGATATAGCTGGGATATAGGTGTAGGTTAAATCTTTCCAGTTTTTGAAAAAATGTATGTTAAGTAAGTTATTTAAAAAAAAAGGTTAACTGAAAGAAAACTTAAAAAAATCAAAAATTTATGTTTTAGACCCCCATAACTCTTGAGAAGAAAGGAGTACGAATAGTCGCTGGAAAGGACATGAGGTCTCACATATGGTGCCCGTATATTGTACTTTTAAGATAAAGGGTGCTTAGTGAAACACGTATAACATATTTTCTTCCATGGTCACCTATGCTGCAACAGCCTGGGGGAATAAATGCACACAAAAGACAACCACCAGGAAGCTAAATAAGCTCCGAAAGGCTGGCCTGTCTAAGTATAACTGGTTCCATGCACACAACATCTACCGCTGTTCTAGGCGCACTATTCAACTTACCGGCACTCTTGCAAAAGAGGCTGGACTCATGGTGTACAGAGCCTGAACGGATGGCTATAGTGAATGCGACTCTGAAAGTCTATGCTTCACAACCAAAACAATTGAAGCAAATCCAATAATGGATATGATGCCAGACAGAATGGTTGCTGAGAACAACCTCCGTCTGCTCTTCAAGATATTAATACCATATAGGGAAGAAACAGACACAAGTCTAGTAAAGCAAGCCCTAATCTGGTACATTGACGGTTCTAAAACCGAGAAAGGAGTAGGGGCAGGAATATATGGGGTTAAGCCAAGAGCTGACATCTATCGAAGCCTAGAAAAACACGCCTCAATATTTCAGGCAGAGGTATATACCATCACTAGATGCGCATACGAAAACCTCAACAGATTCTACACTAATACAAATATCTATATCTACACAGATAGCCAAACCAAGCGGCTTTAAAAGCCACCTTATCACCTGAGATCAAAACTAGGTTAATGTGGGAATGTTAACAAGCATTAACAAACCTTGGCACATACAACCATCTGACGCTTCAGTGGGTGCCAAAACACTCGGGAAATCATGGGAATGAAAATGCAGACTTACTGGCCAAAAAAGGAGCAGCCATGCTCCTTGTAGGACCAGCACCCTTTTGCGGTATCTCTTACAATACTGTGAAGTCTACCATGCAAACCTGGATCCGGAACCAAATGGACCAGAAATGGAACTCAATGACAAGATCCAGACAAGCTACAAGATTCATCAAGAGACCTTCCGCAGAGAAGAGCCTGGATCTGTTAGGGCTATCTATAAATCAACTCAGAATCATTACAGGTATCCTAACCGGACACTGTAAGCTTAACAAACTCATACAACGGATGGGAATTTAGCCCACTGATGTGTGGAGACTATGTTTCGAAAGGCTGAAACATCGGAGCATGTACTGTGTGAATGTGGGGCCATTGCATAATGCAGACTCCAGGCCCTTGGCTCATACTTCTTAAAGCCTGCCGACTTCGAAGAAATTTCTTCCAAAAAAATACTGCTCTTATTAGGAAGAGTGGGTTTGTTGGAAGAACTGTAATATGAGAGGTGCACAATAAGCCAAACATGGCTACAGTGCATAGGCCAATTGTCCCGCTTAAATCTAAATCTCATCTGAACATATTTTCTTAATCACCTTGTAACTCCGAAAGAGTTGAGATGGCCCCACCGCTTATCACACAATTTCATTGATTAGATGTTCTCCTTTGAGGAGTTCCGAAGGTGTTCATCTGATCTTCACCAAATTTTTATGGGATCATCCTAAAGGAATGACTCTCAAAATACAAAAAGAATTCTCTAAATTGGTTTCGAAATAGCTATGAGGTAAAATTAATAAAATAAAAAACAAATAAAAAAGCTAGAATTGGTACAAGACCAATTCTTATGATACTCTAGATGAATGCACATATGAAATTTCATATGGGTGCAAGTTTGATTTTTAAAGTGGTTTTTAAAATATATTTTTAGAATGGTTCATCGGATAGAAAAAACGATTATAACCAATTTCGTTGGATTGCATATTCTGAAAAAGTTTCTAGTACAATAAAGACATCTAGGACTGATTATATTCACATTACAGGTATAAAACCTAAATTTTTATAAGGCAACACCAAGAACGGGTTGCCAAATTTGGAAATAATATTTATTATTTTAATGAACACACTGTGTAAAAAGCTTCAGCTGCACTGTAAAAAATAATAGGACTATTCCCCAAATTTAAGACACGTTTTTCCCTAAAAATAAATGCAAATTTCTCTGATATGAAGGGAAAATCAGTTTAATTTCCCCAAATCGATGAAACATTCAATGAATTTAGATATTTGGCACCAGAAACGCTATAAAGTACGTAAAATTCCCGAAATGCTAAGCTCTCTTGGATATAGGGAAGAGAACATTCAATAAATTAGGTATTATGCCACATTTTTTATGCAAATATATTTTCGTTTATATAATTCGCACCAACATAACTTCCGTACTACTTAGTAATAGAAATAAGCTCTTCAGCTCACTCTTATGTTTTTTAAAAGGGATGGTGTTCTATCACCTATAATGGAGTGTGGTGCTATCACCTATTCCTTAGATTTTAGACAAGTTTTTTTTTAATTTCCCACATTTTAGGGGAAAAAAAAATTTGAAAATTCCCTACATTGACTGTACAAAATTGTCTTTAACTTATTTACTGGGATCGAAGGAATAGATTACATACATCAAATGACTCGAGTTTGGCATTAGGTGGTAAAGCAATGTAATTAATTTTGTTTACTAGGTCAATTGTATTTTTATGGAGTATTTGTTATTAAATTCTATTATTTATGGTAGTTAGTAACGAATTTAATTTTTTTTCCCCAGTTTCTGTGTCAGTGCGTTGAATGCAGAAGAAACCGGTCTTACTGGAGCACCATTTTTGTGTAACTTCAATAAGCCGTATAATATCGGGATTGATGGATTACTAACCTTAAGTTGATATCTATCAGATTCATTGCAAATTAATTTACTTTTATTAATTACTGATGTTGAATTTCTATTGTATTTTTTTTTGTTGGGTCTTCTTTAATTTCTATAAGGCTCATTTTTGATAAATTATATCTTCTATTTATCGACAAATACCTAACCTTTGTGGCACAAATTATTACCACTTCCTTTATGGGTTTTTTTTACTGTGTGTCTACGTTGACACGTTTTCAGGTAGTGTCCAAATATGAAATGAAAATGGAATTTTTCAATGACAATCCTACGTAGGAGTTACCCGATTTATTCCACTTTCGAACTTAAAATTACTTTTTTTTTAAAAACCCATAAATAAAATTTTAGCACACGTTTTTGACTTATCATGCGGACGAACAGACGGACAGATAGAGGGACATGCAAAAATCAATATAATTTTTAATATTTGTGGATGTCCAATCCATTTTACTATACTATCATTATTTCTATTCGTTACAAACGGAATGACATATAATATAATATAATATATAAATATATAATGACATATAATCTAGGGTATAAAAATCAGTCGAATTGACAATACCTTCTTTTTGAAGTCGGTTAGAAATATAGTATAGTTTTGTACTTCACATGTAGTAAAGGTGAAATATTTGACTCGCTTTATCTCAAGTTATTTTTTCCTGCAGTTTATATTTACCTATAAGTTCTTTCATTTATACAGGGTGTCCCAGACTAATATGACTATATTTTGTAAATAATTCCATTGATTCAGACAAGTAAAAACTTTTAAGGCTGGAGGGGGGGGGGGCAAAATGCCACCCTACCGAGTTACAGAGTGATTAGTAAAATATGCTTTTTTTTCATTAAACACCCTATATCTTGAAAAGTACAGGTTATACGGTCTATTTAAAGACGGGATTGTATGCAGCATTTTGGGGTGTTTCCTATGAATGTTAAACAATTTTAAATTTAAATTTAAAGCCCAGAGTCGTCTCTTTAATTTAACCTATTAAACTTATGTTATGTCTGAAACGTTAAAGGAGTTATTGGCTTTTAACCTATTCAGTTCACAGAACTGAAAACACGCCATTTAAAAAAATATCGTCTAAATTCCGTATGTCCTGAATAGGCCTAGAGCTGGAACTCCTTAACCATTACAGAAAGACTCTTTGCTTTGGAAATTTTGTAACAAAAATGTATGTTAGTGGGGATATTTTAAAAACATAACGGAAAAATAAAAAAACGAAAACAAAATTTAAACACCGAAATTTTTAATTTGAAGCGTCATAACTCTATTGTGGCGAGGGGTACGGGAATGATTTAACATTCACATTAAAGACCTTAAATTTCTGCATTTTGCATACAATGCCGTCTTAAAATAGACCATATATCCTGTATTTTTCAAAGATGTAGGGTGTTTAATGACAAAAGAGCATATTTTACTAATCACTATGTAACGGGTGATATTTTGCCCCCCCCCCCCCCCCTTCCGCCTAACAATTTTTTACTTGTCAGAACGAGAGGAATCATTTGATAAAAATTTTTTTCATATTAGCCTGACACACCCTGTATACTTGATATTTGAGTGTCGGTGTATAGCACTTATTGCGTGTTTGCCTGCTGATTGGATTTAATATTGAAACTTTTTTTATATAATACTCGTTTGCAGTGTTTGTGTTAGTTTAGTTTCATATGCATGCTTATTTGTCATCGCTATAATCATTTACATCATGTCGGAGAAACGAGCGAGTGACAGAAATAGATGGAAATCGGGGGCATCACCTCCCCCGCTTTTGGTGCCGCTTAATCTGATTGATCATTTTTGTACTAAATTAAATATCAACATCAAGTTTTCTGCACTTATCATATAAGACAAAAATTAGTTCCTCTTTGATAGAGGCTAAAATTGACCACTGCTAAACATCTAAACACTTTCTGATGATATGGAAACAAGTTTGCATTAAACATTATCGGATAAAATGCATGGATCCTCTGATATCACGAAGAAATAGTTAGCGCAAGTATAGAAACGTTTCAACCACCTTGCACGGGATTCCCTTAGTAAAAAATGAAACTCTTACTCAGCTGTTTAATGAACTTTTACTGCACCGTTTACGACGGTACACTTACACAACGTAGCATATTTCATGTTAATGAACACAAGGCATCGTCTGCTGTAATTGCTAAATTCCATTACCCAACGCAAGTAGAGCTTTACTATCAGCTTCATCGGATAATAAAATCATGCCGCAATGAGGTAATGAAAATCTTATCCTTGTCTGTTTATCCGACTAGGTTGCGAAATTGGGACTGTCTGCCGTCATTGGCATATCATTCGGAAAATGTTATTTTCATTCAGGAACAAATCAATATAACTGGAATAGCACAGACAACTAATAACAGATAAACAAAGTCCATAGTCAAGTGCGATGCTATTCGGTTCATATTAACCGACAAGATTAACTGACGAGTCTTGGATAACTTTAGCAAAGCTCCTAGCAATGAAATGAAGAGCCAACCCATTGACTGCATAATTTTTGTAAACTGACGTAGGTACGATCAAGTAGCTTTTTACAGCGTTTGGTTAACTGTTCACTTGCGGCGCTGCAGTAAATAACTCGAACTGATATACATTTCATAGCAGGGATCCATATCAAAAACTCTAAACTTTTATAATGTGCTTATAATAAAAGTTTACAGTATGACGAGAAATGAAATGACTTTATGAACTAGGAGAAGAGTAGGAGACAAGGGTTTTGTATTGGTAATGTTCTGCATTCATTTCATGAGGCATTTGTCTTCTAATTTCTGAGAAATTATTCTTAGAAATTGGATTGCTTGTAGTGCGGACCTACTGTCTGGCAAGGGGAGAAGAGATATATGCGGGAATTGTTTCCTTGTTTTTAGTTTACAATGATTGCAGTTTCACAAATTCGATGTGGTTTTTAGGTGAAGAGAGATTCATAACCATGCGAAGAAGATAAGAAGCTGTGATTATGGGGAGTGTACACCTCTTATTTTTATTAAATAACTTTTATCCAATCGCTAACCCATGACTAAATAACTTTTACAACTTGGTGCGTAAATGCGACGCGACGTTCGTGGCGAAAATGTGAACTTAGGAATAGTTTTAGGGTAGTAAACGTGAATGGATATAATGATATTTTTTTAAATGACAATGAGTGAATGGACAGCGTGATATTAAATTAAAGCTCTTGCTGAATGCTATTAAATGAAATATTTTCTTTTCTTCTGTAAGCAACTTTATAAGGGACTTTTTTCACCCGAACATCGTTAAAATGCGTGATTTTCGAATTGCTATACATAGGCAGTATAGGCTGGTGCGAGGAGGATGGTTTTTCTTTTAAACGCTTTAGTATAATCTTTTACATATTTAATGGAAGCATTTCAAAGAGTTTGATGTGAAATACATAAAATACATTTTTCCACTTTTTTAATTCAAAGTTTATTTACATGAAACTACTTACATTAAGATGCGATAATCTTCTAAACTACTTCCTACCAGTAGGTAAGATAAGAGCACGCGAATAGAAGATTCGGTGGCAGTGTTAACACGGAGTTATAGAAAAGAAATCACTATTAAACTGATATAAGCATCGGTGACCTACGCTTCGAACGATATAAGGATGCTGTGACTAACCAGAAAGCAGAATAGAGAATAATAGAGCTAAAGACGTTAAATAATCTTTATGATCTCCATTTCCAAAATCTTTGAACCTTTAAATAATGCCTTGTCGGGAATTATACTCCAACTCATTCTCAATAATCATTTCAATAAAATTCACTTTTTCCTTGCGAGCTCCAGTTCTCGAATTTATATTATAATAAGTTAATAATAGTTCAATTAAATCCTGGGACAAAATTATCTTACTTTTCCAACGTATTATCGTTTTAATGTGTGTCATTGAAAACCCCATATCTTACATAAATTTTTAACAGGCTAGAGATTTATCGTAAATTTTAGGAAAAGCTCCTTTTCATAAGAAGGCCATTTTTGCGAGGACCAACTTTGCCAAACAATACTTTTTCATCTTTCGTTGTAGTATCAAGTAACTCTCTGATAACTTGGTTGTCGTTTGTTGTACTTTTGCTCTTGCTCTGAAGCTTTTCCACTTCAAATGATTTTAAAAAGAAAGATGGTGATGGAGACTTCCTTATAGGTGGCTCTAAGAACTGAAATCTGGATGGAATATTTGTTTCAGGTATTAATGAAATTCGATATTCACGTAGGTATAAATTTCTTTTCTCACGTTATCATTCTGGTTAACTACTAAATCTAGTGAAGGATGTGAGTAAGACCATAGATGACAAAGAACTAGATATGGCAGAGTACCAGATTATATAATACAGATTGTGAAATGGATGATGCATTCCGGAATGTACCACAATAAGTTTTACAGCGTGTTGAGAACAAATATTGTTTTAACAGCAGTTTTGTATACATTTGATTGACCTGCTCAACATAAAAGAACAGAGAAAATATAAATCGCTCGATGCAGCCATCTTTTCAAATGTTGTGGTCCATTCCAGAATGTCCCATCAACCATATAAAATTTATATACTCTGTTCTGGCGTCGCATGCGACATTTAGTTCTTGTGCCAATTATGGTAAGACGCAGTTACATCAGCATCGCATATATTTTGAGAACGATTCCCCAGACAGTAAAAATGATTATAACAAATTTCATAGGATTTCATATTCTGATGAACATTTCGGTACATTGAAAACGTTCAGATCGATCGTTTTCATAGTATACGTAAAAGTCTTACATTTTTGTATGGAAGGCCAAGAATGGGTTGCCCGATTTAGTCCAGCTCTAAAATCGTTTTGACTATTTTTATTAAAACGCCGTGTACAAAATTTCAACTCTCTACGTTAACGCGTTCTCAGGCAGTGCCAAAATATATAGTGAAAAACGAAATTTTTGTATGGCAATCTACTCTCTCTAACTCTTTTACCTGATTTGCCCCATTTCCGAAATTAAACATGCAATTATATTAAAAAGGCCGTCTGCAAAATTTCCGTTAAGTAAACGCGTTCTCAAGTTATTGTCCGGTTAGAACCACTAAACAGATGGAAATGCAAAAATCAAAATAACTTTTAATTTTATCAATCAATTTTGCTCTACCATCATTATTTCTATGCACTACAAACTGAATGACAATGATTGATTCAACATCTAGATTCTAAGGTAAAATAAGATTTAAAGATTCTGACGTCAAACCCAAATCAAAAGCTAGCCAATAAAATCCAGCAACCAAATCAAAATGATTTAGTTAAATTACCAAAACAAGAAAAACCAAAGTCATATATTCAAGTATACATCCTATAATTATATGCATTTCGTTCTCAATACTATTTAAAATAATTTAGAAACTTATGATACTAAAAGAAGAGTTTAGAAGTGATCATTATGCATTCGCTACCGCAAACATCAAATATGTTACGTCATCAAACCTTTGAAGAAACTCAACTCGATTTGTTCTACGTATAAAAGTAATTGTATAACAAAGCTGAATAATCTCAAACAGGTACAACTATGGCCATCTAGCGAGCAGTTAACAAGTTGTACTTGCAACCACTATATACTCTATACACAATGGTACGATGCTTTATGTTTACGCAATGAATATAGGTGTCTCGCCTCAATACAAAATAAATTACCCTCTATTTGATGTAGATAAGCAATAAATATTAAGGTTTTTTAGGAATTTCCAGAAAATGTTTCCACAGAATTTTAATTCAGCCTTGTTCAGGAGCTATTTTCGGATCTATTGGCCTCCAATAATGCATACAAATTCTAAAGGAAATTTTTCAGTAGATTTTGGAGAACAAATTGAGGGCTTTCCTACATCAGGTCGAGGATCGTTGATTTGATATTGAAGCAATACATTTTTTTTTCATTTCGTAGCAGAAAGGGCAAACGACACTAACTGGTTGGGGAAACGGAGGTGTGGAAAATGAAGAGAGAATGGAAATATAAAGGTAGTAAAAGGCGAGGAGATTGGGACAGAGAAAAGTTGGGTGGGAGAAAGAAATTTGGTATTACACAAAGAGAAGAATGTGAGGAACTCGAAGAGGCAGTGGATGAGAAGATAGGAGGGATGAGATGGTATCACTTATACCCTTACCAGCAACCGAAATAGAAGGCCATTTAGAAACAATTAAAATTAAAAAATTACACGACAGAGCAGCATTTTGTTAGTAAATACGAGTCTTACAGAGAGGTGGAAACATTTTAGATTCCAGGGGTGCTTTTCATAGATTTTAAGTCGATTTTAAGTCAACTTTATCTTAAAGTTGATTTTGTGTTATTTTTAAAACACTTATAGTTGACTCTAGCAGTTAAGATTGACTTTAACTTTAAAACAGGATTTTAATATCTTTCAGTATACTTTAGCTTCTTTAGTGTTCTGTTTTGTAAAAGTATTACAACACGCGTATCTTTTAATAGCATCTCTTCATGGAGTATCTGTCTGCATCATGGAATATAAGGTTGCAGTAAATAGGATAATCAAATGTGTAAGCAGTGGCACTATTTTTACCATAGTTCATAAAATTTAATGAAAGGGTTGAAGAAATAGCAGAAGCCAATAATAATTTTTATTCCGTTAATTCCTTCTTAAATGTTATTGGTGCAACGATTGTACACATGTCCAAAGGAAATGTCGTTTAAAAAAGTTAGGAACAGGACTTTCTGGACATCACATTAATAGGAAACAATCTTATTTAATAAATATATGTACAGCTAAAACAACATTCATTTAAAAAAAATGAAATTGCAATTAATTTAGTTTTTAGATTGTTTGTTGTTATGGTCGTAGCATACTACACGCAGCAGTATTCTACACTGAGGCTAGCTTCATCATGTATGCGCGGGCTGCTTTCTGTCTGAACGGAGTGTCTATACGCGCCGAACTCACCTGAATGGAGGGGAAGAAGAAGAGCGCTTCTTGTCACTTTGATTGTCATCGTAAAAAGTCCAAGAACGAAAACTGAGGCTGACTGAAGACAAAACGCGAAAACCAAGCAATCCGAAATAATCAGGCGAATAAGTATACGACGAGTGCATCCGCGTAATTATTCTATAGTTTTTGGTTATACGGCAATCATTAGTAATTGCGGAAATTACCTAAAAGTAATTTGGTACCAAAATTAAGATTAATTCGGAAAATTTATAGAAAAAGGTCGCGGAAGAAAAGGGACAGGTGCCCAGGTGTCCAGGATATCAGAATATCCCACAAGTCCAAGTTTCAAAGAGATTTGTATTATTTGACTGCAGGAAAAATAACAGATTTTTGCACATTCAACAAAGCCGGCTGATTTTGTATTTTTTGAATTGGTGTAGTATAGCAGTAGGGTGCCGCAGTGTTTAGACGGGAATTTTTTCGTTGCTAGTAAAGAGCAAAACGAAAAATCATTGACTATTCTATCCCATTTATTCATAATAGATATATGTAGCTGGAAAAAAAATACGAGCTTTAAGAAAGGCTCCCTAAATTTGTCGTAAGCCAACCAGAAACGCATGTAGAAGTCTCTTAAAGCAAATTTTAGCAACAGAGAAAATGCAGTGATTTAATCTTTCATTAATCCACCACATTTTCGTCCAGCTAAAAAGTATTTCGACATTTCGGTCTTAATTGCGTTGTATACAGATCCGCAAAGTAAATTGCAGTATCATAATGCTGAAGAATTTATAACTGTAAGGAATGTACCAATGGATTTAACTGCCGGTTACTTGGTATTACGTGGGGCAAGTAGCGTTGTCGACTAAGTTCTGAAATATAAATATGTTGCGATTACGAAGAATTCGCAGGAAAACATGTCCGCACGTTGACGCTTGAATATGCCGAAATCTAAAAGATACTCATCATGGTGCAGTACACAATTAAATTCTTCCAGGCAACTGTTTTGCAGATTGTGTTTGGTATGTACATCTATGTAGAAATTTCTGTAGATTATAATATAAATTATGTAATTAAAAAAAAAAGTCAGATAAAGGCTGAAATTAGTTACAATATCAATGAAATAAGTAAATAGATGAAGACCGAATTGAATAACTTAAACAAATGAGAAAAGATTGTAGGCTATAGTTGCTCTAAATTTTATCAAAAATTGAAGTTTATTAATTAATTTTTAAGATAGAAAGTCAGCCGTGATTAGTTTACAAATAATGCTTTGTATTCAAGTGAAACAGTTAATTCTTACTATTATAATTGTGACATGTAGATAGGGCATATTAATTTGCATAAATTTATTATTCGTTTTTTTTGCATTAGTACCAAAAAGGTGCAAACGGTACACAGCTGTTTTTAAACCATAAAGTTTTCAAACTTGATTGATAAGTTTTGTCTAGTGAGGTGACATATGATCTGTGTAGGAAAAATAGGAGTGCGTGTAAAAACTAGGACAGGTTTGAATACTAAGCAACCGTAGACCACACAGTGTTCCAACTTGTTGGTTAATGTTTTTCCCTCGCAGTGGAAAATCGATTACATTAGTTCCCACAGAGCAATCGAACTTTGATCAAAAACTATCAAATACATAATATATTTGTTTGCAAAAAAAAAAACACTTAAATACTATATTATTTTCAAACACGAATAGGTTAATAATGCTCCATAGGATAGAGAGGTTTTTATATGGTGTGTGTGTTCGTGTGAATATTTAGTAAGAAAAACAAAAAAAGGTTTATCGTGAAAAGATTAACAAAAAATTGTTTACCATTAAGACTAGGCATTTCATTAAGTGTAATTTAGTAGTTTTCAAATATTCTATTCACTAGCAGATAGCTCACAAAAAAAACCCTCTGGCTAGATCGAAAATTTTTCTAAAATAATAATATTGTACAAAGGAACGATTATAACGTAATTATGGATTACTGAATACTTTTCATTTCTCCTTTCACTCTCCTGGAGCCCTCTTGATGTAGGGGCTCCTCTATTCTCTTTCCAGGTCAGTACAAGGACACTGAAATAATTTGCTGCCCACAGAGTCAAATGGGTGGATGGGGCAAGGTAGCCGAAGGCACGTCATCTACGTCTTAACGTAGGTATCGGTAAATAGTGTAACGGTCCCTTCTGGACCGGATGTGTGCGACGGCTTTTGTTAGGCACGAAAATTTTTTTGTATATGGCTGGTGGCAGCGGCAGGTTTCGTGGAACCTCCCCACACTCTCCGCCAATAGCCGAGGCGAGCTAGCGTGCCGCCCTGTACATCAACGTTGTCCACCGAGTGATCTCTCAGCTCATGCTGGCAGTCTGGACTTCACGTCCAAGTCAATCACTCAGCATACTACCATAGCATTGTGATTGAAATTACAAAATAATATACAATAATAATAATTGTTAGGCTTTGGCGAGGCTATGTACATGATTCCAGAATATGGAGTCTGGTTAATCTCAAATCAACATCAACATCTTCATATGATGATCATCCCGCCATGTACAGCAATGGGATAACTGAATATCCAACACCACTATCAATTCTGTATTTTAAAATAACCTAGTTAAGTTCATGATGTTTGCTTCTCACTATTTACGTACTTTATCACTTGTACAGCTATAGTCAAGTTTTTCATACAGTAACCTGTTTCCTATGTTTCATTGAAAAAACAATACAAATTTATTACTTCTGTCTAAACAGTTTTCAAATTGAGTAGCTAGTATAATTCAAAGGACTCGACTTCGAGTAGCTAATAATAAATAAAATAAAATAATAAAGACGTGACTTTTATTAACTTGGTAAACGACCATTCCCATATCCTATTAAACATTTGGTCCTTCGGAGTCGGATAGGGACATTAAAAAGGAAGTAAAAGTCCAAAACTGATTAATTTGCACTTGCAACAATTCCGCTTGGACAGTTTTGATTGTGTTATTTTAAGATCTGACTTAAACGAAAGTGAACTATTTAAAACTGTGAGACTGTGCTAGAGAGTGAAAAGACGAAACTTCCGCGGTTTTTTGTGCATCCAAAGCTTGTTTAAAAATTTGCAGCAAGAACAAAAAGATGCGCACAAGTGTCGTCTTGGTTTGGAAGTAGCTGGCGTTTTAAATTTTTCAATACTATATTGTATACTATTATGGAGAAATTATATGAACAACAGGACCGCCAAGGGGGACTAATAACTAGGTTCCTAACAAATACGGGAAGAACTAACATTGCTAATCAGAACGAAGAATATTTTGAAGCAAGAATTCAACTCTTGCAAACGTACTGGATTAAATTTGTGGAAAATCATGGAAAGCTGCATGATTGCGCTACTGCAGAGTTTTTGGAGAAGGACTACTTTCAACAAGACATTTACATGGAAATCGAACGAGTGTATACTGAACATATCGGCTCTTTACGTGCTAAATTACGAGAATTGTCACCTAAAGCAACAACTACAAATTCTATGCGAGTCGATACATTCATACCATACAGGGAATCTGCAACCAAACTTCCTAGAATATCAATACCTTCGTTTAACGGTGATTACCTAGAATGGCCGGCTTTTCGCGACCTTTACATAGCATTAGTTCACAACAACGATTCAATATCTAACGTACAAAAGTTGCATTATCTGCAAACAAGTTTGTCGGGTGAATCAAGAAATCTAATAAAGCATTTTTCGACAACTGAAGCCAATTATCAATCTGCGTGGAATACTCTAACGAGTAGATACGAAAATAAACGCGTGTTGACAACTGCTTACATTTCCACAATTATGGGTTTACGCTCCATGACATCAGAATCCGTTAGCGAAATTAAACGCGTACTGGATAGCACCACACAGTCAGTAGCAGGTTTAACAAATCTTGGCCGCCCCACGACTAACTGGAGTGACTGGCTAGTATATGTAGTCAGCCAGAAGTTAGACCCACAGACTAGAAAAGATTGGGAAAACTCCTTAGCTGATAGCTGTGACATTCTAGAGTTTAACACTTTAACCAAGTTCTTAGAAGGTCGGCTTCGTATGCTTGAGGCAATCAAAACCATGTGCAATGAAATCAAAACAAAACATGTATCGTCTCGCGCACCAACTGCTCGTATTCATTCTGCAACAATGGCAAGAGGGTGTATCGCTTGCAATGGTAAACATCTGATAATCTTTTGTCCTTTATTCCATGCAAAATCTACTGAACAAAGACGCGAATTTGTTCGAAGTCAACGCTTGTGCTACAATTGTCTGAAACTAGGGCATTCAATGTACGACTGTCAAACATCTGCTCGCTGCAAGCTATGTAACCAGCTTCATCACACAATGCTGCATCAAGGACCTTCTGGTCAGCACGCCACCACAACTGCTACTACGGGGAATCCTTCTACATCTATTACAACAGGAGGTTCTTCTTCTAATCTAGAACATCGGAGTGTACCAATCGTTCAAGCATCAATGCATTCACAATTACCTAATGAAGGTATTCTTCTTGCAACTGCTAAAATACTTGTGCGATCCAGTGAAGGTAAGATCCAGCAAGTACGCGCATTAATGGATCAAGGCTCTGAGTCAACTTTCATTTCAAATTCTGTTGCAAAGGCGTTAGGGATTCTTCGACGTCGTGTGCAGATACCAGTAATAGGAATCGGAAATTGTGAAGCAGGGGTTGCGCAAGCATTAGTCTCCTTTGACATTCTTTCTATAAACGATCAATCAAGATCTTTCAGCACTACTGCTTTAGTGTTATCTACTTTATCAACTATTTTGCCAACTGTTCGTCTTACATGCTCTCAGTGGTCTCATCTGCAAGGACTAATATTAGCAGATCCTGATTTTACGACACCTGCAGCTATTGATGTCGTCATTGGTGCGGATCTATATTCACGTTTAATGTTAAATGGTCTCCGCCGTGGTCCATCAGGTACGCCAATAGCCCAACGTACTCAGTTGGGGTGGATTCTGTCAGGGCCTGTCTACTTCAGCATTTCAAATAAGGACTGGTGAAGATCTTAACGTAACCTTGCGACGGTTTTGGGAAATAGAAGAGCTATCTTCTAATACTATCTGGACCCCTGAAGAAGCTAATTGTGAAGATTTCTTTCGGCGTACTACACAACGTGACTCTAGTGGTCGATATATCGTTCGCTTGCCGAGGAAAGGTACTGCTCTTAATTTAGGTGTGACACGCAACGCGGCAGTATCATTTCTGTGTAATTTGGAGAAACGATTTGTTAGGAACCCAGATTTGCAGAGTCAGTATAACAACTTCCTCGAAGAGTATTTAAAATTAGGTCACATGAAACAGTTATCTGACAGTGAATCTAAATTAGTTCCTGAAGATATCTATTATCTTCCACATCATGCTGTCCTGAGACCAAGTAGCACCAGCACCAAGCTGCGCGTAGTCTTCAACGCGTCTCACAAGTCTTCAACTGGAATTTCGTTGAATGATTGCATTCACATTGGACCCAAAACGCAACAAGATCTATCAGCAATCATCATGAGATGGCGCTTTTATCCTATTGTATATACGGCAGACATTGAGATGATGTATCGTCAGATCCTGACACACCCTGACGATACCAATTTACACCGAATTGTTTGGCGTAAAGACGTGTCATCTCCTATTAAAGACTACAAGCTCCTCACAGTCACGTACGGGACTGCATCCGCTCCATTTTTGGCGTGCAGAACCTTGCAACAGCTTGCTTATGACCATAAAACTGATAACCCGCTTGGGGCAGAGCTTCTGCTTAACAACTTTTACGTTGATGATGTGCTCTTTGGTGCTTATGATACTGCATCTGCCGTAAAAGCAAAGAGCGAGCTTGATAGAATATTGAAGAGCGCAGGATTTACTCTTCGGAAGTGGGCATCTAATAATGCTGAATTATTAGACGATATTTGTGAAGGAGATAAAGAGCTTTCTACGTCCTTCCGAGTAGTTTCTGACACTCAGATCAAGACGTTAGGAATCCTGTGGCATCCCGCTTCTGATCGTTTTGTTTTGAACTCCAGCTTGCAACCCAACCTCTGACTAATACGAAAAGAAATGTTTTGTCGGATATTAGTCGACTTTTCGATCCACTTGGATGGCTCGCGCCTGTTATAATTGTGGGAAAAATATTTCTACAAAAGTTGTGGCTAGCTAAACTAGACTGGGATGAAGAGCTCCAGCCTCATATGGCTAGTGAGTGGCATGATTACCGTGAAAATTTAAAATACATCGAGAAAATTAAAGTTAATCGTTGGCTTGGAACAATCAACAAAGAGATTACGCTCGAACTCCACGGCTTCTGCGATGCCTCTCCCTTAGCATACTCGGCGGCTATCTATCTACGAATTCTGAATGAATTAAATGATTCTGAAGTCAGTCTGATAGCATCCAAAACTAAAGTTGCTCCTATTAAGACCGTTTCAATACCGCGCTTAGAACTGTGCGGAGCTCAACTCTTAGCTAAACTAATGCATTCAGTGTAGGAAGCGATGAAGCTACAATCAGTTCCCACATACGCATGGACAGACTCCACAATTGTTCTTACATGGATAAAGTCGTATCCTTCCAAGTGGAAGACGTTCATCGCTGATCGTACGTCTGACATACAAACAACCATACCGGAATGCTCTTGGCGTTATATTCCCACAAATGACAATCCCGCTGATTGCGCGAGTAGAGGCTTAACACCTGCCGAATTGCATCAGCATCACCTATGGTGGAATGGACCTAATTGGCTTCATCATCATTCAACAGGCTGGCCTAAGAATATCCTCACCAAGCCACTAAATGGAGACCTAGAAGAAAAGGTTCCGATAGCTTGTCATACAGCTCATGTGTCAGAACCCTGGTCCATATTAACGCGATATTCATCCCTGAGACGACTTCTTAGAATAACCTCGTTATGCCAAAGATTTATTCATAACAGCAAGTATAGAGATAACAAACTTGTTTCACCGTTATCTAGTACTGAGTTGGACAAAGCATTCAATTTTTTGGTGCAGCATATCCAACGGCTAGATTACAGTGAAGAACTTCAAGCACTACAACACGGACGGTCCATCAGATCAAAAAGCAAACTATGCACCCTAAGTCCTATAATCGGCGAACATCACTTATTGCGGGTAGGTGGACGAATACGCCAAGCATTCCTTACTTATTCAGAATGCCATCCTCTCATTCTACCAGCCGATAGTAATCTCACAACATTACTAATCGATGATGCACATAGAACAACGCTCCACGGAGGAGTTCAATTGACACTGCAACACCTACGAACGAGGTTCTCAAGGCTAGAAACAAAGTGCGCTCGTTTACACATAATTGCATGATCTGTGTGCGGTACCGTGCAATACCCCGAATTCAATTAATGGGTGATCTTCCTTCTGCGAGAGTGCGACCTTCGAAACCTTTCGAACATACTGGGGTAGATTACGCCGGGCCCTTAATGATAACATCAATCAGGCATCGTGGTGCCAAATCATATAAATCTTGTATAGCACTATTTATTTGTTTCTCTACTCGTGCTGTTCACATTGAGCTTGTCACACAACTAACAACTGATGCATTTATTGCTGCTTTCCGACGATTCGTAGCACGCAGAGGTCTCTGCTCTCATCTATACAGCGACAACGCAACAACCTTTGTTGGTGCTGATACAGCTTTACAGAAGCAACTTAAAGATGCGGTGAGACAAGAACGCGGTCCTCTTCGGGAAATGCTTAGCCAAGAAGGAGTTGAATGGCACTTCATCCCTCCAGCCTCTCCTCATGTAGGTGGCCTATGGTAATCAGGCGTGAAATCTGCCAAACACCATCTACGCAGAGTCATCGGAAGCACAATTCTATGTATAGAAGAAATGTTAACTCTGCGAGCACAGATCGAAGCGTGCCTTAACTCGAGGCCACTTTGCCCGTTAAGTGACGATCCTGAGGACTCATCCGTCTTAACACCTGGACACTTCTTAATGGGCTGTGCTCCACTTTCAGTTCCTGAGCCATTCGTAGAATCTCAGTCTTCTCTGCACAACCTGTCTAGATGGAAACTCATCCAAGCAATGGTTCAGAATTTTTGGTCAACATGGTATAAAGATTATATACATCATTTACAACAACGAAGAAAATGGCAATCGCAAGAGCCACAAGTTCAAGTCAACAACCTTGCGCTTATTAAGGACGATAATCTGCCTCCCTGTAAATGGCTTCTCGGCCGCATTACTGAAGTCTTTCCCGGTCCCGATGGGCTTTTACGAGTCGTCCAGCTTAAGACTGCCAACACTAGTTTAAAGCGTCACATCACCAAACTATGCGTCCTGCCAATTTCTTAAGAATATTTGAAAATTCCTTAATTTGACTAATTTTTTCATTAACTATAGTTGGTCCTATACAACAACACAACAAATGGTATATTTCTGATGGCGGGCGGTACTGGCAATTTGTGGATTTTCTTTTACCATATGGTGAGGCGGGCAGCATGGTTAATCTCAAATCAACATCAACATCTTCATATGATGATCATCCCGCCATGTACAGCAATGGGATAACTGAATATCCAACACTACTATCAATTCTGTATTTTAAAATAACCTAGTTAAGTTCATGATGTTTGCTTCTCACTATTTACGTACTTTATCACTTGTACAGCTATAGTCAAGTTTTTCATACAGTAACCTGTTTCCTATGTTTCATTGAAAAAACAATACAAATTTATTACTTCTGTCCAAACAGTTTTCAAATTGAGTAGCTAGTATAATTCAAAGGACTCGACTTCGAGTAGCTAATAATAAATAAAATAAAATAATAAAGACGTGACTTTTATTAACTTGGTAAACGACCATTCCCATATCCTATTAAACAGAGTCTTTGCGCATTAAAAATAAAATTGGAAATTTACTTGGAAAATTTGTAATTCCACAATTTATTACTACATGTGTGTTTTAAAGTAAACTTTAGTTAAAACACACTTCAAGTTCGTCTATGAATAAGCATTATTTTAGTGTTGACTTTACTTCGACCTACCCCCATGCAACCTATAAAATAATATAATAGAAAAGAATATCTATTAGAAATCAGTTAGTTGAATAATTTAAGTGAAGTTCGTTTTTCTTATGCTTAATTCTACAGAAAAAAAGCAATTGTAACAAAAGAATAGAATTTCTTTATTTTTACTATTTGCTATAGATCTGATTTGATGTTTTGGGAGGAAATTTTACTACATGTGTGTTTTAAAGTAAACTTTAGTTAAAACACACTTCAAGTTCGTCTATGAATAAGCATTATTTTAGTGTTGACTTTACTTCGACCTACCCCTTTTTCCATGCAACCTATAAAATAATATAATAGGAAAAGAATATCTATTAGAAATCAGTTAGTTGAATAATTTAAGTGAAGTTCGTTTTTCTTATGCTTAATTCTACAGAAAAAAAGCAATTGTAACAAAAGAATAGAATTTCTTTATTTTTACTATTTGCTATAGATCTGATTTAATGTTTTGGGAGGAAATTTTCAGGGTATAGGAGTTGTGCAGTGGATGTTTTGGGCAGGCACAGATATGGGCGAAGTCGTATGTCGGGGTTCTAATACCATATTGAATCCACACTAATTGTATACATGGTGTTGCAGGCTAAAAAAAAAGTTGAGCACCTATGAAGGACACTCAGGTTTCTGGAAATTCAAAGTTACCCGCCCGTCTATTCACTAAAGTTCGTATTACATTTATCTAGCATAGTTTTCCATGAGCACAAGTTTGGTGGAAAGGAAAAGCGATTTCCCTCCCAGATGATCGCTTGCGTTTCAGCAGGTTAACACATACCTAACTGATGAATTTTATAGCAAGACGTTTTAGGCAGAAGAACTGCTTAGCTTACGTATGTTTTGAGAAAGTTGCAGAATTTGTCGATTAACAACCTCCGACTTCTACAATTTCCTTTCAATAACTAAATTACGAATGTACACCCGAATATATAAGAATTCTCGTTTGAATTCATTAAAAAAAAAGAATCGTATACATATTTATGTGGTTTATGAGGTTGTGCCTCCACTTCAAGTCTAAGATAAGCAGTCATTTATGTGTAAGGATTTTCCAATGATGATGCTTTAAAACTTTGACCGATATCTTTTACACATTTTATTTATCTCTACGAGTTTAGAAAATAAAAAGCTTTATTTAAAAACTGAGTTTAATAATTAATAAGTAGTGAGTAAAAAAGCACAAAACTTTATTTAATTTAATGTATATCAATAAGTTGTGTGATGAAGTAACGAATAAAATATAAATATCAATTTTTATCTTTTATCAGAGAATCCCAAAAAGTAGCCATCTTGAATAAATAAAAAGTTTACTCAGTAATAAATCATAGTTATCTTGCTTTTCCTCTTTGGATACAATATGGAGAGTTTGCCTCATATATTTCAACATCAGAATTTATTCAGAGTATGTATGAGATGAGTCCAGTGTGATCATTTTAAAGCCTTTACGGCAGCCAGACGCAAAGATGTACTGATGAGTATAAGGTTTCTGCTATACGGATCGCTTATTTTTCTTTATTTTTTTCGGCGCACTTCAATTTTTCCATTTTTTGCCATTTTCAATTGTTTTTTCGAGTCACTCAATGTCGCTATTTAGGACTTGTTGATGTGCCAAACTAAAACCAGAAACTTGCTGCCATAAGTCAATAACTTGTGTGATAAAAAAACGAACATATTTTTTGTTTTTGTTTGTTTTTCTGTTGTTCCGGATAATCCCAAAAAGTAGTCATCTTGAACAAATTTAATGTATATCGTATAAACATTTTTCTTTTTCAAGGCGCGTATGAGTAGAACGTGGCGAGGTGAAGATACATCTCGAGGTGTAGTGTTCACAACAAGGCGTTCAGTTTCTGGTAAACTGCGAAGTGAGAGCATAAATTATATCATCAGATTCTGAAGAAGAAATTTTGTGTTTGTGACGTAATGCAAATATATTGCATTGTTCACATAAGTACATTTTCCACTGTTGTGCTTTCCACCCGATTAATACTAAACGTGTGGAATTTAGCGAATTTCATCATCTTTATGAAGATTTACGGACTGATCCTGATAGATTCTTCCAATATATGTGCATGAGTATAGAAACCTAAGGAAAGATTTCAATATAAACTCAAAATGAAAACATCCAAAATCTCCATTCTGAAGATATAAAATTAATCATTTTCTGTTTATCCAGCCCTTTCTGAAGTTTTGCTTGTATATGGGGTCACAATAGCAGGCGATTAGAAATTGGGAAATTCCATCATCCACGGAAGATTTACATACTGATCCTTATATATTCTGAATAGATATGAGAATGAGCAAAGAACCCTTCAATCATATCAAAGGAAATACATATAAGAATATGCCAGCTATCAAAATTAGCGCACTGCACCTCGCGAGAAAATTGAAACTTTCTTTCTCGAGCGAGATAGCTCGGGGTGTCTTTCTTACCACTTCATATGTTGCCATAGCGTTGTTATGAACACTCTCATAGTACAGCGGGCAATCATTTTATTTTTTAAACTCTTGATATAGCATCGCCCCGCCTCGTTGTGCATGTACCCTTATACAGGGTGTTCGTAAATTGGTGAATAAAATTTAAGGAGTTGATATCTGCTGTGGGGATAGGTGGTTATATTATAAGTAACAGATCTCCTGAAGAATATTCAAAAATATTTGTATTTCACATGCGACATAAAAAACAGTTTTTCGCTTTTTCTCAAAAGCACTTACAATGGAGATAGCAGGTTTTATGTACATATGATTCCAATATTTTATATATTATGAAGTAAAACAAACTTTGCAATCACCAATTTATCGAATTAAAAAAATCAGATAATTGCTAAATTTTAAGAATGTCTCGCCGGCTAACAATAAGGGGTGGCATGTATAACTTCAGTTATTAATTTTAGTGTCTGGAATATTCTCAGTACTTAATTAAAATTTTCACTTCTCCACTCTCCAATTTTCCTTTTTCAATTACAATTTTGTTTGAGTTCAAGGGAAGAATATCTTAGTTTCAGTCTGAGCGCCGTCTACTGTCGGTTAGTAAAAAGTACAATAGTAATTTCTTTGAATGAGCACGATTTTTAAAATTTCTTTTAATTCACTTTTTATATAAAAAACTCAATATTTTATGGCAAATTATATCCCGTTCTAATTTATAGTACCAAAGTTTGCGTGAATAAATTTTCAAATATAAGGAAATACACCACTAAAAATAGATTTTTTTCGAAGAAAGGAGTTATGTCGAGAAAATGCTTTTTGAAGAAAAGGTTTGCTGGTTTTACTAATTTTCAAACGCTGTATGACATTTTGAGAAACATTAAAATTTAGTTAATCTTATTAACACCACGCTTTGAAATATCAATAATTTTTATTTACTACAATTTGAATAAAATTGCAATGCTATTGCTGAGTTAAAAATCAGTGGTTTTCGCAATTTCGGAGGAAGCTAAGATTAAAGTATTTTCTCTACTTTGGTGCTATGAACGGTCGTCGAGTTCGGGTTTTATTATTCACAGAAAGTAGCAGACATTGTGCACCATCAGAACTTTTCTTAATTATCACTCGGATAAACTCAGTTATGACTCATCGTGAATTAAATCCACGTCATATTTACTCAGAAATTTTTTTAATTTGTTTGCCTGAAAGACCTATTAGAGGAAAGAGACAAAAGTGGAAAAAGAAAAAATATACTGCTATCTAATTTTATTTAATATTAAAAGCAAATTCGGATCTTTTTAAATTACGACCCGAAGCTTACAGATAACTAAAAACTAGAAATCTAAGAAAAATTATTCAATAAATTTAAAAATTTAGTTCCTCGTCATGAACTTTCAATAAAGGGAGCAGAACAGGAAGGAAATGTGTGTCGTTTAAATACTTCTAAAATGTAATGACATATCATATATGTATATTTATAACAGGTGATTTTAATGGTTATATCCTAGGCCTTAATGCTATGACTTCATCATTTAGAGAGATGTTGAACACTTTACTTCATTTTCTGAATCCTTATTGAATTTATTTATTGTTGCTGACCCTAATCAGGTGCTGTTTTTAGAGTTCCGCACACAAAGAGTGCCAACGGGACCCTATTACTAAGCCTCTGCTGCCCATCTGTCCGTTTCTCTGTCGGCGAACTGTATCTCATGAACCGGAATAGGTATACAGTTGAAATTTTCACAGAGTGTGTATTTCTACTGCGGCTATAACAGCAAAGAGTAAATATAAAATAAAATAAAAAATTTAATATTAAAGGAGGCCCCGTACAAGGAACATGCTTTTTCTGCGAATTTTGCTGTCAGCGGGCTGTATTTTATTGATCAGTCCACATACATATTTATAAGGACTTGATGAATCACTGAAAACTCCTCATAACAAGTCTTTCGTTAATTTGAAATTCGTAATAAGTAAGAGTGTATTTCATTGCCGCTACAGCAACAAATAATAAAAATTTAAGGAGCCCCCATACAAGAAACGTGATTTTTTTCGATATTTTTTGCTCGACGTTAACAATCGCTGGAACCCTAATAGGTAGAGACATGAAATTTTCAAAAACTGAGTAATAGCGTAACTGCTATAACAACAAAATGAAAATAAAATAAAGTTAAAAATTAAAGCGGGTTCCCATACAATATACTTTTGTTTTTGCTGATCTAAAAAGTACATAGTGTTAAATCTTGTGAGATGGTCCGGAAACCTTCGTGGGCGAGTCCGACTCGCACCTGGTTGGTTTTTTTAATCAGATATCCCATCAGCATTCTCCAAGCATGACTTAATCATGGGCATTTACAATGTGTGTTATGATTCTGAAAACGATTTATATAATTCTGACAGAGATTATAATTTTTAATAATTAAATTTAAATTAAATTAAATTTAATTTCACTAAGATCAGTTAATGAACAATATTATAATTCAAAGTTAAATACCAACCTTTCATTAAAAAAACTCTGTCAGAATCTTAGAGAGGTTGGGGTCGTATTTGTAGATCCTAGTGAATTAAATCAGATGTTCGTATTTCCTTGTCAAAATTTAAATGGTCGGGCTATAATGTCAATAATTAACTCAGTGATATTTTAAGTAGGGTAGCCTGGGGTCAATAGAAACGGGGGTCGATTGAAACAAATCGAGTAACTCGGAAACGGCAAAAGCCCAAAAAGAAAAGGTAGTAGTTTTCTTGTTGGAACTTGTCATTCAGTGTTTGGCATCGTTCCCAGTACGACTCGCACTTTTATGTGAAGCTATTACTCTTTTTTCACCAAAAGTAAGTATTTCAATTTGCATTCTTTTGTTTATTAATCAAAAATTATTGTACTTACGCGAGTGTAGTATAGAATACCATGAGACTATTAATTTTCAGGTTTAGAGAGATGGGATTATTAGCTCTATATGACATTTAGTTTTTTTGCTACATAATGAAATTTATAAAAATGGGTGCTGGGGCCGTTTGATGCGTTTTTCCTGGGGTCGGTTGAAACGCGTTTCAACTGACATTTCTACTCATTTTGAAATAAATGATTATCTTCTATACTTTCTAGATGCCAAGAACTCGTGCAAAGAAGACATATCATGGCGAGTGTGGCTTAGATGTGTTCTTTTGTGTGCACAGAACAGGGCAGAAGAAAAGATACACAAAAGAACGCCTCATACATTTTCATAGAAGATTTATAAATGAAGCGAACAGTACAAATAGTTCGCTTTAATCGGAAGAACAATTAGTATATTGGAATTCTAGAACAAGGTACACAAAAGAACACAGCTAATAATGTCGATGAAACTAGAATAACGACGGTCCAGAAGCCTGATAGTGTTTTGGCGAGACAGGGAACAACACAAGTTGGTTCAATAACAACAGCAGAACGGGCACTCTCGTTACAGTGGCTTTAGCAACAAATGCTATAGGGAATTCATTTCCTCCTTTGTTGGTATTTCCTCTCGTGCGATTCCAGGATCACTTCATAGGAGATGGACCCGTGGGTGCAGTGGGCACTAGTAACCCTTCAGGATGGATGCAAGGCGAAGGGTTTTCTTATTTTTAAAACATTTTTAAAAACAAACCAATGCTTTGGCTGTCCCAAAGAATTGCTGGTGCTGGGAAACCCCTCATCAAATATCCGTATTAACTGCTTTGACTTTTGTAAAGAAAACTGCATTGTGTTACTGTAGTTCCCACCACGTTGTTCCCACAAACTCCAGCCATTAGACAAATCTTGCTATTGACCATTCAAAAAAGCAATAAATTCCAGTTGGATGTGGAGTAACCCTGGAAAAACAATGAGCACAGCCGGTATTGCCATTTATTTGTGACACAATTGTGAATCCTATTGATTTGTTTTATACAAATTGTTTTTGAACATATAGGTTTCTTTTCTCGTTTTTAAAGTAGAAGAGCTATTTTTTATTAATTCTGTGATTTATTTCCAAAGAATTAGGAATAACATTATTATAAGTAATTAATTGTATTTTAATTTATAGATGTTTCAATAGACCCCAGGTACTGTTTGTATTGACCCAGGTATAGGGGGCGTCAGTTGAAACATTTGCCATGTTTTTTTTTAAATGCTTCTTCTACTTGAGTACTGCATATGAAGCTAAAACAATATTGCTCTTTAATACTCAGGTAACCTAGTTGCAATTGAAGCGCATTCCCAAACTGATCGAAGTTGAAATGTAGTAACAATACGCGATTTTCTCAAAAATGTTTCAATTGCCCAAGCCTACCCTACACGAGATCCTTTTTATGGCTTTGCTTTTATTCAAGCTAGTGAGACAGATGTTTATTCTACAGTGATGTCTGTAAAATCTAACGCTGTTGGATTGGATGCCTTGGATCCCAAATTTATAAGAGTTCTTTTGTCTCACCAACATTTTCAACAACATCATTTTAAGATCTACGATCCCTCGTATTTGGAAGTATTCTAAAATAATTCCCATCCCCAAGAAGTCTCATGATTCATTTTCCTTTCCTCTAAAGCTTGTACACACAAATCATCATTTTTTTTAGATAAGGAGAACTTCTTATCTCGTCTTTAATCGGCCTTTAGATTCACGGAGCTGTATTACAGCGTTGTATAATACATCATATGATATTACGAAATATTTTGATAACATTAAATTAACTTTTCCAAGCCTTTTGACACGATGGACTATATATTTTTATTAAGTAAACTGTCTTTTAAATTCAGTTTTTCAAATTCTGCATATACGTTACGTTGGTCTTACCTTATCGGCCGTCAACGGAGTATAATCTGTTCGAATTCTGCTTCTAGCTTCCTACCTCGGCGAAGTGAAGCCCAGTAGGGCTCCATTTTGTGACCCTTATTATTCACTATATTCATTAGTGATCTTGTTGATGATATTCAGCTTAACATTTCTAGGCATTTAGTATTGTTGGACGATTATATATGCCGTATGAACGAAGATCTCTACAAGAGTAAAGTGGACACCTTTGCTTTTTGGATATTATCCTGAACAATGTAACTACATATTTTCCTTATAGTATTACTGTAAAGAATTTTGAAATAATCTTTAATCGTACTTCAGGCTGTACTTATGACATAAACGCGCTTGCCTGCAAAGTTTATGGGACGCTACGAAAAGTTTTTGTCACTGTAGCCTTTAATCCTACTTACACGCGGATTATGTTAGTTAAATCGATAATTGAGTCACTCAATGTATAGATAGGAAACATCGATACATTTTTTTACATTTCTTATAAAAAAAAATATATTTATTATTCAAAGGCCACAAAAATTGCTGACATGAGAGACTACATGGCAACATTTGTATGGCCGTTGAATACAGAATATTTTTTGTCCCAAGAAATGTATGAAAATGTATCAATATTTGCTATTTTTTCTTTTATGGAATTAATAAATCTGTAGTGAACGGCCAAATTGTCCCTCTCATGACTTAGAGTTATGAAGTTTTATGTGGTTTTTATTTATCATCACTGCGTAAGCTCAATGTGGCCTTTAATTCTACCGTGAGGTATGTGTTTAGCTTGAGGCGATACAACTACGTCGCGGAATATTTAAATTCAATCTTTAGATGCACGTTAGAAACTGTTTTTTGTATATAATGCGATATTATTCTTTTGTAATTTCATAATTATTGAGCAACCTTACTATCCGTATACTATGTAGATTAGATTTTTGCCAATCTGTAAGAACTTATTCTCCAAACATCCCTAAGGGCTGAAATTGTGCACACTGGCTTTCTAAAAAAAGTAAATTTAATTTCGAAAATGGGACCAATCGGGAAACTTCTTCGTAGGGTTGCCATACAAAAATTTCGTTTTCCACTGCCTGTGAACGTGTGAATATAGAGAGCTGAAATTTGATATATAGTGTTTTTATAGCAATAGTAAATAAAGTTCCAAACATGGACCAAATTGGGTAATGTCTTCTTGTTGTTGCCATATAAAAATTTTGGTTTTTTACATATATTGTGAAAACTATCAGTCCTAGACGTTTTTATTGTACTGAAAAGTTTTTTAGAATATGAAATCCCATAAAATTTGTTATTATCATTTTTTCTGTCCGACGAACCGTTCCTAGAGATATATGCGAAAAACCACTTCCAAAATCAAACTTACACAGATGGGTCAGCATACGAAATTACAAACAGGCATTCATCTATAAAATTTGTTCTTAGACCAATTGTAGTTTTCTACTTGTTTATCTCTAAATCTTTCTATTATTTATTTATTTCACATAATTATAAGTTTTAGTCTCAGTTGTGTAGCACCGAAATAAATATTATTTGAATTTGAATATGGAAATGTAGACGTAATATAGCATTTTCGAATTAAACGAAACTATTATTGAATTAATTGAAACCATTTCCGAATTAAATGAAACTGTTTTAGAAATAAATGAAACCATTTTCAGATTAAAAGAAACCATTTTCACATTGATTATTATTTTGAATTTAAATGAAACTATTTTCAAATAAAATGAAACCTTGGAGAATGAACATGAATTTAATGTTTTGGATGTTTTTATATTCATTAAAAAGATACATTAAATTTTATAGGACATTTTATCAAATAATATAATTATGTGTTTTGTTGCCAAGTAATTCTCAGTTAATTGCCCACTAAACCCTTAGGTGTTCTGCAATTAATATGTACATAGATGACATGTAAATACAACTGATAACTGGTCATTTCAGTCTTAGTAGTTTAGAAAATAAGTCCTAATTATTCAATTGAAAGTTACTAGTAAAGTGAGTGGTGAAGATTTTAGTTCTGCAAGTTCCGATTATTGGCAACCTAGCGAGGAATCTTCTATTGATTTAAGCCATAGTGTAGTGGTTCATGAAGACAATCTGGATCAATCGAATTCAAATCTTGGGGAAAGAAGAGTTGGTACCCGAAGATATCCTGCACGAAGAACAATAGTACGGTACTCGAAAATTACAAAAGACATGAAATTGCTTCTTGTAAAATTATATGAAGAAGATAAAACAATTTCTGAAGCTGCTCGAATTACGTCGATAAATATAAATTCGGCTAAAACTATATTATCGCGGTATAAAAAGAGTAAAAACGCTATAATAGAGGCAAACGCGGTGGTAGTCTTGCGAAAAAGTTGACACCAGAAAAACGAGTACATTCAAGCATTTGTAGAAAGAGATCCCGGAATTATTCTGAAAAACATCAAAAGGAAGTTATTCGAAGTAAAAAAATATATGTGTCGTTGTCTACGATTTTCAGTGGTTTGCGGGAGCAAAAAATTACTTTGAAATTGACTTAAGGTGAAGTAGATAGAATGAATAACGAAAGAAAATTACAGCTGCGACAAAATTACGCCAGAGAATTTACACAGTAGGTTCCTCAACAAAGGGAAAAATTAATTTTTATAGATGACTGTCGCTTGAATCTTCATCTTCGGAGATCACAAGCTCGGTCTACGGTAGGTACAAGAGCACGCGTTGTTGAACCCACTGTAAGAACGTAACATTGTTCGCGGCTATGGATAATGGAGGTATCGTCCACAAACGATAATTTCCAATGCTACCGTGAATGCCGATCGCTTCAATTTATTTTTACGCGAGCTTTTTGAAAAAATTGATAACATGCCGCAATTAGAAAATCCTTTTTTAATACTGGATAATGCTCGAATCAAAATCTCGAAAAATTCAGGATATGTTTTTAGATAGCTACCACCTTACTCGCCAATGCTGAACCCTATATCAAAAGCATTTTAGAAAATACAGTTGATAACCCGATCAATATTAAGCGACGTTAGCATCGAACATAATATTGTCGATGTAATTGACGAAAGTGTTCAGCAACTGAATCAAAATGATTGTTCAACCTATGCAGTGGATATGGTTTTAGGAATCCTACAAGCTCCAGATCAGCAACCGCTTCACTAATGCCAGGAAGGTAAATAAAAAACAAGTAAAAAAGCTAGAAATTGGTGTAAGACCAATTCTTATGATAACCTAGATTTCTAAATTTAGTATGGTCATCGATCTATGCAAGTTTGATTTTTGAAGTGGTTTTTCGCATATATTTCTAGAACGGTTCGTCGGAGAGAAAAAATTATTATAACCAATTATATAGGATTTCGGAGTCTGAATAAATTTTTAGTACAATAAACATGTTTAGGACTGATCCTTTTCACAGTATATGTAAAAAACCTAAATTTTTATAAGGCAAACCAAGAACGGGTTGCCCGATTTAGTCCATTCTTGAAATATTATTTTTTATTACTATAAAAACACCATCTACCAAATTTCAGCTCTCTATTTCTACGCGTTATCAGGTAGTGTCTAAATATACAGTGGAAAACGAGATTTTTGTATGCCAACCCCACGAATTTAATTTTACTTTTTTTTTAGCTCCGTGTACCCAATTTCAGCTTTCTAAGTGAACACGTTCTCGCGTTATCGTGGGCTCAGATGGACAGACGGGCGGACGGACTATTAATGTTATGCGTGGGTGTACAATCCAGTTTGCTCTACCTATCATTATTTCGAAGTGTTACAAACAGAATTACAAACTTAGTATACCGTTATGATACACTGTCCTAAAAAATTTAATGTACCTTTTTAATGAACATAAAAACGGTTTCATTTTATTTCATTTCATTTAAGTTCAAAATAGTTGATTTAAGTTCAAAATAGTTTCAATCAATGTGAAAATGCTTTCTTTTAATCTGAAAATGATTTCATTCAATTAAAAAAGTAGTTTCGTTTAATTGGAAAATGGTTTCATTTAATCCAAAAATGCTATATTACATCTACATTTTCATATTCAAATTCCTTTTAAAGTATATTTTCATGTAATCTTCCTTCTGTTTGTTCTTTGCGTTTTTATTTACTTACATTTTCTTTATGCATGAGAATTTTGTATAATATTGCCTTATAATATAGATATTTTATTTTTATCCTGCAACTCACCCCCTGAGCTTTCATCGTACGACATAACTTCGAGTTGGTATAAAGGTTTTTGCCACATGTATATATATTGTGTAGATTCGTACGGTGATGTAGTCCATTTTCGCTCTTCTTGTAGATTCTTCGACTTTGTTGTAAGAAGTTTCCCTTCACTCCAGCCTTTTTGGAGCTATTTTTTTATGTAGCGCCTTTCTATAGCTACCAATATTCCATGACTTACCCAATCATTAACATACTGTCGGCAACATTTCTACTTTGCGTTTGTTTTTATTTGAATTGCGCGGGCCAGTGGCGGATCCAGGATTACGATGAGGGGGGGGGGGCGCAACTATGGTTTAAAAATGTTATATGCTGAAAACTGAACAAAAGTTTGAAGACACTCGCCACCACTCGCAAATGTCAAATGCACAAAATTTATCATTTAAAAGATATCAGTCGAACAGATCAGCAAGTCTGTACCACTCGAAACGAAGAAAGTTGCTCAACGTTGTTTGCGACTCTCGAAAGTCAAAGGATATGTTAGATTATTCATTTTGTTTTGATTTGTAAATGGTAGAAGTGTAAAACTTCCCAATCATCCATTTTAGTTAGTAAAACTAGGGAAATGAACTTTATTCAAATTCACGAATCATCATAAATTGTATCTTTGTAAAATACAGGAATTTAAAATTAACATTTATTTAAAATAGCAGTCAAAGAATAGATGCAATACATACCTTGTACGTATATAACTTCGACCGCAAGCTAAGAAGGGTGACTTCTTTTGTTTTTTATATTATTAAGCTAAGCTCAGGAGATATCCCATGAACTATGATGCAAAGCACAGCATGGCCAGAAGGTGAGAAAGAAAGGAATTACGGAACGTGAAGAGGGTGGCGAAGGTTCTAATGTATGTCACCCTTAAACTTTCGCAGATTGCATGCCGGAGGAAAAACAGAAGATTGGAGACTGTTCTACTTTCGCACACGACCTAATATACTTTGAAATGTAAAAGGATGTGCGCGGCTTGCAGTGCGAGTATTGCATGGAGGAATCCTGGATCAGACTAGACATTACATCAGAACATTAATAATGCATGTAGCAATATAGGAGCGAAAGGCAACCAACATTGCGGCGGTGCTCGAATAAGTCCATATGACAAGTTTATGCCACATCGCCAATAAGCTGAAGGCTCTCTTTTTGACAATATCTAACAAAGCTAAGCCTCTGCGACCAGCCCCGGCCTACATATGGAAATTGCATTCCATTCTAGGTCTGATGTAGGACTTGTATAGGAGCGCTAGAATCGATAGGCTGAAATACTTTTCACACCTTTTCAGAAGTCCAAGATATTTCGTTGCTTACTTGGCAACAAAGAAGCTCCAAGCGAGGATATTATCATGATGGTTATTTAAGGATCATGCAACCTGGTTGGATAGACGTGACATTTCCTCTGTATTCACCAAGGGTGTCAAGGGAGTAAGCGAAACCAATGGTACTGTCATCGCCAAAACAATGGATGAGATTGAAAGTAAGGGAAGGCAGATCGTTAATGAAAATTGAGAAGAGAGATAGAGAGATAGTAGAGCCCTGAGGCACCCTGGCATTTATTGGCTGAGATTGAGATGTAATGAATGAGGCACAGGTTTCATTTAATGAGGGCTTGAAACTATCAAGACCTGCAGTTATGGAGACGTTGATCTCCTTAAGGAACTTGAACATATCTTTCGTATGAATGTGGATTGACTCTTGTAAACTTCTACAAGGGAGATGTAAAGTGGGTAGAAAAGGAGAATTTGAAGTGAATCTAACTGTCTAAATATAAGTTTTATTCAGGGAGTCAACAATCACCACTTCATTGAAAAGTAGTGAAGGAACAGAGGAACTGCTGAAGTTGCTCCTGATAGTTTTGACCTGGGACGAGAAACCTTTGCTGCCTTGGCGTCTTGCCAATATTCTAACGTTCTGGTCAAAAACAAATTTTTCTCTTTGGATAGTCTTTTAGTTCTGGACATGGATGCGAAAAGCAGACTATTTCGCTTTTATTGCTTGGTTGTACTTATCGTTATACAAAGGCGATTTTGCTATTGATAAGATCTGCTGTGTAAGATTGTGCAGATTTATTCTGTTTTTATTTAACGTTTGGTCTTAGTGTTCTATAAAAACTATTACATGTTACGAAATAATAAAAAAAAATATTTAAAAATCAATCTCTTGCTTTAAATGTAATAACACTCACTGCAACAATGCACAATGACTTGTTCGCCGCTGTGTAGTTTCGCTGAAGTTCTCTAATTACGACTTATAATTGTTTCTTGAAATGTTTGTTTTTCCACGCCGCGCCGATAATGTTCTAAGAAGCCGTCTTTAAATGGAAGGCTTATCAAAGACCCTCTATTAGCTGTTTTCAATTAAAACAAACCTTCCATCGCGATAATATGAATAGGCTCTGTCTTGCTTGAAATAACCCGAACAAAGCGACGCTTATGTACAGCTATCCGCGCTTTCTGTTTTTTCTATAGGCTTCAACAACCATGACCGAAGGCCAAGGGCTAGTTAGGGTCTACGTTCCTAAATGTATCATATTGAACGCTTCCACGTTTTTAACAAAAGCTGCAGTAGAATAGATGTGAATCATTTTGTTAGAAAAAATTCAGAAGATCTACTGCAATTGTTTTCAGTGGTCTTCAAGGGTGGGTGGGGGGGGCGCATCCCCCGCCCTTTAGCTGGATCCGGCGATATAAGGATGTTTACTCCCTGGCCAAAGAACTAGATACTTCCAAATTAATGTTGGAGATTCCTATCTATCGTTCAATTCCTTTCTTCTTGGATGAAATGAAGAGAATTGAAGTCGGTTATTATATTAAACGTTTTATTTAAGAAATAGTGTTTGAATTTTTTCAAGGTTTCGACTGTAGCTAAAGCTTGCAGGTCACCCCTGTGCTGTTTTATTTCTATGGAAGTTATCATTCTGCAAGATCGACCTTAAAATAATTTATAACTAATTTGTTAATTAATATTAATATTCCCGATAAAACTGCACTAATGATGCTATTCTATAGAAAATATTCCAGTTTTTTGTTGCAAATAATCAATAAAGTTCCTGAGCCAATATTCCAGTCTGTGGGGAGTTATACCCTGCAAAGGATCCGCAGTTGGAGATTTTTTGAGGCAGCGCAGAGGATATTAATAAAAATCGAAATTAAAGTTTTTGGGGTGCTGGATCTCAATATTGTCCGCCCACCATTCTTGAAAAAAGGGGAGACAATTTGTTTTTAAAATACATATCTCCCTTTCCGTTTGAGCTAGTTAAAAATCGAAAAAGGGTTTGATAGCTCTTGAAATTTGTTAACATGGATGATTTTCGAATTTGTGTTGGTTGTTGCGGAGGAGGGGGGAGGACTAATTTTTCTTTAAACACTTTAGCATAATGTTTTACATATTTCATGAGAACATTTCAATTTTCTATGTTTAGTCGTTATAAGGGTTTTGATGTAAAATGAATTTTTCCAGTTTTTATATGTAAAATATTTTTTAAATTGATCAATTCAAAACTTTTTTAATTATTTACAGTTATGATTAAAAAGTAGAAAATAAAATATATTTAAAATACTTTTAAAACAAATAAAATTCGTAAATAAATTGCAGTAAAAAGTAAAAAATGATTTTTTCTTTCTCAGTGATATACACCACAAAAGTTTCATTGTAAAATAAGAAATGCTAAAACTCAGATTAAATCTTAAAATTTATTAACAATATTTTAAAATTATATTAGCTGTGTTCTTTTGTGTCTCGTGCACTGGTGCAATCATACATTTGAGAGTGCAAGCTACACTGTAAAATATTTAGTGTAATGTTCCACTGCACGGCTGAATATAAATGTATATATATATATATATATATATATATGTATATGTTCTCGCTTTCCTTTTTTGAAACTTACTCAAATTAATATATTTTCTTTTTAATTAACGTTTTAGATCCCAAATAAAGTTTTTAACATATATATGTGGAAGCTACTAAGTTTCAAAAATAAAGTTCATTGGTTGTGCGAGGCGTTATTTTGTAGCAGTAGTGAAATGAATGTTTGAACTCTTTGTAATGTAACTTTTCTTGTGTATATTACTGAGAAAGAACAATTATTTTTTACTTTTTAGTGCAATTGATTTATAAAAGTTATTTATTTTAAAAGTTTTTTTAATATATTTTATTCTCGTTTAGGATTACTCCTAAATACTCCTATTATGAAAGTTGTAGAGCATGAAAACGGCAATAAAATTATATAAATATGAACAGTTTTAGAGCGCTACTGAAAGAACGCGAGCCCATGTATGTATCATAGAAACCACTTCACCATTCGTAATTAGATGTGGTTTCCCCATTTACTTATTCCACATTCTACAATCACTTCATCATGTTAGTTGTAAATTATACTCTACGTACCTAAAAATACGAACACCTCTCTTTCATGGTAGAAAACAAGTAAACAAGTAAAGTTGGAGAAAATCGTAACAAAAAATTAATAAAAATTAAATCAAATGCATAAAGAGTAGTAATCAAATAAATTCAAAGAATTATTAGTATTAAAATATTCCCACTAAGAGGCGTGGTTTAAGTTTGAGGTTTTTAAAAAAACAAACACAAAAAAAGGATAATTTATTTTCAAAATGCATACTTACATTTGATAGCAGCTCCATTTATTTCATGTCTGGTAAAGAATGTCGTTTGAGTTATGTTGTCGAAACATACCTTGAAAACGCTTAGAAAGCTTCGTTCATTAATTCTGAAACCGATATCGTATAAGTGTCCTCGGTTATTCGCACATTTGTGTGGACTAATTTTCAAGTCTGCACTGATTGACTTCGTGCAGTTCAGATCAGCTAAGCGTACTATTGAACTATTTTCGAATGACATAAACCGATTACCGTTTCGACACACTACGTCAATGAAATTGATTGGACTTCGAACGAAGTGATTGCGCTTTCCTAGACAAGACAAGCTCACAACATTATTTATCGGTATACTGTTTGTTTCATTTATTGGTTTGAAGAAGCTGTAATTTCCGTGCGATCTTTTCAAGTAAAGCGGCTCATTTTCCGGAATATCCCGTTGAAGCGATATCAAACATCCCGCCTGCGCTTTGTTTCCTTTATTTAAGAAAATAAATTCAAATGTTACGATATATATTTATTCAGAATAACTACCTGATAACGTTTCTGATTCTGATAAGGAAACGCATGTTAAGAGTACCAATCCGGATAATACATTTAACAAGAAACATCGGGTCATTTCTTACTAATTTAATGCGAAAATCGAACAATTGCCAAGACGACGACTTCAGAGCAACTAATTTCGTGACTAAAAACTCGCTTTTGATAAAAATCTTAATTATCAATCGACATGACGCATAAGTATATATAAATTCCAAACATAGCATCTCATCGTTGAAAACTCTGTTGATAATTGAGTTGATTCATCAACGAAAATAGCTTGAAAACATTTTCATCTGATAACTTAGAAGTCACGGTAAGCACAATTTAGTGCAGTGAATGCAAGATTTGAACTAGAACGAACGTGCCAGTGCAAACAGCTGTAAGGGAAAGGCAGACTATAAAAAGATTAAGCATCGAAAGACACCAAAATTTAATGTAAATAAAATCTAGTTGAGATATTTTCACACATTTGCTTTACGAGCAGTGTTTTGGCCGGTTCATTCATAACAGCAATGAAGAGACACTTCAGAGATTTAATTGAAGAAGTAAATTCTCAAGATGGTATGTATGTATGTGTCGGGTTCTACAGGGTGTCCCGTATATGGTGTTACACTCGAAGGCTGTGGGTAGGTTCGCTTAGGAGCCATGCAAACAATTTAAAAGGGGGGGGGGGACCCTAATTGTTTCCGAGATAATGGGACTTAAAAATATTTGTGCATGTTTTTATAGATTACCCTGTAACTTCTGACCCTTATACCCTATGATGATGTTTCATAATTTAATATATTGATAATCATTGGACTTCTCCAATGATCTATTAAGTTTTTCCCCGCCTAGTCTCGGAAGTTTAACTCGGTTTGTTTTTATTTGACTGCTGATTTCATAAAAACAAAAACACGTCATCAACGCCAATTTTTCATATCGGATTTAGGATGCCTGAAAGCTTCCCTTTCAAATGACTAATCACACTCTGTATCCAAAATAAATGTAACCTTTTCTGCGTATTTTGCATTTTTTCTTGAATATATCCATTTACTTTCCAAATAAAAATTTTCCTTTTGCACTGCACTGAACCAACGTTTTGTTGCAGTCTTTAACTCGTCTGTGGTGAAATGTTGAAAACTTTGAAATTGGAATTATTTACAAATCTTTAAAATCCACCATTTGCAATAGGCAGTGACTCAATGAAGCGAATATCTCAAACATGTTTAGTTTTTCAGCTCGAGCTCGCACATGAAAACTAGCATATTCTTTTCGTAAGGCTGATTAACATTGTATTCTAACTGCAGCGCCTGCAGCACGATTGTTTATAATTTTTTGGTACTGCCGTAGACTCGGAAGTTGCAACGCGTAAACATCTAAATAGATGATTTCAGGCTCAGTCGGTATCAAAATATTAGTTTGGTTGAAAATTTTGCTGCGGTCGAGCGTGCAGTTTTTTAAGATATTGCTTGAATTTGTGCGGTAAGTAACCGAATTTTAATTTCAAAATTATCAAAATTCATATTGCTATTTTTTTTATTATTTTACTTATAAAATGACAACTTATTTAAATAAATCCATAAATATTTAATTACAAAATTTACTTGTTGCTAAAAATTTGAAAGTTATAGCTAACCGTTCAGTGGGAGATATTGCTTTCCTCATATACTTATTTAACTTTTCTCTTTATGAGAATTTCTTCCTAACCGTCAGCTGATAAGCACAAGAATTATTTATAAAAAATTTCCTCACCAATACGTAACTCCTTCATTTAATTATTTTCCGCGCCAGTGGACACTCTTTATTAGTTATTCATTTTTATCAAAAGTAATGGCAAACAAGCGGCATCGAAATACTTCAAAGTTTGACTGGAGGGTATTGACAACTGGATGTGTTAATTACGTCTGAGCAGCTCGGAGCAAAAGCTGCAGGCTGCGCGCAACCACTGGGTCATCGAACCGACCTAAGAAAATGACGACAGACCAGCCTCTATGGGTCTTCAAAAATGACTTTTTTATAAATGCCTAATAACGCAAATTATAAAGCTGATGTCCTACTGATCCGAGCAAGAAGTAGACAGCGTTTTTTATTCACAAGTAATTTTTACACTCGGTATACGTGTGGAATGTCAATCGAAAAAGAAAAATACCAGCATTTTGAAACTCGAAAATACACTCGTTTTCAAAGATATAAACGAATTTGAAATTTTCCGTTTTCTCGAGAACGAATAAAACTTGTGATAAATTGTTTTCAATAAATGTAGTCACACTCAAGACTGCTCTAACGCACTAGATTGTTGTCTAGTCTAAATAGTATTTGAGCTATGCAGATGAATTTTCTATAAATTGGCAAAAATTACAGATTATATTCTTCTCGAGAAAACAGAAAATTTCAAATTCGTTTATAGCTGTGCAAAGGAGTGTATTATAAACTAAATCGCGACGTAAAAAGTTAGAAAAGTCTATCCACAAAACCTTGCAAATATTTCTATCGAACTGATTCACCCCAATGTTTTTAAATGTATGTTACAAAAAATAAATATCAACTAATAATTTTATTTGCAATAAATATTATTTACTATTCTTTTGGATGGATGTTTTATTATCATGGTCAATTGTTGCTCAACTTTGTTTCAGTCAGCTGATATACCACGTTAGGGTAGTTAAAGTTAAATTAGGTTATGTTGAGAGTTTTATAGATCAGTGGCGCAAATTTATACATCTGCTTCAGGAGCCCAAACGAGTCGTTATGGCTCTGCGTGAAGGAACTGGAAAGAAGTGAACTCTTAACCCCTTGTCCCTGCCCTTTGTATTTGCAAATTTTTTGTAACCGCATAGAAATTCAATCGCTCTTTCACTTACTCATATGACCCAATATAGGAACAAAAATAATGCCACCGCTTCACCAATATGGAAATATTCAGACTTTTTATAATATTTGGGTACTTTCCTTAGTTATGCTAAGCTGTCACCCTGGCAGTAACTTTAATCAATTTATTGTTAACAGTATTAACAGAGGACGGTGTCAATTTTAATGAACAAATAAAAAGTATTTTGATTTTTGCCCGTCAGAATTTTACTTTTGTTGCCGGTACTGACAGTATTACTGTATTTTATTAGTAATACTGAAAATGACCATGTATATATTGTAAAACCATGACCACAGATAATAAAAATAAACAAAAATAGAAACGATAAAGAAATAAAACAAACAAGAATGATTGACCTAAACAAGAATTTGCAATACACTCAAATTATACTGTTCAAGCAAAAATAATAATTGTGAAAATATCCATGCCTGAGGTCATCACTTTACCGAACTTAAAAAATGAGAATCACTAAAAATGTTTGTGATCGATTAAACATAAATGCTGAGATAACGATTATGGCTTTTTAAATCCATTATTGCAATTTTGCAATTTTGCAATAATTTCCTCCTCTAGCATAATTAGCAATACCGATTTCTGTGTGACAAAAATTGTATAAATTACCACAATACAATACAATACAATTCAGAAGTAACTAGAACTTTATTGGACTTATTAATTCCCACAAATATCGGCATACTCTACTATACAAAACATCGGCACCGGCACAATCTTCCATTTATTATAACAGCGGCATATTCTTCTAAAATCAGTCAAATCGGCATACTCTGCCAAATCCAAATAGCATCGCCATTCTCTGCCATCACAGAATAAAACTCGGCACACTGTGCCATTCGTAAAAAAACAAATCAAGTAAGTGCGGCTGGTCTCTGCATAAAAGAGAGGAATATATTTTGATATTCTTTTATCAACTAAATCATTCAATCATGTTCAACAATTACAATATTTAGTTAGAAGGAAGCATATTACAATAGTTTACTTGAAAATTGATTTACATGAAATAAAATTACTTGATTATTAAAAATTAGAAAATAAGAACGAAATTTGAAACAGTTTTTGTATTTGTTTTTCAATTTCGAATTTGTTGTAAAAGTGCACATAGGTATAGAAAAGCATCAAAAGCCGTGTTGAACGCTTTTGGTAAAAAACATGCCATTTTCGAAATAAAAATTATATTATGCTAAAAATAATGCCAAATGTTTTTAAAAACGTGAATGCCTTTGAAGCCACAAGAATGCCAAAGGGGAAGCCCATTTTAGGTCCGACACCTCCAGACATGAGCTATATCTTAAGAGATGCATTATGATACTCTGGAAATATTTTATTAAGAATATTTATTTTGATTAAGCGGCGGAATCCTGTGGTTGGGAGGGGTTTTCAAGGTTTGATCTACTAAATTTTGAAAAATCTAGTACAGAATCGAATTTCTTAGCTCCTGAGAAGAAGTTTACTCGCCTCAGAAGAAGTTTACTAACCCACACACCTATACTCAGAGGCTCGCTTTTTTTATTTGAACTGAGGTACTAGATTTTTCGGACTTTAGATCGCCTCTAACTTGGTAGTGTTATGTTCGACGACCCGAAAACGGGTTTCACTGTTCGCCTCAGCTCATTACCAGCTCAAATTCGTAGAAGAAATTTTTTCTCTTCATACCCCATATTGAAGATCAAGTTAAAGGTCTCGCCAAGTACTATCAGGTGGTGTACTTCTTTCCCGATTCAAAAAACTTTCTCCGGACGTTTTTGTCGCTGGAAAATCCATTTCCATGAAGTTGCGTCACTTACACCCTAGGTACTACATATCGCATATATTTTGCAGTTCTTTTTTCCATGGCGATAAATGCTCTGTTGCGAAATTTTTCATACATATGAATTCATTTTCCACTACTCTCTAGTTGTGCACTATAACGAGAAGTAGAAAAGTCCACTTTTTCACCCAAGAAAGTCGTTAAGCTACATCCGATCGTCAAAGCTTTCCTCCGCTTAATTGAAATAAACATTGTTAAACAAAATATGTTCAGAGTATCATAATGCATTGTTTAAGACATCTCTCGTATCTCGAGATGTCGTGTCTGAAGTTGTATGAAAAGTGGGCATTCCCCTTTGCCACATGCTATCTTGGTAACACCCACAAACTACCTCGGCTCGGCGGCCTGTCAGTGTTTGTAAGTTGCGGGACATTTCTAAGTATTTTTAACTCATAGCTCTCCTCCCACCGCAGCCGCAACGTTGGATCAGAGCACATCGTAATCTACCGCCAATGATCGCCGGTCCATCGGGCACTAGTCCGGCTGGTCCTCCCAGTTCGGCTCTGCGCAAAACTTTAAGGCTGACGATTTTGCTGCTGAATGTATCAGATTGTACCACAGCAGCACAAGGCAGCGACATATGACATATGTGAAATTCCTTTCCAAGCAGTTTCCTTTTATCTAATTTTTTGTATGAACATCTTGATTTGTCATACAGAAACTGTTCCTTTTTTGTTAAAGATAATGCTTCTCCTCCTCTTCCTCTTCTATATACATGAAACATCAACTTGACAGATTGGGATGACAGCAATAACCACGCTGTCCATGGAGCAAATGTAGGATTTCAGATGACTGGGCAGCCCGGCGTTAGTTCTGCAATGTAATTTAGTAGCTGCAACCAGAGTTCCCACATGTGGCGTTTTTGCGCTAAATTGGCGATTTATGCATACACCTCGGCGCTTCTTTTTCAAGGGATTCGTCAAGGCAGTTCCCTATACATCAGAGCGCATTGCCGATTTTGTCGCTTTTCTCTGATTAAATACGTTTTCTCATATCTTTAGTAAAACATTTATTTTCCACACAAACTTATTCATGCTGAACTTCTTTATGTCAACGCTATCCACATATTCAGTTTATTGCTTTGCTTTGCACTAACTTCTATCCATATAGGCATTTCATTCTCAGTAAGACAATTGAAAGTTGTGGCATTGGCGTTGGCAATTTGCATTTTTCTTCTTCGTTAACCGAATACTAACTAATGCTCGGATTTTAAAAAGGCTTCAAAACACGATAATAATAAAATGACAACAAAAAAGTAGAAACATATTTCCACATGGGAAAATGAAACTGAATTCCAAGGTATGGAGATATAAATTGTGAAGGGCGTTTTAAAAATTTGGAAACTGTAGGCTGGCTTACAGAAGAGGAATCAGATTTTTCTAAAATTTGCAAAATAAAATTGCGACCGCACAAGAGTGGTTTAAAAAGGCATACAAGTACAACAAAACATCAGAAAAATGCAGCTGTCTTGTAAAAACAGTCCACATTGGACCTTCTGGGTAAATACTCTTTGTTTACAATAAAAATGATTAAAGCATTATCATTTAACTAGGATTTAATAACTTTATGCTGAACAATAAAAAAGCCAAAGAAATAAAAATTCCTTGTTATATTGCCATGGATCTTTTCAACGACGGTAGTAAACCTCACGTTAGAGATAAATTTCACTTTCAAGTGCGTCATACGAAATGCACTAGTATTATAAAATATGTCCTAGCATCTGTGTTATTAGAGGACCTAATGTATAAATTACTACTCTGCTACTAAAAATACAATAATACGCAGTTTTTGTCCCTAATTCTCGTGAAAGAAACAACATCTCGGCATTTGTATGATTCTATCTGTAATTATATGAAATCTGCTAATTTGGATCCAAGAAAAATAATTGGATTAGGTACCGATGGGGCAAATAAGCTATTCACAATGTTAAGGATAATTAACCAAATATTGTTTTATGTAAATGCGTTTACCGCAGTTTAAACCTATGTGCATCAAAATCAAAGGTTTCCAAAATTTTTTCTGACGAAATTGATTTTTTGTTGAGGGAAACTTATCATTGGTTTTCCAATAGTCCTCTAAGAGCTGCCAAGTATAAACACATGCGGGAGGCCATCAATCAAGAAATAACATTTTTAAAATTAATACAACTCAGTCGGACAGGTTGGTTATCAAGATTCCAAGCTGTTGATCGAATTTTGGATCAATATGTGGAACTGGAGACTTTCTTCGCAATTTCCGCTTTAGACGAAAAATGTCATATTGCTGTCTTACTTTGAAAAATGTATAAAAATAAGAGAAATAAAATCACTCTGTTATTTTTAAACCTATATTGAAAACCATTAACTGCTTGAATTTACACTTTCAAAAAAACTGTATTGATCCTAGCGCTGCTATGGACGAGATAATACTATTTATACTTTCCCTTGCTAGACGAGTTTTAAATATAGTTTTATTAATTCGTGTGAAAATATGTTTGATATTATCAATGGTATACACGATCAATTTCAATTTCAATTTTTCAATTTCAATTTCATTTATTTATTCACAACATCTACACACTTAAAGCCTGGCTTTCTACTTATGTGTAGGTAAACTTAACAAAAGTAATTTGCTGCACTATGAGCTAGAGTAAACTAAAGAATAAACAAGGAAAAAAAATAATAAAATAAAAAAAACTAAAAGCGCTAAAACTATATCAATAATAATAAGATGCAAAAACAAAAAAAACAACTTATATGTATGTGTTAATCACTACAATTGGAAAAAAAGTTAATTAAATAATTAACGATAAGAGAAATAATCCAGTATCTTGCCCCTGAAATCACCGCCACCACTCCTTCTGATCTCCATAGGTAAAGTATTCCACATCCTGGTAGAATAAATGAAAAATTGACGCTCAGTTACACGAAAACTAAACCTCGGCACATTCAACGCCACAGTTCTACTGGACCGAGAAAACAACAATTTTTCATGTAGATAGCTAGGCACCTTTTTTACAATTAAATTATACAAAAATAGAATTACCCTGGAATCAAGATACGCTCTTAAGGTGCATCCAAAGACGGATTTTACATAGGGAGAAACATGGTCATATCGTCTCAGACCGTGCACGTAGCGAACAGCCGAATTAAACGCGACAGTGATTTTTCTCTCCGAGAAGGAATCTAGCTGGCAAAACAATTCACATCCGTAGGTAATCAAAGGAGCAATAAGTTGTTTTACTAACATGAGCCTTGTATTTCGAGGAGTAACGAAAGAAGCAACGGAAAGTTTACGAAGCGTTGCGTAAATCTTAGACACAATACTGTTGACATGGTCAGACCACGTAAGTGTAGTGTTAAAAATGATGCCAAGATTCCTTACCGACCTGCTGTATGGAATAGGAGTTTCATCTAACATCACATCAGGAAAGTCTGTAATGTCGAAATTATTTCTATATAATAGAATTACTTTAGATTTTAACGGGTTTAGAAGAAGCTTATTCTGTAGTGCCCACAAAGATATTAATCTAAGGTCTTCATTCAGTCTACATATCGCATCCTCCTTCAATCCACGTGGTCTTGAAATATATAGCTGGCAATCATCAGCATACAAGTGAAATTTACAATTCAAAATGACTGAAGAAATATCATTTATGAACACAGAAAAAAGCAAGGGCCCGAGGATTGACCCCTGCGGAACACCACTACATACAGGCAAAAACTCAGAGGAGTACTCACCACAGCAGACCTTTTGCTGGCGGTCTTCCAAATATGACCAAATAAGCCTGCAAGCACCAGTAGAGAAATTAAACAATCTTTTAAGCTTGTATATGAGTAGTGAGTGATTAACTTTATCAAAAGCCTTGGAGAAATCTAAAAGAGAAAGAACAGTTATCATGTCAGAATTCATAGACAAGCGAATATCATCAGATATCTTTAGTAGGGCTGTCGTACAACTGTGCTTAGGTCGAAATCCAGATTGTAAATTGGACATTAGGTTATTTGTGTCAATATACTTAAGTATTTGTTGATGTATAAGCCGCTCAAAAACCTTGGACAAGAAAGATAAAATGGAGATGGGTCGGTACTCCTGGGGATTCTGTTTAGGATTCTTAGGGATGGGGATGATCTTGGATAGCTTCCAAGATTTAGGGTACACAGACGTGAGTATTATAGTGTTAAATATATACGTCAAATTAGATAGAATAATAGGCAATAACAGTTTAATAAATTTGGGATGTATATTATCAACACCAACAGCATTTGATGTGACCGAGAAAACGGCTTTAAAAACTTCTTCTTGGTCAACCTGTGCAAAAGAAAATCCATCATAAGATGAATCAAAGGCAGGAATTTCAAGAGGATCCGATGATGCATCCGGCACTGTACCAACGAACATGTTATTGAGATCATCAAGGTCAATATCTATATCTGGATTGCAAGATCTATTGAGACCAAAGTTCTTAAGATTTCGCCATAATATCTTAGTAGGAAGCTTGCTATCAAACTTGGAAGCAAAGTAGCGTCTTTTAGAATATTTAATCTCCAGATTTACAGCATTGCGCAAAACACGATAAGCCTCCCAGCACTCTGGTGTTCGAAAACGTTTCCACCTTCCGTAAGCAAGATTTCTCTGTAGGAATAATGTCCGAATCCGATATGTAAACCAGGGGCAGTTGGTGTCAGCAATATAGTGGGTCTTTAGAGGGACATATTTCTCAAACAGATAATTTATGAGATATTCAAAATAATATATTTGTTCATGCACGGATGTTGTTCGTCGGAGAAATTCCCACTGGAGCTCAGATGCTTCACCGAAAAGAGAGCCGCAATCTATGGCATTGAAATTTCGATATGTGAATACATGGGATTCACTACTCCCACTATGATCAATATCATATGTTAAAAATATCAAATCATGCTTTGAGAATGCTGAAAATGACAGCTGATTTTGATACATCACCCGATTTTGGTCGGCTACAAGAAAAAGATCAAGTAAAGTGTAAGATGTTGATGTGAAATGAGTAGGAAGGTAGTTTATTAAAGATAAACTATAAGACCCAATCACTTCATGAACAGGATTGCCACTATTTGTGTCATTCAACATATCCACATTAAAGTCTCCTGCTATTATAATATGTTGGTAAACATGACAGACAGCTGCAAGAAAATTGTTAAGAGGACTAAATTCAGTTGAATGAGGAGGCCTGTACACAGAACCCAACAAGCATTTATCACTACCGGCAAATATTTCAACAAAAACATATTCTATTTCAGCACCGGGATCAGAAAGAGAAACTATCCGGCCACGCAAAGAATTTCTCAAAAAGATAGCTACTCCTCCACCAGTACGATTAAAGCGATCATTGCGAAATAACTTATAACCAGTAAGAGCAATAATCTCATCGGTAATATGAGCCTTTAACCATGTTTCTGATATGCATATCACATCTAATAAGGAAGCATTGAAAACTTCTTTAAACTCATCGATCTTCGGCAATATGCTCTGGGCGTTAAAGTGACATATCCGTAAACCATTGTGTCTTTTGCACAAAATATCCAGCAAAATTCGAGAGTTATTTATGCCACCAGGAACCGGAATACTAGAGTAATTCATTATAACTCAACTACTAGCTGTTAAAAAACAAATATATATAATATACATAAAGGAGTGAGCAGCGGAAATCACGGTAAAGAACTAACTACATTCTGTATATTCATTAAAGAAAATTATACACCTAGAACTAGATAAATGATCAAAATCCATTAAGCAATATTTAGCAAGTGTATTAGCAAGAGAGTAAGTAGTAATAAAAGTTTCAAAAAAAATACTTAAGCAGTACACTAAAGAGTTCAGTTCACAGATAGCACTTAATAGTAACAAGAGAAAAAGTTCATAAAATACTAATAGTACATTGCTTACTCGTGTATATCTAGAAAGTTCATCATCATTTATAACTAAAAGGTCGCGAGGAAATTCATGCGAAAATTGTAAACATAACAACACATAGATATAGTACAAAGCATCATGCAGGTAGGTTATTATCGCCATTGTTTATATCGATATTTAAAGCCGTTGTAGCTGCGAATTTCTCTAATAAATTGCAATCTGAGACAATTTGGCTATTATCTCCTGGCTTACGACGAACAAGAACTCGTCCATTCCGAGTGTATACCGATACCAGTTGATTACGCTTTTTAAGACGTTGGGCTTCTCGATAGATTATATAGTTTCGTTTGGTTAAGCTCTCATTAATATGAATTCGCTTATTAGAGTTGAATCCAGCATTACGAAGTGTAACTGCTATACGTCGCTTTGCATTAGCACTGACCGCTTTGAGGAGATTGTTTTTAGCAGATGTGGAATTAAGTTTAACAATGATAGATCCGTCATGATTTGTTTTATGTTTTACTCTGAAAATATCTTTTATTTGTGGAGTGGAAGTATTGACAGAGCTGCAAATATTGTTGAAAATCTCCGTCAAATTTTCATTTTCAGCGCACGGAATACCATTTATTATAATATCCTTAGCAAGATGTTGCCGCTCCTTTAGTAAAACTTAACATTAATGATATAAATTATGGAAATGAATTTTTCTCAGAGGTAAATACATGTACTATAGATAAAGAAGTCCTTTATAACTTACAGGAATGTTGTAAATTATTCATTTTAAGCCTAATTGGAGAATTAATTAATCGTCTTCCTTCAAATATTGAAATTTTCGAAAAAGCTAAATTATTTTCTCCAAAGTTTTGCCTAAATCCAATAAAGCCGAAAGTCTATGAACTTCCATTGGATTATGTAGAAAAGAAAAATTATTCGAAAACTGAAATGGAATATGATCAATTACTAAACATGAAGTGGTCTGAAATTTTTCAAAATATGCCAGACGATATCCTAATTTTTGGGAAAAAGTTTCGGTATTAAAATCTGCTTCTGAAAAGCCTTTATTTGGAAATATATCTATAATCGCTTTTGCAATATTATCCTTACCTACTTCAAGTGCAACTGTTGATAGAGTTTTTTCAACGCTTAATGTTGAAAATACTAAATTAATATATAGATAACTTTTGGAAACAACAACTGCTATTCTTAGAATTAAATCATTTGTTAACATAACATGCCGTAATAAATTTACTCCTACCGCTACAATACTCCAATCTTTTAATACAAATAGTGTGTATGAAAGAGAAAACAATAATACAATTTTTGAAATCTTCGATGAATTAGACGAGCTTGAAGATTAGGAACAACAATCTGAATGAAAATATTGGGAACATAATTTAAAATAAAAGTAATAGTACGAGTATGTATGTACTATAGGAGTCATAATTTATGACTGACTGGAAATATTATAATATTGTTTTGTTAATTTTATGAATTTTTATGTTATTTTTATGAGCCGTGTTTGTGTCAATTTACGTTTATTTTTTTATGAAATTTCTTCTAGGATCCTTAGACGATTCTTAATTCCAGTTCATTAAATCAATTTTTAATAAACTTAACATCATTTCCACTTTTATTGCTTATCCAGTCTGGCTACTTGTGATAATTTTTAAAGCTGATAAAATATAGGCTCATTTTGGCTAATTTTGAAATCAAAGCTGGCACACATTTTTTTATGACCTGACAACCCTGGCTACAACCTTAAAAGCTGCGCATCATAAGTTGCGATGTGTGACGGTACCTTAACATTGTTTTGATGTTGTTTGTTTTTCTGGGCCAGTTTTCCTCGTCATTTTATTGCTATAACCCTTATGGGGATCACTGGTAGTCTAAATTCAATATGGCGACCAAATTCCGCCGGCGCATTAGGCGCCTTCTTTAATTTAAGGGGAGATAATTTTTGCTCAATATCTCGGCCATTTTCAACTTTTCAACAAAAATGGTTAGGACTTAAATTATTGTAAATTTTATTCTCTACAGCTTTAGTCATTACAATTTTTATCGTGCGATCGATATTTTTCGAAATAAGGGGGAAAATTAGTAAGAGTCTGTTTAGAGTGACACGCTATAGTGACTTCGAAAGAATTTTGAAGTAATTCTGTGAATTTGACAATAGCGTAAAAACCAACTTGGTTGCTCTGAACGAGAAATAGCGAAAAAAGCGTCTTGAAAGAAAATATTCAGTTTTCTTTTCTCCCTTAAATTGGTAAATTGGGACTTTAATAAATTAAAACTGTAAACAGCAATAGTTTTATCTAATGTGTTTGACATTTTAGTGAAAATCCGTAACCTAAAATGGAGAAAGACAGTTGTTTAGCTGTCGGAAATTATGGGCAAATATATTTGTTTAGTGGAATGTCATCAGGTAATTAATATATATAATAAATAAATTCTTTTCAGTATTTTTATGTAAAATATTTTATAGGAAGAGTCCAAATTGTTGGAGAGGTAATAGAGGAAATAGAGGAAGCTGTCGAACGTGCAAACGACATCCACAAAGAAATGATGGAGAAGTTGCTGGAAAGGCGGTAAAAAAGCAATTATAAGCTGTGCAATTCATCTATAATTTAAAAATAAAATACTGAAATCGTTGTTTGATAATAAAATTTTACTTTACGTTTTTAAAGAGTTATTAACAATTAAATTTATTAATTAAATTCTAATCAATTCTTCCACCCGTCATATCCTAAAGCTCATTTCATCGCGTACTCTATGACCTTCTGCAGTTCCCTCGTAGTTCTGATTATTTATTTATTTTACCAAAATGCTTCTTGATTCGCTAAAGTCCATATAACAGACAAAAGCTACTTGTCGATAGATAATATATAAGATTTGTTTACATTTCACTATAAGCCGTGGTGATTAATTTCAGCAAAACTTCATACCCTTATATATTCGTTCTAAAATTCTGTTGAAACTCAGAAGCCGTAAGTTTATTTACCACACTCTCTATGTAGTATCTACTAAGATCTATTCATCGGAATGTCCTTAATTCTACTCTTTAAGCATAATATTTTTTCTTCCATATCTTCATCTCCATCGGAATCCTCATAAAAGCGCTGTCATATTATTAAATATTAATATGTCTTCATAAAAAGAAAATAAATTAGATTTTATTTACGATATTTAAAACAGTTGCTCCGGTAATACTTAAACGACTTTTAAATTCCTCATTTCTGCTAAACAACAATGAAATAATTTTCTTCTTTTCGTCCATTTTAGTTTTGTTTACATCCAATTTTAAATGTTTTTTGACATTTCACACATTCAAATACGAAAGTGACTATTTTGATAGCAGTCCCGAGTGCTATCAAGAAAAGTGGCTTCAATAGTGACTATAGCGGCCGCTCTGAACACATTTTTCTGTCAAAAGCGAGGGGAAAAAAGTTACTTTTTGGCTGCTCTGAACGCAAAAAGTGACTGTAGTCATTATAGCATGTTGCTCTGAACAGACTCTAAAGTATTATTATCGAATTATATATATATATATTTATATATTTATATGTATTTATTTATATTTATATATATATTTATTATTGACTTTGGCACATAAATGTACAGGAACAAAGTTGTATATTAATTTATTATTTATTTATATTTACATTTAAAATTTTGATCTCTACACCGACGCCTATTTTCAATGAAGAAATGAAAGATTGAGGACGAGCTGCGGAAATAATTGCTTGCGCGATAGAAGTACGTTTCTGTTTCCGCAACTGAAACAATCCCCTTTTGGATTTTAAAATAGTCCTTCGAGTAGCACCTTAAGGCTGAGTTTACGAATAACAAAAGCTCCGCGCTTATGTAAAAATCTATTTTGGTGTAAGTGCCTGAACATTAAAGAGCTTTCGAGTTTATGCATCTCTCAAAGCTTTTTTTTATTTCGAGAGAGAATTGGAGTATTTGCCTATGATGGTTGATGAGGGCGCAACGTCGTCGATGAAGAATAGGCAAAGGAAAAACATGAGACAAATTAGAGGAAAGTAGTTTGTGCTGCCGCTGTAGACTTTTTTCTGTGAAATTTGGGGAATCATTATTTTTTTCGGAAAGACAATTTTATGTATAATTTCAAGTCGACATATTGCTTAGTCGATTTCTCTTGATTACATAAATATTCACTTGGATAATGCGAATAGGTACATATATAATTTACAGACCGAGAAGTAGTTACGCAATCAGTTACATTCAGGACTATAAACAATTATGAATGCAGAGAAATAATTTAACAATTTTATTGTCATATGCAGAAACAAAAGATCTATAACTTTTATTTTATGTATTTCGTACCCGCATGTTCCTAGGCACACGTGGATCACATAATTCTAAGACCCAAATATTATTGTAGAAATTAAGTAATTTATTCTTGATTTTATTTTCGAAAAAATCAGAGTCTCTTTCAATACGCACAAATTTAAAATCTTTTGGAGTCCAAACACCAAAAAGACAATACAGTCTATTAGTTACACGTAATTGACCTTGCACTTGGTAGAAATAGTTATGCGTTCGCTTTAGCTTTATGTCATTGGTGATTGGAACCAATGTTAAAAACGTAATTTTTTTCTCCTCAATGGCTTCAATTATTGAATACTCCTTGGCAGAGCTAGGACATTTCACTTCACAAATTCCATCACTTTCAATGAGACCGTCAGGACTGGCACCAAGAAAATGAAATTCTTCGTCTACAAAACAACCGCACGATTGAACAGTAACTTCTGCTTTTTTTTCTATGTCTCTGAAAATGTTATTATTTATAAAAGGTACATCAAGCGCTTCCAAGATTCGCTTCGTTTGCGTGAAACCTATACCGGTCAATGTAGATCCTACTACAGCATCCGTATTTATGACACATTTTGAAGATAAGTTCGATTCCTCGCACGTATAAAGGCTTAAAGTTTCGTTACACATAGAACATTTAAAAATCCATTTAGAATTTAAACCATATCGCATTTTTTCCACTAGTTGCAGATTGTGCAAATTGCAGCCAAAATTATTTCCGTGAGAAGATAATAATTTTAAACCATTTAAGAAATAGTTTAAATCAACTATTCTTCTACCATTGAGTACATTGGTATCTTCTATATCCGAACTAATTTCCACAATATAATTGAAGTCTTCAATTTCAGAGGGTGGGTTGTCAGCTTCCTGAACAAATTCAATTTCCTTCATGTTAGTGGGAATAGTCTCATCAGATCTTTCAACTTTCTTTAGTTGAGAGGACGTACGTCGAGTCATTTCCATGGGAGCCAAATTAATTTCACACATTTTCGGTTCTTCATGATCATGTATCTTCCGATTCGTTGTTCGTCTCCTACTTGACGAGTTAAAATTTTTTAACTAAATCTAAGTAAAGTTATCAAGCAGGAAATATGAAAACAGATATTACTCACCTCCCCTTTTTTATATTTTTTACCAAAGTTTTGTTTTTCCTTCCAAATTGGTATCTTCTTTTCGACATTATTTCTACTCTTTATAATATGAATAATTATTAGTAAGGTCAGATATATAGAAAAACATTGTATGCCTTTACCTAATAACTTTTTTTTCCTGTAAATAACAATTTAAAATAATAAAAACGGAATATCCCTTAAATTTTCATTCTCTAAATAACGACGTAAAGATTATAGTCAACGCTTCTTATCAATGAGATCACATTATACAGAATACAATATGCATAAATTTCTGACGTCGTGATGTCACTCCGGCTAACTTTACTGGCCGGCTTATAAAAAGAAAAAAAAATTCAAAAAGAGGATTCACAAAGAATCACAATAATTGCTCCCTCTCTTTTCATATTCTTTTTTCTTTTTCTTCTCGCCGCAGACGGCTCTGCAGATAGTAGCGCCAAAGCTTTTTTCGCAATTTGGCTGAACTTACTTGCATTTGTGTGCGTGTATGAAGTTGTTGAACATTTTTAGTAGTTTAATAAATAAGTAATTTTTTACATTGGGTGAATCTAGAATTAGATAATTTTGCTGAATTTTATTAAAAACATATTCTCCAATTTAATGCAATAGAAATCTTATAAAAATTACCTGCATTTTACCCAGTATTTAAGTTTGTTTGAAAGAAATCTATTGCGTCAAATTTTCGAAAAAGTAAGTAGAATGTTAAAAATCGGAAAACGTTATTTTGTTGCTCTTAATTTTAAAAAGCTTATGTTAAAAATATATTTAATTTGGTTCAAATTTGCGGCAGCCCCGTTCCGCAAACCAGAGAAATTGAAAAAAATCATCGAATTTTCATTTTTAAATCATTTTCAATAAAAATTGGGGGACAAATTTAAAAATCAAAAAACGTTATTTTGTTGGCTTAGGTATATAAAAAAATATTGCATTAGTAAATCAGCGATTTATTCAAAAATTTTGGCGCCCCATCTTGTAAATGGTGCTCCTAGCTGTTCAATTAATGTCATAGACCCAGCCTTAAGAGAAGTAAGGATGGAATCATCCACGTTTTCCATGAAATTATCTGAGGGGGTGGGGGTTATGATCTCGTATTATATGGTATGGAACGTCTGTCTTCTAAAAGAATGCAACCGCTTCAACCATTCTTCCTGACTGGTTGGATTGCTTTGCCTCATACCAGGCTTGCGAGAGTGAGAAGTGTCACGAAAACACATTATCGTCTCCAATCCTGGTGCGTGTTATGTTTTTATTTGCCAGGGTTAATTGCCAGGTAGTAATTATCACGCCTTATTTGATTTTTCTTTACATTAATTTATTCAACTATTTCGTTTCACACTTTCACAATTAGTTATATATTCCTAGGTTGTTTTAGCCTTTCGCTATCCACACAAAACTCTGTTTATTTTTTCCAATAACCGACCGGGCTTTTGTTTGTTTTTTTTCTTCTTTTATTTCATTTGGCTTCACTTTTGCTTGCCTTACTTTTACTTCTTCGGGACTCACTCTCTTTATGACTTCTCTTTAACGATTTTAAAAACCAACTCGAACTTAATCACCTTCCAATCCCGTCGTACCTTGAAATGCTTAATTCGCATTTTCCGCCCTGAGAAAATTTCAGCATTCTTTTTGGAATTGATTAAACTCGTCCAGCATATTTTCGATGGACATTGCCTGAGAAAATGTTAGTTAATGCTTTTATAAACATTGGCCACCGTCTTATCGTTCAGAAATCGTGGCGCACATTATATGAAATGTATTTATGCGGTGCGCATTCTTTATCGCGAAAGCTCTTTTCATAATATGTAGTATGTACGTATGCATATACATATTGTACATTGCGCGACAAAATTTACTGTAGGTATTATTTGTCTTTTGGTTTATATTTTACTGAAAATTTTTTTATTGAAATTTTACTATCAAAAGGACTTAAGCTGTAATTTAAAACTTTTGTTTTCCCAAGACGTTTTATGGTAATTTATTTATTATTTCTGTAGAACGACCATTTTTGAAGATAAGCTAATCATATTTTCAGCATGGTTAGCTTATATGTATTCTATGAAAATTTTATTAATTATGTTATACATATTTTATATTTAGTTATTTATTCACTTATAATAATAATAATAATATTTATTTATTTCTTCCGTTTACTTCCAATATTAAATTTTGCGCATCTCCACAGACAGCCTAGGGTTGGTATTAGTATTTCCAATTTTCCTCTTTTTTATTTTTTTTGTCTTCGTGAATTAACTTACTAACTTCTAACTTAACTTAACTTAACTTACTAACTTATAACATGTTATGTTATTTTTGTTAAGAGGGTTTGGAGAATCTTTCAGTCAGCCCAGCTAATAAAAGCGTTTACTTTTCAAGAAGGAAGAAGAAGTCATGTTTTTGGCGAGGCGATGATTGCAATATGATCAACCCACACGTAGCTATAATTGTGTGCATCTTTAATCAAGTTGTAATTATCGATATAAATAATAGTTGTATGATAAATTCAAAGCACGTAATGTTAATTGAATTATTATTTAATACCTAAATCGCAGGTAAAGATTTCCACGGCCGTCGTTATGTCCAACAGGATTTTCCTATAAACCTGTAGCAAAAAAATTAATTGTTACTAAATCTTTAAAGTGACGATAATATTGTCGAGTAATGGAGATTATCGTAAGGGTATGTCTTCTGAAATTCTATACAGGCTCGGAATTAGCAAAGTGATTCCATTCGTCTCTCATATTGCTCAGAGCTATCCTCTGTGCATTGCTCAAATTGTATAAGAATTTTATATTTCACAAACTTGTACATATTTATATCATATATACGAATTATATAAATATGTACTTATTTTACAGCATTTTTATTCAACATTTGGTGAGGAGGTCTTATGTTAAGGGATATTTGCAGATATTTTCATTTGCTGAAATACTAAATCTCTAAAAACAAACATCTACACAAAAGTTAAGAGATCAGCTGACATTTGACATCTCTTAATTCGTTACGTAGAGTACCAATGTCTGCTAATGTGCTTTGACAGCCCAGGTTAGAGGATGCGAGCTCTTATCTCTTATGTAGAATCGGGGGTTTAGTTACAAAGTGCTTCGTTTACATATCATACAATTGCAACATTTTCTTGTGTAAACTTCTTTTTCAGATTCTTGAACTTGTTCACTTGTTTTATATTTTTTATTTCTTCTGGTAGTCCATTGTATATATCTAGGTACAGCTGCATGCTTTAAATTCTTTAGATTTCTGTCAGTTGTAGCATAAGGCAGACGTATATGTTGTCGCAATCTCGTGTCGTGGTTATGTATATCTCTATGCTCTATTTAGTTTATGTTGGAGTATATTATTTTATTTCTTATCTTATATATCATTTTAGCTTTTTCCACGTATATTAATTGCTTTAAACTCAGGAATTTTGTCATTTTATACAGCGCAAGCATTGGTGTAAGACTATGTAAATTGAAGATGGACTTTATTGGTTTATTTAATACTCTATGCATGCATTTTCTTTGATTATTGCTACATTGCGACTAATTGATTATATTGTAGGAATTATTGGTAGTATGAAAGCATTGTAAATCAGATTTCTCGTCCAGTAATTAAAAAAGTCTCTTCTTCTCATATTTCATATAAGTGGTGCCACTTTTTTCTTCACATATGTAGTGTGATGTTTCCAGGTCAAATTATCGTAAATTATCACTCCCAGATATTTTATTGATTCAACTCTTTTCATGTGCTCACCTTCCACTTGTAGTCTAATGTCCAGGTTTTGCTTGCCTCTCTGTTGAAATACCAAAAAACTTATTTATTTCTTTATTTATTTATTTAGCATTAATTGCTTTAACATAGTTCTTAGATCTGAGACTATACTAAATTAATATTAATGGTTTTTTAGGCCCACGGCTACAAGGCGATCTGGGAAGCTGTCTGAGATTTTATCAATCTTATAGATCTGAGAGTATTACATATATTCCCTTGTTTTAATAATATGTTCTTGATATTTTTCTTTTTAATTTGACATTTGTCTTATTTATATTTTAGGTCTTATAGAGTAATCGCTATCTCATCTATACCTAGTCTAACAATTCATGATGTCTTTGCGAGATAACTCTCTTAGAAGGACGACTAGTCTAGTAAGATTAAAATCGTGCATACAAAAGAAAGGATACATTGAATTTCTTAGAGTAAGTTACCAGCATTGTACAGTGTGCGGTTTATTCTTATTTTTATTGTTTTTTAATTATTCCATTTTTTTTTATAATACCTTTATAAATTTTTAAATTTTTTCTTTAGTTTATTTTTTTGGTCTTATAATGTAGGCACTGTTTTAACTATACTTGGTCTGGTAGTTCATGCGATGATGAGAAGAATTTCCATTAGCTATTTCTGTAAGGCAAAAATTAGAAGATAGTAGTGCATTAAGGAATTTAAGTGAGTGAGTAAGAAGATATTGTAAAAAAAAAAAACAAAAAATTAATATGATGTTTTCTTAATTTTTAGGTAATTACATGTAATGATGAATGGAAAGAACTTAGGGTTATACAACTATACTACTAAAATTAAATCTATTTTAAGGAGAGAATGGGAAATAAAAGTAAACTAGAAAGAATTTCACAGAAAGAGATGAGGAGCAAGCATTAACATTATGATGTAGTATCTGTATTTTATATTGGTGTATGTTGCACTCTTATTCTGTTTTACTCTAGTATACTACTTTTAAGTTTAATGTTTTCTTATGTTTACTACATTACGTTATTTATTTTTAATTAGTCTAACAGAAGTTGTATGTGTTTTAGTATCTAATGTGAATTATATTATTACATATTTTTTTTTTTTTTTTATTTTTACAGCTTATATTGCAAATTTTCTATTTCGAATATTCTCATATTTTATAAATTCATATTACAGCTTATATTACAATTTTTGTTCACAACTATATTCTAAAAACAATTTTTTTTTTGTAACAAGTGTGTTTATTTAATTTATAAAAGGGTTTTATTACAGCTAAAGTTGCAAAAGGTCCATTTTTCAGTAAAAGTCTAGTGTCCTTGTTTCTGTTTCGTAAATATGTTCTCAGTGCATCGAGTAGTAAGTTTTTCTGTAAGTGGCTTTGTAGTCCCAAGTTCGTTCACTAGTCTTTGTAATTCTTTGCACTGTTGCAGTACGTGGGCTGCAGTCATTGTTACATATCGGCAGTAGAGACAAGCGGGGATCGGTTGTCTGAGGAAGATGTGTATCTTGACAGGTAGGAAGTGGCCCAGTCTTAATCTGGCGACCGCTATCATTTTCGGTCTTGGGAGGTCTGGCATAACTGGCTAGTCTATCATTTTGTAGTGACTGGCGAGGAAGGTACTGGATTCGCGACAGGTAGCGCTCCTGATTTTATGTTGTGTTCTCCTAGCTTGCGCTCTAACGGATTTGTAGCCTGTAAGTGCGAAGCGCGCTCTTGGCGAGCGTCTCCGCTCTCTCATTCCCTTCTACCCCCACGTGAGGTGGACACCATGCTAAGGTAATCTTTCCAGTATAAAGGCTGCCAATAGGTTTATGTTCTTGAGGATTTTAATGGCCTTGAGCGAGGAAGGACTGTTTGAGGAGATGGAACATGTGCCTTCCTGTTTGGTGGCCCACCTAACAGCCTCCCAGACAGCCGTTAGCTCCGCCGTGAAGACGTCTGACAACGTTGGCAGGTTGTATGTATATGGGATCTCTGTGTATTTTGTTCAGATGGCGATGCCTACATCTTCACCGTCCTTTGAGGCATCCAGTAGGAACTCTCCAAGGAGGAACAGTGCGCAACGAGTTGATTTTATATTGGAGCGAGGCATTGCTTGCTAACCCTTGGTTATGTCCACTGACGTATATAATATGGACTGCTTACTTTTCTATTTTACGTGAGCACAATTGCTTGTGTCAAAAAGAGTTCTTACGTCGGTGCCAAGATTTAAAAAATCATTGGCGGGAAATTGAAAAAGTGAGCACGCAGCTCGGAAAGTGATTGTAATAAAACATTTAGAATTTCTTCTGCGTATCTAATGTATTGTCTTTGGTAAAACAGTTTTTATCAGTAATAACCATAAAAGATTAATTTAAAATCATGTATTTCGACGAATCCACTATTTTATTTGTTTTCAGTTCTCTCTCAGTTGGTACTTGGTGCATAGACCGAAAGAGTCAGCAATATAGAAGTGAGCTCACTTTCTGAAGTGTATTTCTATGAACGTAGTCAGTCCATATTATATATCTCAGTGGCTATGTCATCAAGTCGAGGCATCGTCGATTTCATATTCGAGCGAGACGTTCTACTTCTAGATATTTGTAGATACTTAATAGACTTAAGTAAAAATCTTGGTACTTAATTACAAAACTAAGTCTTAAGTACAAGTAAATAGATGCTAGTACTTATGTGCAAGTACTAAGTAGGGGCATTTCAAAAGTATTGACTAATAAGTCTTTAAAAACGAAAATGTACTTTAAGTAGTACTTAAGTCTTTTTTTACTTAAGTATTGCCCAGCTCTGGGTGCAATTATCTGGATACGGTATTTGTGTGATAAGTTACTTAGTTTGATCAGTTGCAAAATGATTTTTGTGATGCCAATCTCGCGACAGCCCTATCGGGCTCCTCCTTACTATGTTATCACTGTTGAGGTGAAGTTTTTACTCTGAGAACAGTTTTAGGTCGTTATTATGGAATCTTTTGTTTTTATTAGTGTTTTTAATTGTGGACTTTTCGGGGAATTAATCTCCAATGTATCATACGGATCTGACCATAGTGGTGAGAATTTGTTCTCTCGAACTCTGCTCTTAAGTAGGACTTTGTCGCCGACCATAAAAGATTTTTGGACGGAACTTTTGTCGTATTGCAATTTTGATTTTTCTTTGTTTGCCATGGCTATCTCCTTAGCTATTTTAAGCTATGTTGTAGATGGGCTTTTAACTCGTTTGCATAATTGTCATAATTATAGCAAACGGTTGGAGAAGATTTTAAATTATTTGGGATTTCGGCCGGGAATCCGTATAGGATTTCGCGTGTAGTATAATTAGTACTCGAGTGAGAGGGGTTGTATTATATACAAACAAATTGGGAGAGGTCCTACAATATCTAGGTACACTCTTTCGAAAGGTTAAATAAATAAATAAATAATACTTGAGATTTTCATAGGAATTTTTGGGTTCCTGGATACTTTGTTCACCTGACAAAAATTACACTTCCTTACATGCTTTACGATGTCGTCTATGCCAGGCCAGTAAAACTGTTTTTTTTTTATTTTTTTAATAGTACGGGAAACTCCTGGATGGCCTCCCGTCGGTATTGAATGAAAATCTTTTAAAATTTGTTCGATGACATCTTTATCGGATAAATATTTTATTGCATCCTGTTTGTTTAGTAGCGAAGATTTTGGTAAAAGCGTTTTTAATAATTATTAGATTCTCTGGATCTAATATAGGGAAGGAGATATTTATTTGTTTTAACTGATTTGCTTCTGTGTATGAGCAGATTTCAGTTAAAATCTTTTCGAGGTCTGATCTATCTCTTTGGGATCGGAAAAGTGAATTAATTTTTGTTATAATTATTGATGAGTCTGTTTTCTTGAAGAAGGTCAGTTCAGTTTCTGAAAGTGCGGATTTATCTGAAAATTTTAGTTTCGAATCCAACACTCTTTCAAGCTCTGTATCTTGCATTGGCAATATGAAAAAGTTAGGATTCGAATTTTTAGTCAATAGTAATGGGGAATTTGTCTCAGTTATTACGACTGAGGAATTGTTCACTTGTGATGGAGTTGGATTTTGGTTAATGACACTCGTGTTCGGAGTCTTCGAATTCGCCTGAGCTCTAGCTTGATTCCTTGTTACCACATTTACGCAGGTGGTAGGTTCTGCGAAATTTTCGCTACTATCTGGAATAGCTCTACTGAGAGCGTCTGCATTTGTGTTGAGCTTGCCTGATTTGTGAATTATTTTGTAGTCATATTCCTTAAGACATATTCTCCATCTCATCAGTCTTGAGGAGTGGTCTTTCAGATTCATAAGCCATACTAATGGTTTATGATCAGTTATAGTTGTAAACTGTCTACCATAAACGTATGGTCTAAATTGCTCAACTGCGTAAACGATAGCTAAGAGCTCTTTTTCTATTGTTGAGTAACGAGTCTCTGCACCATTGAGAACTCGACTCACATAGGCGATTGGGTTATCTTCTTGATCATCAACTTGTGAAAGAACAGCGTAGTCACTGGCATCGGAGGTAACAAAAAATTCTTTATTTAAATCAGGATATGATAAAATTGGTGCTGAAATTAATTTATTGCGTAACTCACAAAATGCTTCATCACAGATTGCGTCGAACTTGAAAGACGTATCTTTTTTCAAGTGGTTTTGCAATTTTGGAAAAATTTGGTATAAAGCGGCGATAATAGCCGACGAAACCAATGGAGGCTTTGATATCCTTTTCCTTCTTGCATCTGGGATGTGACTGAACTGACTTTATTTTTGCAGGGTCTGGTTTGACTCCATTTTCTGTAATTATGTGTCCTAAATACATAATTTCTTTCCTTAAGAAATGGCACTTGTCGGGTTGAAGTTTCAAATTGAAATTGCGGAGACGGCTAAATACTGCTGTGAGTCTTGTATTATGATCTTTGATATTGTATCCATGGACTACAACATCGTCCATATATACGAAGCAATAGATGCCTTGAAGTCCAGATAGGACATTGTTCATGGCACGTTGGAAAGTAGCAATGGCTCCTTTTAAACCAAATGGCATACGATTGTATTCGTAGTGGTCATAGGGTGTGCTAAAGGCAGTTTTTTCCCTGTCCTTCCAGTCCATTTTTATCTGGTGAAATCCACTGGCTAAGTCGAGTGTGGTAAAATATTTCCCCAACTGGTCTAATATATCAGTGATATTAGGCAGCGGGTACGCATCGCCAATAGTAAAGTCGTTAATACGACGAAAGTCTACCACTACTCGCCACTTTTTGCAACCATTCTCATCTGGTTTTTTAGGAACCAGGAGAAGTGGAGAATTCCAGGGACTATGGGAAGGTCTGATGATGTCTGACTCAAGCATTTCTTGTATTTGTCTATTTATTTCAGTTCGGCTTGCTTCAGGAAGTCTAAAAGGGTTGGTATAAATTGCCGGTTTGACTTGGTGCGTCTCGATTTTGTGGATAGTCGCATCTGTATATGAAAGGAAATCCCCTTCTATGAAGAAGAGATCATTGAATTCCATACAGATGTTGCGAATGCTCTCAGATTCCTCTGAACTCCAGTGATCTAATTTTATAAGGTTTTGCAGTTTAACTATTCTGCCCTTAATTGGATCTCTTTCATAGTCTGTGGAGATGACCATAAAGTCATCCAAGTCTTGGTAAACTGGGTTCACCTCGTAAGGGCACAGATCGGTGTCCTCCTCATTTGTATTGAGGGTTAGGACTTTTGCCATACCATTGACTGGTTTGACTATTGAATTTCCAAGAAACAAACCTTGTCTTATTTCCTTCTTGAGACAGACCGATTGATGTTAAATAGAAGGAGTTGGAATTTCAATAATGTACTCTGATCGGGCCGGAATTTTAATTTTACTTAATTTATCCGATTCTTTTGGATTTTTAATAAGAACGAGATATGATTCCAACTTTTGTGGAATTTGGAAGGAGTTATTCGATGATTTCGACTCGATAGAATTTGAAGGAGATAAAACTTTATTGAAATTCTGTGACTTCTTTCTTTGCATTTTGGAATTCACTTTTTGTGAATTTATTGATGAAGGAGATAGAACTTAACTAGCGGCTATTGATAGATTTTTACATTTATGTTCTTGCTTCATATCTTGTGAAACTTTGGATGGAGATTGATTTTTATTTAATTCAGCCTTTTTTCTGGCTATAGATGGAGATAGATTTTTACCTTTATGCTTCATTTCTTCTGAAGCATTTGCTGGCGATCGATTTGCATTGCTTTTCGAAGCAATTGATGGAGATAGATTTTTATTAATATTTATATCGGAGAATGTTATCTCCGTATATAATAGACTTTTTTATGATACTTCTTTTCTGGGTCTTCGCTTTTCAAATAAACATAAGGGTAATTTGAATAGTATTGTTCATATGGATAAGATGAATCAGATTCATTAAATCCCAGAGAAATGAATTTATTTTTATAGTCGATACTCGCATTGTAATAAAAAATCATTACCAAGCAGGCCATCGTATGAGAGGATGGAGTTATTTCCCACTATTTGAAATGGGTGTTCTAGGATGGAGTTATTCTGTGCAGGTTCCAGAGTTAATTTCGCGAAAATGAGTCCTTCCGTTGAAGTAGACTATGTGAATAATGTGTTTATATTGCAGACAGCAATTCTGTAGCAGATGCTATCTGGCTTCAATGGATGGAGTTTAATTAAGCTGATCTCTGCTCCAGTATCTATTAAAAATATAAGTTTTAAGGAAAGCGTTAGTGAACTTTTATTAATTTGGGCGTGGATACGGATTAATTTCTTGCTGCCTGCTTTTCCGTCGATATTGTCTCGGGATTCCTGTGGACTTGTGCTGTAGTTTGTATATGCGAGGCGTTGCCGAATGAGACCCCCCGCTGCATCCAGTTTCCCTGACTGGATGGCGATGAAGTTTTGCTATTTCTCCTCTTTGGAGATTGCGATCTAGGCGAGATATTGGCATTATTATATCTCAGCGGTGAAGTTCGACTTTCTCGGAATACTGGCTGTTGCCAGTTCCAATTTTGAGGCTGTCTGTCAGCCGTGTTTGTTGGTGGAGTATTGTTCACCTTTTGGAAATTATTTTGATTTCCCTGATTGTAGCCAGAACGACTGTTGTTCGCAGCTTTTGTCCGGCATTCTTCGATAGTGTGCCCAATTCGATGACAATATCGACAAGATGGTAGCTGTGATGGAGATGTGATCGTATTAAAATCCGGAGGGCGTTGTAATTGCGAGTTTAGTTTTGGAACTGCGTTGAAGTTCTGTGCAGGGCGTTGTATGATTGGACAGTTTGAAGCAGCATGTACTAGTCTATTACATTTGAAGCATTGTAAATTATGAATCGTATTTTGTCTGAAAGGGACTGGATTTGTCTTGTAATTCGTTTGAAAGATAGCTTGCTTGAGCTCCAAACGCAATGCATGATCTGAAATGAGAGATTTTAATGCAGAGAAAGATTTATCGGAATGCTCTTTGGCTAAAGTTTAGAGTTGGGGATTAATTAGCCCATCCTCAATAGCTCTCACTGCTTGATATTTGTTATCTTTTAAAAGAGATTTTAAAAGCACCTTATCACTTGTATATGAGTGTGTTACTTCATTTAATTTAGATAGATTTGTGTTAAGTCTCTGAAAAAAATCTTTCACGCTTTCCCCTAATCTCTGTTTGGAATTATTTCATTGAGACTGTAGCACAGTTTTGGGAATTTTTTCCTCTAAAGTTTCAGTTAAAATTAATTTTAAAATAGGCCAATCTTCAATTTGATTGTACCTGAAGCCTCTGCGGTTAATTTACTCCTTATTAAACTAAGGAGAGAGTGCTTTTCGCTTGCCGTCGTTGCTGTTGCGTATGAATCATCACAGCTTGAAATGAATTTATGGAGATTTGATTTGATTGATCTTTGTCTGTGCTGTTCTGGTTATCAGCTGCAGTTATTTTTTGCGAAGCTTTTGGAAGTGGAATGTAAAACGGGTTATTCTTGCGCTCTGTGTGGATTGATATGGACTTCAATCTATCAGACAGAGTTTCCTTTTTAAGATTGTACCAGTCCTCTGTTTTGTCATAGCATGACTGCTTAAAATAATCATGATTTTCATCAAAATCTTCATGATCCTGGATTATGGTTTCGGTTTTATCGAATAAAGCCAAGAGGTCTTCCAAATTTTGGAGTTTTTCAGAAGTAAATTCTGAAGTTCTTTTGCTTTTATTGGCTCTATGATAATCGGCCAGAATTTATCTGATTTCTGCCGTTTTTGGGACTTGAGACAAGCAAAGCTCATCGAAAGATTTGTTTTCTTCTGTCATGATAAGCTTAGTGAAAGGCTGAGAATTAGGTGGAAATATGTATAAAGAAAAATTATAAGATAGGGTGTGTCCGTTATTATTATGGAATAACTTTGGGTTTAGATTTGCTTAAATTTGGAGAACTATAGAAGACGTTGCAAATTTTTATGGACCGAAGATTAAGGTAGGCAAGTAGAGCACAAACCGTTAAATTTCTCAACAGCAATAAGCAGCTGTTAAGTTGGTTATGTGTAAATAATTATGTATAAGTAAAAGTGATTCGGTAATCTGTATTATGTGGGAAAAATACCGTAATAAGAAGGTGGATAATTTGTTGGATTTGTCAATAGTAAGAGGGTTAATTTATTATAATTGGATGTAGAGGGAGAAAGAGAGAAAAAAAAGTTTTTAATCAAAGCATATTAAATTAAGCAAATTATAGCGAGAGAAGTCATAAAATCTCAATAAAGCAAAAACGTATGCTTATTTTTTTTTTATTATTTAATAAGCTAATAAAAAAAAGGTAATCAGCAAAAATCGCTCTTTCCAACCAAAATCTTTCTCCTGATCGATAGGGATATGAAGCTCTATCGTAGGGGATCGATATTTGATTTTTTTCGAAGTCCTCTGGCCAACATGCTCACGAAGTCTTGCCACAGAGGTCGCTTCCAGGAAGAGGTGATCCAGTTTTTGGTGGATAGGTTGTAAGATGTAATATTTGTATATGTATATGGGGGTTGTTTAAACAGTGAGAATCACAAAATGATATTTGATATTTGTGTTTAGCAATTCTGATACGATTAATTATTGTTGCAACTGGCTATTAATTTAAGTTTAAATTTGTTTACTTTTGAATTAGTATTAAACAAAATATGTAATTAATCGAGAGTATTAATTGATTACCAATTTTAATTTTGTTGCGGTTGTATGAATCTCTGGTTGGTAAAAAAAAAATTATGAGATATTGCTTAACTTATAAAAATATAATATGTAATACTATTGTAATGAAGCCGCAATAAATTAATATTAATTGAAGCGCATAGGTATAATAGCCCGTAAACTAAAAAAAAATGTTGATAGAATAATGGATTTTGCCTTCTACCTTGATTTTAATCCGTTATGTTTTTCTTATGTGTTGCTGCTGCTGAAGACGATTATTTGAAGGATTTCCACTTTTATTTTTTTTTATTTTTAAAGACGTTATGATGAGCCCGTTGATAATTACATAATTGGACCTTTTTTTTTCTTTTTTTTTTCTTTTTTTTTTTTTAATAAATAAAGGCACTGATTTTAAATTTTCACCAGTTACCGCTGCCACCAGTTTGTTGTAATTCCAATCACTCGTGCTTTCGACTCGTCCAGAAAGAAGCGATTGGAGGGGAACATTTAACACAGTAATGAAAAAAAAGATTTATTTTTTTGTTTTCAACAATTTCACTTTATTATTTCATTACTTAATCCGTAAACTTTGCTTTTTCTACTCGATTTCACTCTATTTAAGCTTATCTAAACTACAATTTTTCTTATAAAAATTTGACTTTATTTCAACTATTAAACTATTTTTAAAAAAAAAACTCACTTCTTCTCTCGACGGATTCAAAAAAACGACCCCTCGAGGTTTGGCGATCTTGCACCCAGGTACCGACGATTTTTTTCCTTTTTGCTTTCTCACGACGATGAAGGATCGTACGTGAGAATATGTGGATTGTCTCAAGTGCATTCCATTTTCGTGACGAAAAATGATATCCGATCACACGGCATGTAGGTAGGTATACCGTGCGAGTGGAGTGCATGTCTGATAACGAAATGCAATTTATGCTAAATTGCATTTTGCTACGACACGCAAATGCATTTTTAAATGCATTTGAAGTTTTTGAATGCACTTGGAAAACTTAAATGATTTAAACGAAAATTTAAATTTAATTGATTTTTCATTTTCAGGTCATTTCTGTGATTCGGGCCATTGGGCACCTGAGTCACAACATTAAGCAGTCACCCATTCAGCCTAGACCATTCATAAATCCTCTCAAGATCCTCTCAAGTCCTCAAGGAGGCCAATATGCCTACTTAAGTATAGATGTACATCATCAGCATACAGGTGAATATTTGCATCTTCAATAACATCAGGAAGGTCATTAATAAACAGGCTAAAAAGCAGAGGACCAACCGGATCTGTAGTTGGTAGTTGTAGTTGTGGTACACCGCATGAGACGGCCTTTAAGACCGAAATATTGTTATCCACCTTTACTAGCTGATGGTGATCACAGAGGAACTCTTTAATCAAGGATGCAAGTTTACAAATCAGGAATTCATGGCCAACGCTATCAAATGCCTTAGAGAAGTCAAGAAGGACAAGAATACTGAAATTATTGTCGTTAATGGCCATTCTTATATCTGTTGATATCTTTAATATAGCATTTGCGTGCTGTTGTTGGTGCGCTTCTGACTGCGGCGAAAATAGCTGATTGACGTAATGTCACTATGTGATATTACAAAATTGTCAATATACGCAGGTAAGCATATTTTGATGCATTTATTATTATTATTTATGTTATTTTCCTTGTTTCTTGATGATATTATTGATAGTTCTAAATAAATTGCATCATGATAGTTAGATGGCAGCTGCAGGCTGTAGTTACAAACATGTTCAGAAGGATTTATTGAAGCATTTCCAGCAAAATTTTTGATTTCTGAAGTGTATGAGTTTAACTTGGAAATGCTTTGGGATACAAGATTAGATAAGTATTTTGTGATTTGTTAATCTAAACTTGATACTTTGTGGTTCCTTTTACTTAGTTTTTTTTTTAAGGAGCAGCAGTGTTATATACCTATGTGAGGACTCAACATCTTCCTGCCTCAAAAAAAGAGAATCGATAAATAAAAAAAAAAATATTTAACATATTGCGTTTTGCTTAAGATGGTGGAGCTTTTCCCCTTTCTTTTCATTTTGATAGCTATTCCTCCTCCGAATTTCATTCCAGGGTCCCTATCTGCGTCTGGAGTATTCCTGTACTAGGTTTTATTTTGGCATGTGCTTGTGTGGCGATTACAAATGTAGGATTTGGAATCTGTTCGACGTTCGTGTTGACATATTTCCTTGATTTGGCGGGCGTTAATTCGTGTAAATTTCCAAGTAGACTTGGCATTGCATTGTTGGATTTTTGCTTACGACGCTTAGCTTCATTGGCAGATGTATGTGTATATGTATGTGTATTCTCTTGCATTATTCATGTCAAAAGTGAAGTGGGTTTTACATGATAGTGACGCCATCTTGTGATGAGACTTTTAGTTACTCTGCGATCAAGTTCAATTTATGTTAGTTGTAAAATGGTTGAAACTGATCGAGATGGCGATAGTCTTGTTGCATTTTCCATTTTGTATTCATGGTGGATAGAGTGGTTAAGGCGTAGTGCTTTAATGCTTTATTCGGTGTGTTTCGCCAAATTTTTCTCTGAGAATTTTAGTGTTGATATCTGCTATGTGTCTTGATAGATGCATATTCATATTTTCTGGGGATACGCGTTTTCTTCTTTTCTTGCAGACTTGGTCTTTTGGCGAAATATTGGCGTGGTGGTGTATGCCCAAGCTCCGTGTCTAACGTGTAGTTTGTTGTACTATAGGTGGATAGTACAGTCGTAGTCGTGCTTTTAGCTTCTCGTACTACTCCGATCAGAATCCAGCTCAGTTTCGCATTTTGGGCTGTTGGAGAGTTATGAGATCCTCTCTTTATTTCATTTGTGAGAATGACGGCATAGATGTTTGCTCCGGAAAGAACATCGATTTCTCCTGGAGTTGAGAACGTAGGATCTGAGAGCGGGAGGTTTATGGGCTTCCAACTTGAAACTTTGTTTGTATTGGTTGGCAGGAAATCTGCAGTTTTTCTGATGAATAGCATGTTGCTTGTTATTTTAAAATTGGCTTTTAGAGAATTAATTGTGATTGTGGCTTGCCGTACAGCCGTACATATTGGTGGGAGTTGTGCCTAGTCAAATTTATTCTTGTGCGGTTAGAGATCCTTTAAGAAGTAGTTGTTTAAAGGCCTTTCCGGCAATAGTAGACAGATGAGATCCATAGTCTATTAATGCATAGTTTTTCATTGTAATTCCGGATGGTGAGGTGAAGGTTATCAGAGCTATAGTGAGGAGAGCTCTTTTCATATTGGCGATTAGCAAATTTTGAATCTGCTGCTCATCATTTCTATAAGCGGATGTGCTTTGCTTAATTTCCAGATCACAATTTGGGATGGCTTCATTTGTTGAATTTATCACCTTATCGTTTCCCTCATAATGGAGCGGAGTATTGTGACTTTTATTATAGTGGTTACACCTTTTATTGCGTGTACTGTTTGTGGTCATATGGTTGGCTGATAAGCAGTTTTTGCACAAATGCTTATTTGTGATAACTTCTGACGCTGTCGGGTAGTCAGAGTTCTAAAGGTCGGACAATGGAATATGATACGATTAGCTTTGCAATGTCTGCAAGTGGTTTTTGTTGTAGGTGGGTGTATTGGTGTTTAATTGTTATTCTGTTCAAGAGTCCATAGGTTAGTTTAGGTGAGAATGGTCTCCTCTGTGTCATATTTGACAATGTAATTTCAATTCCTATCATTTGCCGAGTTCGGAAGCCAGACGCTGGGAATTTTGTTAATGTTTTTAATTCGGGTAATTCAGTTCTATTGTGAAAGCTTTGTTCTCACCACTGGAGTGTGTCTGGATGTGATTTTTGTGCTGTCAATTAAATGATACTCAAGTTTTGTATTGCTAATAACGCTTCGGTTATGTTGTCTGGTATTCTTTTTATCGGCGGTGGCATGGTTTATGGATGAGAGAGACAATAATTTCTTTAGTTGTACGTTGACAAGGATTCGTTTATTTGACTAGCGTTCCTTTAAGAGCTGCTAAACTGATTGATAGTTTGCGTTACATACTTCGTAATTTCTGAGCAATTTTCAGCTTCTCCTGTTAGATTTGTTTTTACAAAATAAAATTTGTCAAAATTTATAAATTATTGTTGTTGTGAATGACCGAATTGAACAAGTTGTAGAATGAGATCTACGTCGAATATTCTCCATTACAAGTGGGTAGGTTTGTTCTACAGATTCTTTCACTATTACAAGAAATAGTTCTAGCAGATGTTGTCTGGGGAGGATTGCTGATAGACGTTAGTGTTAGTCTGTCTATATCCTCTTCCATGCCTGCTGATTTTTCGATGTAAAATTCCCGAACTTTGCTAAATATTTCTTTAGTGAAATATTCCAGTTGGAGTTCTTCCTTTATTACTCTTCTTCGCATTGACCTATGCTGAGTTTGAAACACTTTCCAATACTCAGTAAACATTTGTAAGCATTCATTTTTCGGTCTTCTTTTTGCCTTCTCTCGAATATTTTTTGTATAGGTCTACCATTAGATTTCTGACTTCGAGTTGGTACTCAATCAACTGCGATACAGAGCCAATGGTTTCGTCACCTACGTCAGATGAAATGGATTCACCATTTTTTGCCATTTTGAATGAAGACGATTGAAGTATGTGATAGTAATAAGTAATGTATTTAATTTTATATTTGACCTGACTGAGTTATTCGGCCTTGAAAGACCAATGTGAGATCTAATCTCGAACGTGGCAGAAGGGTACCGGTAAAAAGGAGAACTCAGTCTTAAAAGTGCAAATATAAAATAATTTTTTCAACAAATGTAAATTGCTTACACTAAAAGAAACTTAAGACTACTATTACAATAATTTAATATAAAAATTAAAATAATAAAACTTCAAAGAAATTACAGATTACAAAAAAAAAAAAAAAAAAAAAAAACTTCAAACAAATAAAAAATAAAAATTAAATTCAATTTAGCTCCAAACAATGTTCATCACTTTCGCTCTATTCTTCCGGAAAAAGAAGAAGAAAAAAATTAAAAGACAAGTACGGAGGTACTGCTCAGTTCTTGGCTTTGTAGACAAAAATCAAAATTTCATATACTGCTGATCGAAACATGCAGTACGATCAGCAGTGCAGGGTGATCTCATGAGGACAACAATGAAGCACTGAACTGCCTGCTGTTTACACCACAGTGAATTCAGATGACCAAAAGTTGTTGGTGGATACATGAAGACTTATTAAAAAATTTAAATATGAATCATTTAAAAGAAAATGGCTTTTCTTCGCATTAAATGCTTCTTGGACATCTCATTCTACCTTAAAATAGATAAATTGACATAAATCTAAGGTAAAATTTCCTTAATATAAATTTGTAACTCTTCATTCGATATATAATATCAAAGTAATTGATTAGAAATTAATCCCGGCATTCACGAATATTTGTCTCTTCCTCCTCAAGCGGAAGTCATGGTAGACCATATACATTCGTTGTTTCGTTCCCAATCGCAAACGTTCTGTGGCCACAGGTGTGAATTTTTTTATCACCGAAACTTTCTTGTTATGATTTATGATCAGTCACTATTCTAAAATGCGCCCATAAATATATTTATGGAAATTGCGATCAGTAAGCATAGACGCTAAAACTTCACTATGAAGTTGAGAATAGTTCTGTTGTGCTTTAGAAAAAGTGCTTGTAGCAAAAAATACTGGTCGCTAAATACCATCTATTGTCTGAGAGGATAGCACCGATTACAGAAGAACTAGCATCACAACTTCAGATTTTCTAATTAGGACCATAGTGAGTTAGTACCGTTTCTGTCAAAATTAAATCCTTATTCTCTTGAATAGATTTTTTCTTTTCTAATAGTTTATACAGGGCGTTTCCCCTTAGGAGTTCAATAGAGCCGAAGGTGATAGCACTCACCTAAAAAATAAAACAAATGTCCGGCAGGGGGGGGGGGGGGAGGGCAAGCGTTTAGGAGTTACAGGGCGATTAAGAAAAAAAAGCTAGTTTTTCACAAAACACCCTATATTTTAAAAAGTACTGGGCGTACGGTTACAGTGAAGAGCTCATCGTATGCAGAACTTCATGACCTTTCCAACGACTGCTCAATCATCCCTACACCCTTTCCTCTCAGGAGTTACAGGGGTCTAAACAAAATATTTCGGATTTGAAATAGTAGATGGCTCGCCTTATATTATACACAAGATGATGTTGTTATGGCAACAAAATTTATCGGCTGTAATGCTGGTTTTCTTTGATGATCTTCTATAAATGACTTTCCCTTCGTCTCCAGGGTTTCGAAAAATCGATACTTCAAAAATTCCAACAAGTCTTTGATGGTCTGAAGATGTTTGGGATTAGACAGGAAATGATTGTCCACAGAGAGTGTAAGAGTCTTGTGCAATTTCCTCACGAAAATATGGGAAGCATCGGATCCTAGTTTGGAGATGACACTTCCGCATTTCCAAGAGCTAACAAATATTCTCGCGTGGTATTATGTGAATACTGGCCAGCAGAAATTCCATTTGAACAGCGCCGTACCTAGGGGTGGGGCAAGGGGACAACTACCCCAAGCACTGTGCCGTGAAGGCTGCCGGCGGACTCCCGATTTTTTTTTTTTTAATTAAATAAAACAAAATTGAGTCTGCAAATTTGAATTGAAAAATAATTTGTTGAAAAAAAAAATTCGTCGAAAATAATTCACCGAAGGACAATGACGATCGTTCTGTATGAGACTTAGTAATTTATTATTAATGACTTATCAATAGTTTTATGCCAAAACCATCTATACAATGATGAGGTCAGAGTATACTCTGTACAGTCTCCTCTGGTAATAAGGCCGTTCTCATTTAGAGATGAGTAAATCAGATCTGAGTCGACTCAAAGTTCCGGATCTCTAAAGTGAATCAAGTGATCCGGTTCCTACATTCGGCACCAGACGGCTTCAAAAGAGCCTTTGAATTTCGTCCCAATATTTCATGTGAATGTGATGCTGTAGTATCCCATAACTGTCTTTGACTCTCAAGGCTGTCAGTGATACGCGTTTGGGAAAGTAGAGTTGATGACATTAAACCCGTGCGCTACCACGTTCGAAAGATCTATGATGCACTTGTGCAAATTTCGCTCGAAGAAAAAAGGAGATAATCTATCGAAACAAGAGGCTCGGTGCTTAGGCCAATCCATCGTAAATTTGAAATTCATTGTAGCGTCATCAAACCAAGTTAATGTCGATTCAAAATTATTACAAAGTCCTGCTGTGAATAGTTGAACGCTGGAACATTCTAGACAGGACCACAGATTTCCTGAAGCACTATAGATTTGAAGAAAGTTTTTCTAGAATATAGATGCTAAGACGTCTAAGGTTGAGAGGTACATCTGATATTTTCCCCTAACAACACGATCCGTGCTTGCCGTAGGTATCGTCATTTCGAATACGAGGCTCGAGATGAACGTATAACAGTGCGATTGAAGTACCAATGTTATTATTGCCTAGCAGATATTGTTGAACTGAAAATTATTAACGCTTAGTGGGATTGGTTGTGATCGCATCGACTATCAGGAACTTATTGGAGACTTTGCAAAAGTAAAAGCACATAAAATAAATTTTGAGTGTAGGCTATTTTTGATTAAATAAAAATTATAGTGGTTTGGAGCCAATAAATGCGGTAGGAGTGACGAACCACCAGGTCCACTATCAGTTATTTGTTAATTTCGGTTCAGTGTTGTATTAGTGGTTGGGACTCACTAAATACGGTGAAAGAGACAAACCACCGGCTTCACTATCAATTATTAGTTAATTTTTTTTTTAATTCTGTATTAAAATATTTAATAGGAAAAGGCTGTATTAAAACCAGTATCGGAAAAGGCTCAACTTATCCCAGGTGCCTCAAGGGCTAGGCATGGCGTTACATTTCAACCGATGGATTGACGAAACAAGGTCTTAGGGGGCTTTAAAGCTGGGTATATACCTTGATGAAGGACTGCAAGTGGTGCTGACAATCCGTCAATGCTAATTGAAAATTTTACTTATATCCGCAGTTAATTCCCATATTTCAGCGATCTGGGACCACTTTCGGCTAATGGTGTCGCTTTTCAAATTGTAATATTGTTTTGTATTTGTATCACTGAACTAAAGGGCTTTTAGCATCCGACATAGATACTGTATCATACCCTCATATCTACGTAAGATTCCCGTTATGTATGTTATACATGGCTTAATTTTATTTGAAGGTAGGTTTGAAGTTGTAAACGTCAATTGTGATTTGAATATAGCCCCTTTTTCTGTTTAACCTTTGGAAGCTCATGGTACAGGGTGGGCCAACTTGGACTGACTGATTTGAAATGCTTATAATTATTTTATTTTTAAAGTTTTTTATTTTATTTATTTTTATAATGTCATCATACTTAGTGCAAGAACGTGTAAAAATTGTTGAATTTTATTATGCTTCCGGACGATCAATTATTATAGCACAAAGAAAATACCGTCAGTATTTTAATACTGCGGCGGCCCCCACTGTAAACATGATAAGAAGATTAATGACCCGTTTTGAGAATTGAGTTTTAGTAGGTGATGAACCACGAAGAAATGTTGTTCGACCTGTTCGCACTGAAAAATCTGTAGATGCTGTACGAGAAAGTGTTAACACGGATCCAACTATGTCTACTCGTCGACGTGCTACTCAAATGGGCATCTCCAGAACATCGCTACGACGTATTCTAAAAGTTGATCTGAGGATTTTTCCCTATAAAATTCAATTGGCCCAAGAATTATTGCCGAGGGATGCACCATAACGGCTACAATATGCCAACAGATTGATTTTGCTTGCGACAGAAAATGCCAATGTCAGTCCAAGTTGGCCCACCCTGTAGTAGTCCTGGTTAAAATATGGATGACCGAGTGGTGGATCGTCTATTTCTCTGACATCATTGTCAGTGACTTCAAACTTATTTCATGCCTGTTCTAGTTCTTAAATTCTGCGTTCATAGTAACGTTTTGTTTTTATCGAAGGTCCGTCTTTTTTGTAGTTTCTTATGAGGTATTTGATATAATTTTAGCTTAGCTTCAGTTCGTAGATGTTAGTGAATGATGAGCCCGCAAGAGATATTTTAGTCGTTCACCTAAATCACGTCAAGTGTAAAGTTCTTTTACTGTACTTAAATTCGAACAAAAGATTTTTGTACCTTGGGGTGTGAACACTATTTGAACCACCATAAAATAAGCAATCCACCGCATCCATCTTCACTTTCACTAAAAGACTAAATATATTTGATCGAAAACAACCCCTTTAAATAACAAATACTCCATTATTTATTATTATATTATAAATGAAAGCTTTCACATGAAGTAGCATTGCAGTATACATATATGTATGTAGACTGCAAGTGGTGTCAGCTTTCCTCTGCTGTTTTGTGATTAATTTGCCTGAGAACTACAGAAGAATTAAATATATAATACTGAATACGAGACAATTTTTATTATTTTTGTGGGAATGTGACGAACTTAAATCTGCTATTATCAGCATAGTCTAATGGAATGAGTGAACCTTAAGAATGGGTACAGATGCCGAATGAAGAAGGAGGGTCCTTGTTCTCAAGCCTTTTATGTTTTGATAGTAACATTCGAGAGATTCGCTGCGGCCTACGGCCTAATAATGAATGCATTGGAGCAATGGATGTGTATGGAAAAAGTGGGACAAGAAACCTCCGATATGTTAATTGATACTAGAGTATAAGAATCGTTCCCTTATGACAAAGTAATATAGTAGTATTAGTAGCTGGTGAATGGCAAAGCAAAATAACATTCATTTAGAGTACTCCTTTTCACAGAAGAGGGCATGTCAAGTTAACATCGTCAGCTACATTTAACTGTTATGTGAAGGCCCGTTCAGACTCGGCAAGTTACTTGCAGAACTTGAGACTCTCTTTACTTCCCTATGCCACCTGGTAAGTCAGACTGCTTACTTGTGACAACTTGGAAACCTTGTTTCACTCACTCTACGTTTTAGAGCAAGTCCACACTTTAACTTAATTTTATTTGAATTTTAAAAATGGCGGATGGTGTAAATTGTCAGCTGAACTTGATTGTGTTCTACTTTAGTTCCACTTCAGGCAAAGTCCTGCAAAAGTAGTTCCACTTCAGGCGAATTCCCGCAAAAGTACTCGACGAATGTGAACATGAACTTGCTCATATGTAACAATCTAATTGTGCAACTAACTTGCTGAGTCTGAATGGCCCTTTACATGGCTATGCATGTTTTTATAGACATGGACTGGTACAGACCTTGACTGGCTGGACGCTTAAAAATATAAAGACGAGGATGAAATATGTCCTTAGTAAATAAATAAGTATTTGCTATTTTAAACTATTTCACTGTTTGCATCAGCAGAGTCATGAAAATACTTTCATTTGTAAACATATTTGATTAATTATATGGTTTCGGCAAAGATTGTGTGATACGACATATTGATATTGAACGAGATTGTCAATCACATTTACTTTTTAATTGAGTGCAGATCGGTTTCAGCACATCGGCTATCATCAGTATACTAAAATTGGCCAAACGGGGCGTTAATTCAAGGAAAGAATAGATGGACACACCAACTCCCTCAGAAATAAAAATAACAATTCCAGTTAAGCGACTCATTTATTAGACAACAATCATGTACCTGATGTAAACGTAAAGATTCTACAAGGAACGAAATTAACTCTATTGGAATCATTACAGATATCTCGAGCACTACAAGACAAGAACACCCCTGCTTTAACGACCAAACAGAGCTCTGCAAGCCACTGTAATGGCTGGATTAAATTAAAAACGCCGACGCCGGCAAGATCGTCCTCGTCGTCGTCGTCAAACGGCGAAAAAAAACCCCGGCAAGTTACATTAATACTGGCAGGCAGAGCCATACCTTAATTTCCCTTACATTTTACAGTTGAGTTATTTCCTTGTAATCTCTGCCGGTTTGCAATAAAATTTTAAATAATAATAAAAAATATATTTTCTTTTCCTTCAAGTCCACATTTTTTTAATATAAAATCATTTATTTTCAGAAATTCAAATATCGTTTAATTTTTTCATGTTTTTTCATAATAGATTCAGATCTTGCATATTGGCAGCAATGGAGCGCCAGCGTTAAAATTAGGATTAGAGATGAGTCGACGATCACGCCAACGACGACAACGACGACACGCCGACGTGGGTAATGTAATGCATTTCATACATGCAGTACTGTCTCTAAATATGTTTGACATAAAATGACGACCACGCCGGCGTCGGGGTTGTTAATCTGGACATAAGAGATCAATTTGGGAGCAATGCAATTTTAGTGTACTGATGATAGCCGATTTGCTGACACACCGGTCTGCACTCAATTAAAAGTGTGATTGATAATCTCGTTCAATATCAATAAACATATTTGCCCTACAATCTTGGTACAATCCCAATTAAATATTTTACTTATTAATATCAGAGCATAATAGATCTGATTAAATTTTTAACAGAAATGCTGAAGAGCTTATTTAAATAATTTACATTTCCCAAGACCTGATTTCCTTATCATGATATTGAACTATTCTCTGCCAGAAGATGTGCACTTATATAGGCGAGTTATATTGTGTGAACGTGTGTTATGCTATAAATGTCTTTCCTTAAAGTCATACTTTGAATGTATATTAACAAGCAAAAAGTAGAAAATTTTACGTGGAGTACACGGTCGTCTTTTAGAGCTGCATGTATTCTCCCCTGATATTCCCATTAGATTAACGTAAATTACATAAGCGGAAGCAAAACGTTCCGAAAAGTACTTCCGCTTTGAAACTGAAAATTCCTCTTCTAAAGTCTTTAATTTTGCATTAACGTCATAGTAAGAGATTACAAAATCGATACACTTTCGAACCAGCAAAGTTAAATTCGAACAGATGACACCCGATAAGGACGATATTACATACTTAAGAATTCCGGGATGTTTATCCATGAACTTGACAGAGAAAAGATTTGGTGTGGAGTGTGGAGGGCGATGAAAAATGGAAATAGGAAAAATTAGGGAGCTAAGGCAATCGCTGTACAAAAAATGTTTACTTCCAATTATTTTCTTTGATAAAAACATATTTCACGATCCGTCGTATGCAAGTATCATGCCAAACTATAAGAAAAGTTCTTTTACTAAGTCTTAGAGGAAAATATTTGTTTTTTTTAGTACCTACTTACTTAACTGCATTTTCTGAAAGATTCGCAAATATTTCGCATAACGTTTGCACTGGAGGCATTCACATATTTAATGCAATTACTAGTGGGATACTTAAGGCCGGAGGTTATACATACAAGAATCTATGCTCTCCCGTCAAAAGAAGTTCTTTACAGGAAATGGGTATACCAATCGCCAATGCAAATTGAGTTGGCTGATATTGAGCGCCCAGGGCAGCTAATTTTCCAGTCTGAGAAATGAAATTCAACTGTTAAGGAAAATCCAAATTACATCATTGCCGAAAGCGGTGAGGAGATTGAAAATTACTACAATCCGCCTTTTCTGGGATAGGGAGTGAAATTAAGCTGACAAAAAGAATTGTTCTTGGTAACTGAAATTATCTCCCAAATTTCGGCTTATGCTCGAGAGTATGTTATGGTATTTGAAAATTATCCAAATACAGAGATTGTTTTTCTTATATGCTATACAAAATTTTATTTACGAAACAATTCATTAAAATTTATCATAAAGTTTGCAACTGGTTCATTATACTTACAATTTGCTAAGCTGGACGGTTGGTGTAGTCAATGAACTCAGATTATGTTTATGCCTTGTCAGAGGTGCCGCTATCACTATTAAGAATTGAGCTTTGATTTCATTCAGTGCTAGAGAAAAATTATATGCAAGCACTTCAATTGGAAGTGGAGTGTGCCTTTTTTTTATTGATGAGCCAGATGAAATCGTATTCTATTTTTACGTATGTTTATAATGCACAGAAATAATGATGGTACAAAAAAATTAATTATATACGCTTGCAAAGGAAGAAATATGAAATACAGGGTGCGGCAAAAAGATCTGACGGATTTAAAATAAAAACAACACAAAAATTAAAAGTGTATAACGATTTACAATATTTCCATCTGTACATTCACCTATTTGTCTGCACCATAATTTAAGAACGCGTAGACCTAGCGTGCTGAAATTGCGTAGTACACGTTGATTTTCTGATAAAAGCATAATTCAAATTTTTAGATGGGTTATATTGGGCAACTTCTTCGTAGTGATTTGAAAATGGGTGAAATTGAAAAACTCTTTCAAAAGATTGCCATATGTAGATATATTTTCAGATTTGCAGATTTTTCACGAATATTGGGAAAACGTTGCCAACTCTTTTTAATGTTGTGAAGAGTTCGAAACACAGAAACATATGAACGGAACAAAAACAATTTATTTGCTAGTTTTGTTATACATAGGAAAGGAAGTAGGTGGACAATATCTCGTCTATAGTAGACTGAAATTCACTCACAATAATTAAATATACAGAAAAGCCCTGACTCTGTCTGTAATGCAGACGAATTCTAAAACTTAAGGAAAGCTGGAACGAGTTCGAATTCCAGAATGTTTTTTTTTTTAATGAAAAATATATTCAAAAAATAAAAATTAAATAAAAAAATTAAAAAAATTTAGAAATGTATCAAAATAAAAATACAAACTTAAGAGAGAATCCCGTTCTAAGAATGGCCAGCTAGTTTCAGTGAATTTGCAAAATGCATGGAAAATGCAGAAAAAATCAAACTTTTTGACCCAGCAACGATAAGAAAGGTCTAATCAGTATGGTTATCTCTGATGCAATAATAGAGGTCATCCAATTTTTTTTATGTTACGAAGCGAAGCTCAGGGGTTATCCTATGATTCAAAGCACAGCATGGCAGGAAGGAGATACGAAAAGGAATCTGTAAACGTGAGGAGAGTGGCAGAGGTGCTGATTTATGTCACCATTAAGGAAAGACAGAAGATGGTAGACTATTCCACATTCGTACAGTTAGGGATAAAAAAGCGTCACCGAATTTTACTATATGGCCGAAAGTAATTTGGATGGTAAACGGATGTGTGCGATTTGCAGCGTAAGTATTGAGTGTAGGAATAATTCTAATTCATCAGAACATTGACTATAGATGTAACGATAATGGAATGAAAGGCATCCAACATTGCGGTATGGGCGGATCCAGCTAAGCGCCCCCCCCCCCCCCCTGAAGCACTATAGAAAAATCGCAGTAGATATTCTCCATTTTTCCGAACAAAATGATTCATGATTGCTGCGCAACATATATTTATGAAAACATTATTTTTCGTAATTGGAGAAATTCAGTGAAGCTCTACAATGGCAAACAAATTACTTTTTATTATTGTAGTGAATTATTACATTTAAAGCAATAGATTTGCGTTAAAATAAATATTTCGTTAAATGCAATAGTTTTACTAGAATACTTACAAAGAGCAAACATTAAATAAAAACAAATTAAAGTCAAACTTTCTTAACTTTTCCATGAAGTTATATACGTACAAGGTGTGTATTGCATTTGTTCTGTCACTGATATTTTAAATAGACGTACTAATGTACGTAGCGCTTGAATTCCTGCATTTTGCAAAGTTACAATTTATGAGATATTCGTTAATTTGAACACAATACATATTGGAAGTTTGGTTACTGCCCAAAGTGCTAATCTGCTGAAATTCTTTCATAAATATGCTCTTGGAAACCTTTCGGAAGTGGCAACACTAATCACGATATATCCGAAGGAAAAATGAAAGAAAATTCCATTAAATCGCATAGAAAAAGTCCACAAAACGGTCGATGAGAAGAGCAGAAGACTAATTTGTTGATTTTTCTTATAAAATTCCGTGGAATATTATTTGGCTTTTCTTCATTCTGTTTTCTTTTATATGCTCTATTTCTTTTAGTCAAGTAAGTAGAGTTTAGTTATAGGGCTCCTGCACTTTTACAAAGGAGAATTATAACTAGAGTGATGAGTGATAAAGAGGTTCTAACTTTTAAGAATTCAACATTTTTGCAGTATTATATCAGTACCCATTTATTTTAGTGTTTTATAAGATTGTGTTTGGCTGTGAAACAAATGTCAATATTTTGAGTATATAAAACGAAAAGTTTTCTGTTTTTGTACTATGGACCGTTTTATAATTAAGAAAAAGCGAATTGACAATGAAAATTCCGAACAACAAGGTTCGCTTCCTGTTGCTGTTGAGGCCGAGGTTGAAGCGAATATAATGCCAGCAGCATTGTCACAGGCTAGTATTTTAATTTTGTGTGTTACTTTTAATAGTGATTCTGTTCCTAATTTCTGTAAATATAATATGATAATGTGGTAGGATGTTTGCGATATGAGTCGAAATAGTAAATTTGCGAGGTTTATTTATTGTTCGTGATGTATTTATATACGTACCAATTACACGATAGTCATAAATATATTTTTACAATGAAAATATCATACGATAAACAATATAATTATCTATTGATCTCGCCTTATTTGATCAGTTTGTTGTGTCCGCAAGTTTTCTTTTCTTTTATATTTAAATTTCATACTCTGCGCAGGCACCCGGTAAGAAATTTCAAGAATCATGGGAGGGAATATATATAATTTAATTTATCTAGTATCGGAAAATTAAGTACTCGGCCGACTTCACGATATAAAGGCATATTTTTAAGCTGTGTAGTAGAAATTTTAAATATAGATGTGCTACAGTATTATTAATTTAGGGTTCACACCTGTTCTAGTTGAGACGGACAAAGTTCGGTTCGTGTAACTTCATGATACTACGACTTACTTCGTGAAAAAAAATGTCTGACTCCGTGATAATATTATTGGAATATTTAATTCCATGTTATTGTGTGATAATACTTTTTATTTGGGAAGTATGTAGGTATATACTCAAGAATATTATTATTTTTTAACATAATAAATAAACACGTGAGCTTTGTGCGGTTATGAATAAATTTGTGAGCATATATTTATTTAGAAGTGGACACTCATGCGCTTACATGAAATTGCGCACACGAGTTGAAAATGGGCGGTCAGAAATTTTGTGTGCGCACATAAGTGCATGTTTCCTTACTCTCTTAAATTCCGCATTAAAATTACACTGCTATACAAAAATAAATAAAAACTTAAGAATACTCAAATTCGTAACGGTACCACATGAATTCTAAAACCAAATTGAAAAATACAAAACATTGTTCCTCTATCTGTTATTTTTGAAAAAAATGTAACGAGCTACAGGTTTCTAAACTGAAACAAAACTTTTTGCTAAGATCTAAGCGATAGGCTCTTCGATATCACAAAAAATTGTGAAGTCATAAACCAATAATGGTAATATTTGATCTCTGTTACATTTTATTATGACGAAATTACACCTGCCCGTCTCTTTGTCATCAAAATACCTTACTCTGGAGCCGAGCCTCCCTATTCACTACATTGAAAATTCAATATTTTTGACAAAAATGTTTACTCTGTTTTCTAGAGTTTAGTATAAAGTGAAAAAAATAATTTTAAATTAAGGTTTCTTGCTACTTTCATTTTCTGTCTTCGCAGGTTAATGTTGCCACCACCTCTAATTTTCATATCCTACCACCATCCCATGATGTTGGTACCTACATTGGAAGTATGTCTACCTTAAATATGCACGATTCTGCAAAATATAATCTGTTGAAAAATCAGTGGACTCCTCAAAAAGGATATATCTTTCCTGCATCTAGTCATCTTAAACGTGGTCGTCAAGAGCAAAGACGTGTAAATATGTGTCAGATTGAAAAATACCCCTGGCTTGTATTATCCGAGTACAAAAAAGGACTTTTTTGCAAATATTGCGCTATTTTCTGCTACCTGACATTATCTGGAGGGCAGCAACCTGTACCGTTAAAAAAGTTGGTTACTGAACCTCTACAAAAATATGCGAAGCTCACCGGAAAAGATGGAGATTTAGAAAAACATGCTTTCACATCCTACCACAAAAAAGCCGAAATTGATGGTAAATTATTTATAACCACTTTTAAAAATCCCCAACATGACGTCAAAAATCTTTTGAATGAAAGTAGGAAAGCACAAGTGTTAGAAAATCGTTCACGACTCGTTCCTATATTAAAGACGATAATATTACATGGTCGTCAAACAATCGCATTGAGGGGCCACAGGGATGATGGCAGCCTATTCGAAAATAGTGACGACCCCATCCACAATGATGGCAATTTCCGATCATTATTGCGATTTCGGATTGACAGTGGTGATACCCAATTAGAAGAGCATTTAAAATCAGCTGGATCGAATGCTACTTATATTAGCAAACAACAACAATGAATTAATTAAGTGCTGTGGGGAAGAGATCTTACACATTATAAAAACAAGAATAGCTGCAACAAAGTATTATAGCATAATTTTTGATGAAACTACGGATATGTCACATACTTCTCAATTAAGTCTTTCCTTACGCTATGTGCATGATGGCACTATAAGAGAGGACTTTGTCGGTTTTCTCGATCTTCACGAAACTAGTTATTCTAGCAAGGAAATTCTCTCTGAACCTATCACCACAGGAGAAATCATGGGACAAACTATTTTAAAATTTATGAACGATTTGGGATTGAATGTCGTAAATTGTGTAGGGATTGGATGTGACGGATGTAGCGTAAACGTATCACAAGTACGAGGTGCAGCATCAGAGATACGAAAACAAGCTATGTATAGCTGTCTTTACGCATGTAAGAATCATGCACTTAATCTGTCCATTTCGAAGTGCAGTAAGGTCCAGAGCGTGAAAAATGCAGTTGGAACAATTCAAGAAGTTAGCGGGTTTTTTAACGCATCTGCAAAGCGCAATTTTGTACTCAGGAGAGTCTTAGGCCACCAAATGCAAGGTTACTGCGAAATCCGTTGGATTGAAAGGCATGAATCTGTTTTAGAATTCCAGGAAGATTTGCCCAAAATAGCTGACGCTCTTAAAATTGTTTCACATTGGAACGATCATGCAGCTGCAGCAAAGGCAAACTGTTTGTTTTATGGAATTTCTAATTGCAACTTTATTATTACGATTTTCAGTTTGAGTGACATTTTAAGTGCTACTTTAATACTTAGTAAGTATCTACAGACAGAAAATATAGACATTTCTACTGCCAAAGATAAAATAACTCAGGCCATAGAGGTTTTAAAAGCCAAGAGAAAAAAGTCGAACGAGTTTTTCTCTATCATATTTAGAAATGCTAAATGGTTATGGATGATATAGACATTGATTATCGAATACCGTGATTGACAGAAAAACAATCTAACCGCACAAACTATCCCAGCAATTCTACTGATGAAAAGGAAAATATAGTTTCATATTGGGAAAAATCGGTATACATCCCTATATTAGACTTCATAAACACAGATATGAAGGATCGATTTCGTGACGATTCAATTGAATGTTACTCTTTGAACTTTTTAGTTCCTATAAATCTTGATCAAATCTCTAACTTGACTTTAATATAGGAAAATAAAGATTTGATGGTGATGAAAGTAATTAATGAAATATTTTTATTAAAGAAAAGCATAAATTATGATAAATTCAAACAGTATAATAACTCCACAGAAGCATATACTGACTGTGACGATCAAAGCTATCCACTTATGAAAGAGTTGTTGAAAATTTTGCTAAGTCTACCAATTTCTGCAGCAAGTGCAGAGCGGACCTTCTCAGCTTTAAGAAGACTGAAATCCTGGATGAGAACACGGATGAATGAAGATCGGTTAACGGGACTTGCTCTCCTACATGTTCATCGAGATATAAATATAGACATTGAAAAATTCATAAATAGATTTTCTGGTTTGAAGAACAGAAAACTTGGGTTTGTTGTATGAATTAACTAGCATTCGCATTGTTAAATAAAAGTATTCGCATTGTAGTGCTCTATATAATTAATAGTATTATAATTAAAATAAGCTTTCTGTGTTCATTTTTAGATATATTCTGTAGTTTATATAAGAAAATCACAATATATATAAATAGTGTGCTATTTTTTCCAACTATTTATAAATTTCCTATTTTTACTAAATAAAATGGATGATTTGGAAATTTTTTTCAAACCAAAAGAATATAAATAATTTAACACCTCGTTTGACTTTCCCGAGTGGCAAATTTCTTCGTTGCGAGTGGTAGTCACTCATTTATTTGTTCGTTCCGTATCTTTAAAATGATAAATTTTTTGCATTTGAAATTTGCGAGTGGTCCTCGAACTTTTGAACTTAAACCTTTTCAGACCAGACCTACGCCCCCCCCCCCCTCACAAGAATTCTCGATCCGCCACTGCATTGCGGTGATGCTCGAGTGAGCCTATATAAAAAGTTATTGCTAAATTGCCATTGAGTTTGAAGGCTGAAGTATTTCTTACACTTTTTCAGAAACCCAAGACATTTCGACGGTTCTTGAAGATGTAATCTCTCCAGCCTAATATTAAAGTCAGCAATGCAAAAACATGGTGTGCAGTAAATCAGAGTTCCATCGACAGAAAAGGTATGGGGAACATTATGATCTTGTTTTAAGACGAGACAGCTTTGGAGCTTAGATGCATTGAATTCGATGCGATTCAATTTTCGCCAAACGAGGATACTATCAAGTTCATTATTCAATGATCTAATCATCAGTATCGTTTGATAGATGTGGCATTCCTCTGGAATCGGCAAGAGTATCAAAGGAGAAAAAGAAATCATTGGTAATATCCTCTCATCGGCAAAACTCTAGATGCGATTGAAAGTAAGGGAAAGCAGATCACTAAAGAAAATTAACAAGAGTGATGGAAGGATAACAGAGCTCTGGGGCACACCGGTTGTAATAGGTTGAGGTTATGATGAAGCGTTATCTAGTACAACCCGTATTAGGCGACCCGATAAAAAACTTTCAATCCATAATAGAAGAGGATGGGAGAGACTGCGTACTTTAAGTTTGGCTAAAGGGGCTGGATACCAGTCTCTATGAGACACCTGTGAAATATCTACGGCAACAACTTTGGACTCACCGACATTCTGAAGATGACAGTTCCAACGATTCGTAAGACGAGTCTGTAAGTTTCCAGATGAGTGTCTAGTACGGAAGCAATATTGGCCAGCGTTGAAGAGTTTATTGGTTCCTAGATACTTAATTAATTTGGATGACTGAAAGATAAATAATGGATTTAAAAGCCTTTGAAAGAATCGAAATGGTTGCAATTGGTAGATATTTTGAAGAATCGCTACCTTCTGCTTTTTTTGGAATAAGTTGAACGTGAGGTATTTTCCAAGCAGTTGGAGATTTTATTGTCGAATAAGACAAGTAGAATAGTTTGGAGTAGTAGAAATGAGTGGAAGACTAGAATTTGAAGGGAATCTAGCAGCCAAATATTATCTCAAAATAAATATCTCATTGCAATTTCCAAATTGGGTGATTATTATTGACTTTTCACCATACGGCAAGTAGTTACGCTAGGAGAGTTCTGGCGCACTTTTTTAAGCATCCAGGATTTCACCACAGATGGCGCCACCGCCGGAAGGTGGGTTGAGTCCATTCTAATGTAGGTTTGTATCTTGACTGTACTGGTTTGTGTCTTGGATACGGCATTGTGTTTGGGATGCACTATTGTGTCTTGGATGCACCATTGAGTCTCGACTGCGCCCTAGCGGGATTAACCGGTACTACCGGGATGTGTCGTTTAGTCTTGACTGTGCTCTAGCGGCATTAGCCGGTACTACTAGCATGCTCCGATTTTCTTAGATAGATATGTGGTGCACCTAAATGTAGGCTTTTTATCATGATTTTTCTCGAGCGCCTAAATGTAGGCTTTTGGTTTTGAACTAATAATTGAAGTTAATAGTAGGAAATTTTTGTTCATGCCAATGGATTCTAGTTGGTGGGTATGTAGTGGGGTAATAAAGATAAGGAGGGGGGTAATGAAATTTTCATCAGAAATCCTCTACGGGCTCTGGTTTTCGAGATATTAGCGTATTAATAATTCAAGTTATTTTTCCTCATGGAAATGGATTCTTGGCGGTGTGGGGTGGCAGTTTTCATCAGAAATCCTCTACGGGCTCTGGTTTTCGAGATATTAGCGACATCTGTTGGGTCGCAAACGCCATTTCTAGAGTAAGGTACCCTAGCGGCCTTAGCCGGAGCTACCAGCATGCCTTGGTGTTGCTGTTTTCTTTTATTAGCGGGAGAGTTCTAGATATAGGCATGATGTCATCATGATTTTGCTGCACCTAAATAAGTTTTCTTAGCAGGGAAGTTGTAGATATCAGCATCATTCGAATTTCACAACTTGGCATCATTATGAACAGATTCTAGAAGATGTCAGTGAGGGCTCTGGGGTATGTGTATTGAATAGTCTTATGTTTTATAAACACTTGTTTTTATTTCCAATAAAATTTCTTCTTATAAAAGTATTTCTTATAGCATATTGTCCAATATGAACTTAACAAGATGGTACATTTGTGTTAATCTCTATTAGTTTTCCACAGTTGTATTCATCTTCGACGTTGATAATGATTTCACCCTCTCCAAATATCTTCTGCTTCCAACGAACTTTTTCAGCTCCCTTTACATAGATGGTTTTGTTTCGAAGCAGTGGTTCAACTATAGTGAACAGCTTGTGACACGGTATGTAGCCATCATCCCAGCGGAATCCATAAAAATTGTGTTGAAGCCATTTTACTTGTCTCTTTTTTGCTGAAGTCAAGTCTTTGTATCTGAACGGTGGTTGAAATATAAAGTGCTGTGTAGCGGAAGCTACATAATAATTTTTATTTTTTTGTTAGTAAATAAAAATAGAATAAAATATAATTTGTGATTGTCAGAATAATATTTACGCTGACTATAAATAAAATATTGTCAGAGTAATATTTGCACTGACTGAAAGTAAAACAAAAATATTCAAATTTGACGTTTAAAGGAAAACACTTTGAAGAAAAAAACTTTAAACACAGATACACACTACTGTACACAATTTCAGAAAATACTCATCACGACATTTTGGAATGTATTTGTTTTTAAAAATATAGAATTGTGTCAATGATATTTTAGTTTTAAGTGAATCGCCAGAGGGCAAACTTGTCTAATTTAATTTAATCTAAAACGCCAGAGGGCAATCTAGAAAAATAAATAATTTTATTTAAAACGCCAGAGGGCCGAAATCTGTTAAAAAATATCTAAAGTTTAATGCCAAATTTTTAATAAAATATTAAAAGATTTAAAAAGTCTTAAAAGAAAAACTTATAAATTAAAATAAATAAAATTATTACAAAATTAAAATAATTTAATTTCAATTATATCCTATTATAAATTTAGGATAAATATATATATATATATATATACATTTATATATTTATTTTAAAAAAGAACTGTTGAACTGCAGCATCTACAATTGTTGTCTCGATCTATCATCATTTATCATATCATAGATATTAACAACAACCAGTTCAAGTTGACTCCAACCTCACACCCCACCAAGTTCAATTGGTGACCCCGATAAGACCACTGGACAACCCGTTACCTCGAAAAGAAAACTGGATAACCCGACCAGAACGTTGACCCCAAACAACAGGTCAACCATTTGACACCAAACAGTGAAATAACCCGTCGTGTCAACAATTCTAAAATTCTTGTTAAGAGATACCCGCCACCAGTGGTAAGGTACCCTTTTCTAGAATTACAGAATAATTCAAGACAAGAATAAAGAAGAAAGAAGAACTGAAGAAAAATCTTTAAAAAAATAATTAAACAGAAGAAAAGCGAAGAAAAGAAAATAATAATTATTTCTGTCAACTACAGAACAAAAATAACAAGAAAAGAATTTAGTAAGTTTTAATTTAGATTTAAATTAAAGTTAGTAAGACTCTAACCTAATCTGATAGGATATTTTAAAAATATATTATATTTTCCTTTTTGCTTTTTACATTTAATAGTATTAATTTATGTAAAAATATTGTACACAAAAAGTCATTTACAACATACTAAACAATACAAAAGTACAAGTTTGGTACAAGATATATCAGTTTTTAAAAGCTATACGTTTCAGAGTGTTTTCGGTCCAATGAAATAAGTTATTTTTCATTTGGTTGTGTGATTGAGTTAAATTTTCTTTTTCATTAGATATTTATATATATAATTTTTTTTGTGGTCTAATTCTTTTGTCCAAAAAAAATGCCAGGAGACGAAATAAACATTGAGCAGCGTTATGTCGCAGCAGCATCTGTCAAGCTACCAACTTTTTGGACACGTCCAGAAGCTTGGTTTATAAGAGTAGAGGCTGAATTCCGAGATAAAGGAATTAGAACCGATGAGACGAAATACGGCCATTTAGTGCAAGCCCTTCCTCTGGAGACGATCATGAACGTTTTGGACATTCTTCAAGTACCCCCAACTACAGACAAATACGAAAATCTTAAAAAAACCCTAATTAAAAGATTCAGCGATTCAGAAGAGAAAAGACTAGAACAACTTCTATGTGCCTCAGAAATAGGAGATAAAAGGCCTTCTGAATTTTACAGGTTTATGAAAACCCTTGCTGGTACTTCCACAACATTTGGAGCAGAAATAATTAAGAAGCTATGGATGAGAAAACTCCCTGCGAATATATACATAGCTTTGGTTGCTTCAAGCAAAGAAAATATAGAGGATTTATTGGAACTTGGAGATAAAATATTCGACGTTACAAAGTTACAATATGTTTCCTCAATAAATGAAACTTTCAATTTACCATTACCACAACAAAATTTTTCAGCGATAAATAACAATGTACAATTATTAAATAAAATAACCATTTTAGAAAACAAATTACAGAATTTAGAAAACTTATTTCGCAACTTTACAATGAATAATAATAATCATAACAAAAATTTGTATAAAAATGATTTCAGATACAGATCACGAAGTCGTTCACAAAGTAATTCAAAACCTGATAACAATAAACAACTTTGTTGGTACCACTTTAAGTTTAGAGAAAAAGCTACCAAATGCATTTCTCCATGCGCTTTTATTAACAAATCTAATCAAAAAACCTAATTGTCCCCTCAGCGTCCAGTATGTCAAATAACATTACTTCAAAAAGACATTTTCTTTTAGACAAAGAAAATAAATTCAAATTTTTAATTGACACTGGGGCGGCCTTTCAGTATTACCTAACGCTTATTTTAGCAAATTCAAAAATAATCCAAATCTAATTTTAACAGCAGCAAACGGTTCAACAATTAATACATATGGCACAAAATTGTTGAAAGTAGATTTCGGATTAAGACGAGATCTAACGTATTCGTTCATTATAGCGGGAGTAAATAAACCCATTATTGGGGCAGACTTTCTCGAAAAATTCAATTTATTAGTTGATATAAAAAATAAAAAATTAATTGATGGAAACACGTCAATTGTTGTAAATGGAATTACCGTAAACTCAAATACCCCTTCACCACGTCATTACGCTTTCGATAATGAATACGGCAAAATTTTACAAAAATTTCCATCATTAACTCAAGCACCTTGTTACGATGCTCCTGTACGTCATAATATAGTACATCACATTTCTACAAAAGGACAACTTCCTTTCTCGAGACCAAGAAGACTCGATATACAAAAATTAAAAATCGCAAAATTAGAATTCGAGCATATGGTTAAATTGGGTTTTGTCGCCCTTCTTCATCACCAGTTTCTTCTCCATTACATATGGTACCGAAGAAAGATTCAACAGATTGGCGACCTTGCGGGGATTACAGACGTTTAAATACAAATAATACACTCGATAGATACCCTATCCCACACATTTAAAATTTTTCATTGAATTTAAATGGTTCTTCAATTTTCTCAAAAATTGATTTAGTAAGGGCATATCACCACATCCCAGTAGCTCCTGATGACATTTTCAAAACAGCCATTACTACACCTTTCGGTTTATTCGAATTCACTAGAATGCCTTTTGGTCTTAGAAACGCAGCACAAACATTCCAACGTTTCATGGACCACGTATTAAAGGAACTAGATTTTGTTTTCATCTACATAGATGATATTTTAATAGCAAGTAAAAACAAAAAGGAGCATGAATCACACTTAGAAAAAGTTTTTACACGTTTAAAAGAGTTCGGTATAAACATCAAACCTTCAAAATGCATTTTTGGAGTAAATTCTTTAGATTTTTTAAGCCATAAAATTACTAAAGAAGGAATTCTCCCATCTGAGAACAGAATTAAAGTAATTGAAGATATCCCTTCTCCTAATTCTATCAGAAAAATTCAGCAATTCATAGGAATGGTAAACTATTACCATAGATTCATTCCACATCTATCAGAATTGTTAAATCCAATATATATAAATTTCACTAAATTACTTAAAAAACCCAAAAATATTAAAAATTTTAATTGGCCAGAAGATTGCGAAAACAATTTAAAAAAAATTAAAGTAGCTCTTTCTACCTCAACACTTTTAGTACACAAACTAGAAAACGCGAAGTTTATTCTAACAGTCGACGCGTCAGACGTAGCAACAGATGGAGTTTTAGAACAATACAATGAGAACCATTGGGAGCCTTTAGCTTTTTTCTCCAAGACATTAACTCCAGCCGAAACCAGGTATTCCACCTTTGACAAAGAACTTTTAGCAATCTGTTTAGCCATTAAACACTTCAGACATTTTTTAGAAGGTCGAGATTTCATTATTCTGACCGACCACAAACCATTAACGTCCGCAATCTGGACCTAAACAGAGAGAAGTCCCAGACAAGCCAGACAGTTAGATTTTATAACACAATTCACTTCTGACATCAAATATATTAAGGAAAAATCAAACGTAGTAGCAGATTCATTATCACGAGTATTAATTACTGATGAAAATGATAAAAATATCTGCGAAATAAAAAAAAAAAAAAAAATAGACTTAGAAATTATCGCCAAAAACCAAGAAAATGATGAAGAATTAAAGCACTTAATTTCCATTCAAGGAACTATTACAAATTCTAAATTTAAATTAATAGAAACGGAATTAGAAGTTTTCAAAAACGAGATTTGGTGTGATATGTCGTTAAATACCTCTCGACCATTTATTCCTAAACTTTTAAGACGAGATATTTTCGAGATTATTCATACTCTATCACATCCTGGTATCAAAGCAACAAGAAAATTAATTGCAGCAAGATACTTTTGGCTTAGTATGAATAAGGACGTAAATTTATGGGCAAAATCATGTTTATCTTGCCAGAAATCAAAAATTTACAAACATACTAAATCGGAAATTGGCCAATTCAAGATTCCAAAAGGCAGATTTGAATACATTCACGTGGATATCATCGGCCCCTTACCACCTTCAGAACGATTTACTCACGTATTAACTATTATAGCCAGACTCACAAGATGGCCCGAAGCATACCCGATAACGGATACTACGGCTAGTTCAATAGTTAAAACAATATACACACAATGCATTTCACGATTCAGAATCCCTCTTGAAATAACGACGGATTAAGACGCTCAATTCGAATCTAAATTATTCGATGAATTTTCAAAATAATTAGGAGCACACAGAATCCGTTCTACACCTTATCATCCACAATCCAATGGAATAATAGAGCTTTTCCATAGGCAACTGAAGGCATCATTAAGAACAGAAATGACTCATAATAACTGGGTTTTGCAAATACCAGCGATTCTTTTGGTTTTAGAACCACGATAAAAGAGGATCTTATTTTCTGTCCAGTTGATTTAGTTTATGGGCAACCACTGCGCATCCCAGGAGAATTCTTTATAGATACTCCAAAACCAACGTTGGATCCATCAAATTTTATTAATAAACTGAGGAACCACATTCAATATTTTGTACCAACTAGTACTAGAAAACAGAATAACAAGATTTTTGTACCTAAAGATCTAAAAGATTGTCAATTCGTTTTCGTGAGAATGGATCGTTCAAAACCATCATTAAATAACCCATACGAAGGACCTTTTAAGGTTGTTAACAGAAATGACAAAACGTTTCTGGTCGACTACAACGGAAGAGCGACCACGATTTCTATAGATCGCCTAAAACCGGCTTTTGTGGACATAAATATTAATGACCAAGATATAATGACAAACCACCATTTCAAGAAAAAGAAAGTTTCGTTCAAGTTATAATTTTTCATTATGACGCTTTCACTGAGGGGGGTGTTGATGTAGCGGAAGCTACATAATAATTTTTTTTTTTGTTAGTAAATAAAAATAGAATAAAATATAATTTGTGATTGTCAGAATAATATTTACGCTGACTATAAATAAAATATTGTCAGAGTAATATTTGCACTGACTGTTTGACGTTTAAAGGAAATCACTTTGAAGAAAAAAACTTTAAACACAGATACACACTACTGTACACAATTTCAGAAAATACACATCAAGACTTTTTGGAATGTATGTATTTGTTTTTAAAAAAATATAGAATTGTGTCAAGAATATTTTAGTTTTAAGTGAATCGCCAGAGGGTAAACTTTTTTAATTTAATTTAATTTAAAACGCCAGAGGGCAAACTAGAAAAATAAATAATTTTATTTAAAACGCCAGAGGGCCAAAATCTGTTAAAGAAATATCTAAAGTTTAATGCTAGATTTTTAATAAAATATTAAAAGATTTAAAAAGTCTTAAAAGAAAAAACTTATAAATTAAAATAAAAAAATATTATTACAAAATAAAAATAACTTAATTTCAATTTTATCCTTTATAAATTTAGGATAAATATATATATAGATATATATACATTTATATATCTATGTTAAAAAAGAACTGTTGAACTGTAGCATCTACAATTTTTGTCTCGATCTATCATCATTTATCATATCATAGATATTAACAACAACCAGTTCAAGTTGACTCCAACCTCTCAACACACTACAGTTCATGCTGCATTTGGTTTTCATTGTTTAAAATTGCTAGTTCTTTAGTGATAAATTCATTGAGATTTTTTTTGAATCCTTGGACGTCTACGATGACAGCCATCTTCTTAATTTAACTTTCTAACTTCACTTGTCAGCGGACTGTATTCCATTATTCGATCATGTAGAAGCAGGCAATATGCTGTTGTATTAGCTAGTATATGTTCAGAAGTCTTGAATTCTAGCCTTATGTCAACAGGTCCAGTTTTTATTGTTTCATTTTGATGTGAGCAATCAATAACAGTAATCGGAGCATCGATTTTGAACTTCTCCCATGTGAGGAACGGCTGATACTGATGACCATAATATGATTGTGTGAACTTTATATATTTACATCTCAGCAATGCGTATCTATTCAAATCAAATTTCAAGTTCAAATCATCATAGGGATATGATTCTGAGTTCAAATGAACTGTAACATCGGTAAGTTGGCAGTGATCAAATTTGCTAGCATCATTGGTTTTATCATTCCTTCGTTTCGTTTGTAATGCTAAGATGATAAATCGAGGTATTTCTAGTTGAGTGGAAGTCTTAACTGACCAGGTTTGATGCGTGGATTCTGGTAGTACTGGAGACTCATATATGTCCCAGCTGCGGAATGGTATTTGTATCGGGCGACCTCTCCCGATAATTTTAAATAGTTGCAGCTTTTCATCATCGGATACTGTAACATGCGGAATGCTCCATTGAAGTTTGGTAATTTCAATTTTCACCTCATCTGCGGGCGTAATAATGGCATTAGCATCTGTCCTGCTCCGAATCAATATGAGTTCATGTTTGGAATTTATCAGAATTTTCTTGTAATCTTCAGCGAATCCCAATAAATATTTCAGAGGTACACAATAGTTAAACAGTCCATTGGCTGGTATAACGGATGAATCTGGTGACCAGCTGCCGTTGAGTAGTATCCTGCTTATATTTGCGCGATACGTAGTTTTTTAATGTTGTCACAATCCCAAGATTTCTTGTACGGTCGATTTCCACTGCATTCAATTCATAGCGTATTTCCTCAAAAAGAAATGGTAGAACGTTGTTAGCTAATTGTGCGGTTGCTGAAACGGTTCCATCCAGCTTTGTTAGCGACCCCTCAATGTAAGGAAAACTCCTGCTGGGTAGAAGATTCAGGTCCTGATGTTGTACAGATATACGGATTTCATCGCTGTTTTTAAATGATGTTAGAAATGGTGAATAGGAGTGATGTTCAAATTTAGTAACACTGTTATCAAAGCGAGCGTCTGGTGCAATATCTAGTATTCCTTTATTCATTGTTTCAGCGTTAAGCCTATCGATTGTAAATATGCTGTATTTTCAGGTGTTAATGTAGGTCTTGACCGTCAAGGTTGTCCGCTGACTAATGATCTTGTCTGCTCCGAACTCGTATTTATCATTATTGTATATCAACATGCTGTGGCTTCAAATGTAACCTGATGGTTATAGTCTCTCCTCTGAAGTTGATTAAGTCACCGCCTTGGTCAAGGAGCTTCAATGTTAGAGAACTTATACGTTTGGTGTTCACAGGCAAATAGATTACATTTTTGGGTACCTCCACTATTTTAAAACTCGTGGAGAGTGTGTACTTGTGTGTTGTTGAAGAATGACCCTGATTTAATATTACGTTCGATGCGTACAGTATTTACTTTAATGATGTTGACTGGCAACTCTGAAGTATGCACTATATTAGCAGATAAGTTTCTTTTACTGAATCCTAGCAGAGGAGCTATGGATCTCTGTTTTTCAAAATGTATTTCTTCAGTCGCGTTAACTTCACTCTTCAATGTCTTATTGTTAGCCTTTATCGTAACCTTTATTTTTCTCCCTTCTTTATCCAAGTATCCTTGTACATATTTTGTTATATCATTAATCTCATAGGATCCAACAGGTATCTCAACAACCTCATTCCCTACATGAACCAGATTATTGCTCACATCAATATTTGGTATAGAGTTGTATGTTTGATAATCAATTAATCCACAAACATAATCCGTTGCTAGCTCTAGCGGAGGAAAGTACTCAGCAGTGAGTAGAGATGATTTTCCCGTGATAGTAAGTGTTAATGACATGGCGGTTGATAATGAACTATCATAATTTCAATATAGATACATTTATTTATAGATAATAATTAATGGCTATAACAATTATATAAAAACTCTAAACATAAATGACCGCAAATTACTGCATCATAGCTCTGATAAGAACTGTAGTTGTACGTAATAGTTTTACCTAAGTAGTTTATGAGCTCTTTTGGTGGTTGGAGATTGCAAAAGCTATCAAAGTATTCGATGTTCTCACCTTTCTTGTAGTACGCTACCCAGTGTCTACCTGCTCCAGTTGAGATGTCCAAGTTAACAATACCGCTTTCTTGCTTCCATGGTTATTTAGGTAGATTATCACGCATAGGTACTCCTCTGAAGTGCGGCAAATGTGTGGTATACTTGTGAAGATCCAACTCGTTTAGCGGTCTTTTGGGTAGCGTCTTTAATAGATTTTGGTTGAGGTTGTAGATAGCGTCCAAGTCCTTTTCTGTATGGCTTCAGGAACAGCCCGTTTCCATCTTTACCAACCGTTATAGTTTCCATTGCTTGGTTATGACGTTTGCTTTCTTCCAATTTTGCCTTTGCCGCACTGGTGTCATTTACTGCTTTAGCTATGCCTGCTGCACTTCCCGATAGTGCTCCCAATGCTGAAAGCCCAGCAAACAACGGGATGAGGAATGGAAGTGCCCCACCAACTTTTGGTACAGGTATCACTTGTGGAGTTTTAATAGATATATTCTTTCTTTTCACAATATTTGTAGCTGTTGTGACTCAGGTGCCCAATAACCCGAATCACAACCATAAGGTCAATACATCACTATATTGCCCTATGCAATATATTGATGTATCGCAGAAATGACCCTGAAAAACAAAATTAATTTCATATAAAATCTCATTCAAATTTTAAAATGCATTTAGAAATGCATTCCCATATTATAACAAAATGCAATTTAGCATAAATTGCATTTTGTTATCAGACACACATTCCACTCACACGGTATGCACACTAACCTACATACAGTGTCTTCTTACTTTGTACATACGTACATTACAAACTTCCTCCAATCTAATTGTATGTACATACATACATACAATTATCAGAATTATTCGCGCCCTCTCAAAATTATTATTTCAAGCCGGGCGCACAAGTGCATATCGGGTTGCATTTTCTACATGATGCATATGCATCTCGACATAAATAATTTGCATTCTCTCACGTACGAATTTAAAATCGCCGTGAGAAAGCAAAAAGAAAAAAGCTTTTTCTAAAAGTTTTTCGTGGGTACCTGGGGGCAGCTAGCCCAAACCTCGAGGAGTTTTTCTTTTAACCACCGGGCGAGTAGTTTAGGAAGCGGGAGATGTTAGGAAATCAATCGAAATAAAACATAATTGTGAGGTAATCAAAAAATCAATCGAAATAAAATATAATTGTGAAGAATCAAAAAATCAATCGAAACAAAATATAATTTTGTGTGAAGTATCAAAAAATCAATCGAAATAAAAATTTAATTGTGAAGTATCAAACAAATCAATCGAAATAAAAATTTAATTGTGAAGTATCACCGAATCAATCGCAAGAGAATTTAATCGTGAAGTATATCAACGAATCAATCGAAATAGAATTTAATTAATTTAATTGTGAAGTATCAAGAAATCAAGCAATATAAAATATAATTGTGAATTATCAGAAAACGGCCTGATAAAATTGAAATTGTAAAAATCAGAAAACGATCTGATATATTTAATTTGGAACAAATTAGGATAGATCAAATACGGCTAATAAAAACTAAAAGGAACTATTGTGCTGAGTTTTCTTTATAAATATACCCGCGCGCGCTCTCTCCATTGGAGCACGGAGTGTGCGTAAGATATAACAACTGGTGGCAGCGGTACCCGAAAAAACAATAGTCAGTGCCTACAAAAGTTTAGTGAAATAACATAATAATTAAAAACTGCCATAGCCACAACATCATTGGTACTTCGCAAATTAGGTGCCTCAACGAGGTAAACCAATTCAAATTAATTTTAATTAATTCAAAAAATAATCTACAATAATTAAATAAAATAAATAAAAAGTAACAACATTTTGGACTCTAAATAAAAACTAGTGCCAATAAAATTATATAAAATTAAAAATAAACGAAAAAATTTAAATAATAATATAAATCTACCAAACAAATCAGTGAACAAAAAAAATTCTGTTGCAATACTTAAAATTAAATTAAATCTCTCAGAGTTTTGTAATAACTGATAACCCTTGTAATAAATGAAAGTGAATAATAAAAATAAAAAAAAATAAACCCGGGTACCCAGGAGGTACTTAGAGGGGATAGTTTAAGCGCCCAAGCGCTCACCGTGGGACCGAAGGAGGCTTCATCCCTGCCTCACTAAGACGATATATAGAAGGAAGGAAGACTTCAGAATCATTGACCTGGACATCTGATGTGCAAGTTTCATCAATCATCTGCAACATACAACACCAACACCATCGTACAACATACAACAAATTCTTCAACAGCTTCAGAAACAAACAAAAATATCTGACGAAGGAACATAAATCATACACCTCTACAAACGTCGTGTACATCTCCTACAATTCTACAGTAATACATTTTGGATAATACATAAGGTAGAAAAACAAATTATTATAATATTACTGGTATACATATTATAACTACTAGCGTATATATTATTATCACTAGTACAAAAAGAGAGGAAAAACAATCTATTTGCATGATTACTATTTTCTGTTTATTTCAAAACTTTCAATTTATTTACGTGTTTTTTTAATTGTTTGCATTTTAACTACATACTTTCAAACTATTTACACTTTTGCCGATTATTTTCATATTCGCATCTTTCCTATTATACCAATATTTTCATATATATACATATATGTAGAGAGAGTGAATGGAAAAAGGGGAAAGAACATCAGAGAAAGAAAAAAAGAAATACTTTCCCAATTTTCGGTTAATTTAACAGAAATTTTGACTATAAACATTAAAATTGAAATCCGCTCTTCCACGAAGCGACCTCTGCGGTAAGACTTCGTGAGCTTGCTGGCCAGAGGACTTCGGATAAATCGATAATCGATCCCCTGCGATAGAGCCCTATTAGCCTATCGATCAGGAAAAGATATTGATTGGAAAGAGCGATTTTTATTGTAACTGGATATTAAATATACTTTTTCGTATTACACACGACTACACAAAATCAGAATTCTACTTAACTAATCTTTCCGAAACTTGAAAACAAAATTTTTTGTTTTTTTTTACTAAAACAGATACATATGTACGTACAGACACTAAAAGTATATACGGACAATTTTTTTACTCCACTAGCTTTCCTCTACTCTGTGAGTAGTGCGTTCGTAGCCTTTCGTTAATTATATTTAATCAACTTCTACCCGATTTTAATTCATAAATTTTTAAACATGTCAAACGAGGAAAAAAAATCTTTCGATGAGCTTTGCTTGTCACAAGTCCCAAAAATGTCAGATATTAGACAAATTCTGTCCGACTATCATAGAGCCAATAAAAGCAAAAGGACTTCAGACTTTACTTCTGAAAAACTCCAAAATTTGGAAGACGTATGGGCTTCATTTGAAAAAACGGAAACCCTGATTCAAGATCATGAAGATTTTACTGAAACTCATGATTATTTTAAGCAGTCCTGCTACGACAAAACGGAGGACTGGTACAATCTTACAAAGGCAACTCTGTCTGATAGGTTGAAATCCATATCGGTCCACACAGAGCGCAAAAATAACCCATTTTACGTCCCACTTCCAAAAACTTCTCAAAAAACAACTGCAGCTGATAATCAGGACAACTCAGACCAAGACCGAGAAAATACAGTACGATTTCGGCTGCAAGAAGATAGGCGGAAAACAATTTCACACATTATTCAGTCTATTGGAACTAATTCACTAGCAGATGCAAGCCAGGCATATCTAAACCAAAAGATAAATTCGTTACATAAATACTGGGATGATTTTGAGGCTACACATAATGAAATAATTTTAAATGCTAGCCCTAATGACAAAGACAGCGAGTACTTCGCAAATGATGTATATATAAACATGGAAACATCATTCTCAGACACTATAATTGCCCTACAAGATCAATTAGACTCTCGATTGCAAAACATATCAAATAATACACATAACTACACAGACCATCACCATAATGTCTCCTTTAGAGACCAATCTACCTTCTTCTTATCAGAAGCAAGATCATTAGTTCCTAATTTCAGCGGAAATCCAAAAGATCTTCACAAATTTGTTTCAGGTTGTGATGATATATACGCAACGGCAACGACGGCGAATGAAAGGAACTCCCTCCTTAGCCTAATAAGGAGTAAACTATCCGCCGAAGCGTATGATGTATATAGGTACAATCAAGTTGCAGATTGGCCTACTTTAAAATCACTTTTACAACAGACTTTCGAGGTAAAAACCTCTAGATCCACCTTACAATCTCAACTAAGTAATTCGAAACAAAGAAGAGAAGAAAGTGTAAAAGATTTTCTTCAAAGGTTAAATACAATCTTGTCCAAATTAAATGAGGCAACGCACTCTTATACAGCGGACAAAATACTTCTAAAATCTTTGTTAAAAGATAATGAGGGTCAGGCTGTAAGAGCAATTGAGGACGGTCTATCCAATCCACAATTACAGACCTTAGCTAAGGTCCATTCGGATAAATCTTTCGCTTCACTAAAATCACATATTCTAGATCACTCATTACGTATAGAGCAGAAGCAACCCAACTTCCAAACATATAACAAGGTAAATCAAAATTCCCTTCAAAGTACAAATAATAACCTTCGTTGTTTCAAATGCAATAGACTGGGGCATGTTTCTTCAAGATGCCCAGTCATACAAAGCTCAACGCAAAATGTCAATGTAGCTCCAAGAGTTACTTCGCAGCAACAACGCCCTCAAGATTTTAATAAAGCTACATCTCCGTCACAGGCCCCTAGTTGCCGATATTGCCATCGGATGGGCCATTCTATTGAAGAATGCAGGACAAGAGCTGCAAATAATTCCCGATTTAACGACAGCCAGGGAAATCAAAATAATTTCCAAAAGGTGAAAAATATTCCACCAACAAACACGGCTGACAGACAGCCTCAAAATAGGAACTGGCAACAACCAGTATTCCGAGAAAGTCGAACTTCACCGCCGAGGTACAATAATGCCAATATCTCGGCTAGATCGCCATCTCCGAACAGAAAGAATAACAAAACTCCATCGGCATCCAGGCAGGGAAACTGGATGCAGCGGGAGGTCTCATTCGGCAACCCCTCGCACATACAAACTACAGCACAAGTCCACAGGAATCCCGAGACAATATCGACGGAAAAGTAGGCAGCAAGAAATTAATTCAAATCCCCGTTCAAATAAATAAAAATTCACTAACGCTTTCCTTGCCTGTCGACATCTGTTCTGCTCCGAAGCTTACCTTTTTGATTGATACAGGAGCAGAGATCAGCTTAATTAAACTCCATCCATTAAAGCCAGATAGCATCTGCTACAGAGATGCTGTCTGCAATATAAACACACTATTCACAGAGTCCACTTCTACAGAAGGACTCATATTTGCAAAATTGAATTTGAAATCTACCAAATTTAACTACATCCTAGAGCACCCATTTCAAATTGTGGGAAATAACTCCATCCTCTCATACGATGGCCTGCTTGGTCACGATTTTTTATCTCGATACAATGCGAGTATCGACTATAAAAATAAATTCATATCTCTGGAAGTTAATGAATCTGATTCATCTTATCCATATGAACAATATTATTCCAATTATCCATACGTTTATTTGAAAAGCGAACACCCAGAAAAGAGGTCTCAAACAAAGAGTCTGTTATATACAGGAATAACAGTCTCTAGTAAAGATATAAATACAAATCTATCTCCATCAATTGCTTCGAAAAGCAATGAAAATCGATCGCCGACAAATGCTTCACAAGAAGTGAAGCATAAAGATAAAAATCTATTTGCATCTATAGCCAGAAAAAAGACTGAATTAAATAAAATTCTATCTCCATCCAAGGCTTCACAAGATATGAAGCAACAACATAAAAGTATATCTGCATCTACAGCCGCACAAAAGGCTAAATATAATAAAATTCTATCTCCTTCATTCAGAAATAAATCAGAAGAGAAGTCAAGGAATTTCAATAAAGTATTATCTCCTTCAAATTCTATCGAGTCGGAATCATCGAATAACTCCTTCCAAATTCCACAAAAGTTGGAATCATATCTCCTTCCTTTTAGAAATCCGAAAGAATCGGATAAATTAAAATCATTTAAAATTCCGGCTCGATCAGAATCCATTATTGAAATTCCAACTACTTCTATTCAAAATCAATCGGTCTGTTTCAAGAAGGAAATAAGGCCAGGTTTATTTCTTGGAAATTCGATAGTCGAACCAGTCAATGGTATGGCAAAAGTCCTAATCCTCAACACAAATGAGGAGGACGCCGATCTGGCACCTTACGAGGTGAACCCAGTTTACCAAGACTTGGACAACTTTGTGGTCATCTCCACAGACTCTGACAGAGATCCAATTAAGGGCAGAATAATTAAACTGCAAAACCTTATAAAATTGGATCACTGTAATTCAGAGGAATCTGAAAGTATTCACAATATCTGTAGGGAATTCAACGATCTCTTCTTCATAGAAGGGGATTTCCTATCTTATACAGATGCGATAACCCACAAAATCGAAACACTCCAAGATAAACCGCCTATCTATACCAAGCCATATAGACTTCCTGAAGCAAGCCGAATGGAAATAAACCGGCAAATACACGAAATGCTTGAGTCAGATATCATAAAACCATCCCATAGTCCCTGGAATTCTCCACTTCTCCTGGTTCCTAAAAACCCAGATGAGAATGGAAACAAAAAGTGGCGAGTAGTGGTAGACTTTCGTCGTATTAACGACATCACTATTGGCGATGCGTACCCACTGCCTAATATCACTGATATATTAGACCAGTTGGGGAAGTCGAAATATTTTACCACACTCGACTTAGCCAGTGGATTTCACCAGATAAAAATGGACTCCAAGGACAGGGAGAAAACTGCCTTTAGCACACCCTATGGCCACTACGAATACAATCGTATGCCATTTGGTTTAAAAGGAGCCCCTGCTACTTTTCAACGAGCCATGAACAATGTTCTATCTGGACTTCAAGGCATCTATTGCTTTGTATACATGGACGATATTGTAGTCCAGGGATACAATCTCAAAGATCACAATTCCAGACTCACAGCAGTATTTAGCCGTCTCCGCAACTTCAATTTGAAACTTCAACCCGACAAGTGCCATTTCCTAAGAAAGGAAATTATGTATTTAGGGCACATTATTACAGAAAATGGAGTCAAACCCGACCCAGCGAAGATTAAGTCAGTTCAGTCCTATCCCAGACCCAAGAAGGAGAAAGATATTAAAGCCTTCCTTGGTTTCGTCGGCTACTATCGCCGCTTTATACCAAACTTTTCAAAAATAGCTAAACCACTTACAAATCTTTTAAAGAAAGATATCCCTTTCAAGTTCGACGCTATTTGTGATGAAGCATTTTGCGAATTACGCAAAAAACTTATTACAGCACCAATTCTATCATATCCCGATTTTGACAAAGAATTTTTTGTCACCTCCGATGCCAGTGACTACGCCATCGGAGCTGTTCTTTCACAAGTTGATGATCAAGGAGATCATCCAATCGCCTATGTGAGCCGAGTTCTCAATGGTGCAGAGACTCGTTACTCAACAATAGAAAAGGAGCTCTTAGCTATCGTTTTCGCAGTTGAGCAATTCAGACCATACGTTTATGGCAGACAGTTTACAATTATAACTGACCATAAACCATTAGTATGGCTCATGAATCTGAAAGATCACTCCTCAAGACTGATGAGATGGAGAATACGTCTTGAGGAATATGACTACAAGATAGTCCACAAATCAGGTAAGCTCAACACAAATGCAGACGCTCTCAGTAGAGCTATTCCAGATATTAGCGAAAATTTCGCAAAACCTACCACCTGCATAAATGTGGTAACTAGAAATCAAGCCAGAGCTCAGGCGAATATAAATACACCCAACGCAAGTGTAACTACTCCAAACCCAACTCCATCACCTGTAAACAATTCCTCAGTCATAATAACTGAGACTAATTTCCCTCTTTTACTAACTAAAAATGCGAATCCTAAATTTTTCATGTTGCCAATGCAAGATACAGAACTTGAAAGAGTCTTGGATTCGAAACTAAAATTTTCAGATAAATCCCCACTCTCAGAAACTGAACTGAACTTCTTCAAGAAAAAAGACTCCACAATAATTATATCAAAAACTAATTTACCTTGTCGATCCCAAAGAGATAGATTAGACCTCGAAAAGATTTTAACTGAGATCTGCTCATATACAGAAGCAAATCAGTTCAATCAATTAAATATCTCCTTCCCAATTTTAGATGCACAAAACCTTCTAATAATTAAAAGCATTTTTAACAAGGTCTTCACTGCTAAACAAATAAACATTAAACTCCATCAAGATTCTATTAAATATTTATCCGACATTAATGACATCCAACAAGTTTTGAAAGATTTTCACTCATTACCAACGGGAGGCCATCAAGGCGTTTCCCGTACAATTAAAAGAATTAAAAAGCAATTTTACTGGCCTAGCATGTCAGACGACATCGTAAAGCATGTAAGGAAATGTAAACTTTGTCAGGTGAACAAAGTATCCAGAAACCCTAAAATTCCAATGAAAATCTCAAGCATTAGCTCCAAACCTTTCGAAAGAGTGTACCTAGATGTTGTAGGACCTCTCCCAATTTCTCATTCTGGAAACAAATATCTCCTTACATTCCAAGACGACCTTTCAAAATTTTCTGAGGCTATTCCTATAGTCGACACCGAGTCTAAGACATTAGCGGAAGCCTTCACGACAACAATAGTTTGTCGACATGGTATTCCAGGAAGTATCCTTACAGATCAAGGTTCTAACCTCATAAGTGGCATGTTCGCCGAGGTATCTAAATTGCTGAGAATTAAAAGGCTCAAAACCACTCCATACCACCCTCAAACGAATGGTGCATTGGAGAGAAGCCACAGAACCTTAGCAGAATATCTCCGATCTTATGTAGCAAAAGATCCACAAGACTGGGACACATGGATTCCTTATGCCATGTTTGTATATAATACAACCCCTCATTCGAGTACTAATTATACTCCCCGCGAACTCCTTTACGGATTCCCAGCCGAAATTCCAAACAATCTGAAATCATCTCCAGCCGTTTGCTATAATTATGACAATTATGCAAACGAGTTAAAAGCGCGTCTACAACATAGCTTCAAAATAGCTAAGGACATAGCCATGGCAAACAAGGAAAGGTCAAAATTGCAATACGATAAGAACTCCGTCCAAAAATATTTTATGGTAGGCGATAAAGTCCTACTTAAGAGCAGAGTTCGAGAGAACAAATTCTCACCACTATGGTCAGGTCCGTATGAGATAATGGAGATTAATTCCCCCGAAAATTCCACTATTAATATCAATAATAAAAACAAAAGAGTCCATAACAATGACCTAAAACTTTTCTCAGAATAAAAACTTCATAGTCTTCAAATATCATTCAGAGATATTAACATAGTGTCATCTTCCAGGTTTCCAAAATGATGCATACAGCATTCATTTTAATTTGCATCCCTTTCGTCTACGGCTCAGGGATAGAAGTCAATCAGCTAAATGCTACTGCAGGAATTTACTTCGAAGAGATTGGCAGAGCCAATCTCTACACAAACGAGTGGAAGATAGTGACATTCTACGACCTGGCGAATTTTAAATCGGAATTCAACAACATTCAGTTCATAGCCCAACAAATTACAGCGACCTGCCTGAAAGTGGACAAATACGCAGCCTTGAGCCACACTTGTAACGGTACGTTGTTACAAATTAATCTTATATTAGCAAACATAGAATATAAGAATATGTTACTTGTGACCCAAAATAGAAAACACAGAGCACTTTTCAATGCTATAGGTTCAATCTCTAAAGCTCTTTTCGGCACATTGAACGAAGATGATGCCAAGATTTATGATGAGCAAATCCGTAATCTCACCTTAAACCAAAACTCCCTCCTATCACTTATGAAAAGTCAAACTGCGATAATCGAAGCAACCACAAATATTTTCAACAAAACTAAAACCGCAATTGAGAAGGAATTTCTGGTTATGCATAAAAAGTTAATATCAATTCAGATAACTATATCATCAATGGAAAACAGAACGTTGGATAACAAAATATCAATTGAACTTGAATCCTTAATCTCGCTAGTCTCGTTAATGGTATTCAGGTACCAAAATACCCAGTCGGAATTAATAGATCTTTTAACAGATTCCAAGCATGGAAAATTCCATCCCACACTAGTATCACCGAAAAATATTGAAGATCTTTTATCAAAGATCAGGCAAGAATTACCAAATTCAATGATGCTTCCTATAAATTTCAGAGACAATATTTTATCACAAATTTACAAATTAAGTACAATTTCGGCAAATATTTTCAACAATAAGATAATTATTGAGCTCCGAATTCCACTTCCGTTCAAGGAACCATACCAGATATTCAAGGCAATGCCGTTACCGACACTCCTTAACGAATCGTTCATATATATCGAACCAGCAAAGGAATACATATTAATAGATTACAATCGCGAACATTTTGTTGAATTAACACTTCAGGATATTCATAATTGCGCAACGTTGGACCATATGCATTTCTACTGCAAAATTTCATTCCCCATCCTAAGCACAAATACAAGAACAGATCAATGTGAAGTGAATCTACTAAAGACGGAACCTATTACACAAAAGTGTAAAATTCTGATCTTGCGACAGGATTACTATTGGACGCAATTATCACAGCAGAACGCCTGGCTTTTCTCCCTAAAAGGATCCCTCCACATAGACATTATTTGTGAAGATTACATTAATTCACAAACCCTGCATGGAATAGGAACAATGCACATCAATCCCGGTTGTTATGTTCGCAGCAAGGAATTCATCCTGCACGGGCATAACGTAAAAATGTCCAAATTCAATTCCCATTTCATCCCAACACTAAACATTTCCAATATAATATGGAATATGACGTCTTCTCCCATAGAAGCGCTTATAGAAACAAATCCGTTAAATATTACAACAAACACGGATCTGGAGAGCCTTCTGGAATCCATCCATTCCCAAAAAGAGCAGGAATTAATTCCGCTCAATCCAATAAGCAATCATCACATTCACCACTATACTATATCATATGTGACTATTGCTTTAATCATCTCTATGGGCTGTGCCTATCTGTATATTAAATACAACACAAAAACCCGTAACTCAAAAAAAATAATACTTCCTGAACATAAACAGGAGAATGCGCCTACTCCGGCACCGAGGGAATCAAAATTCAAATTGACTCCACCACCTAAAAAGAAAACGCCGGAAAACGTCTAAAAAATCCAACTCTAACAGCAATAAACCCAAAATGAAACAATAAATTCCAACAATCTACATAGATTTCACACCATCTACAATGGTACAAAGACAAATTTTGTTCAAATCAAATTCGACATAATTATAATCACCTTACTAATATTTCATTTTATTAAAAAAAAAAAAAAAGCCAATTGAGACATTATGTCATATCTGCCCACGAGTAGAGACATACAACAAAACCAAAACACCAAAATATACACAAAAGAAGAAAACAAGTGCCAACAAATACTTAGATATCCAACTCTAAAAGAGGGCCAGAAAAGGGAATAAGTAGAAAAATTGACAACAACATCTTTTGTCTGATAAAACAATTTTTTTTATTTTTATTTTTTTCAATCCGTATTGGGACACTTAGGAGGGAAAGGAGATTAATAAGAAAATAAAAGATCAAATATAGAATAAATTTTGTTGTCGTCCGAATTACTCAGCCTCGGGATCGGGACCCACCAGTGGAAAATGACCATCCATGGGACTCGGCGTGGGGCAGTACATTGACCGACCAATCAATACCAGGTTGGCCCCTAAAACAGAAAGAAAAAGAAAATTTAATAACTAAGGAAAATTAATTAATCACAGGAACTTACCCAATGCCGACAAGGCCATATTATATTGAGGCCACAAGGAAAAGTTCCATACATGGTACTGCAGGGCACGGGGTTCAGCCCCCCAAACAGTTAGCGTGTCCCGGCCCGGACAGACAAAGTTGAGCCGAATTGGCCCCTTCCAACGGGCCCAAACCGACTCAACATAGATCCCGTCGATTGCAATTACGTAATCCGGCGGAGCCTTGTATGGAGTCCGTGATATGGCCACCGCAAAAATCATGTTGAAACTGAAGAAACTAACAAAACTCCCATCCTACCGATGTACCACAAAAACTGCATCCCAAGCAATTTTTATCATTAAACAAAATATCAAGCACGGCTCCGCAACAAAACCAAACAAAAATTTTCTTCCTAACCCGCCCACATGATATCGAAATTAAACAATCCATTCTTATCAGAACGGTTAGATGTGTTTTTTCCTTATCTCGCATCTCGCATTCAAACTCTATCAACAAACAATCATTAACAGGTTGATGCTTAATGATTTTCTTATATTTTTTTCCCTTTCTCTCTCTTTCTATTTTTGTTTATTGTTTAGATAGATCCATAACTCTACACCTACAAAATTCTACACAAACAGATACGTCATACAGACAACGGACAGTAATAACTCCTCCCTTTCCCAAAATTTTTTTTTATCCTCATAACGACAAGCAAGAAAAAAAAAAAAAAGGGAATTCCCCTTTTTTTTACTCGTTAAACGAGTGTACAATTAAATATACTTAAAATAAACAGAAAAAATGCATACGATTTTTTTTTTAATTAGGAGAACCTGAAGATTACCTTATATGCCAAATATCTTGCAGAAATATATCTATTAAATGTACATCTTTTTCTAAAGAAACGATAATACCAAGTAGGTAAGACAGAGGTATAAAAATAAAAACTTGTAAATAGCTTCTCTATAAAACAATAACCTTTACGTATAGTAAAATAAAAAATAAATAAAAAAAGGATAGGTTAGTTATAATATCATATGTACTTAAATTAATAATAATACTTACTACCTTTATCCAGCCTATACGTGTATAATAGAAATATTTTAGCATACATCATTTTATGAATTAAATCATTCCATTCACAATGATAATAATTATCAAATAGACAGTATATATATACCTACATATAAATATTAAGGTATCAAAACTACTATAACTTAGTAGTTACGTATAGTTATTAGTAGTAATAAATAATCTCACTCCCCATTAGAAATTAAGATATGTAAGTGTAAATGTATTTCTTTTTACCATATGTTTTTTTTTATGTAAATAATTCAAAGCTAAACTGCTACGTACCATTTCCTTTTGCTATACATATTTAATTTTCTTTGATGAGAAAGAAAGTTTTCTTCTTGGAAAGAATAAAACTTTCTTTCCCCCAGGGGGGAGGGATGTTGTGACTCAGGTGCCCAATAACCCGAATCACAACCATAAGGTCAATACATCACTATATTGCCCTATGCAATATATTGATGTATCGCAGAAATGACCCTGAAAAACAGAATTAATTTCATATAAAATCTCATTCAAATTTTAAAATGCATTTAGAAATGCATTCCCATATTATAACAAAATGCAATTTAGCATAAATTGCATTTTGTTATCAGACACACATTCCACTCACACGGTATGCACACTAACCTACATACAGTGTCTTCTTACTTTGTACATACGTACATTACAAACTTCCTCCAATCTAATTGTATGTACATACATACATACAATTATCAGAATTATTCGCGCCCTCTCAAAATTATTATTTCAAGCCGGGCGCACAAGTGCATATCGGGTTGCATTTTCTACATGATGCATATGCATCTCGACATAAATAATTTGCATTCTCTCACGTACGAATTTAAAATCGCCGTGAGAAAGCAAAAAGAAAAAAGCTTTTTCTAAAAGTTTTTCGTGGGTACCTGGGGGCAGCTAGCCCAAACCTCGAGGAGTTTTTCTTTTAACCACCGGGCGAGTAGTTTAGGAAGCGGGAGATGTTAGGAAATCAATCGAAATAAAACATAATTGTGAGGTAATCAAAAAATCAATCGAAATAAAATATAATTGTGAAGAATCAAAAAATCAATCGAAACAAAATATAATTTTGTGTGAAGTATCAAAAAATCAATCGAAATAAAAATTTAATTGTGAAGTATCAAACAAATCAATCGAAATAAAAATTTAATTGTGAAGTATCACCGAATCAATCGCAAGAGAATTTAATCGTGAAGTATATCAACGAATCAATCGAAATAGAATTTAATTAATTTAATTGTGAAGTATCAAGAAATCAAGCAATATAAAATATAATTGTGAATTATCAGAAAACGGCCTGATAAAATTGAAATTGTAAAAATCAGAAAACGATCTGATATATTTAATTTGGAACAAATTAGGATAGATCAAATACGGCTAATAAAAACTAAAAGGAACTATTGTGCTGAGTTTTCTTTATAAATATACCCGCGCGCGCTCTCTCCATTGGAGCACGGAGTGTGCGTAAGATATAACATAGCTGCACTAAGAGCTATTTTTGTAGCTTCCATCAAGTCTTTTGGTTTTTTGATTTTTAAAATCTTACGTGCATTTCGTACTGCTTCTCGAAATGTGGGTTGGCGTTTAGTTTTAGCCTTAAGTCCCATACCTAGCTTAATTTTAGCCTTCATTGCGTTTGTTATAAGCCAAGCGTTGGCACGTTCACTCAAATTTGCGTCCGTAGATTTTGCACGCTGCCAGGCTTTTTCAGCTAATATTTTATCAGCTATATGTCGATCACTTGTATCTTTATGTCGCGATTATGCTATATCGTGTTCCTTGCAGGCTGCATCCAGTGGATTAATGCCTGGATCTCGTCTCGCCAATCTTTGTTGTAACTTTGTAACTGGTCCACAGTACTGGTATCCCGGTAGATGTAATTCTACAGGTAATTTGTTGATGATTGAATTTAATAGTCCTTTGCCCCCTTTCAAAGATTTTCTGGAGCGTTTCGATTTGTGATCCGACATCTTATAAGGTTCCGATGATACTGTTGAAATATAATATAAGCAGGAATACTTATAGGAATCCCATTATTCTTCAATATGCGGTTCATTAAACAACAACTAGCTTTTCCTGTTCTAAATGCTGATGTAGCTGTTTTGAAGGAGAAAAAGAAGCATGGCACCCTATTGCCTAATAGTATAAGGAGCATCACTGTTGGACCATCCAATTGTGGAAAAACTAATGTTATGATAAGTTTGCTGGAACATCCCAATGGTCTGAGATATGAAAATATTTACATATATTCCAAATCCTTACATCAACCAAAGTATGAATACTTGAAGCGAGTGATGACTCCCATATCAGGATTGGGGTATTATATGTACATTCTCAAACAACTGCGACGTTCTACCACCAGAGGAAGCCAAATCACATTCAGTGTTTATTTTCGATGATGTAGCATGTGAAAAGCAAGATAATGTGCGATCCTATTTTTGCATGGGTCGCCACGAAGATATAGGCAGCTTCTATCTCTTTCAAACATATACGCGTATACCAAAGCACCTAATACGTGACAATGCTAAGGGTGAATATGGTTTCTTGATGATTGATAAGGATAGCTCATTAAACAAGGGGCGCTACCGTAAAGGATTTGATACCTACATTGTACTATAAAAGGATGAAACATGCGAAATCTTCATAAGTCGAAGCTGTAACTCAGACGAAAGCACATCGAATCTTGTGGACCTGCTGTGTAGATTAAAGCTGTTCACCTATTATCAGACCTGTTTGAAAAGCTGTTAAGCTGTTATCAGAGCTGTTTGAAAAGCTGTTAAGATATTATCAGAGCTGTTTGTAAAGCTGTTAAGCTGTTATCAGAGCTGTTTTAATAGCTGCTAAGCTGTTATCAGAGCTGTTTAAAAGCTGTTTATCTTTTATCAGAGCTATTTTAAAAGCTGTTAAGCTGTTATCAGAGTTGTCTGAAAAGCAGTTAAGCTGTTATCAGAGCTGTTTAAAAGCTGTTAAACTGTTATCAGAGCTGTTTGGAAAGCTGTTAAGCTGTTATCAGAGCTATTTTAATAGCTGTTAAGCTGTTATCAGAGCTATTTGAAAAGCTGTTAAGCTGTTATCAGAGCTGTTTAAAAGCTGTTAAGCTGTTATCAGAGATGTTTGGAAAGCTGTTAAGCTGTTATCCGAGCTGTTTGGAAAGTTGTTATTGAGTTAATAACGAAGATGAATGAAAATCTATTAAAAGAAATTATCAAGACTAGGAATGCAGTGCGAAGGAAATTAAATGCCCTAAGGATGGGAAAAATTGAAACAGAAGCTCAACTTGAAGAAACCTTTAAGCCCATCACTAAACCCTTAAAAGAGTTTGTTAGAACAGTCAAATACGAGCCGCCGGATATAGTCAAGTTTGAGACAAAAGATGTAAAAGAAGAAGAAGAAAAATAAGAAGAATAAGAAGAAGAAGAAGAAGAATCCAATGAGGTTGTGGAACCTTTTACCCCTCCAAAACGAAAATATGTTAAAATGGAGGCTAGTAGCACACCTATAAATTATGGAGATTATTCCTTAACATCTGAAGAAGAATTCGCAACACCTGAACATTCAAGATCATTGACAGGAAGGTCTCCTGTCACCTCTTCCGATACGTCTGGATACATAGTTTCAAACTATTTAAAGCTATTCACTGATAATAGCCCTAAAATTGATCCAACCTATGGAGTTTACTATGATGATAATGCGCGGAGAATCGGTAATTCAACGTTTGATGTTGATGATGTAGGCAATGTTGTTATCAAGGGGATAAAACAACTTTGGGGTTAGGTGAGCTGCTATTTATGAAAGATCCTGTAAAAAGTCTATATACTAAAGAGGATTTAACTAATTTTGGATCTATTTTGAAAGATACCAATGCATATAAACGTGATTATGTTTAAGATGGACATATAAAAGGTACTAGAGCGGCTAAGTATAAAGCTATAATCAGTAAACTTATACAGCATAAAGGCATGGGACTAAAGGGTCTGCCTAAAGAAAATATTGATCACATTTACTGGGATGATCCAAATGAATTAGTGGATAGATTGCGCCTTCTAATGGCATCAAAGCAGTCTGGAAACACCAGTCACAACAATGAAATTGTATCTAAACTGGAGGAGTTGCGAGAAGCAGATATTATAGTTTAAATACTACTCCATTGCCATACTTCTACACAATCTACAGATGAGCGTTGACAAGTTTGGACGTTTCTCTAAGCGGGGATATCTTGGGAAAGCAGGTGAACGTGGACCAACAGGAGCTCAGGGACCAGCCGGTAAACAAGGAATTCAAAGACCAGCCGGTAAACAAGGACCACAGGGTCCAGCTTGTGAACAAGGAGAGCGGGGTATTGGATTTAATTTAACGATAAACGGAGACTACGATCTAAACTCAAAGTGTATAAAACGACTTGGTGAATCCCTTGAAAATGATGATGCTACTACCAAAGACTATGTTGACAAGAAAATTAAAATAATGTCGTGTCCCAAAAGCACTTAACAATAAAACAATTAAAAACACTCGAATTACTCATATAAAAATATTTATTCCACGCGGAACTGACCTAACTTAATACATCATTCACAAAAAGCTAACCCGAACCGAACGGTAACTTGACACCTTAAAACAAAAGTTAAATAGCGACTGAACACTTTACGGCACTCGCCAGACCAGTCATTGGTCTTTTATGCACCAATATTCGGAAGTAAACTTTACTAACAACGCGGATGTAAACAAACGACAACAACCTTGTCGTTTGTTCTACCTGAGTTGCTTAGTAGTAAACAATCGCCTTACATCATAATTACCATGCGAGGTTAATTATTATTGTAATCGTCGATTGCTCCACTAAGCGCTCATCGCAGCCAGCTGTTGGGCTAATCAGCAAAACAACCGACAGTTGCAGAACAATACCATGCGAGGTTATTGTTTAGCAATTGCTGATTATTTCGCTGTAATACCTTTGGCTGCTGGAAGAATCTTCCGTATATTGGGCCATCACAATAAGTGTTGAAGAAATAAAAAAAACTATTAATATAGGGGTAGCAAATTTAATGCTATATATCAATGATGAAATCTCGAAGATTTAAAACTATCTGTTTACTTCAGTATTAAATAAGAAAGACTTGACACCGAAAGATGGTGTAATATGAGTAAAAACTCTTGAGAAATCTGTTTCATTTATAATTACGATGGGTAAGGGACAAGTGATCAATGAGCTGCATAAACCAGTGAGAAAAAATTTCAAACGGCGTCGTGTGATCATCAAAGGACTAGATGACTTGTGGCAGGCAGACTTGGTTGAAATGGATCCTTACAAGTATGTGAACAAGGGTTACCGCTATCTGCTGACAGTAATTGATACCTTCTCCAAATATGCATGGGCAATTCCAATTAAAAGAAAAACTGGTGCAGAAGTAAGAGATGCCATGCAATCTATATTAAGCGAGGGAGCAATACCTAAAAACCTGCAGACTGATGATGGAAAGGAGTTCTACAACAGCCTATTTCAAAATATAATGATGAAGCATGCAATTAATCATTACTCTACGTATAGTTTCCTCAAAGCATCAATAGTGGAACGATTTAACCGAACTCTAAATGATATGATGTGGAAGGAATTCAGTTTTAATGGAACTTATCAGTGGATTGGTATGGTAAAGAAACTGCTCACTGAATACAACTCAAGAATACTTCGAACTACAAAAATGAGACCACGTGATATCAACATCTCCAATGAGAAACAACTGCTTTCAACTGCATACAATCATATAAAAATTGTTGTTCCTGCAAAGTATAAAGTTGGAGATTTTGTACGCATCAGCAAATACAAGCATATATTTGAGAAAGGCTATACACCAAACTGGACAGCTGAGATTTTTAAAATTATTAATGTTCAAAACTCAAACCCCATCTCATATCGGCTTGAAGATTATCAAGGAAATCCAATCACAGGAGGCTTTTACGAATCGGAGCTACTGAAAGTTAAACACACAAACCTATACCTCGTAGAGAAAATCTTAAAGAAGAGTGGAAATATGGCTTACGTTAAATGGCTCGGATTTTCATCAAAACACAATTCTTGGATCAATAAAAAAGATGCTTTATAATTTCTTGAAAAACACCTATAATACAATTTAAAATAAATTTATAATTATAATACTTTAATAACTTTAATAAATGAAACTAAAACTATAATACATAATTTATTACATTAGAGTTAGATTCTTTCAGCGGTTGCCACTTGTTGATCTGATGAAATGGAGTAATGCCCCAATGGTAGAGTATCCGTCGTTCCGCTCATAATATGATAAGCCACACACATTCTACCCAAGCCTTGGTACAGGTAACGTAGCCCAATCCAACACACCTATACAATCCTAGTCATAGTATCAGATATTGCCACTATAGCTCTCAGCCAACCTCCAGTACCCAGACACAGGAGCGTCAAATCGTAGCCTCCAAAACCAGATCAAACTTAACCAGCAATCTCCGCCAATAAAGCTTCCCACCCCTTCAAAAATGTTTAGAGCTACGATCTCCGAGATGAAAAATAAGCGAACTCCACAAATAAAATGGAAATCATATGCTATTTCCCTATGCTGGAGAGTGCTGAAAGTTATCTCGTATCCCCAAAGTAATCTCGTATCCCCAAAACTCGAGATGAAAAATAAGCGAACTCTGGAAACGAAATCGAAATCCTATGCTATTTCCCTTTGCTGGAGAGTGCTGAAAGTAATCTCGTATCCCCAAAACTCGAGATGAAAAAATAAGCGAACTCCATAAACAAAATCGAAATCTTATGCTATTTCCCTATGCTGGATAGTGTTGAAAGTGATATCGTATCCCCCAGCCCGAGATGAAGAACATAGGTAGTAGCGGCAAATGCCACCAGGGGACCTTGTTCAAGAAATGGTGTTTGCACTCGAAAGAGCAACTGTGACTTTTCAATGTACGCACCTCCCAAAACCCAATAATAATAATAATTTGCTAAGAAAACATCAAGCCAAGGTGATATCATGTTGTGAAATTCGAATGATGTCTACAACTTCCCCACTAAGAAAACTTATTTAGGCGTAGCACTTGAAGACAGCAAAACCGGGATGACGTCATTCTGATATCTACAACTTCCCCACTAATAAATCACCAAGCAAGAAAACAGGGTGGTAGTACCTGCTTATGCCGCTAGGGAACCTTACTTTCCCTCGAGGTGAACAAAATATGAAGTACAGGCTAATGCCGCTAGGGAACCTTACTCAAGAAATGGTGTTTGCACGAGAACGAGCAACTGTGACTTTTCAAAAGTGATCTCGTATCCCCAAGCTCGAGATGAACAGCATATGTAGTACCGGCTAATGCCACCAGGGGACCTAGCACAAGAAATGGTGTTTGCACTCGAAAGAGCAAACTTATTTAGGTGCAACACTTGGAAACAGCAAAACCAAGAAGACGTCATTCTGATATCTACAACTTCCCCACTAATAAATCGTCAAGCAAGAAAACAGCAAAACCAAGGCATGGTGGTAGTACCTGCTAATGCCGCTAGGGAACCTTACTTTCCCTCGAGGTGAACAACATATGAAGTACGGGCTAATGCCGCTAGGGAAGCGGTGTTTGCACTCGAAAGAGCAACTGTGACTTTTCAATATAAGCACCCCCCCTAAATACAATAATATTAATTTGCTGCGAAAACATCAAGCCAACGTGATGTCATGTTGTGAAATTCGAATGATGCGGATATCTACAACTTCCCTGCTAATGAGAATTATGCATCACACAACATTAATAATTACCAATTAGCTAATGACCAACCAAGCTGCTAATTGCCAATTAGCTCATTGCCAATTACTAATTATATAATTTCCAATTAGCTAATTGTTTGTACAAATGTCGCTAATATCTCGAAAACCAGAGCCTGTAGAAGATTTCTGATGTAAATTTCGTTCCCCCTCCCACTCCCCACCGTCATGAATCCTTTCCATGAGCAAAAATAACTATTAATACGCTAATATCTCGAAAACCAGAGCCCGTAGATGATTTCTGATGAAAATTTCATTACCCCCCCCCCCCCTCTATATCCCCCCCACACATACCACCCATCTAGAATCCATTGGTATGAACAAAAATTTCCTACTATTAACTTTAATTATTACTAATATTAATTCAAAACCAGGCGCAACACTTGCAAACAACAAAAGCCTACATTTAGGCGCACCACATATCCAAAAAAGTGAAGCGAAAAACTTCCCAAAACCGTAGCATGCTGCCACGTGTGGGCAAAAGTGAAGAAAAACTTTCCAAGACCGTAGCATGCTGCCACGTGTGGGACAAAAGTGAAGCAAAAAACTTAGCCCATCCAAGAGAACCGTAGTACTGGAGCATGCTGGTAGTATCGGCTAATGTCACTAGACTTTTCAATACACATACCCCAGAACCCTCACTGACATCTTCTAGAATGTGTTCATGTTGTGAAATTCGAATGATACTGATATCTACAACTTTCCTGCTAAGAAAACTTATTTAGGTGCAGCAAAACCATGATGACGGCATTCTGGTAGTTCCGGCTAAGACCGCTAGGGTACCTTACTCTAGAAATGGCGTTTGCGCCCCAAATGATGTCGCTAATATCTCGAAAACCAAAGCCCGTAGAGGATTTCTGTGAAAACTCCCACTCCACACCGCCAAGAATCCATTTCCATGAGCAAAAATAACTTGAATTATTAATACGCTAATATCTCGAAAACTAGAGCCCGTAGAGGATTTCTGATGAAAATTCCATTACCCCCCCTCCCTATCGTTATCATCACCCCCCCCCCACATACCCACCATCTAGAATCCATTGGCATGAACAAAAATGTCCTACTATTAACTTTAATTATTAGTTCAAAACCAAAAGCCTACATTTAGGTGCTCAAGCAAAATCATGATAAAAAGCCTACATTTAGGTGCACCACATATCTATCTAAGAAATCCGGAGAATGCTGGTAGTACATGCTAATGCCGCTAGGGTGCAGTCAAGACCAAATGGCACATCCCGGTAGTACCGGTTAATCCCGCTAGGGCGCAGTCAAGACTCAATACTGCACCCAAAACACAATGGTGTATCCAAGGCGCAAACCAATACAGCCAAGACGCAAACCTGCTTGTAGTACGGACTAAAACCACCTGCTATTCAAGACACACACCAATATATCCAAGGTACGCTCCTACATTAGTATGGACTCAAACCACCTTGCGACGGTTGCGTCCTCTGTGGTGAAATCCTGGAGGCTTAAAAAAGTGCACCAGAGCTCTCCTAGCGTAACTAAGACGGCACTCGAACTTCATGTGGTAGGCGATCAGAGATGATTCATATTTTTTCGTTTCTGAAGTGTAGAGGAATTCGATCAATTCGGCGTGCTAGAAAACATGTCATGGTCCATTCCAGAATGGACCACCCATTTCACAGTCTGTAGTCTCTGCTATCGTATGCCATGCGACATCTAGTTCTTGTGCCAACTATGCTGATATTCATATATAGGAAGGTTATACTTCTGTTCTGTTGTCCATTCAAAATTCAAAAATTATGTTTTTTTTTTGTAAAAGTTCTCTTAAATTTTGTGAATTTTTAGCCAAATTTCGAATAAACTGCTCACATAATTAATCATACCTAATATTCTTTGTAATTCTCTTTTACCCCTGGGAGGAGCTAGCGGATTGATAGCTTTGGTGCCTTCACTATCACATTGGATCCCCTCTTGGGATATTATATGCGATAAATATCTTACAGTATTCAGACGACACTGAATTTTTTATTTGTTGAATTTCAGACTTTCTTGCCTAGCTCTATCCATTACTTTAAACAAGATTTTGTCATGCTCTTCTTGCGACTCGGCAGCTATGAGGACGTCCCCTATATAAATTAATTTTGTATAACTTTCAATGGCATACTTACTTACCCGGGGGTTACACCTGCAAGTACGGCTTGCATGCAAGCTGCACTGCCATACTTCTTGCACGTGTAACCTCTACTGCCATGCTGGCAGTACAGCTTTTAGCGAACTTGCATGATAAAAACCGGTGATAGTAATTTGACATTCTGCAATTTTCAAGATAGCGAAAAAGAAATTCTTGGGAGAATTTGATAAATTTATTCTGAAAAAATTAGATTTTTTGGGATCATTTGCATTACATCAATTACCAACACATTTCTCTTAACTTTTTCTTTGGTATTTATGATTCAACTACTTCCTTTATTGCTATAATTTTCCAATATACGCATGACTTTACGCCTCAATGCCATTTTTTAAATGAACTTGCATGCAAGATGATAAGACATCAACCGAACTGCCTTCTGCTGTCAAGTTAAAAATCGCGTTGGAAGGGAGTCTTGCATGTACTATCTCGTCTAATCCCTGGTGTAGTCCTATTTACCAGTAACCATCGTTGAACTCAAGAACATTCGTTTCAACATCTTTTTCTTTAACGTACTGAACAATGAATTGTGGTATAACCGATCGGTTTAAGTTTAATTCCACCATATGCCTGAAGAATTACTTAGTATTCAATATTCGAATGTATATAAGATAACTAGCGATATCCAATGGGAGCGCATTTACTTCTGCTCCTGTATCTAATTTAAAATAAATTTTTGTAGATTGTACTATACCACTTCTTGAAACCAAGGGTTAAGAAATTTTTCATTATTCTAACAAATGACATAATTTGATAAAAAATTTAACAGTGTTTCATCATCATGCATGTGTAAAAAACGTACCTGCGTTCTGTCACTGCAAAATGGTCGATTTTGGCGCAGATTCTACAAGTTTTGCCATATGCCAGCATTGCTTTTTTCCGTGGCTTTGTCTACAATACATGCAGTTAATTCGTTGACAATTATCGGCTACTTTGCCTTATTCCTGTAAATGTTTTTTGAATTATTAGATTTAAAAGCTAAGCTATTTTGATTATTGAAACAATTCTTATCTTTCATTGTTTTGCATTTCATATCATTTGATGACTTGTTACACCTTAGATGGAATCATAGGGTTTACTAAGTTTTCCATTCTGTTTGTAACGCACAGAAATAATGCTGGTAGAGTAAAATGGGTGTAGCACCCACGCAAAATATTAAAAGTTATTTTGATTTTTGCATATCCGTCTCTCCGTTCGTCTGCCCTACGATAACTTCAAAAGACGTGTAGTTCGAGAGTGGATATTTTGCATACTGGTTTTAAGAAAAAAGTGAGAGTGGGACAGATTGGGTAACTCTTTTCTAGGGTTGCCATACAAAACTTTGGTTTTTCGCTATATATTTGGAAGCTGCCTGAGCGCACGTCGGCGTAAAGAGCTCAACTTTTGTACATGTCGTTTTCATAAAAATTGCAAATAAAAGTTCGAACTTGGACCAAACTGGGCAATCATTTCTTGGTGGTGCTATACAAAACTTTGGTTTTTTACTATATGTTTTGGACACTGACATTTGCAAGAAAATCTTAATGTATAAAAACCACGTGTCACTGTGTTCATACACGCTAATCTCCGAAACCGTCCAACCGATTTCAATGAAATTTTGTCAAGTGTACGGTTGATTCCAGCTTGAAAGGTAGTATGGTTTTGGATACGACAGGTGGCGCTGTTGTATATAACACAATATATTTATTCTTTGATTCTTATTAAAAATAATTTTCTCTTTTTGTGTTTCTTTGAACTTATTTTTTTTTTATATTTAAAAAAATATTATTATTTTGAATGCTATCATGTTAAAAAATCGAAAACTGAAACGCAAAATAAGAAAAAAATAAGAAAATAAGAAAAGAAAAAGAAGAAAATAAGGGAAACAACTAGAAGCAGCAACGTTGAAAGTAAGAGAAAAAGAAGAAAAGCGCAAGAAAAACTTGCGGCGAGGGTCAGCAAAAGTACTACGAAAACTAATAAAGGGATATAAATACAAGTTACAAATGAGAACAGTCAGGACGTGGAACATATACCAGATTAGTGCGACACAACAAACACAGAAGCAGAAGAGGAAATCACAACAGAAATCGAAAAAAATATTTCAGGATTTATAAGAGACAGCTGACAAAACAAATAATTTAGAAGCAACACCCACAATAAGAACTGCATCATATTAAAAAAATAACAAATATTAGGTATAATAAAAATAACAATATTGCATAATCTATATAAATAAAAATGAAATGCCGTTCGTTGGCAATAGCATCACTTGAGAACGGCTGGACCAAATTGACAAATTTTTTTTTAATGTTGGTAATAGTCCAAATAAGGATTTTAGGGAAAGAAAAATTGGATTTGGCAATCGCTTCTTTGTGCTACCATACAAAAGTTTGGTTTTTTGCTATATATTTGGTCACTGTCTTAGATCGCGACAACGTGGTGCGCTCAAATTTTTTACACTGCTTTTCCATAAAAATTGCAAATAGAAGTTCAACAAGTAAAAAAACTATAATTGGTTTAAGACCAAGTGAAGTAGTTTTTCGCATATATTTCTAGAATAGTTCGTCGGTCTGTGTTTTTAATGCAGTCATTTGAAAAAATAATAATAATGCTGTCCTTTGAGAACAAAATTCCTACTTATGATAATAATAATGAATGAGAATAAAACGAAGAAAAACAAGCCGAAAAAATCACGTTTCTTGTATGGGGGCCCCTTTAATTTAATTCTATTTTTATTACTTATTGTTATAATGGCAATAGCAATACACACTCTGTGAAAATTTCAACTATCTACCTGTTACGGTTCATCAGATACAGCCTAGTGACGAAGCCCTAAAAATGATTATAACCAATTTCATAGGATGTCAAATTCTGAAGAATTTTTCAGTGCAAGAAAAACGTCTAGGACGGATCATTTTTACGGTATACGTGAAAAAACAAAATAGGCTAAATGGGGCTACACCGTCTTGGTGGTGCCGTACCAAACTTTGAATTTTCACTATATGCGGAATTCGTTTTTGTTTTGTTCGTAATGGCCCTGAAAAAGTTTGCAGAAAAAAATAAAACAATTGCCATTGATTCCAATTCAGAGAATCCAAGACCGAAATCATTCGAAAGGTGTTCCCAAACATTGCTCAAAATTACAAAAATCGTATTTGGTTGAGTCAATTTAGCACGGCTGCGAAAAATATTGATGTCGGCGAATTGAATTTCAAGATGCAAAGTGAAATTGCTGGCTAATTGATAACATACAAATCGGTGAATTCCATTACTAGCCAAGATGATCTTGTCAACTATCCACCCGAATTTTTAAACTCGTTGGAATTGCCCGGATTGCCACCTCACAATCTCCAATTAAAAGTCGTAAACATAATGTTGCGAAATATCAGCCAACCACGACTTTATTATGGCACCCGGCTTGTGGTGAAAAAAGTGACATCGTCGAAATAACAATTCTTAAAGTAAAGTACCAAAGAGATGACGCGTTGATACCACGTGTCCCAATGATTCCGATCGACATACCATTCACAAGGGCAGTCATTGCGTGTTTGTGGCATTAATATTGAAAGTCAATGCTTCTCGCTGGTATGGTATGTCACCTGTTCCCGTGTCAGAAAACCATCAGCTTTGTTGGCTTACGCGCCAGACAATAAAACAAAAAATGCCGAATATCATAAAGCAATGCAATGCATATCCTCCTCATATTGAATGCCATATCGCTAATAGATACTATGATCACTCAGAAATACATTTTTCCCCATTTTTTTCAGATTTTAACAGATTTTCACAAATTCACAACACGATAACAAGCAAAATTATTGAAAATTGGAGACAATGTATATCGGATCAGCTAGTAGTATATAAAATTTCAAAAATGAACTAAATCGGGAAACCTATCTTGGTGTTTCCATACAAAACTTCTGTTTTTCACATTATTTAACTTTTATTTTCATTTAGGGTATTATATTATTGGTTTTAGACCAATTATAACTTTTTCTCTTACTCTTAAGTTTGTTGTTGAAATCGCCGATACTGTTGGATGTTGTAATAATGTCCACACTATATGATGATTCCTGCGCTCGCTATATATCACTGCTTGGGACCTTGACAATTCTACTGCTCTACTTATTTCAATATCTTTCTTTAAATTCAGCTGATCGGTCTCTAGGTATCTTTTTCTGTGGTTGCTTATCTGCTATTTCGAATACAATGCTGTCTCCAATCATGTCAGATTCTTAGCTTTCAAACTTGCACTTTGGTGTTTGTTTTTGGAGCTCCGAAAGAAGCACATCGAATGGTTCAACGAGGGATGTTATGAAAGACAAAGCACTTGTTACTTCATTACATTTCCTGTTCACAACCTTATCATATTATCTTTTATCTGCATCACTTGAATGCTTGCATAGCCTCCGGTCCTATGGCATTTAGAAATACAACGATTTTTACCTTTTCACGTTTTTTACTCAGGTCTCTGGTTGTTGCAAAAATATCAAAACATTGATAGAAAATACGCCAGTCTTCGACTATAATTGCTTCTAGAGACAGTTTATCTAAGTCCTTTACATAGTCCGTAGCATTTGTAATGTACACAAAATGAACATTTTTAGGTGGGCGGTGATTTTTTTTATACTATGGGGGATATCGCTCATCCCAAATATTAAACCCAAATTTTTATTTTCTTTATTTTCCTATCTAAATTTAATTTTAGAAACCTTATATATATAACTTTACATAATTGCGTGTATTACAAATATATTAAGCCTATGACAGCGGTATGATTGTGTGCCAATAACTGCTTTCAGTAGTAGAGGTCTGTACTACACTATTAGTACTATGGAGATCAAAGTTATACTTCCGGTTAAATTTCAAAGTTAGAATTATAACTATGGTAACATTTGGTCTTAGCCGATACCATAAAATTTAAGCTCCGCTAACATAATATCTTACAGTTAATGAACCTCAAAAGGACCTCCAACTCCTTGTCTGCTAATCCTCACAGTTCGCAAAAGAAAGTATCTACCAGGCGTATTCCTTTTACGCTTGGCAAGATTAACGTAATTACACATTTTAATTCCACATTTTACTTTTGTTTAACTCCTTCCTGTGTCTAATATTTCGTCACACATAATTCTTTATGTATATATTCATTTATTGTGGTTCTATTTAATTCTGGACCAAATATTTAAGAAATGTACTTTTTCTTTCCCCTTTTTGCATTTTGTTACAATTTTATAACTTGCTTAAGACGTTTAAGGGGACGTTTTTAAATGGAATTCGTCGAAACCAAGACGTCAATGTCCTCAATCAAATTCGTTAAAGGTAACAAGATTGATTGCTTATGTCCTTTTTATTTACATTTTGCCCTAGTTTTCCGGCTTTAACAAGGGCAATAGCTTACTGAATATCCCTTTTCCAGTTTTGTTTTTATGGAAAACCTTCTCTGCTTTCCTAGGGATGCAGAGCAATTCCTAAGTATGGAACAAATTTTGAATTCTATTCGCATCTCGTATTTATCATTCTACAGTGAATTGAAATTCAAGCCGCATTAAGTGTTGTCACTTTTTTGCAAAGAAAGACATTTTCTGTTGTTTGAAGGGCGAAAAATTTCACCGCCTTAAATATTTCTAACAAAAGTGACAGCTCTTGATTTAGCGTGAGTGATGTATTATAAATTCCATTAAGAAAAATATCGCTTACAAAATCGGATGCTAAGAAATGGATAAAATGAAATTGATTGCAGTTTTTTGATAATATTAACTAGTAGAATTAGATAGTAGTTGAAATAAATAAGAGTTTTAGTATGGACATTAAACTAAGTATGTACACATATGCAGGGTGTTCAACAATTAAATAGGATACAGTATGCCAATGGGGGGGGGGGGGGATGAATATGTCAGACTAGATGTGTTATTTCTGCTCGCAATTTTTTATACTGTTTTCCTATACATCGCTCATAGTTTTCAACGAAACTTGGGGTTTTCCTTTGGCCAATCGTTGCAAAACAACGTATTAAAAGAGGTGAGTGCAAGGTTTAAACATCCACAAAAAGGGCTATCACTTTGTGACATTGGATTTGATTCCGACAATTGAATATTTGTTTATGAGAGCTACACTAAACAAATTTTCGTCGTTTACTGTGAGGCTCAGCGTTGGAAAAAGTAGAAGCGTTTATTTTCAGTTTCATCTCGTAATGGAATTGTCATTATGTAGCTAGTTTGTTTAGGCTTAAAAAGCTTTCAGCCAGTTTGATAAGAAATAGCAATTGTCTTTCCATTGTTTTTACAACCTGTCCATGATACAGCGTATATACCTTTCTTGTTAATCATGTGCTGTCTTCATTACTCTTCCAGTTTGGATTAGGTCTAAGCATTCCGTTTGTAACGCAAAGAAATAAAGACGGTCGAGCAGAATGGACTGGACACACACATAATATTAAAGATTATTTGATTTATGCATGTCCGGCCGTTTGTCTGTCCGTTCGTCTGTCTGTCCGTCCGCACGATAACTCGAGAGCACGTTCAGTTAGAGTGCTAAATTTTTGTACGGGCTTTTTTTAAAAAACAAATTTAAGCCCGAAAATGGGACCAATCGGGCAACTCCTTCGTATAATTGCCATACAAAAATTTTGTTTTCACTGTTTATTTGAACACTACCTGAGTACGCGTCGACTTAGAGAGCTGAAACTTTGTACAGAAAATATATAAAATTTTTCATAGCAATAGTAAATCAAACTTCACAAATAGACTAAATCGGGCAACACCATTTAAAAATATGTATATATAGTATACTGTAAAAACGATCAATGATAGACGTTTTTATTGCACTGAAAAGATCTTCAGAATAGGAAATCCTATGAAATTGGTTATAATTATTTTATTGTGCGACAAATCGTTCTAAAAATATATATGAAAAAATAATTCAAAAATCAAACTTGCACATATGGGTGACCATACGATATTACATATGGGTACGGGCATTCATCTAGGCTATCATAAGAATTCTAGCTCTTGTTTATTTTTATATTAGTATTTTATTTCTTTATTTGAAAACTACAAATATGCTCTTTGCGATTATTGGAGTTATGCATGGTCAAGTTTATGAAATTTGTTTTCTTAGCGCTTTTAGGTTAAGTTGTGATAGTTTATTCTTTTGTAATTTTCTATTAGCTTTAATTTTCTACTACCTTTAATTTTCCTGGTTAATTACTATATTTTATTAATTTTCCTCCAAGCTATATGTGCACTCTATATTATTTTTTACCAGAATAAATGTAATATAGTGGTGTCTTATGGATATTATGTTTAATCAGTGCAGGGGGCCTAAATTTTGTCATGTGAATGCTCAAAGTCTATATCCCAAGACTGATGAGTTCCGTGATCTTTTTAGCATTTCTCCTCTAGATATAATCTGCATTTTGAGACTTGGTGGAGATCTCACATTGCTGATCAGCTTTTGGCTTTAAAAAATTATACACAATTCAAAAATTATCGTGTTTATCGTGCCGGCTGTCTGGCTGCTATTCACATTAAAAATTCATTTCGTGGTCATATTGTGGCTCGGGTAGATCATCTTCCTATAGAGTATATTTTTATTTAAATTTTGGTCAGTGCAGAAAAATGTTGATTGGTATCGTATATAGGCCCCACAATATATCGGATTTTTCTCTTTTGGAGGCAGTTATATCCGAGTTGAAACATATTTATGCAAATATGATTATAAAATATTCTTCACACCCAAATCACCGGTTGTTAAGATAGGGAGAATCTCCTATCTAATCTGTACCTCAGCGTTGCGTAATATAAGATACGATATTATGAAATCAATTGATAATGATAAGTTTATAGCGCTCGTCACCCTTGACTATTCCAAGGCGTTTGGCACAGTTGACCACATATGGTTATTAAGTAACCCCCTGATTCCACATAAGAGATCTTATTCTCTTAACTGGGCTGTCAAAGACAATTAGCAGACATTGGTATTCTACGTAAAGAATTAGGAGATGTCAGACGTCAGCTGATTTCTTAACTTTTGTGGAGATTTTTTTAAAGCGATTTGCTATTCTAGCAAACGAAAATTACTGTCAAATATCTCTTGACATAAGAGCTCCGCATCGAAGTACGCTTAAATCTCTTATCATGATAATTGCAGAAATTGTTTTGTTTTAAAATACCGAAATGTTGGATAAAAATGCTGTAAAATAAATACATATTTATATAATTCGTATATATTATATAAATATGTACAAGTTTGTGAAATATAAAATAATTATACAATTTGAGCAATGCACAGAGGATAGTTCTGAGCAATATGAGAGACGAATGGAATCACTTTGCTATTTCCGAGCCTGTATAGAATTTCGGAATGCTAAAATCTTTTGCATTTAAAGTGATAGAAGACATAACCTTACGATAATCTGCATTACTCTACAATATTATCGTTACTTTAAAATTTTAGTAACAATTTTTTTTACTACAGGTTTATACGAAAATGCTGTTGGACATAACGACGGCTGTGGAACTCTTTACCTGCGATTTAGGTATTAAATAATAATTCAATTATCATTACGTGTCTCTTGAAAGACGCACACAATTATAGCTACGTGCACTGAAAGAAATTTTAGCCCGGTGAACCATATTTTATATTACTGCGCTCCCATATATATCATCGATTTTGGAATAATAATAAATTATGGGAGGTGAAAATATATTGTATGGTATTTATATCTATTGCTCCAGAAACCATACAAAATTGGAACAGAAGCTTAACGTATATGGAAAAATTTATATAGTATTATTCGCTATAAAATATATTGTCAAGTTAATAATTATTTATTGCGTAACACCCTATACTGAATATGAATGCAAATAAAAGAATATTACTCATTGAGCTATACATAAGGACTAAGTATTATTTTTGTATAGCACGTATCGCTATAAGTTTAGTATATGAGACAATATCACATATTAAGTGTCACAATAGTAGTAGTGTTGCAGGTCATATGTTTATATCTATCTGATATATTATATGATATGATTAACTAATATCATGGTTTCGATAGAAATATAATATAGGGTCCTACTACATATGCAATATAAATAGAATCATATAGCTACACTCCTAGCGCTATATATATTAGTACCAAAGTTTATTTTATAGCAACTTGAAATATTTTATATAAGACTTCCACCGTAATTTTTAGCTGGTTTAAATATAAAATAAACCACACTTTAGGGTATTTGAAGTAATACGTAACTTGACTCTAATATTTAAATATTCTATTACTTTTTCTTCTGTTTTTTCATATTTTAATGTTTAAGTCGTCAAATCTATGTTATTTGATGATGTATATGAATCTGACATTATTTTAAGAAATTATTATAATTAGGATGAATAAAAAGCAGACAGAATTTTTTAGAATTTCTAAAATATAACATTTATTCATAAATTCATTTACATAGAAGCATTTAAATTAAGATGTAAACTAGTTAAAAGTTCCTGTTTATTAATTACTTTTATGTACATCAGCTAAAAACAATAAAAAAGTTACATATATTTATTTAAATACAAAACTTCAAATAATATTTTGAAAAAAAAAAAAAATAATAATAATGAAAGGATTACTACAACCTGAGAATATTCTTCTGATTATTTGTCAAAGCAGTACATTATGTCATACATATTTTATTTATATATTATGTTAATTATTGTATGCTATACTATTAATTAGATAATATTATGAAAGCAACCTTCATTTGTATTCCGAATTTAAGTTGCAATTATAACCATTGCATAAGAATATTATTTTATATTTACGAAAGAGCGCAGTCGAGAATATTAACTTCATTTGGTCCCTTTTAAATTAGAAAAGCTTTTACTTAATAAACTAAATCATATAATACATTTTTTAAACCTTATAAACGTGTAGGTAATTAACTTTCCTAATTCAGCAATTCGAACAAAATTTTCAATTTTCAAACCCAACCCCTCCGATTTTGATGAAACTTTCAGAATAATTTAAGTATTATAAAATTTTCGACCCATATTTTTTTGTTAAACCTGTCGACCTCAGGTTTATTATAATTCTTTTTAAACAGACATTTCTTTAAGTATCTAAAAACAATAAAAAAAAAACATTTTGTTGGAATAAATTGTAAAATTTTCATATCAAATTTTGCAGAGACACTAATAAAAGAAACTGTATCTTCTAAACTAAGAGCTGAATATCCGCCCGCATATGATATGATATGTATTAATGTTAGAGCATCTCAAAAATAATGTTTTTTAGTAGGTGTTTCTCTTCCGGAGGGATCCCAAGTAATCAGCAAATTAAAAAATATGTCCACTGTGAAAACAAATATGAGTCGCACTGTATCCAAGACCTGACGTCGGCAATCCAATATTTTTTAATGCTTAAGAGGAATACAAGGAAGCGATATATATAAAGCCCCCAAATTTTGGAGACCAGCGTGTGACCCAAGAGGGTTGTTTACTTCGAATTCATCAAAGTAAAGAAGAAGAGGTAAGACGATATCATCTTCTTTGAACGAAACTAATTTCGTCTTCCAAAACTCACTTTGTATTACATTTGCAACAGTCTCGTTTTTTTCATTAAGTGTTGCGACATATTGTAGTACTTTTCCTAAAACATCTTTACTTTCAAAAAACTGGTTTAAAATATTCTTAATTGAAATTATATTAGCTTTACTACCTACAGTTTTTAACATTAAATTTCCATCTTGTCGTACCGCTTCGATGCGGTCCCCAATCATTGTCGATGTATGTGGTTGATAAAATTTGTTGCGTTTTAATAAAGCTTTTCGTTTATACTCAGTAGAGATAAGGTCTAATGATTCAGATATTGCTTGGAATGCTGTGCGTACCACAGGATTATCGCCAACATTTTTAAGCGAGTCAATGATAAACTTTTCGGTCGACAGAAATATGTTTTCTTTTAAGTAGTCCAACAATATATCAACTATGTCTTGAATAGATTTTCTGCATAAGTTTTTATTGTTGTATAATTTTGTTACTAAATGCACAGTGGCATCATTTATTGTCGTCTTGAAATAAGGTAATTTTTCCAAATTTTCAGAAATATCAAGAATATCAGTGGTTGGCAATATTTGTAAATTTTTCTTGGAGCAATTCGCGATATTTGAAAATTTTGTTTGTTTTGTAATAATATTTTTCGAAAAATGTCGCATTATATGTTTTCTGAAACAGATCTTACTCTTAAATATTCTACTTCGTTCACAATCATTGCAAATGAAGGTACTTTCTAGAAAATGAAAGGTTTTTAGATTTTTTAAATTGTATCACTGATCAAGGAACTTACAACAACAGAATGACGATCGTACTCTGTTTTTATCCCATAGGCCCGCTGCTGTATAAACGTCCAGATTGCCTCCGAAGGTTCAGGAAATTTTGCATGTAGAGCGTTAAAAGATTTAAAGCGTAAATCAATGGCAACTAGTGGTCCGTCTACGGAATACAATGCATCGTCTATTGCGACATACGACTTACTAGAGTTATCTGAAATATTCGAACAAATGAGAATAGAACATTTAAATTTAAAGAAGGAAAAGTTACCTATTTGTTCTCCTACAACGATAACTGTTGGTTGCAAAGTCTGCTTCAATGTTCTTAAATGAGATCGAACTTCTTCCAATTTCTCCGTAACTAAGTTGGCATCCTGTTTTCGATGTATATGCTTTATTAAAAAGTGCAATCTTAATTTTAAATTTTATACCTTCACATGGAAAAGAAATGACGTCAAAACTTCCTCTTTTGTGAATTTTATTCGTTTCGAGCCTTGCTTACTTTTCCCATAAGTGCACGATCCAAGAAAACGGGGTAGTAACAAAAAACCGGTAATATCGTTGCAAACAGAACTATTTTTATAATCCTTTGGAAAGTCTGCCTTAGCTTTTTCTATCAACTTCTGATTAATTGTAGGCCAATTTGAAAATAATCTGTCACTGGATTCCGGATAAAGACTGTCAAAATCGTAACCCAATAAATAACAACCTTTAGGTCCCCTTAATGCGCTAAATGAATTCAAGTAGCTATTAATAGTCACGTTTGAATCAGGTGACGTAAGCAAATTTCGTCTATATGTAAATGTATCTTTCCAATAGCTTTGGATTTTTTCAAAAGGCTCCAAGTTGTTTTTAAGAAAGAGTACTTTACTCGATAATTCTTCAGTGAATTCTTCCAAGGTGTCCGGTTTTTCTTCTTTTTTTTTAACCTATTATAACATTCCCACAGCTTACCAGAAGCTAATGCTCTGGGTTTAGGCTGATATGGCGTGTAGTAAATTTCTTCGGTCTCGGTGCAAAAAAGTTCTACAATCTCTTTCGATAAGTGCTTGAAACGTTCTGTAGTTATTTTAAAATTATCACTGCATGCCTCAAATTCCTTTTGCACAACTACGTTTGCCAATAAATTTCGTTCTCTTTGTGAAAGTTTTTTATTTTTATTATAAAAGTTAGAAACGATGCTACCATTCGCGCATTTCAGATATTCCCTTACAGTATTTAATGGTTTTGCTTGACTATTATCACTTAGGATTGAAGAAGTTAAAATCTAAATATAATGTAGATAATTGTTATATAATGAATAAAAAAGTAATTTAAGTTTTTTCTCTACCTCTTCTATATTATTTTCTAGTGTTACATCTGATATTGATTCCTGATTGGTGCTGATAAGCTGTAGACTGAGGGGTTGTCCACTAATTGTACACAAGGAAGATACATCTGATACAGTACTTAAAGATGCAACTGATGTACTCTGTTTCAAATTTAAGTGTGCTTACTCTCAGTAGAATTTCGAAAAGCTAAAATTATATTTTTGTCTAACAGAATAATTAATACAAAAGGGCATAACGGTTAAAATCATTCCGGATTTTTTTTTTCGTGATTCATAGTTATGACAAATCAAACTAGAAAACAATACAACTTTAGTTTCAAAGATATAAGAAGAACAAAGTAGTGAGAATAACACGCTCCCTGTCAATTGGTAAATTTATTTGCTTTTGAATAATATCATAATAGACTACAATAAATATCAAGCTAATTATATTTATTAAAAATTTGTCAAACTCAAAATTTCTAAAGATTTCTTCGATTATCACAATTTCTATTAAGTACTTTGTTGCAATTTCAAAGTGGTTTAGGCTTGGAAAAATTAAACCACATAATTAATTAATTATTGGAACAATATCAAAATCATTCTACAATTCATTGCAATTCTAAGTACCCAATCGCCCCACTGTATGCTTTTTCTTTTACTAAAAATAACTGAACATTCCAAAAAGTACCAACCTGACAGGGAATAGCCATTTCCATTTTGTATTTAAGCCAAAATGCTTGGCGTGGGCCAGATTTTAGGAAAATATCCCGCAATGTCTCATATTGCAACTGGGAAAATTGAATGTCATCAATTTCTTCTTCTACAGAAAAAAAAAGTGCAAATACCAAGAGATTACAAATAATTACTTCCACTAAAAATAAAAAACGCACTCACATGCAAAAAAACAAAATTTTAAATTCATGTTCAAAAACTGATTTTGGACATGGCTTCTTTAAAGTGTTTTTGCACAAAAGTTCTGAGGGCACGAAAAGTTAACCAAAATGCTTCCAGATCTTATTGTTAATAAATTAACACAAGTAAAACTATAATTACAACACACTTAGCAATTGCGGCTTTTTTCAAGGAGTAGGTAAGAAAGAAGTCATGTTAAGTAGCAATCAAACACGAAACTATATTTTTTAAAAATACTAATTACCGATGAATGTTTTAATTAAATCTGCGTAACCCCAATTATGTAAACACTTTTTCATAAACTCCATTTCAATTTGGTATCACCGCACATGAACTCACTTACAATTAATGCAAAAACAGAACTCTTCAGCTTCACTTACTGACACGGAATGAGCGAATGCAGTACTTTTCAGTATGACACGAATCACAATCACAAGCACAACCGTACTGTAAGGTACAAATTGTAATACGGATCTTTCATTATCTGATATGAATAGCACCACAGATTATAATACATGGCAAAATTGGCCATGAATAATAAATTGTGATACGGATCTTTCATCTTCCCATAGGAATAGCACCACAGACTATATTCAGAGCAAAATTGACCATATATAATATTTAGGCTTGCTCGGGATCGAGAAGGTCTAAATATTATTTAGGGCAAATTTTGCAATGTATATAATCTGTGATACTATTATATCGGAAGATGAAAGATCCGTATCACAATTTGTACCATACAATATGGTAGCTGATATGAATAAACAAAATATTGAATATTGCTCGTCAGGAAAAAGGCTATTTCTTATGCGCGCCACAAAAAAAAAACTATTTCTTAACAATTGATGTTTTGAGAATTATCACTGTAATTGATGTAAGTTATATGATCCTGAAAAAAAATCAATGAAATATATAGGTTGGGATATGAGAAAGAATTTTAGACTTTAGGAGCCATTCATATAAGAGAATATACAATATAATATAAAGAATGAGCTTTCTAAGTAATTTAAAGAATAATTGTTATACTCTATCTTAACAATCGTGAAACTTATAGCGCTGGGTATTATATTTTTAATAAAATTAAATTCTATATAACTATGGTTATATACATTATACTATGTGCCCTAATTCACAATATTTTTAAAGGTATGTTCCCATATATATAGCTAATTCTCATATAAAATCAGCGCAATGCAATATGAGCAATCTTAATATACCGATTTTTCTCAGTGTGTGGGTTGGTCATATTGCCATCATCGCCTCGCCAAAAACATTACTACTTCTTCTTCCTTCTTGAAAAGTAAACGTCTTTAATAGCTCTAAAGTTAATATTTCTCCACAAAAATTTATGTAGAATACTAATTCAGCTAAAATCTCTTACTTGATAAATTTAGGAAGTTAAGAGAGCTCTTAAAAGTCTCTTATGTAGAATCGGGGGGTAAACTTGCCTTTAAATTTTAGTTTTCAAATTCTACATGCACGTTGGTTTGTTCTAATTCTACTTCTGGCTTCCTTTGCGAAATGGAGTTCCTCACGGCTGCATCTTGGGACTCTTATTATTCACTATCTTAATTAATGATCTTACAAATATTCTAAAAAACTGTAACTACCACATATGCTGATGAGTTCTATCTTACATTTCTACTCCTTTAGGATTGGTAGAGAATGCTATATGCTGTATGTTTGAACACTTTGCTGATGTGCTTAGTTAGGCTATTAATAGTGGTTTGAGCTTAAATGTTTTGTAATGTAGCTGTAATCGACAACTGCAGCTAGATTACGCCATTTGGGTGGGTAGTGTAGCGGTATGTAAACTGATAAGATTATGTGAGCTTATGTTCACTACTGCATTTATTGATGATTATTTCAATTAAATTAGTTCTACTCGAATCTATTCTATCCATTTAAATTAATTCACTATAATTACTGATTATGTTCCTTAACTTTTAAATTGCTTATGTAATTAACATGCCGTATCTTGGCATATGTTTAATTAAATACAATTTATAACGGTCTACAAGTTCAACACGATTTACGCACTACTTTTTTAATTCACTTCAATCTTAAACTGGCTTAACTAAGTTGTTTCTTTGCATATGTCATTAAAATGCCAGATTTAGCATATGCTTAATTGTATGCAAGAAACCTACAATTAAATTCAAATACTATTATTAGTATTATTCTGACAATACTTATTTTAACTAAATCCTGTATCTCTGCCAACAACAACTGCACAATAATTGTAGCATATGTAATAATGTACCTTGATACTTTTTATTTTTTATGCTTGATTGCTGAAAAATTAAAAAAGCTGTCACAAAACTGAGAGTTTCCTAGGGCTCGCCTCCTTTTTATAGTCTCAGAGCCGCCATTTTGTCTCAAGTTCCACGTGAAAATTTTAAATTTAGCATATTTTTCGTGCTTAATTGACTTGTACAATTTGAAAATGTGCCAATTTATCTCAACTAATTTATTTTATTATTTATTATTATTATTTATTTAAACAAATGATAACACTTCAGGATATACATACATACAATGGGAAATAATTAAAGAGTTCAGTCAGACTGCTTCATAGCTTTCTTGAGTGCTGTAAGCAAGTCCCTCTTGAAGACTAAGCTGCGCGGTGATGCTTATGGCTTAGTCAAGTATCTAGATATTCAGACGGTAATAGAACTAGAGCAACTGCTCCTCAATGCTTTTGCCCCAGCAAAATCCATAAACGATATTCTGGGCGAAATTCGCAAATGCATTCAGATTCCCGGTGAAAAAATCCATACATTTGGCGCAAGGATAAACAAGTACGTAGTCGAGTGTAAAAGGGCGAATGAAATAAATACGCTGAGAACAATCTCGCTCTCACCAAGAAAATTGAAGATGAAGCTTGTTACGTCTTCAAAACCTGAGTGCAAAGCCACAGGATAAGGCAAATTTTGATCACTCAAAGGATAAGTTCACTTGACGAGTTGATTCAAATTTTAGTGGAAGTATAGAAAACTGAAGACAGGGAAATTCATGGAAGGCATATGCAAACAAGCTTGTTTGACCATACCTCTACTTTCAGTGAGAAAGAAGTTGAGCGACAAAAGATTATCGCGAATTATCAAGCTACACCGTTTCACAAACCGTCCCTATAAACTCATCTTCACCCAGAGAAATTTAGTGTACAACAACATCCTCAACACACCGCTTCATATACTGCACCATATCGCATGAACGTTGTTTTTTATCAACCAAACACTGACCAATATACACGAATCTCTCACCAATCAATGCCAGCTAACTATTTACCAAATTCAATAAATTATAGCACACCTTCATATTTATCCCCTGTTCCGAGATGAGAAATTAAGCAATGTACTGTTCGTAATAAAATTGGACATACCATTGCAGAGTGCCGTAGCAAGCAACGCATACCTTACTGCTCAAGGTGTAAAGGCTATGGCCATACGTCAGAAACATACCCAGTTTCTATAATGAATACTGGTTCCCACATTCAATCAAACAATTGCCGTTTAAGTACACGTCTTAAGTGTGATTGGTGTGCCCGATTCTCCCATAACACAGAAGAGTGCCGAGCAAAAATGACATGAGAAAATAGACAGCGACAGTCTCAACAGCAATCGGGAAACTAAACGGGGCTAGCCTAAGCCAGCCTATGGCTATGCCTACTGTCAAATGCTGTAAAGAAAACAAAAAACCGATCGAATGTTATTCAGATGAGCTTACATTTAAGCCTAATTTAAATAAAAATAGCATTATTGAACTCAAATCGGTAAGCACAGAGAATATGTTACGAAAATCATCAAATGGCAAAAGTACTGAAGATTTTAAATCCGTAGCTTTACCGCAGCAATATAATCATATAATCTTAAAAGACACTTCAATCGAACTATCTTTGAATATTGAAAGAGTTGGCGTAGTTAAACTATTAGTGGATACCGCCGCGGAAGTTAGCTTAGTCAAAAAAGATAGCTTAGCTACAAATACTAAAGTAGACATCAATAACATTCTTCGGATACCGACGCGGAGTTTAGCTTAATCAAAAAAGATAGCTTAGCTACATATTTCTTTCTTCGACTTCAGGGCCTCTATGGAGGATGCGATATTACTTTAGAATCCTGCGTTGGTATTTTCTAAATAGGAAAAGGTATTGAGTGCGATTTTTATGTCTGCAATAAGTCTCTTAATATACTTTTCGATAGAATACTAGGTCGTCATTTTCTGTGGATTAATACAAATATTCTTACTACAGAACGGGTACTACATTTCCCCTAAAACTAACCCCAGCGAATTGAAAATTGCTTTTGCAAAAAGCTTCCGTAGCCAAAAATCCATCTCCCAAAACAACGATGTTTACAAAACCTACAATATTAAAAAACAAATAAATAACATAACAGTCAGTAGGAAAGAATAACATTCCTAATAGCAACATATTTTTACCAACAAGCCAACAGAAAAGACTACATGCACCAACCTTAAGAAATAAAAATAACGAAGCTTCCGAAACTTCACTTGCGAATACAAGCACAATAAAACCACTCAGTAGCAGAACTGCGATGCGAGTACCTCCTCGATCAGAAATGGTATTAGAAATACCAGCAGAAGACTGTAAATAAGATGTGTTATGCTTTTCGCAAGAAATCGCTCCAGGAATATTCATGGCCAATGGAATAGTGATACCAGGATGCGGAAAAATACAATTAAGTGTTATTAATACCCACAACAGAGAAGTAGAGCTGCCTACTTATCGCCCGTAATTGGAGTATCTAGATAAGTATGATATCTACAAGTTGGAAAAGAGGCATGCAGAAACCAAACCTCAAATAAAACAAAATCGATTACTTCTACTTGACCGAAACAAATACTGATCAAACCTACAACCAAGAGGAAATGCTAGCCAGTCAGTAATTCACTGATTCAGTCAGTAATTCACTGATGTTTTCCATTTAAAAGGTGACCATTTACCATACTCAAATGTAACAACACATTCCATAGCTCTCAAGAATGATACAGCTCCCATAAGCCAGAGACCATACAGACTACCAGAGGTTCATAAAAAGGAAATTAATGAGAAAATTCGTGAGATGCTAGAAAATAAAATTATTGCTCCATGTAATAGCCCATGGAACTCATCAATACTCTTAGTTCCTAAAAAACCATTGTCAAATGGAGTAAAGCGTTGGAGAATTGTAGTGGATTTCCGTAAACTCAATGATAGCATTATAGGCGATGCATTCCCACTGCCAAGAATAGAGGACATCTTGGACCAATTAGCAAATTCGCGCTATTTCTCAACGTTGGACTTAGCAAGTGGATACCATCAAATTTTAATGGATCCTGCTGACAGTGAGAAAACTACCTTCTGTACAGCTTATGGCCATTAAGAATTCCTTCGAATGCTATTTGGCTTGAAAACTGCGCCCGCAACACATTGTAGTATATGGCAAGAGTTTAGACGATCACATTAAAAAGCTCAGAGAAATGTTCTGCAAGATGAGGGAATATAATCTTAAACTACAGTCAAGCAAATGTCAATTTCTTCGGAGAGAGGTGGTCTATCTTGGACATAAATGTTCCAATGAAGGCTGCGCTCCGGACACCAATGGATTGCTTGTTCGGATTTACGGCTGAGCTGCCCACAAATCTAGGTCAAAGTGTAGAACCTTTACACAATTATGAAAACTGTCTTTACATCCTTAAAAATAAAATTCGAAGACCTCATGCCATTACCAGAAAAAACAGTCTCAATAGTAAAGAGACAACGAAAAAATACTACGATAGGACCACAAGTGAAGAAACTTTCCAAACAGGTGATTTAGTTCTTCTAAAAAATGAAAGTAAGAAAAACAAGGTAACTCCTATTTGGATATGTCCTCATGGAGTGAAGGAAATTACTTCCCCTGTGAATTTATAAATTCAGGTAGGTAGGAATGTTAAGAATATTCACGCTAATAGATTTAAAAAAATTCCATACTTCGAATTAACACCTACACAAGTACACACACTATCTACCTCGATGAGTTAGACAAATAACAATACTATTGAAACGAAATAAAAGAAATACGTTTTACGGAACATCATCTGGATTATTTTGTGTGCATACATCGCAGACGGCTCTTCTCCAGGGGTAGAATTGCCTTACACAAGCAAAAAATTAGGAGAAACTGGAATAATATTTGAAGACATCGGCGAAGCCCTAATTTATAAAGATGAATGGAGAATAATTACTACCATTAATTTAGAGCAATCGAAAACATGGGAAGAATATCTAGACTGGAGCAAAAAATTGGTAACGCAAATGTGCGGGCACTACTTAAAACTAGAACGTAACGCTTCATGTGCTCAGAATTTTCAAAACGTGCGATATATTACGGAAAGAGTGATGCAAATATTACAAAGACTAGATATGGAAGTTGCTGGCAGACATCGACCCGCAGTGTTCGACGGCGTAGGGACGCTGAATAAGTTCTTGTTCGGCACAGTGAACCAACAAGATGCAAACCAAATTATTTCCCGGCTAAAATATCTAGAGGCCGATAGCAAGCAAAATTTGGAATTATTACACGAACAGGTTAGTTTAGTTATGTCTAATTACGAAAATACTCGAGAAAAAATCAACTTAACACTTTATCCATTATCCTCGGTTCTGTAGTCACTAACCACTTACATCCCCTTATTCCTAGTTATCACCAAATTAGTAGTGAGTTATTAGAGGAACTCCCACAATCTTTCCAATTATATACAGTAATGCATGATCCCTTTATATTACAGCAAATTGCACCTGTCGAAAGTGCCCATATAGGAGATCATCTCTTCTGTAAAGTAACCATACCCCTCATTGAAAAAGAATGATTCACTACAAAGAAAGCCTACTCCTTACCATTCCCGTTAGGAGAAAATATATTCGTGCATTACGAAATACAAGAGGAATACTTAGCTACGGACACAGGTGAAACTAAGTTCATACCCTTAAAAGAGCAACGGCTGAAACTATACTCCCCAAAATAATTGCATCGTACTTATTTTTAAAAGTTGGTCTGAAGCCAACGAGATTTATGCTAAGGCACCAATCCGTAACAATCATAAAGTTCTAATAAAAATGAATAGTCAAAACACTTGGCTATATATTTTTCCACAAAAATCAGGGGTTAAATTGCACTGTACCGATTTTCGGACAACTCTCCGACTAACTCAATGCGGTATGATTTCCCTGAAACGAAATTTCCAAGGGCAGATTGATAATCTTCTACTGACGACTACAAACAAACTCATTAAGGCAGCTGAGGTAGCAGAAATCGATATTGTACCGAAATTAGATCTTCAGCCATTTACCGAAATACTCAAGAGTTTAAAACTCGAAAATAAAACCTAGAATATCCATGTCCAAAATTATAAGCAACATAATAGGTCTGCCTGTTTACTCGAAATTTTTACTCTGTGTAAAAACTTTTACGCATTTTTACTCACAAACCGTCTGTTTACTTTTAACTAGTAAAAATCGAGTAAATTTATACGTTTCCCCTCTTGTACAAAGTTGCAGATTTTTACTCATGATTGAGAAGATGTGTAACTTCGATATGCAATCAGCTGATTGTCAAAAGTATTAAATTTGACGTTAACACGCTTGTTGTGATATAAAGTGAAAATTAATTTGAACTGCGATTAGAATACAACTGTCGCTTATACTATCACTGCTACTCGAATCTGCCAGAATGGATATAAGCGACCTTATAAGCACATTGTTTTCCATTTTTTAATTAAATTAGAGAAAGATGTTTCACTTAATCACAATTATTATTTTCAAAAATTGTTTTGCGTAGAACACTAATCTGTCAAATTTTTGACACATGACAAGCTAAAAAAAATTTACTCGAGAAGTGTCTGGTAACTTTTCTTGAGTTATCCCCTCTACCACATAAAAGTTTTTACTTGATTTTTACGCAAAGATTTTTACTCAAAAGTAAACAGACAGACCTAATGACTTCCTAAAAGAAAAAAAGTGCAGAATTTAATAATCTTCTGGAAAAAATTCAGAGAAAATAGAAACAGGAATAAAAAACGAACCATTGCCCTCGGATTGGCGGGCTCCGCTCCCATATTAATCAACTTAATGCTCACATTAATACTCAATTTACGAAAGAGACACCCCAAAACCTTATCTCCTATTATACTCTCAGCCTTCCCAGAAGAGGCGGTCCGGGACAAGGAAGTTTCAATCGAACTAAAAACCGAAAGTTCTTTCGCACAGGCAAAACCTAAACAAACACCAAACGAGAAACTAGCATGACCATAAGTTTTAAGCCTACAGAGTTTGAAATCCTCTCGTAAAAAAAACAAATGTTGCCTAAAAATTTGAAGAATCGTTAAAAATAAAAGTTCTTAAAAATTCTTCTTTATCCATCATTGACTGATTCTAACAAGTATAGGTTCGATTCCCGCCAGGGAAAAAATAAATAAAAATTGAATTTACAATTTATTTGTGCGCTTTTATCATTACTGGTTAGCTGAAAGCAAACGTAGCTTAGTAGTAAAAAAATGATAAATGCAAGAGGGGAAAATCATCTGCCTCGTTAGCTCAGTGGTAAGAGCAGTCGCCCGGCAAACGGAAAGTCCCGGTTTCAAACTCCGGACGTTCGGTTGTTTTTTCTTCTTGTATTTGTGAATTTGATTTAGAATCGTTAAAAATAAAAGTTCTTAAAAATTCTTCTTTATCCATAAAAAAAAAAAACTTAATTTAAGCTAAATTAATTAAATAAGATCAAAAAAACATGCAATGTGTTAACTACAATTACATATATATCTATTACATTATACACATGGCCAAATAGAATAACTTTCTTAGATGTAAAAAAAGAGTTACGTGTAATAGCATAAATGAAACCTAATATCCCTAATTTTATTTTTAATTGCAACAAAGAAAACAAAAATTTTTGCAGAAAGAGAAATTGCCAGGAATGCGAACACCGCTCATCTTTTGGGTAATTCTATTCCATCGTTATTTTTCTTTATACAAAACATTCTTGATACCGACCAAACTTACTGACGGCTTAAAGCAGTACTTTCTATACTCGAAGATATATGATACATCATATACCTTCTTTTCGATGGTGGAGGCATGTAAAGTATTATAATATATATATATACTCGTGAAAAATAGGCACAAATTATTGATCAGGGGCAAGGGCAATTGCAAAAATCCCGAATATGCATTTGGCAATTAATCCAGTGTCCTCGCAAAAAGCATTGACCTCCTGCAATAATAAGAAATTAAATATGAGCAATTCCACTGACCCGAGAAGAGAAGTTACCCTACATGCTTCACCTTACCCTCCGTCTCAGCAGGAATTTACTCCTGCTGCAGAAATCTAATTCTGTGCGATATAAAACAACGTTGGAATTTCTTTAACACATTTATAATTCCTTCTTTACCGTAAACTGACCTATCTTCACACCAATTATTTCAAACAATTATTCCGACTTTCGAACTGACCTAACTTATAACTTGGTAATCTGACCCGAACGGAAACTTGCGAGCACGATGACTGATAAAGAAAACGGCACTCGCCAGACCAGTCATTGGTCTTTTATGCCACCATACTCGGAAATGAACTTTCTTTGCTCACAACGCGGATATGAACAAACCACAACAACTTTGTCGTTTGTTCTACCGGTTGCAACACCTGAATGGCTTATTATTAAGCAATCGCTTTAGATAACAATTGCCATGCGAGGTTAATTGTTATCTTAATCGTCGACTTTTTCACTAAGCGCTCTTCGCAGCCTGTAGTTGAGATAATCAGCGAAATATCCGACAATTGCAGAACAATACCTTGCGAGGTTACTGTTTAGCAATAGTTAATTGTTTCACTAAAATGCGGCCTTGGCTGCTGGAAGAATTTTGCTTATATAACATTCCTCCTACTTTGGAGAAACTAGTTTCCGCAGGAAACTATATCTGGAAAGTGCAACAGTTTTACTCATGAAAATATTTGGTTCCTTGTTCGGTTCAGATTCTCTTACAAATTTAAATGATTTTTACTTTGATTGCGTTATTTTTCTTAATCTTATTACATTTCATTTTTTCTTTTTTATATTTTTTTTTACATTATTTTTGCTTCTTCTATATCTAATTTTTTACACTTGTTATTCATTTCACATTTTTTTCTTCTTTTTTTCTTCTTTATTTTCTTTTCATATTCCATTTCGTATATTTTCTTTACATATTCAATTTCTTATACCTTCTCTTCATATTTACTTTCTTTGTTTGTCTCATATGTAATTTATTCCATTGTCTTAAAAAAAAAAACTGTTTTTTTTTACATTCACATTTTTGTTTTGTTTTTGTAAATTTTCTCTACTTGTCTAATAAGCTATTTATTTCTACTACATTAAATTTTTATGATTAACCTATTGTACAAGAACTCTTTAATTACCTTACACGTATTACATTGTTAGAAAACATTACTTACTGTCTATATAATAACAAAAATTCAAAAACATAAAAAAAAATCCTTTTACTATATTTTATATCAGTAGGTATACTTACAAAAATACCATAAAAAAAATGTCTCCAATGATTACAATTTTATGACTTTGCTTCGCTTTACCTTCCTTTCAAACTACATGGGTTGTCTTCCCCCCCCCCCTACTTTACAAGACTATCCTACCACTTCTATTTATAAATTTTCTACCACCCTAATGTGGTTACTTCAACTGTACCAGTTGCTTTTTCACGATGTTTGGCAGGGTTTTGACAGGTATATTAGCTGTTGTGGGGGTGATCTCTATGCTATTGTTCGGTTCTGGGTATTCAAGCGATGACTGCTTTTGCATACTTCGAACTGGTTTAGACATCTGGATGGTCGGCAATCTCGACAGTCGACTGGTGCTCTTCATTGTCTGTCTTTTCTTCCAACATCATAGGTAGCATTTCCATGCTTAGTGAGACCAGCATATCTGAGGAAGTTTCTACATAGTCACTGATTTGTCGTAGTTGGAGAATCATCATTGCAATAATTTTGTTCAGCTCTAGTCTCAGCTATAATGCGGTTAGCTGTTCCTTTTCATTTCTCTGCATTTTGATGATATCTGAAATCTTATTTTTCAACTCCTCCCGTCCTATTGTAGCCTGAACCCGCGATACGTTAAATAGGTCCAGGCTTGATTTTACTACAGTAGTCTGTTCTTTGAGGAGGTTAAACGTCCGGGTCTCTTTTACATTTATCTCGTCTAATGATGCACGTATTTCCTGTGAGTCAGCGTGATGCATAGTTCCATATTGGGTTTTGAACATTGAACCTATTCCATCAAAGAAGAACGGTTTTTGCGACGAACTATCTCTTCTTCGTGGTTATGATGGGCTAGTTCCTCATGTTGTCGTTTGATTTTAGCTTCTTAGCTTCTTACCTCCTTTGCTGCTACCTCGCATTTGACTATTCTCGAGTAACTGATATCGGCACATAGTCGCGTGATATGATTTCTGCAGTTGTTGGCGAATACAAGCTCTTCTGATAAATCAGGTACCTCCAGTTTCGACAAGATGGTCCAATGCTTGGTTTAAAAGTTGACCTTCCCTATTTGTTCAAATACTTAGTTCTCCTGAATCTGCTATCGGCTGTATGGTGTAACCCACATTCTCTGCATATATGACCGCTATAGTGCCAAGATTACCACAATTACCGGCTTCTTAGAAAAAAAATTGCTGCGACCGTCAGTTCTTTGCGTATCTGGGTATGTGGGATGTTGTTTCTGGGAAATTTAAAATGATTAGTCAGCAATAAAAGCAAGTTAGATGTTAAATTAAAAAAAATTGAAATTAAAATTAATCTTGAACATTTTTAAAGCGAGTTGCGTGTACCCCCTTGTACCCTTGCTAACGTAATGACCGTTTCTTTACCTGTAATATTTCTCAAAAAAGGTAATTTCTTCTTGTGCTCGCCTCTTCCTTTTATTACCAGTTTCTTATTGACACAGTCAATTGTAGCCTTGTCTCTTCAAAACTGCATTCCTAATATGCCGTCAGCAGGTATCAAGTCCATTTACTGGACTGTATTGAACTCGCAAGTCTGAACCTTATTTCCCACGCGCATCTTGGCTTCGCAATTCCCTATTGAGCTTCTTTGAGCTCCAAACAAGCCACCAATTATTATTTTCTTCTGTGTTTGGATTGGTGTATTTTTTCTTACTTGATTTTTCTTAACTAAATTGCATGTAGTTCCCGTGTCTACTAATAATGATAGCTTACCTTCTAAACCTATGTCAGCTTCGACCGTGATGATGCAGTTATTCAATAGACTTAACTCCATGTCATTGTTTCCAAACCTAGATACGCTTACCCTCTTCAAGACCGTTAGTGGAAGGCAGCTGGGGACATTCCCACTTTCCCAACTGCTGCCATCCATGCTCCGCGAAGTATTTTTTTAGGCAGTTTGCTGTGTAGTGATCGCAGGTTTTACAAAACTGACAGAATAGAACCTCTGTCCCCGGTTGGAAATTAGGCATATCGACCGATGCATCCGCAAACCTCACGTTTTGCTTCTCGCAACTGAGTGTGCCATGTCCATAGATGTTGCACTTAGTGCAGTAAGGAGGCTGCTTTCGCCACTGGTATTCTTTAGTCATGTGCCCTGGATGACCATATTTGAAACAATGAATAATTCTGGGCAGGGTTGACTTCGCGGGCGGTCTTTGGTATCATGTGGGCGATGCTAGTCTAGCAGTTGGGGAAAGTTGTTGTCTAGGTTGTTCGGATCTACCGTGGCTAGCCTCATCTGTTCCCCAACTGTTTTGCGTCCTTATAGTAGTGGACATCCAGCTCTCCTGTACCACTTCCGGATCCCTTACTTGAAGCTTTTGAGCATCCTTAACGTAATAGGTAGCTTCCTCCTGTACCCCGACTTGCAATTCAAATTTCCTACCCGTAAGGTATACTTGAGTCAGTTTAAGCCTAACGCCTGCTTTGAATTTCGCCACGGCATCTGCCTCCAATTCTGCAGTTAAACCTCTATTTTCTCCCGGATATTTTGCCGATACCTCCGCTTTTATCTGGTCGAGCAATTCTTTCATCCGGTCTGCGAGCTCCCTGAAATCTTCGCCGGCCTATGCCTGTATGCCAGCATTTCTGTTCGCAATTCACTAAAAGATTTTTTTGGAATGTAAGCTGATTTGATTACCTGCTGCTAAGAATCAAATCTTTTGGCTCCTGCGAATTTACCAATTAGTACGCATCGTCCGATAAGCGATACTTTATACACCTGATGAAGATCTTCGGCTCTTCTTATGTCAGTCGATCGTGTAGTTCTTTGCTACAACTCAGGAAGCGATAGCATGGGCACATACTTGGATACTAGATTCATTACTTTTTCGTGCACATCTGTCATGTTGCCTTGCTGACTGATCTCCCCGGCGATGTTTCCTTACTCTGACCTTAACTGGTTTCTGTCGCTTCCCCTTTTTCCGACGCTAACTCCTTCTTCTTTCTTCTACTTTGCCCTGTTTCTGAATGTTGCTTCTGCTCCTGAGGCTGTTCTCAGTATAATAATTTCGTTGGCTTGAGCCCCTTACTCGTGTTCGCTTTATTAATGTTTTGATTCGGACTTCTCTATGAAGATCTACGAGCTCAAATTCTTTCTCTAGTTCTGCTGTAGTTTCCTGAGCCTCCTTTAGCTGTACCTTCCTTTAGCGAGTCTATATTCTTTAAGAGCTCTGTTACAGCTCCTATGGCTGTACATAAAAAAAGTAAATGAAAATGAAAAATGCAAGTAAAAAAATAGGTAACTTGCTGATTGAAAGAATTAACCTGCTTTTAATACGTTTATTTTGTATTCTTACAAACTAACAATAATTCTACAAATAAATATTAAAAATGATAATTGAATTCAAACAAAAATCAAACAAAAAAATTAATTCAAAGAAAAAAATAAACTTAAGCTCTACTTATTGCTAATTATCTGCAATAAGAGAAGAAAAACTCAAATTAGTGATGTGCACAAAAAAAGGTTTATAGCAATTCAAATTCTTTTGGAAAATTCAATATAAAAAAGGGGGTTAATTAATATCTTCTTGAAACAAAAAAAGGTTAGTAAGTTTTATACTTATTTATTTCCTGTAGAATACTCAACCCTAAATGGTGTAGCTAATCCCTGTACCTATTTTTGACCTAATTTTGGTCTCTGGATTGAACCCTTGAAAATCTCCCAAAAGATTCAATACCAAGATATTGTCCCTTTCCTGATTCCAAAACCAAATCAGCAAAAAAAATCCCTGGAAATATCCCAAGGGATTTTGCCGCCGATTTAGCCTAGATATTGACCGGGATTTCTAATTAGTATGGAAATCGCCCAATACTAATGATTTCCCGATTGACTTGAGTTTCCTGCCACACTTCACTTGGATATTTCCCGAAATGAAATGTTTTGTGAAACCCTTATGCTAACTTTGGTTAATTGGATATTTCCCAAATTAACTTTGTTGAATAGTTAGTAAAAAAAGGGGGGACAAAAAACTTGAGACGAAAGAATTTTCTTCTTAGCTTGGTAATATCCCAAAACTGCGAATTAATTCTCTAATCTCAGTATATAGAAAAAATTTTAATGTGAGATTTTCTGGTAATATCCCAGAAATTTTCCCTTTTTGCATATGATGAAAGAAGATCTGAAATTATAGAAATTTATTCTCAATTTGGTAATATCCCAAAATCTTGAATTTACTCTATACTTCCAGTGGTTTTGTAATTAATAGAAAACTTCTGGTAATATCCCAAAAAATATCTATTTTTATTACCTGTGTGTGAAGAGGAAAAAACTATTTGTGGGAATAACCCTACAAAAAATTGAGAACAAGCGCCAAAAAATTCTAGTGGAGAATATCCGACTAGAGACCTTTACTGGTGAAATACCGAGCAACAAGTGATTTTTCTTCTAAAATCGCGCCCTTTTTATATGGTTGGGGCCAGCTGCCGCCCATTGTTCTGTGGCTTCGCTTAGTTGCTGGCTATTGTTCTCGACTTTGCGCAAGTACACCACGGCGCTGTGGGAGTTTTACGAATTTGAGATGACGGGGGCGCCACAATTTAAATGTTGTGGTTTGACATTTGTCATTAAATGACAAATGTATTTTTGTTCGTGTTGTGTTTTTGTTTTCATTTTATCATAATAATTCGTATTTATTATGATAAAAGTGAATAATAACAATTGTGCAACGTTGTGTTTATTGGTGGTGTGGACATATACGTCCTGCAACGACAAAACCCTGCACTGGATATTGTAGTAGATTGAGATAAGTGCCATAAAAGTTTTTGTAAAAACTGTTGTGATTAAGTTTTAATTTTTTAATTTTAGCTATGTTTGCTGGTGTTTACGGCATATTCTAGTCCTTGCGTGGACAGAAATTTAAATCCTTGAGTGGCTGAATGTTTACATTCAAATTTACCAAGGTGTTCCTTAAAAGGTCGTCTTTTTTTCCGAAATCTTACATGAGATTTCAATTAGACTGGTGTATATATATACATGCTGCTATGTTTAAATATAGTAAGACCTGGAACACCTCACATCTTTATGGTAAATGTTAGGAATGTTCAACAGCCTGGCTGCTGCGTATATACTTTTTACTTGTAAGTAAAAATTCGAAAAGTGGCACAGATTGGTCCACTGGAGGTATGTATATGCATTCTTATATACATTTTAAATTTATATATTGGTTTATATTTTTACAAACTATATTGTTTGTATTTTTTTTTTTTTTTTTTATATATATATATATTTTTATTATATATAATCTTATTTCGGTTGCTAATTGCAACAACTTCCGGCCCCGTTGATGCACTCCTTGTGCATCAACCAAATGACTGGATCATGTTTTGTTTGAAAAATTGCACGAGCGCTTACCTTTGGTTTCGGCCAATGATAGTTGTACCAGACGACTTTGTTTTTAACCAATCGTAGTCTAATGGACGCGCCGTCTTTTAAAAATAAATTATATCACATCCTTTTCGATTTGCGGATGCGTTCCCACGGAATTGATTGCAATTCCTCGAACTCGATGCTTATGTGTTGCCCGTCGTTCGTATAGACATCATACTTTTTCTCGAGCGATGTTTTGGGAGTTTGGGTCTTGAGGGGTAGCTGTGTGGTCAATTTTGGTGAGGTGTCCAAGTCCTTTATGTCGCTTATGACTTTGTCCACGTGTTCGGGACTGCTGGACCTTGGCTGCTTAGGAGGCAGAGGCATCTTGAACTGGAATTCTGCCTCTCTAGGCGGCGTGTTGAGGTCTGGCATACTTGGCAGCGGTGGTGTCGGAGGTATTGGGGATACTGCCCGTTCGATAGCAGTAGTGCCTGACATCTCTGCCCACGTCTGCTCAAATTCCTCCATTAGGCTGTCATACATGATGTCTAAAATGTCTTCCATTTTCTTCTTTGACCTATGTTAGTTACTTGAGAAGAATTTTATGTGTTGTTATCTAATATGAAAAAAAAGAAAAATATATGGCCAGGACCCATACATGCATCAAAATTGACGTATACAAACATTTACGGACATCACAATTTACTTCCTTTGCATCTTTATTGCATATTGACTGGTAAGGGGCAAATTTTTTGAATGGGTCTTTGCAAAATATTGCTTGCTGTTTTTACAGACACAACTCTAACTCTGCCGTCCTTACCAGGGTGTAGCTCTTCAATGAGCCCCAACACCCATTTTGTTGGTGGTTGCTTTTCATCTTTAATGATGACAACTTGACCAATATTAATGTTGTTTTGTGGCACATTCCACTTTTGTCGTTTCTGCATTTCGGTCAAGTATTCTGTTGACCATCTTTTCCAGAATTGTTGACGTAGTTGCTGAATCAGCTTCCATCGTCTTAGAAGATGCATACTTGACTCTTCTTGAGTGGGCTCTGGTACAGCTAGTAGCGGTCTTCCAATCAGAAAGTGACCTGGGGTTAGAATTTCCAGTTGTTCTGGATCCGCAGTGATAGCGTGCAGCGGTCTGGAATTGAGACATGCTTCTATTTGAATGACTAATGTATTTAGTTCTTCTATTGTTAATGTTGATGAACTTAGAATTCGACGCAAATGGTGTTTAATACTTTTTACACCTGCCTCCCAAAGTCCACCTTGATGTGGAGCTGCAGGAGGTATAAAATGCCATTTGATCCCCATGGCTGCAGTATTGTGAGCTGCTAGTTCGTTTGCTTCAGCGAGTGCTTTTTTGTACTCTTGCTGATGAATTTTGTTTGCCCCAATAAAATTTGTTCCATTATCGGAATATATATTAGCACATAAACCTCGTCTTGCAACAAATCTCTTAAATGCTGCGAGAAAGGTTTCAGACGTTAAGTCAGAGACTACTTCGATGTGTATGGCTTTTGTTGCCATACACACAAATAAACACAGGTATCCTTTGTATGTTTTGGATCCCCGATATTTTGTGGTTTTGACATCAATAGGGCCAGCATAGTCTAACCCCGTATTCTCAAATGGATGTGCCTGTGACACTCGAGGACTGGGTAGACTGCTCATAAGCTGCTGTTGTGTTGCAGCGCGATGTCTAACACATATTACGCAGAGATGAATCCTTTTCTTAATGGCGTGTAGTCCATTAATGATCCAAAACTGGCTTCGTATGGTGTTTAGGACCAGTTGTGGTCCACCATGCAAAATTTCTTTGTGGTAGTGATCAATCACTAAATTAGTATAATGATGATCTTTCGGTAGTATCGCTGGGTGTCGTGTTGAGATTGGCAGGTCTGAATTTTGTAACCTGCCACCTACTCTCAAGACTGAATCTTTGTCTAAAAATGGACAAAGCCCTATTATTTTGCAATTTTTGTGCAAATTTTCTCCAGCCTTTAACTGTTTGAATTCACTTTCAAATTCTTGCTGTTGTATTTGCTGGATTATTCTTATTTTGGCTGTTTCTATGTCAGCTGGTGTCAATCTGCCAATGTTCCTTTCTTCTTTATGTCTACAATTATGGACGAATCGGAGACATTGTGCAGTGACAAGCAACAATCGTTTGTATGACGAGAATCGCTCAATTATTGTTCGAAGCCCTTCACTTTTTTGCATTGCAAGAGCTTTTACTGTCTTTAATTCGTAAGACGTCTCTCTGCTAAAGCTCTTATCTTGTGGCCAGTCTTGGCTTGGCTGCCTTAACCAACTAGGACCTGTCCACCATGGCTCACAGTCTTGAATGTTTTTTGGCATTAGACCTCGTGATGCCATATCGGCAGGATTATCCTTTGTAGGTACATATCCCCACGTATTATTTAGGTTGCCTTCCTGTATCTCGGTAACTCTGTTTGCCACATAAGTTTTCCATCTATTCGGATGACCTGATATCCAGGCCAATACGATTTTTGAATCGCTCCATGAAAAGCTGCTGACATTACTCATATGCATGTCAGCTCGAACTTGACTTAGTAGTCTAGTTAACAACACTGCTCCACTTAGCTCAAGTCTTGGCAACGTAATTGGCTTTGTGGGAGCCACTCGAGTTTTTGATATGAGCAATGTTGTTTTTATTGTGCCGTCATCGTTTTGAACTCTCATGTAGACGACAGCTGCGTACGCTGAATTTGATGCGTCGCAAAAACCATGCAATTGACAGTTGTCTCTGTCTTGCTTGGTATGTATCCAGCGAGGAATTTTTATTTTCAATATGTGAGGCAGCTGTATCTTGAACTGCCTCCATTCCTCGCTGAATTCTTCTGGGACTATTTCGTCCCAGGTACATCCATGCATCCATAATTTCTGGATGATAATTTTCGCCAAAACTACACATGGAGCTATCCAACCTAAGGGGTCGAATAGCTTTGCTACTTGCGACAAAATTTTTCTTTTTGTTGTGGCTTCTGCTTCAAATTCTGAAGCCTTGAAGGCAAACATGAAATTGTCGGTGGCTGGATGCCACTGGATTCCTAGAGCTTTGACTTGGTTGTCATCTTCAAATTTTAATGGCAACTCTAGCTCTATTTCTTCCTTAGGTAACCAATCAAGCATTTCATCATGATTAGCTGCCCATTTCCGGAGGTTAAAACCTCCTCCCTTTAATAGCTTTATTAGCTCTTTTTGGGTTTGTTTGACTTCTGCTATGGTATTTCCACCTGTTAGCAGATCGTCAACGTAAAAATCCTGTGTTGCAATTTCTGATGCCTTAGGATACTCTTCTTTGTCATCCTTGGCTAATTGCTGCAGTGTTACGGTGTTGAGTTCGTATTCTTCTACTGGCTCAGCTTCACTACTTCGCCAAAGTATTGTCTGATACTTTTGGTCATCCTTGTATATCTTAATCATTCGATACATCTTCTCTATATCGGCAGTCACTGCATATCTATGAACACGCCATTTTAGCAATGTTGAGTACAACTTTGGTTGTAATATGGGACCTGTCAACATTTGTTCGTTGAGGCTTCTCCCGTTTGATGACTTTGCGGAAGCATCAAATACTACTCTTAATTTGGTAGTAGTGCTGTCCTTAAGAACAGCATGATGGGGTAAGTAATACCTCTGGGTGTTCGCATTTTGTGTGGTTTTATTTACCTTACACATATGCCCCAGGTCTAAATATTCTTGAATACATTTATGATATTCAGCTCGTATATCGGCAGCTCGCTCGAATTTTTTTTCCAGTTGAGCGAATCTTTTTAACGCCATTATCTTTGATTCCCCAAGCTCGGGAACCTTGCCTGCTTTGAATGGCAGCTTCACTTCATAACTGCCATTATCCAGGCGTTTATGATTCTCACTGAAGAATTGCTCACATTGCTCTTCTTCTTTAGTGAGTTTACGTTTTGGGTTGAGCTCTTCCCATTCCCAAAATTTGCGCACTTGCATATTTAGCTGTGCTAAGTCATCAGCACTACCTGTGGTGAATGCAGAAAAAATTTCATTTTTGTCCACTTGATTTAGTGGTGCTGTTGTTTCTCCGAAAAGAATCCACCCTAGCTTTGTATTCTGTGCTATGGGGGTCCCTTCAGGTCCACTTTTAATTCCCTTGCATAAAATTTTTGCATAGGTATTCACACCTAACAACAGGTCTATTTTCCCTGCTTTTAGGAACTCTGGGTCTGCTAAAGGCAAGCCTTTTATATGAGTCCAATCAGAAGACCTTATGTGTGTTGGTGGGAATATATTAGTTATCTTCTTGATAACATAAGCCCGCAATGGGATTTCAAAATCAGCTGAGGTGGCTGATCTCACATGGACAGACACTTCTTTGTTTGCCTTTGCCACTTGTGTAGGTCCCAATCCGGTAATTTGAAGTGACGTTGACACGCCTTTCAGTTGTAAGGATTGAACAGCCGCTTCGGTTATAAAAGAACTTTGTGATCCTAGATCAACCAAAGCCCGCATGGGAATTGTTATCCCACTTCTGTCCCTAACATGTACTATAGCCGTAGCTAATAGTGCTTGTGTGGCTTTCTGTTTATTTGAACAAGCATTTGCCGAAGTTGATGGGACAGAATTTTCTGACTGTCTTGATTGTATGGTCTCAACAGCCCTTGGCTTGTTTGAAGATATGTTTTTGTCTTCATGAAGCCATGTGTGATGACGCTTGTCACACTTGAAACATCCATTTTTATTTGGACATGCTTCTTTGTTGTGTGGTTTTAAGCAATTTGTGCAAAGCTTGTCCTTTATCACAAGTTCACGTTTTGCATTAAAACCCTTTTGTTTAAATTGTGTGCATTTGTGGATTGTATGTTCTCCTTTGCACACCGGGCACCTTTTACTTATCGTACAAGATCCATTATGTCTTTGTAGACAGTTAAAACAAATATTATGTTTCAACAGGATATTCCGACGAGTGTCAATATTATGCCGTCGGAAATCATCGCAGTTTTGTATGCGATGGTCTCCCTTACATACCACGCAACCATATTGTTCGTTGACGTGATAGTTTAATGATTTATTTTGTCCATGTTTGTTCATGGCAACATAACCCACCTTACTTGGGTTAATAGCTTCCAAAGTTCGGAAGCGAGATTCTAGGAAACAAAACATTTCTTTTAACTCTGGAATCTCTGTACTCTTGGAAATTGATTGTTCCCATAGAGTTCGAGTTTCCATAGGTAGTTTTTGTGTTATTATAAAAATAATTATTGGATCCCAGGTCTTTGTACCTATTCCAAGGGATTCCAATTCATGTAAACATTCCTTTGTTTTATCATGTAAATTTTTCAGGCTACTTTCATGTTCACCTTTTACTATAGCTTGATTAAATAAGGCTTTGAGTTGTGTGAACACTAATACCTTTTTATTATTGTATCTTTGTGTCAACTCTGCCCAAGCTGGTTGATAATTAGTACTAGTTACATCGTATTGTCGCAATATCCTTTCTGGTTGGATAGATTGGACTTTAAATAGTGCAACTTTTGTACTAATGGAATTTGAGAATCTTTGTGAATCAAAGATTCAAACATATCGTGGAAAGATCTCCACTTAGTGTAATCACCATCAAATTTCGGAATTTCAATGCTAGGCAATTTTATTTCCGTTTTGTGGTCATTGATTCCACTTGCCTCTGGTTTAGTTACGTTTGGCATTTGGAGCTCTTGAAGCTTTGATAGCTGTTCTTGGAGCTCCCCTAAGAATCCGAAGTATACTCCTTCGCATTCCTCAAAAACATGGCTTGTTTCGTAGTCGTTGAGTGCTGTTTCCTCAAACTCTACTAATAATCTTTGATGATTATTCAAAAAATGTTCCCACAATTCCTCAATACTCCGGGTTCTTTACTTCAAATAACCTTTAGTTAACTGTTGCCCTGAACCTACTTTCTCTTCATAATTAGAGACAGCATGAGTCAAAACTTTTATGAAAGCTCTTTGTCTCTTTATAAGTGCTTCCATTTTAGTTAGTCTTCCTTCACCAAACACAGAAAAATTTGAATTGCTATTTATCCGGCTCGAAGGACCAATGTTACAGCTCCTATGGCTGTACATAAAAAAATTAAATGAAAATGAAAAATGGAAGTAAAAAAATAGGTAACTTGCTGATTGAAAGAATTAACCTGCTTTTAATACGTTTATTTTGTATTCTTACAAACTAACAATAATTCTACAAATAAATATTAAAAATGATAATTGAATTCAAACAAAAATCAAACAAAAAAATTAATTCAAAGAAAAAAATAAACTTAAGCTCTACTTATTGCTAATTATCTGCAATAAGAGAAGAAAAACTCAAATTAGTGATGTGCACAAAAAAAGGTTTATAGCAATTCAAATTCTTTTGGAAAATTCAATATAAAAAAGGGGGTTAATTAATATCTTCTTGAAACAAAAAAAGGTTAGTAAGTTTTATACTTATTTATTTCCTGTAGAATACTCAACCCTAAATGGTGTAGCTAATCCCTGTACCTATTTTTGACCTAATTTTGGTCTCTGGATTGAACCCTTGAAAATCTCCCAAAAGATTCAATACCAAGATATTGTCCCTTTCCTGATTCCAAAACCAAATCAGCAAAAAAAATCCCTGGAAATATCCCAAGGGATTTTGCCGCCGATTTAGCCTAGATATTGACCGGGATTTCTAATTAGTATGGAAATCGCCCAATACTAATGATTTCCCGATTGACTTGAGTTTCCTGCAACACTTCATTTGGATATTTCCCGAAATGAAATGTTTTGTGAAACCCTTATGCTAACTTTGGTTAATTGGATATTTCCCAAATTAACTTTGTTGAATAGTTAGTAAAAAAAGGGGGGACAAAAAACTTGAGACGAAAGAATTTTCTTCTTAGCTTTGTAATATCCCAAAACTGCGAATTAATTCTCTAATCTCAGTATATAGAAAAAATTTTAATGTGAGATTTTCTGGTAATATCCCAGAAATTTTCCCTTTTTGCATATCATGAAAGAAGATCTGAAATTATAGAAATTTATTCTCAATTTGGTAATATCCCAAAATCTTGAATTTACTCTATACTTCCAGTGGTTTTGTAATTAATAGAAAACTTCTGGTAATATCCCAAAAAATATCTATTTTTATTACCTGTGTGTGAAGAGGAAAAAACTATTTGTGGGGATAACCCTACAAAAAATTGAGAACAAGCGCCAAAAAATTCTAGTGGAGAATATCCGACTAGAGACCTTTACTGGTGAAATACCGAGCAACAAGTGATTTTTCTTCTAAAATCGCCCCCTTTTTATATGGTTGGGACCAGCTGCCGCCCATTGTTCTGTGGCTTCGCTTAGTTGCTGGCTATTGTTCTCGACTTTGCGCAAGTTCACCACGGCGCTGTGGGAGTTTTACGAATTTGAGATGACGGGGGCGCCACAATTTAAATGTTGTGGTTTGACATTTGTCATTAAATGACAAATGTATTTTTGTTCGTGTTGTGTTTTTGTTTTCATTTTATCATAATAATTCGTATTTATTATGATAAAAGTGAATAATAACAATTGTGCAACGTTGTGTTTATTGGTGGTGTGGACATATACGTCCTGCAACGACAAAACCCTGCACTGGATATTGCAGTAGATTGAGATAAGTGCCATAAAAGTTTTTGTAAAAACTGTTGTGATTAAGTTTTAATTTTTTAATTTTAGCTATGTTTGCTGGTGTTTACGGCATATTCTAGTCCTTGCGTGGACAGAAATTTAAATCCTTGAGTGGCTGAATGTTTACATTCAAATTTACCAAGGTGTTCCTTAAAAGGTCGTCTTTTTTTCCGAAATCTTACATGAGATTTCAATTAGACTGGTGTATATATATACATGCTGCTATGTTTAAATATAGTAAGACCTGGAACACCTCACATCTTTATGGTAAATGTTAGGAATGTTCAACAGCCTGGCTGCTGCGTATATACTTTTTACTTGTAAGTAAAAATTCGAAAAGTGGCACAGATTGGTCCACTGGAGGTATGTATATGCATTCTTATATACTTTTTAAATTTATGTATTGGTTTATATTTTTACAAACTATATTGTTTGTATTTTTTTTTTTTTTTTTTTTTATATATTTATATATTTTTATTATATATAATCTTATTTCGGTTGCTAATTGCAACAAGCTCTTTTTTCCTTCTGGATTTCTTCCAATGCTTGCTCTGCTTCTATTTTACGGCTCTGGGTAACTTCGAATGCTGCTGTCACAAGTAGATCTAAAGCTTCGCCTTTTGTACTTTGTTTAGTACTCTCATTCTGCCCCTCCAGTAATTTCTTTGTCTTCTTTTCGGTCCACCTTTTCCGTAACTCTGCCGTTATATGCTCCCCGATATATTGCCAGTCTTGTTCATATTCTAATTCCCTTTCCTGGGCCTGATAGCGTGCTAATTCCTACCTAGTTAATATATTACTCCTATCTGTGGACAGTTAAGGTATATAACAAAACTAGTACCATGCGGACATCAATACGCTGCCGAAGATTATTCCCTACAACTCCTCTCCTTATTGACTATTAATCTGTAAACCCAACTAGACTCAACCTCTTGACGAAAATTATTTCCGATAATTCCGGTCTTTATATGAAACAGCTGTAATTACAATCACTATACTCGAAACTATTAAACAGAACAACGATTAGTCTTATTAATTTACTATTTACTTTCCTTAGCCTCCTATTACCTATCAACAAAATTATCAAATTATTATTATTTCCGACACTTCTTAATCTTTGTCTGAAAGTATACCAAACAACAAACCATTTTTTTTAATTTTACTTCAAACCACACACAAAATAAATGTTAAATTAATTCCACTGTACCCTAAAAAAATTGCACAAAAATTAAGTAGATGCCCTGTAATACGAGAAGTTGTTTATCACGTTTGTTGTATTTACTTACGTGTATAACCGGTGGGAGTAGCTAAATAAGCTTTGCTCCCAGTGTGTGTTTTTGGAGTAGCTAAATTAGCTCAACTTCTGTTATGTGTATTTGGAATAGCTCAATTAGCTCAACTCCAGGTGTGTGTGTGTGTTTGGAGTAGCTCAATTAGCTCAACTTCTGGTGTGTGTGTGTTTGGAGTAGCTAAATTAGCTCAACTCCTGGTATGTGTATTTCGATTATCTAAATTAGCTCAACATCTGATGTCTGTTTTTGGAGTAGCTAAATTAGCTCAACTCCTGGTGTATTTGTGTGGAGTAGCCGATAAAGCTCAACTCCTCAAATGACTTAACTTTAATTTCCAATTTCATACAAAAAAAAAAAATAAAAATTAAATTCACGAAACACGAAACTTAATTTAACCTGAAAAGAAAATAAAATTTATAACGGAGGAACTGAAGAGCGTTAACTCCGAAAACAACAAAATTAATTGCGAAAATCACAATGGGTTAAAAACCGGCTGTGCCAATTGTCGTGCCCCTAAGCAATCAAACAACAGAAAATATTAATTAGACACGATCTCTAAGACTCTACAATAAAAACAACGCTCGAATTTCTTTAACACATGTTTATTAAGCGACCGATTCTTTTATCAGCCGCTGTGGATGTTGATTTGTCAGGGTACAATACCGTGACACTGATGAAAGTGATGCTTAGGTACAATACCTATGCATCCAGCTAAAATGATGTATGGAGGAGAAAATAAAAACGCACTTTTCAATTTGACTTATTTTTCACTTATGACCCGATCGGGGTTCAGTTTATTGTTTATATAGATTATACAGCCATCGCACAGGTATGATGACCATATTCCCACACTCAAAATCGAGTTGGGAACAAAACAGGAAATTATATAATATTTTTATGTTTTTAATTCACATTTTTATTTACGAGCACAAATTTTCACCTGCGTAAGCATTTGTTGTTTTTAATGCAGAAATTTTCTCACCGCGAGTCGGGCGGCTCCGGTAACAAAAGCTTTTGCAGGTAAAAATTGTGTGCTCGTAATTAAATCTATGGAAAAACAATGTTTCAGCAGAATTTTATTATTTTGTGTGAATTACTTATGTTTGACTATCGTAAATATTTTAAATTATGAATATTGTATGATTTCTTTAAATGTGTCTCCGGCTATCGATGATGAGTCTAAACATCCTCCCCCTCGTTGGACTATTAGTTCAACCATCGTCTTCGTTTATGCTGACCGTAAACATCTGAGGGGTTGTTTGACGCGGTCTCGGAGTTGGTCTATTTACTTTATGGCGGTTGAGTCTTTTCTTCACATATCTGTATGATATGCTGACACCAATACTGGTTCCCAGAATTAGGGCTATGTATCCTAAGGCGAATTGATGAATATCTGTTGATTTTAAGTCCTTTGGTAGCTTTTGGGTCTCCTTTAGTTCGGTGATCCTTTGCTGTAATTGGGTAAATTCGGCCTGATGATTTTGAAATTGAATTGGTGTGTAGGATAGGTCCGCCAGTTGATCTGATGACATGAAATCCGTGAGATTTACAGTTGGCATGAATGAGGCTCGAAGTGTGCTGGGGTAGACATTGTGCGATTGGAGAGTAACAAGTTCTTGCTTCACTGCACAGTTGGCTTGAATTTTCAAAATTCCGGAACCTTCCAGGATTTGTTGAATTACATCTGTTCCACAGACTACGTTTATAGTGGTTTTATCCTTCATTGCGTAAATCCATTGATTTGGATTATATAGTTGAATCCACTTGGGGATATTTTCAGCATTCATTGTTCGACAACTAGGTGATGGTGGCAGATGATTCATGAAGCTCATTTCGCAGGATGTGATATTTGCCCCCTTTCGGTAGATTGGATGTTTCTGTTTGCATATGTGGGAAGCTTCGCCAAAACATACGCAAGTGTTCAGCTCTTGTTCGCTGAGTGGGTAGTATTGATCGCGGTGCAAGTTAACTACCATGAAATCAGTTGAAGGCTTGATAGCCACAATGGTGTTGTTTATTGCTACGGGAACGGGAATGATGCGGAATAATTCGAATTCTTCAAATGCGAACAACGGTAATTTTATTCTAAATATAGCATATCTTGAAGTCATCCGGCCTTCTACTGTCATCAGGCTATAGAGTTTAAGCAGATTGTCACGTTGTCCAGGTAACCTGAGGCTGGATGGCAAGTGATCTTTTACCGTAGTCAAAGCTTCCTTTAATTGCTTCGGAGTGAGAAGTTGAGGGTTGATTTTTCCGTGGTGGGTATCCATCAATACATCAACAATGGCATTCTGTGCGTATCGAAAGCTTGAAGACATTAAAGTTATCTGTAAAGCTAGTGATGTGAACAGCTCGGATAATTTCTGCTGATGTAGCGCTTCGGTAATATTGTGGACATAGTTTGTTATTTGATCAAGATGAGCGTCTACTTCTTTAAATTGATTTTGGATACGGTCCTCATCTCTTTTCAGTATATTTGTAGTTGATTCAATTATGGAAGTCTGATTTTTGACTAAGTTTAACAGATGTTCTTCATTAATTCTGACCTTGTCAATAGTGAGAGCCATTTTTTCCGCATATTCGGAGTCGAGTACCCCGAACAGAGAGCTAGCCAAATTACCCACAATATTTAACGGTGCTCGTGCAATTCTATTCCGAGGTGTTGCGACTAGTAGCTCATTGCTGTTGCCAAGCTCCTCCTGTAGTAGTGTCGCCTGCCTTGTGATCACCGAGCAGTAGGTTTTGTCTACTAAACGGTCGCATGTGGTATGTAGCTTATGAATGCCGCCTTTTATAGATTGGTACTCCTTCCAATAGCCTTTCATGTCATAGTATACGACTAGGTCCCACTCATTGGAGATTAGATGGGTTGATCCTAGACTCTCGAAGTAGATTCCCGGCTGCGATACGAATGGTATTATTTCTACTGGTGGACTTCCAAGTATGGGCATAATAAGGCATGTTAGTAAAAATGCGCTCAATGCTGAGCTTTGAGATGATCGTCTTTTTTTGGCAGGAGTGGACTCAGGATGCTGATCTCTCTCACTGTCTCTTGACGGTCTTGATGGTTCTTCCGTACACGGGTTCGATTGTTGATTATCCTCAGTGTCTATTGGTAGTGGTGCTAGTTTGTGTATTGGCCTTCTCATGATTCCAGACGTAGTTTTAACATCAGCAACTCGCACAAGGCCGTCATTTCCCTTGACAATCTGAGTAATTCGTCCGATCTGCCATTTGAGAGGTGGCAAATTGTCTTCTTTTACGAGCACCATCATTCCGGGATGAGCATTCTGGGATGGCCGCTTCCACTTATGTCTGTGTTGCAAGTCGCATAGGTACTCATTTGACCATCTACGCCAAAATTCCTGTTTAACGTGTGAGACTAGCTTCCATCTTTGCACTAAACTCAATTTATGCTCGCTTGAATGTGGGTCGACGATTGCTGTTAGAGGCTCTCCGATAAGAAAATGTCCTGGTGTTAATGCCGTCAAGTCGTTAGGATCATCTGATAATGGAGTAATTGGCCTCGAATTTAAAATTGCCTCGATTTCAGTTGCTGCTGTTGACAACTCCTCGTAAGTCAGAGAGGCTGATGATAGCGATTTTTGTAGCAGAGTCTTTGCCGACTTTATTGCAGCTTCCCACAGACCACCAAAATGTGGGGCACGTGGTGGAATAAAATGAAATTCTATTCCTTTTTTGTGACATAATGACGAAATCTTTTCTTGAGCTTCACTGGGATATAATATGTGTTGGAGCTCCTCGATTCGATTTCTTGCTCCCACAAAATTGGTGGCGTTATCACAGTACAAATCCTTGCAATAACCTCGTCTGGCGATGAAACGTTTAAGTGCGCCAAGAAACCCATCCGTGGTTAAGTCACTGACAACTTCAAGGTGAGTTGCCTTTGTGGCAAAGCAGCAGAATACTGCCAAATAAGTCTTTTGAGGACGTTTTCCCCTTAACTTATAATGTGTCCAAATTGGACCACAGAAGTCTACTCCAGATCTTATGAACGGTCTTGCGGGTTGGACTCGGGCTGAAGGAAGGTTTCCCATGAGCTGGGTCAGTAGCTTAGGTTTCACTCTGTTGCAGCGAATGCAATTCTGTACAATTGATCTAGCAATTGTCTTTCCCTTGACTGGCCAGTACCTTTGTCGGGTGATTGCAAGTAGTGTTTGTGGGCCAGCATGTAGATTGTTGATGTGGATGTCGGTCATTATTAACTTCGTTAAATGATGAGAATAAGGCAGGAGCATAGGATGTTTTGCATCGTACGACAAGCTAGAGTGCTCTAATCTGCCCCCTACTCTGATGATTCCGGTTTCGTCGTCAAGAAAGGGAGCTAGGCTACTTAAGGGGCTTCCATTATTAATGGTTCCAGTTTGATTCAATTGCCTCAGGTCTTCTGTGAACCCTTCATGTTGTATTTCCTTCAGAATGATGATGAGTGCTCTGTCCAATTCTTCGATTCTTAAGGAGCCATTGCGTCTCATTTGTCGCTCACGTTGTCTTGCATTATGAGCGAATCTCAGCGTATATCCGATCACCCTTTGGAGCCTTTTGAATGAATTACCATGATTGATGGTACTGATGAATGGTGACCATATGTTGCTTGTAGTGAGTACGACTTTGGACCTTTTTCTCTCTAAATCAACACTCACCTTCGAATATTTGGGGGGCCAATATCCCTCTGATCCATGCAGGAACGGAGGGCCATAGAACCACATACTGCAATTTGCTAATTTTTCTGCAAGCATTCCGCGTGACACAATGTCGGCAGGATTATCACTGGACTTAACATGACGCCATTGCTCTATATCCGATAACCTTTGAATGCTGGCAACCCTGTTAGCCACAAAAGTGTTGTAAGATGAAGACTCAGAATAGATCCAAGCAAGCACAATTTCTGAGTCTGTCCAGAAGTATGTTGGTATGTTGTGCAGTCTTAGGTCTCTTGTAACCCGTTGAACTAACTGAGCAGATAATTTTGCGGCACATAATTCCAGCCGAGGAAGTGTTACAGTTTTGATGGGTGCTACCTTGGATCTTGCACATAATAGTCGTACAATTACAACACCATCTTGAGATGTCGACCTGATGTAGATCGCGGAGCCATATGCCTTTTCAGATGAGTCGGAAAAGGCATGGATCTGTGTAGACCGCGGCTGTTGATTTGAAAATACATGTCGCGGAACCTTTATATCATTAAGCGCCTTGAGGCCTTCACGAAATATGAGCCAGTTAGTGTGCATTTCTAGTGGTAAGGCTGCGTCCCAGTCCAGCTTAAGTGTCCACAGCTTTTGTATGAATAATTTTGCAGTCACTGTAACAGGATTTACCAATCCGAGGGGATCAAAAATGTGAGCAGTGTCCGATAATACTGATCGTTTTGTAACCCTTTTACTGTCACTCCATGTTGTGTTTATGGAAAACACATCAGATTTCGGAAGCCAAGTTAAACCGAGAGTCTTTATGTGGCCTTCAGTTGCTTCAGTGAAGTCCAGTTGTAGCTCGATATCTTCTGCCGGAATTCCGTGCAGTAATTGCGGGTGGTTCGCGCACCATTTTCGGAGGTTGAAACCTCCTGATTGAAGAAGTTCTTTTAGCTGCCTTTGAATTTCCTTTGCTTCAGATAGACTGTTGGAACCAGTCATCACGTCATCAACATAAAAATCTCTTCTGAGAGTTTCCGATCCTAGTGGGAATCTTGCCTTTTCTGCTTCCGCTAGGGATTCTAAGCACTTTGTTGCTAGGAAAGGAGCAGCTGTCGTCCCGTATGTCACAGTTCGAAGTTTGTAATAATTTACGGGTTTATTTGGATCTTCCCTCCATAAAATGAGCTGGTACATTTGATCTTTATCATCTAAGCAAACTTGCCGATACATTTACTCTATATCGGCAGTGAAAACGAATCTCGGTAGCCTGAATCGTAACAGAATGGAGAACAATTCGTCCTGGATAGTAGGCCCCTTGTACAAGATGTCGTTGAGTGAAATGTTTGATGACGTTTTCGCAGATGCGTCGAATACTACTCGGAGCTTCGTGGTACTGCTATCCGGTTTTTTGACGCAATGATGGGGTAAGAAATAGTGTGGCTTCCTTATTTCAAGAGGATCGACTTGGTCCATGTGGCCTAGCCTGATATATTCCCGAATAAAGTCAATATACTGTGCCTTGAGGATAGGTTGCCTGCCAAGTTTCCGCTCCAATGATAGGAATCTGTTAAGTGCAACGGTTTTTGATTCCCCCAATGCCTTGGGATTCTGCGAGAAGGGCAGCCTTACTATGAACCTTCCATCTTGGGTTCTCTTCATATTTTGATTAAAATGATTTACGCATCGCTGTTCTGAAATTGTTATGTTGTTTTCTTCATATGCTGAATCAACTTCTTCCAACTTCCAGAATTTTTCTATTTGTTGTTCAGTCCTTTCATCCTCGCTACAAATGCCACATGTTAATGTATTTGGGGATTCTGCGTCAACCTTGCCAGATACCACCCATCCAAACACTGTATTCTGTAAGATTGGTAAGTTGTCTGCCAACCTTATTTGACCAATTGACATGATTTGACAATATATTTCTGCTCCGATCAGAAAATCGACTCGACTTGGTCGGTGGAACTGCGGATCGGCCAATGTCACATTACAGGGAATCGGCCAATCTGTAGTGTCTACTAATTGCGTTGGTTGATGAGAGGTGATCCTGGGTAAAACAAAGGCTTCCAGTCTGCTAGAAAACCCATTTGTTCTTGACTGTAATAGAACATTGACTCGTTTTTGTGTGTGTTGCTTGCTTTGTCCAACACCTTGAATTTGCATGAGCTCAGGCGTTTCGTTTAATCCAAGCTCTTTAACCAATTTCTCTGTCACGAAATTTAGCTGCGATCCGGAGTCGAGAATGGCTCTACACTCCACGGTTTTGCCCTCATGATTAACGAGTTTGATAAGTACAGTGCCCAAGATGACGTAACCTCTCTTTTGGCGAGTACCGTGTATTGACAGTGTGGTTGCATTCTCTTTCAATATATGCACATTCTCTTGAGGCGAATTGACGACTGCTTCTTTGACCTTCAATTGTGTATTTGTGTATGATGGCTGGCTCTTCTTAGGAACTGGAGTTGACACCTTCTCTAGGTGCACCAAAGTGTTATGCATTTTTGAGCACTTAGAACATCCTCTTGAGGTACATTGCGATGCACAATGTCCAGGCTTGAGACAATTCGTGCACAAGTTTGTCTTTCTAAGGAAGGTCAGTCGACGGTATGGCTGTATTCGTAGAAATTCTTGACACGCGAACAGCGGATGATTCCCCTTACAAAGCATACATTGTTGAGTAACCTTGGCGATTGAAGTAAGTGATTTAGCTGAAAGTCTCCCTTGATACTTTTCGGGGCCTCTGGCTTTGCTTCCCAAAGCCTCTAATGATTGAAAACGAGTTTCCAAAAAATCTAGAAACTCCTTTATGGGCTGCAGCTTTTTAGGATGGGACAATGACTGCTCATACAATCCATGAGTGGTTTTATCCAACTTTCTAGTTAACAGATAAAACAGCAAAGGATCCCAATTGGTGGTATTGATTCCAAGGTTTTCTAGTCCCAACAGGCATTCTTGAGTGGTGTCATGAAGTGATTTGATTGCAGCTGAACTTTCGGACATTATGTTCTGTTGAGACAGTAGTTTATTCAATAATGCCGTGACTAATAGCCTATGGTTGTCATAGCGGTCTTTTAACATTGTCCAGGCAGCGACGTAATTCTCATCAGACAAGCTTAGATGGCGAACAAGTTTTTCAGCTTCCCCGGTTAAGTGTGATTTCAAATACCACATTTTTTGACAAGCCCCTATGGCTTGATTATGGACCATTTGATTAAAGAGGTCATAGAATTGCCGCCATTTTAAATAGTCCCCATCGAAATTGGGCAAGGTTATCTTTGGTAGCTTCATTATTGAACTAGATAACGTCGCGGTATTCGAAATAGCCGGGGACAACATGGATAACTTTTCTGAAAGTTGTATTAGAGTTTCTTGTACAAGTTCCTCCAAGTTAAAGTAATCAGCAGAATTAAAACCGTGACTAGTTGGATCATCGGTAAGCTCGCAAATACTTTGATGAAATGTCTCAATTTGATTCCAATAGCGCGTAATAGTTGATGTTTTTGCTTCGCATGCCTGCTTCGAGATGTGCTGATTATCCTCGCTGAGCCTTGTCAAAAGTCGACGCAGAGATTCGATTATTGCTTTCTGCTTCCTTACCATCTTGGCTACCTCTTCTGCTGCATTAATATTATTTTGAGATGGTTGAGATTCAGCATTGTTCTCTTCCCCTGTTTTGTGCACCTCCGTGGCTTGTGTACTGCCACCAGATTCTGGCCATTTCTCTAATCGTTCCACTATTTTCCTTAAGAACGTTAGATATTGTACTTGAACCTTCTCAAAGTAATTTTTAGAGAAGTAGAGATTATCCTTGTTCTCAGCTTGCAATTCGCTGAGTTGATTGTCGTTCTTGACAAACTGGGTCCATTGCTCGTCAAGATTACGCTTATACTTGTTTGTGACTTCAGGAGTTCTACGAGCTATCTTTTCTTTGCCGAAGTTTTCGAAAAGCTGCTGAATGGCTTTTCCTATGTTACCTTGGGTTGCTACTAATTTATCTATTGTAGTAGCTTCTTTATGAAGTTCGGATAATTTCTCCTTAAATTGATTCGAATACCTTTCGAAAATTACTCTTATGGCTTCGTAGTAGTCTTTGGAGAAATAGGCATGCTGTAGTTGATCTCCATGTTGCTGTCTGATGTCGCTGTCTGTTTCCTCGAAGGAAACCCAGGCTTCTTCTAGCAACCCTAGCTTCTGCTGGTAATACGCAGAATTCTTGAGACTGGGAGGGTCAATTCTGTAACCTTCGATGATTGCCTGGATTTGCTTTCCAGTTTGCTCTTGTTGAGCGGCCAACTCCTCCATTGTGACGGCAAGTGACTCTATTCTGGATTCAGTACAGTGATGATAACCAACTCGCCTAGATCACGACACCTTAGTTGAGAGGATTGGACCTTTTGTGCAATAATTGTTGATTTTTAGATTTACGTATCACAAGCGTATCGCCTGGATCACGTCTCTTCAGCGTGAAACGATTGAAGCCTTGATGCTATTGAGTGAGCGTATCACAAGCGTATCGCCTGGATCACGTCTCTTCAGCGTGAAACGATTGAAGCCTTGATACTATTGAATGAACGTATCACAAGCGTATCGCCTGGATCACGTCGGGGTCACCAAAATGTTTATTAAGCGACCGATTCTTTTATCAGCCGCTGTGGATGTTGATTTGTCAGGGTACAATACCGTGACACTGATGAAAGTGATGCTTAGGTACAATACCTATGCATCCAGCTAAAATGATGTATGGAGGAGAAAATAAAAACGCACTTTTCAATTTGACTTATTTTTCACTTATGACCCGATCGGGGTTCAGTTTATTGTTTATATAGATTATACAGCCATCGCACAGGTATGATGACCATATTCCCACACTCAAAATCGAGTTGGGAACAAAACAGGAAATTATATAATATTTTTATGTTTTTAATTCACATTTTTATTTACGAGCACAAATTTTCACCTGCGTAAGCATTTGTTGTTTTTAATGCAGAAATTTTCTCACCGCGAGTCGGGCGGCTCCGGTAACAAAAGCTTTTGCAGGTAAAAATTGTGTGCTCGTAATTAAATCTATGGAAAAACAATGTTTCAGCAGAATTTTATTATTTTGTGTGAATTACTTATGTTTGACTATCGTAAATATTTTAAATTATGAATATTGTATGATTTCTTTAAATGTGTCTCCGGCTATCGATGATGAGTCTAAACAACACATTTATAATTCCTTCTTTACCGTAAACTGACCTATCTTCACACCAATTATTTCAAAAAATTATTCCGACTGTCGAACTGACCTAACTTATAACTTGGTAATCTGACCCGAACCGAAACTTGCGAGCACGATGACTGATAACTAAAAAAACGGCACTTGCCAGACCAGTCATTGGTCTTTTATGCCCCCATACTCGGAAATGAACTTTCTTTGCTCACAATGCGGATGCAAACAAACGACAACAACCTTGTCGTTTCTTCTACCGGTTGCAGCACCTGAATCGCAATCGCTTTACATAACAATTACCTTGCGAGGTTAATTGTTATCGTAATCGACGACTTCTTCACTAAGCGCTCTTCGCAGCCAGCAGTTAAGATAATCAGCGAAATACCCGATAATTTCAGAAAAATACCATGCGGAGTTACTGTTTAGCAATTGTTAATTATTTCACTTAAATGCGCCCTTGGTTGCTGGAAGAGTCTTCCTTATATTGGGCTATAACAATTTTAAGCATATACATATTTTTTTAATTACCACCACGTGAAATATGAGGTTTTTTAGCACTCATATTCCCAAAATGTGTGCTTCATCGGAAACAACTACTATTACACTTCAAGCCATCCAACTGCGCATTAGATGAAGAACATCTCTGCCACATTTTCACCATTTTTATAGTGAATTTTAATATCGTTCCATTTTTATTAATGGCGTAGTTTCTACTTGTCAAATGTCAAAAAATGACAGCTCCAAAAGTGACATCTACCGAAATAGCGGGCTAATTAAAATAACACCTCTTATTGGAAAACCCTTTACATATTACCTTTTTGGATTTTTCTTTAGACACCCAGTCCTCTCAAATAACTCCTGCCTACGTCCGACCATTTCTTGTTTTTAGTTTTGTAAGTTGTAGTTTATACCCCGTACACCACAAAATTACCCAAGGATATCCAATTCTTGCCCCACAGATGCCCCAGCCTTCCCGGGACAAACAGGAAGCATTCAGTATGTACGTAGGATCTTAATTCTAGGAAGTTAGAAATTTTCCATAAGTTCTTCCTTGGGATATACCACAACTACTCTCTATGAGAACATTCCTAGTATTTTACAGACAAATACATATGGGATGTGCAGAACAATTTTGGGGCAAACATGGGAAATTCGTTTTTCCCACATCCAAAGTTTGTTTCGGTATCTTCTTTGATCCTCGTGGTTCGCGTGGTTCTCTGGTGAAAGCACAACAAAATATGTATTGAAAGAAGCCATACGAGAACTGCGTTCTTTACCCGGCTACATGCGTAAGCCTATATTAGAATTCTATTCGCTTTTGCAATTTTTTCTTGTTATGGCAAAGTGTCTTAGTTGTGGTTTCAGAACGTGATTTTTAAGTAATATTGTCATAGGAATTCAATTTGCCTGTGTTAGAAAAAAAATTATTTAAGTGCATACACCTCTGGTAAGTATATACATTCCAGCCATTAGAAACTTTTTTTTTCTCTAAAAATGCCTACCAATAAAAAAAATCTACAATTCGAGACTCAAACAATATCCTCAGATATTTCCCCATACATCCTGCCAACAGACTAAGAGATGCATAAGACGTCCTAAGGGATCTTCCAGGGACATCCCAACCCCGGACATTCGTCACTACCAGGGATGTCTTAAGTTCTTAACTCGGACCGGACGGGATTTCCTACGGATCCTATCCTAAACCTAACAGGATTGCCCAGTAATATACCACGGACAAATTTGTGCTGTGTGGAATGTTCTTTCAAGTAAATCGCAATTTTCGTTATTTCAAGGAATTTATCTCCAAGTTGATAGGACGAAATCCATCATCAATATAACATCAGCAAGTAATAACGGTAATGACAAGAACTTTATTCACAAACTCATCGCATTTATCATTTGTGCCAATCTATTTCCTTACTTTCTCTATTTCAAACGACTTTCAACAAATTGTAACTTTTAAGAAGAATGGTTTAGAACTAATTTGATAAATTTTACCAAATTTCTTTAGTTTTTTGTTTCAATACATTTCACATATTTTTATACTCTAGATGAAATCTAAAGGATATACTAAGTTTGTCCTTCCGTTTGTAATACGTCGAAATAATGATGATATAGAAAAATGGATTGGACACCCACGCATAATATTAAAAGTTATTTTGATTTTTGCATATCCCTCCGTCTGTCCATCTGTGCGCACGATAACTGGAGAACGCGTTCACTTAGAAAGCTGAAATTTTGTACACGGGCCTTAAAAAATAAAAGTAAAATTAAGTTCGAAAATGAAACAAATCGGGGAACTAATTCGTGGGGTTGCCATACAAAAATTTCGTTTTCCACTTTATATTTGGACACTGCCTGTTAACGCGTCGACATATAGAGCTGAAATTTGGTACATGGTGTTTTTATAGTAAAAACAAATAAAATTTCAAAAATGGAATAAATCTGGCACTCCCTTCTTTGTGTTGCCATATGAAAATTTAGGGTTTTTACATATACTGTGAAAACGATCAGACCTTGACATTTTTATTGTACTAAAACCTACTTCAGAATACGAAATCCTATTAAATTGGTTATAATCATTTTTTCCAACGAACCGTTCCAGATATGTATGCGAACAACCACTTAAAAAATCAAACTTGCATAGATCGGTGACCATATGGAACTTAATACGGGCATTCATCTAGGGTATCATAAGAATTGGTCTTTTCAAACAACAAAAAACGAAGAAATAGAGTTTCATGATATCCTCAACGGGTATAATTGAAAATAAGTCGAAATTTTTAAATTCTTTTAAAATTCCCAGGTGGAAGCGGTCAGAAGTGGTGCTACTTGTTTAACAGATAGAGAGATCTATTTAGACCAGACCTATAATTTTATAGTACAATTTGCATGGAAAATTGATGACTTCGAATAAAATAATTTAGGTCATTACTTTTAGTTCTTTCGAGAGGTTTATGAGAACGTGCTTGAAGCGTATGGTATGAGAAATAGACTAGCCATACCTTAAATACAGCTTTTAATTAATATGTCTGTACAGATCTATTGGGTCCGTTATAAGTTTTCCAACTATATGTCTCCAAAAGGCTTAAATGTAAGATGAGGAACAAATTGGTGCAGAGAGATAAATTTCATTTGAATTAGATATGAAATTAATGTATACTGCATTTTTTCCTTTAAACAATTCACTATCCGTGTAATTCCGTGCCCGATTACATTTGTTATGGCCCAGTCTGCAAGTGCAAGGAAGCAAGAGGCTGGCAGCTGTAGCGGTAGCAAAATATAAAACAATAACGGAACACGTTACTTTGCACAGTAAAGGCTTAAACACAATTGCGATGACGACAGAGCGACAGGCGACAACGACAAATTTCCTGCGAAACAGGCAGTCGAAAAACTGGGACAGGCGGTGAGCGCCGATTGTGAAAGAAGAAGATACTGAAATTTCATTTGATAATGTTTCGCGCGTTTTAAAAGGATATTTTTATCAAGAATATTTAATATTATATTGAAAGAAATGCAAGGAACCAAAGTGTGAAAAAAAACTGAAAATATAGAAATTAACTAAATAAGCGCCTCAAAATATCAATCCAAACCACGACTGTTTTGTCCACTTGTCTTCCCTGTCTTGCAAATCATAAAATATTCTATGATTCAATACTGCTTCCATAAATTTTTCCTCAAAGCTCATTATTTTAAAATTACCGCGGCGTGTTACCGCTCGTCGAAATTTTTTTTACGTAATCTAAGAAATATTGTAGCAAGTGTTATACCATTTTAGAATCCTTATTAAACGCGCCATCTTTTAATGTTACTTGCCAAACTGGCGTAGTACATTTTTTTTACAGTATACAGTCAGTTAAAGGTGGGTAATGTAATTATTTTGAATGCAATGTTGCGCAAAAATCTAACTTTTTATTTGAAACTGAGGCAGTTATGTTTTAACTTTTAACTATAATTTATAGAAGGGTTATTCATGGTTACATTACAGAAAAAAATCTGATGAAAATTTAATATTTGCAGTCACAGGACTTGAAAAATCATCACAGGGTGTCAGTTTCTAAGATTTATTTTTGAATCCTTATAATTTGAAAAGTATAAGACCAAGATTTTTTTTTCATATTTTTCTGATAACTGTTACGACTTGGTCTATTGCCCGATTCTGGCTTGACGTTGATTTCTGGGACACACCTGATTTCACCTGACCGAGCGGTCACCAAGGTGATGATATTCTTCAAGTCGACGCGCCAACGATATTCGACCACTCCTCCTTTTCGTATTCAAGGCTTCTTGGTGAGATAATTAAAATACACGCTTTCTGACTTTGACCCGGTGATCAATAAATTTGATTTTTATTGATTTTAATTTTTTATAACTTGACGTCTCTTACAAGTCACGGCTTAAGTCCCACGCACCCCCCTACTTACAATACGACGACTTCTTCTATCAAGTTTTAGTTTCGTTACTTACTTCACTCCTGAATTAGGTGTAGTGACATCTATCTTCAAAAGCTTACATTACTTAAAGTTCATTTTTATTTTCTATAGGTTTGGTTCTAGTTTCTATTTAACATTTTTTTCAAAATTCATTTTAGTTTTTTACAAGTATGATCTAGTTTTTCTTGACATTTGTTTTAAAATTCATTTCCGTTTTTTACAAGTTTGATCTAGTTTCATTTGACATTTGTTTTAAAAGTCATTCTAGTTTTTAGTTTGATCTATCTCTACATTCACCTTTTGTAAAAATTCTTTTAATGGTTCCTAAATTGTTTTTCAAATTTTTCTTTATTTATTTCTAAATTTACATTATGTCGCAAAGTTTGTTTTAATAGTTTTTAATTGTTTATACAAGTTTTTATCTGGATAAGGTAAAGTTATAGAAAAAAGGTAAAGAAATTCTAAGAAATATGAATACATATGTTACATATGAATAGTACAATAAAAGAAATTAAATGTGTTATTGGCAATTATTGAAAATAAATGAGCAAGTTCGTAGAAGATAGAAAAAGTAATAAAGTTCGAAAATATTGGTTATGACGGCTTGACTCCAGAATTCTTCATACGTTTCAGGGATTTATTAATTCCTGACCTTTTGGAAGTCTTCAATTCGGCGGTTGAGACACATTCAGACTTTCCTTCTAGTTGGAGGAGGTCTGTTATGCGATTGATTCCAAAGAAAGGAGATTTGCAGAGGATGGGGAACTGGAGGCCAGTAACCCTATGCAATGTTGACTACAAAATCGTCTGCAAAGCATTAGGGGCGATACTCCGCTCAGTGATTGCTTCGGTAATACACCCGGAACAGTCCTATTGTGTTCCTGGTCGTAGTATCTACGACAACATCGCGGTAGCCAAACATTTGTTTGCCTACCATGAACAGACAGGTACACAAATGGCCATGATTTCTCTTGACCAGCAAAAGGCTTTTGATAGCGTCTCGCGCGAGTATCTCCTGACTGCTCTCGAGGCATTTGGGTTTCCGCCCAGGTGGCTCGATATCATCGGGAAACTGTATAGAGATTCAGCGATTTTGATTAAGCATCAAGGACAGGTTCTGGCTCCTATCTCGTTTCATCGAGGTATCAGACAGGGCTGTCCATTGTCAGGTATGCTTTATGATCTTTCGTTGGAGCCGCTACTGGTGAATCTTCGTCGAATGCTCGGACAATATTCAGTGCATCTACCATATACCAATGTGAGGCCTCTTATGTTGGCATATGCGGATGACCTTTCTATTTTCGTGACAAGAGATGAAGCTTTTCCGGTCGCTCGTGCTGTTTTCGAACAGTACGAACGTATAGCGGGCGCTAAAATCAACCTCAGATACTCCACTGAACATCCAATGGACTAATACTTGCCTGAAGTATTTAGGTGTGTATATCGGACGCGAGAGTAAATCAAATAATAGCCGCATCGCTCTTGAGAAACTCTCTAGAGCTGTTAACTCATGGCGTAGTCGACTGTTTCCCCTATCCCTAATGGGAAGGTCAGTCGTGATAAACTATTTGATTACCTCGTCCATCGTTCATCTGCTAAAGTCTGAGACTTTTGATGAAGGCTTCGTAGGTCCTCTTCAAGCAAAAGCGATAGACGCCTTTTGGTGCGGAAGATGATGGGTTGCTGAAAGCACGCTCTGTCTGCCAGTCAAGATAGGTGGATTAGGTCTCACTAACTTGGTTGTGAAATCCAGGTGTCTCCAAGTGCGTGCATTCCAACGAGTGTTTTGCCAGAGAGACACCTTAATTTCTCAACTGTGGGTGAATGTACTGGGAGGGATCGGCATAGGGGAGTATTACTACCTGCTCTCTGTTCGACCACCCTATCCACGAGACTGGCCACAGGATCTAATCTCAACGATTCAGACCTGGGGCAGAATCAGGCCAGCATTTCACCTTAAGTGGAATGCTCTGCGGTACACGCAATTCGCGTCGATTCCAATCAGGTTTAATCCTGAATTAATAGATTCAGTGTTCAGTAATGCTCGAGGTTTTGAAGCTGACACGCATACACTGACAGTTCTCGGAGATATTATTGATATCTCTGGAAACTGTCGAATAAACACAAACACTCCACAACTACACGACCTAGCGGCTTCTGCGCGGGAGAGATTTCGCCAACTTGGGACCAGTGACCCTGGCACTAAGTTGGAAGATGCTTTCGTTCTGGACAGACCGCCTCACACACCTTTCAGCACACTTACAACACGTGTGCTCCGTGACGTGCTTATGTCAATAAGACCTCCGGAGTACACAGGATACAACAGATGGCGAACACACCTCGGGGTGAATATGGGCGTGATGGGAGGGATAACGTGCAGAGTAGTCTACAGTTATCCTTCTAGTTACAAAGATGCTGATGTAGCATTCAAATTGCTGCATCACAGTCTTATGCATCCTAATCAGTTGTCACATATCGACCGGCGGGTTCAGAGGATCTGCACAGTTTGTTCTGGTGAAGGCACCTTGTTTCACAGGCTCTTCACTTGTCCAGCTTTGCAGAGTCTGATGGAACTGGTGAGCGATATGTGTCAGTTGATCCACCCGAATTTCAGCATTACTAGGACATCGTTTCTATGGGGACCAAAGGTCTGTAGTCGGGTGAATTGTTTGATTAGCTTTGTGTTGACACTGGCCAAATCTACAATTCACTTGTACTACATGAGAGCCGGAGATGGGAATCAGAACACTGACCCACAACACCACGCACAAGCACTTAAGCGCCACTTCGTTGACAGATTGAAGAGACGTTTACGTCTTGAATATCTGGCAACGAACGCAGACACATTCAACTGCACATGGCAGCCACTATCGTCAGTGCAGGACGGCGCTCTTGTCTTTCGCTGGTGATATCAGGCCACAGCATTTGCAACACTAGTCCACGGGGCTTCTCCTCGCTTTGGAACCGTTGCAAGTGCTGTGGGAAGGATAAGCGCTCCGTTAGAGATGCTCAGCTGGAGGGATGATGAGGGCAGTTTTTAGAGGTCTATGATACTACAGGCTGCCCTCGCGGGACTCTATTACGGTATCGCGTAAATTTTTTCGTTCGTTCGGTTTCTTTTTTTCTAATTCGGTTTCGGTCTCGGTACAAAATTGTAAAATTTATAAGTTGAAATTTCGATCGTTTAGAAAATAATTTTTATTAGATAATTTTTGGAAAATTTGGATCTGCTTGGAACTGCCACTTACCCTATTGTCAAAATAGGGACAAGTGAAAAAATTTTTTGTTTTTCATCTTTTAGGCATTTTCCAAAATTTTTGTAACCGTATATACTGTCTCTTTTGAGAATATTGTGTTAGTTTGTGCTTTTTTGTGCCTTTAAATGTTAGTTTATCTTGTTGTCCCTATTGACTTGTGTATTGTTATTTATATATTAGTCAGTTAGAGCCTTTTCTCCTTTTTACAGAGCCACTTTTTGTTTGTTTTTTAATTTTAAGAGTCAATTTATAACGTTTAATAAAGATCTTATATACATAAAAAAAAAAATTATTATTATGTTATAGATATAGAAAATATGGTAAGAAAAAAATATGTTTTTTACTGACTTATAAAATGTTTATTTTAAATTAGTTTCCTTTTGACTGTTGATGAAAAAATCCTCGAAGGAAACACAATGAATCGACAGTATCGTCATTTAAACGCGAACGAAACTTAGTGCATAAAATTCCAGCAGCTGAAAAAGCTCGCTCCGAATCTACACTTGTAGGTGGAATGGTTAACAAAAAATTATACACCATATTTAAATTAACACCGAGAGCACCTCCACTTTCATAAAGTGCCATTTCTCTTTTTAAAACTAGATTTAAGTTATTTGCTGATGATCCAGATGGCATTGGTGATTTTGCTAATCCTTTCTCAATTGCTAATTGTAGCTGATCTTGCATTGGTATTGCCGTATTAGTTTCTGGTGTATCATTCAAAATTGGAGATTTGGCTCTTCTGGCTTCTGTGGTTGAAACAGACAGCCTTTCTAGAGTATTCTGAACAAATTTCCGAATGGCAATTTTGAATGGCATCTTAAACACACCGAAATCTTCATCAATGCTGCTAGACTTGTGTAAATATTGTAAGACACCAGAGAGTTCTGGACTAAGTCGTTCTTTAATGCGTAATTTAAGCGCTTGTGACATTTGTTTACATATTGGTGATCCGTTATTGTCAAGTTTTTGTAGCATGAATTGTAGTGCTGGTGTTGCGGTTAGTAAATTTGAGTCCTTACGACACAATACTTCTACTGTCAACTTCACGGGCTCCAGGGCCGAAATAATATCGAGGATGCTCTTAAGTTCTTCATTTGAGAAATAAATAGGAGATTTCAAATCTATAAGACATTTCTGAATAGAAATCTTGAGAAAATTAAAACGTTCCAGCATAATGAATAAACTGCTCCATCTTGCTTTACAATCCAAAAGGAGCTTTAGTTCTTTTCCGTGATCTTCTAAAATGTACTTCTGCAGAATGTCATTTTTAGTTGGGGATCGCTTGAACATCCGAACAGTCCTTCGCACTTTATCAATTACTGGAGAAATATTGGCTAGCAGATCTGCCTCGGTGTCTCTATTTACAACAGTAACTCCACCTTCTTCTTGAAAACAAATATCTTCTTCATAATCTGATTGGCTTGAGTCCTGTACTTCATCAAAGTCTGTTGCTATTTCAACGTTGTCGTCATTTTCATGAACAAAATTCTTTTTGTACAAAACGTCCAAAACTGCAAGCTGTATGCCATGAACAAGACACAGTTGTTGTTCTGGAGCGATAAGTTTACCAACTTTTACCATAACACTGGCACCGTCAGTAACAATGCATATGATATCATTAGTGAGAGACAAATTATATTTATCCAGCCTCTTACTTAGTAGCTCTAGACATACTTCGGCTGTCATTGATCCAAGCACACGGACAAGGCCCAGATTCCAGAATTTTGAAGAGTTACCATGAACATTGACATTCATGTACCTGCGACCTCGATTAGATGTCCACTCATCAAATGAAACACTAAACTTCCGTCCTTCCTTAATTTCGTACTCAATTTCTTTCATATTATATGATCGAATTTTCATAGCATAGTCCAAAGTCATTTTTCGGAAACTGTGTTCAGATTTTGGTAACTCAAATCCTTTTGCCGTCAGTGCACTTCTTAGATCATTGGAAGTAACAAATACTAAAAATGGAAATCCATCTCGTGCTACCATTCTCGAAACTGTGGCTTCAAGTGATTTATCGTCTTTATTAGCAAAATAGTCTGTTAGTTTTCGTTTCTTGCATGTAGAAATACTTTGGGATAGATGTAGTTGCATCATCATGTTCATCCTTATTTCGCGTATCAATATTATGAATACTTTTTAAATGTGTATGAAGTCCCTTAGTAGATCCTCCTGTCGTCTTAATAATTTGTGGACAGCGTTTGCATTTAGCAGATGCTTCTGTTTCTGATCTGTCGTAAAATTTCCAAACTTCTGTCTTATTTGTCATCGCTAAATCTGTGATAAAGTAAGAAATAAATTAATAAACTTTGAATTAAAAATATTATATGTAGCAAAATATGGTTTTTCTTAAATTTTCTGATAACTGCTTACCTTATTTTATTTAAAAACACTTAAAATGGTAAAATAAATATTCTTTTCTAACAAAATAAAAATTAAATTTTTAAGTTCACTTAAATAACAGCACAAAATCATAAATACATTAATCGCACATAAAAACTTTAACCGACTGCAATTCCAATTTTAACAGAAAGGCAAAACCTACTCTGAAAAATCACAATTCCCATGGCAATCGAAAAGCAAAGCCTGCTTACACTAAATATTATTTAAATAGAAAACGGCCAAAATTCAAAATGCTTAAAAATATACAATATAAATGATTTTTCATTTTTTTTAGAAATTAGTTAATAATTAGAATGATTTTTCCGGGATCGGGATTTGGGATCCTGAATCCCGGGATTTCGGGATTGAATATATTCCCGGGATCCCGGGATTCGGGATCCCGGGATTGCGATCTCTACACTTAACATAAAAAATATGGTTTTCAAATGAGATTTCCAAGGCTTACAGTTTCTATAAAGAAATTAGTGGAAATACTTTTTCCCTGATGGCACATAAAAATCAAAATTGGCAGATTATAACTTGAAAACTAACGGTGAAAAAAAGTGTGATCAAGAAATAATAGAAGAAAATATATTGTAAAAAAGAAAAGGGGAATACACTTTTAATGTGAAAAACACAAAATTACCAATCAAAATGATCAGAAAACAAAAAATGTACTTATGTATGCAATCGGAAAATAAATATGAACGCAAAATGTGCATATTGTATGTAAGCAAGCAAGCTTAATATTTTTTTTATTAGTTTGTGGTAATACGACTGTGACCAGCAGGGATTTGTCTTCACCAGCTGCGGCTAGTCCAGTGGCGAAGGCCTGGTTCTGAGTTCGGAACTTAAGGGCGCCACCCATTTGTAAATATTATGGAGACAATTGAGAAACTCCGATTGTAATTACAAAAAAAAAAATGCAAGAATTCCAGAAAACACTTAAAGTTATTTAATAAAAAATTTATGATGTTTCAGTAAATACTATGAAGTGGCCAGAAAACACTTAAAATTATTTAATAAAATATATATTATGATGTTTCAGGAAATATTATGAAGTGGCCAGAAAACACTCAAAATTATTTAATATAAATAAAAAAAAGTATTATGATGTTTTAGGAAATATTATGAAGTAGTCATAAATATAAATTATTAATATAGTGTATACTCAGACTTCTTCCAATAGGCCTTGATTATCATATCAATTAATTTTGTCAAAAATGGTTAGTACTTATTAAACCGAGGTAGACCGTGATTATAAATTATTAATATAGGATATATTCAGTCTTTTTCAAATAGGCCTTGATTATGATATCGATTAATTCCTTCAAAAATAATTAATGAATGTTAAAGTTACCTATAATTTTGATCTATATTAGTCTCCTTCAAAAATGATTAATGTATATTTAACCGATTAAGTGTACCAATGCAAATCTCTACTAATTTATCCACTAAATCGATAGGGTCTCTTAAAAATTTAAAATTGCGAATCACGACTAAAAGAAACACTAAAAGAACCGTAATTATCTTTGTGCTATCTTTGCGGTACTTCCTCCCCTACCCAGGTTCCTCTCCGCACGCCTTTGTAGACCCACCAACTCACAGATGCACTTTCCTTTATTTTATGCCTTGATAACTTTCAGCTGCGTACTTCCCTTTATTTTATCCCTAGATAACTTTCCAGCTGCGCACTTTTCTTTATTGACCTTTTCCTCTTTCAATGATTTCTTAACCTTGATGACCACTTTACGCTTTGACGTGTGCAGCAAAAATGGGAAGGAGTCTTCGTAGTGTCGCCCTTTTATATACTTTTCGGCGGAAACACAGTCAAGTTGTAGCATTCCTAAAAGTGAGAATGTCGCGTATTTTCCAGCGTTTATTGTTTGTGTCCAAGTGTTTTTGTGGCATCGGTTCTTTTGTTGATTCGCATTATTTTTTATTAAATTCGTGTCGGTGGTGATTAACTCGGTGAAATAATTTTTTAAAAATATTCCCGATTACTACAACTTCGGCGAAGAACTATCGAATAATGTTCCGAATTCGAATTTTGGACGGTAAAATTGAAAAATTATGAAAATAATTTGCCCATAATTGTGATTTGTTTTTTGTTTTCAATTCGACCTTTTCCGGGTGCTGTATTTAATGTTACTCTATGATTGCCGTGGCCATTTGCGAGTTATATTACGGAACTCCACCCATTTCCACTTCAAGTAACATTCAAGTTGCAAGGTCTATTCTGGGATATTGGGGCACACTCAACGATTTCCAAGAGCCGCATTCTTCTCCACTTTATTTCTTGCAGGCGATTGCAATAAGGGGTTCGCCTCCGGCTGCTCCGGGGTGAAGATCTGCTGGATAACACTACGGTGCCGACTGGTTATGTTTACTTTTTCACTGAAGTTCTCGCTTTAATAGGTAATCTGCTCTTGTTTTCCCCCGTGTACGTTTTCCAGACGACTAGATGGGTCTAGCTGTTATTTCCAGTTACTCATCCTACCTAGGGAAGACATCTCATTCCAGGAGTGATGAACCGATAGTAGCGTTTGGATCGAGGCATGAGGCAGCATTGGGTAAGTGCAATTGAATAACAAAATAATCGTTTTGCTAATGCTTGTTTTCTGTTTTAGATGGATTCATCGAGTAACTGTAAGTTTTATAGTCATAGTAGTGATTCGCTATTTTAGATAATAGTTATGCTAAATATTATACTAGAAATAGACTATAAGCTAAGTTTACAATTATTGAATAAGTTTCAAACATTTTTTTTTAGGATGATACTGCCTTCCAGTGTGTTCAATAAATTACTTCCAGTGTATTTAATACGTGTTGTTCTATCCAGATAATGGTTTTCAGCGCTCGCTATGCTTCTTGTACATTTGCCTGGGATCGAATATCGATTTCGTTTTATTTATTTTTTTATTCATGGTGTTTTGAGTATCTTCCTTCATTGCCATCTACGTAAGGAATTAGAGCGGGTATCACTTCCAGAACTTCCTTGAGGAACGGGGGGTGGGGGTCCTAGTGGAGGTGAAAGCCCTGAAAAAAAAAGAAAAATCTCTACAGCAAAATTCCAACAAGGACACATAATACTTTGGATAGCACAAAGAAGTAGTAGAAATACATTTGCTGTATTATTATTAGGTTATCCTGATATTGAACTAAAAAAAAACTCATGACAAAAGGCAGGGTTATCTCCTATGATAACTCCTCACAATCAGAATGTATTTGTGGTGCTTATCACCTATGGATAGCGCCTACAACCGTTGCTGCCTTGATCTACTTTTCCTCAATAAAAAATGTCTCGGGGGTAGGAGCTCAAGGACGGTTCCCGATTCGACCTTCCACGGAGCTGCAATCGTCGTGGACTTGATTCTACTTTCTCTGATAAATTACGCCTCTTAAAATAAGAGGTCAATGAAGGTTCTTGGCTGGATTTTTAGGAAGTTACGCCTCTTGAAGTATGAAAGTCAAAGAACGTTCTTGCACTGGATCTTCCGGAGGTTCTCTCACCTAGACGTTAGACCTTATTGGAAGTAAAAATGATGAAAAAAGAAAGTTTTATAATGACGAAAAATTTCACAAATCTTCTTCGGCTTTCGTAATAAACATGATTGAACAGTTTCACATGATAAAACTTTGTAGGATACTTCCTTAGTTGTGCAAGTTCTACGGTGAATAATCTTAGATTAATTTAAATATGGACATCATTTAGATTTCTTAAATTTTATGCCTAAAAATTAGCACAAAGTGGAGATTTGAAAACAACAACGCATTATTTTGGTTCCTAGATGGGACCAACAAAAAATGTTTACGCAAAGTAGCTTGCTTCCTGTAGGATCACCAAAAAATTTAATGCGCAGGAAATAGTTCCTGGAACTATGAAAAAACAATATATAGAGAAAGGTTACACCATATGCTTGTATAATAAGTCGATTGAAAATCCCCTTGTTATTTAATAATACTGTACTTTCAGCACGTGCGTAACGGAACAATTGCTGTAGAACTGTTCACAAGCCACAGGTGATGATAGTATCTTTGGTGGATTATGTTAGTGTAGCGGTATGTTAAAATCAGAACGAGCATAAATAGAGTTACATATCGATTTAATAAAAAAAATTCACACGTAGGTTAGCTTAAGCACTCTAATTCACAGTAAACCACTTATCTACAGTAAATCTACAAAATTCTTCAAATTTATGAAATTAATGTTATTTAAATTACAAATTTCAAGCAAACAAAGGATATTTCGCAGGTATATTTTACCTAACCCGATTTGGGAAGTATAAACTTATTATCAAAAAAATGTTATTAAATATAAAAACTAAAATTGAGTCACTTTATTAATTAAAGAAAAAAAAATCACTTGACCACAATAATGTCACTAAAATCGCATATGAGCTTACGCTTACCGTAGGCAGATGGTAAGCCGATTTGTACGATTTGCCATCCTTTGTCGTGGAACCCGCAACTATAATGCAAAATTCTAAGAATGTTTTTTTTCATCAGGTGTAAATTATCTCATTCGATTAGTAATATTAACATCTATCTTTTTTCATAAAAAACTTCCATCGTTAATTGAATTCATCGAATAAAAAATTAAAATTCCAATTGTGCTATAACATGGCGCAATTAAATTGTTGTCGTCCATGTTCAGAGAATTCGATGTGGAACGTAATTTTTGTCCACTTCACTTCCACTTGCTATTTCTTTCCTTCTCATTAGTTATATGAGAAATCATAAATTAATAAATATCTTTTCGTTGAGATACTTTACCACATTTTTAAGGCCACCATCGGTTTCCTCGTTAAAAAATACCCCAAATTAATGTTTCATATATTGGTAATACAGTTCCGCGATATTTATAAGTTTGTTTTGCCAGTTTCGCTGTCCCGAGTTTTCCGTGCGTTTTCTCATGAAAAGTGTGCGTGTAATTAGATTATAAGAAAACTCGTTCTTTTATATGATTGTGTTCTCATAACTTGTCCTCAGGTGAGGTTTTCTTTGGTTGATTTTCGCGGGAAGTTGGTTTTTTGTAATAAATGGTTTCAGTAGTTTATAGTTTAATTCTATTGTGAAACCTTAAATCTTGTGAAAACTCAAGTACTTCGTGTGAATTTTCCCCGAAATTTTTCTCGGGAAAGTGTTTTATTATGATTAATGTGTTCTGTGATCATTTTTCAATAATTGGTGCAAATTTCAAGTGAAAGAAATTGACATTTAATCAATTATTACCAAAATTTCCTTTCCCATAGTATTTTTGTTGCTTTTGCATGTATGTGTTTATGTTTACTTTTGCATGAGGGAAGTTGGGAAAACTTGTAGTTTTTCATGTAAATTGTTAGTATTTCCTAATCTATAAGTAATTAATTGTTTATTTATTTAATTAATTCATATTTTCTTTTCATTTCACTTGTTTTTATATATGCAAGTAGGTACGTAGGTACCTGGTCAGCGTGGGAAGACCTGTATTTCAGTCGATTTTCCTGGCTTCTATTTAAGATAAGTACTTTAAATTAGTTTGGATTTTTCTCATTCTTTTTCTTTCTTTTCAGCTTTGTTCGTCGCTCAACATACGTAATTTAGGAACGTCCTTAATGTTCAGGTCAATACAGCGGCTCAGACAAGTATAGGTTGGGTACAAAAACAAAAGTGCCTTCACGTCGCGACATTACTCTCCCGCCAGCTAAACGGAACTTTCAGCGAAATCGTAACGAAGTTCTAATGATTCGTGCAGCGCGAGTGTTTCGGTGTGGAATTACAGTGGACCGGACCCATCCGGGAGAAATCTAATTTTCCGAGAGACTGTATTTGTTGGAGATGTAGAGATGTGGTTTAACTTTTGAATGTTGAACGTTCCAACCGTTGGCCGAGAGTTTTGCTGGATTGGCACCGAAAGACTTTCAGCCTCTGGCTGAACTGAAATATTTTCATCTTGTATAGAGTGAGTGCTGTGACATTGTTCTTGAACATCCACACCCGACTCAGTAAAAACTATCTAAGGAAATGTTACGTACTTTATTCCTTCCCTTCAGAGTAATAAACTTTTCGTGATGCTTAATAACTTCGAACGGATCCTCATAAGGAGGTTGGAGCGGAGCTCTGATAGCGTCCGTTCTAATGAAAACTTGTGAACATTTATCGAGATCTTTGAACCTAAACAAGCCCTAATGAGCATGGTTTGATGCGGGGATCGGTCTGATGTCACAAACAAAATTTGCGCAAAGAAATGACCAACTCTATTTGAGATTGTTTTCGAAATTTTGTAAGAAGTTCCTTAAGATACATAATATTTTCCCATATACGAGTTCTGCACTAGCTGGAAGGAATTTCTCCCTGAAAGTGGTTCTAAGTCCTAATGAAAGGTAAAATTTTGGACCATGACTTTTCTCGGTACGCCATGAGAAAAGCTTTCAGCGTTCTATGCAAACTTTCTAGGAATCCGTTGGACTGTGGGTGGTAGGCTGTTGTCCTATTACGTATGAAATGAAGTAATTTGGATGGTTCAGCAAAAGCGCTGATTCGAACTGTGATCCTTGGACCGTGATTATTGTTTTGGGTACTCCAAGTAGAGATATCCAATTTAGCTGAAGAGCCTCAGCTACCGGTTCAGCGTGAATATCAGCTAAGCGAATTTGATTGGGCCATCTGGTAAACCTATCGGTGAGATTGAGGCAATACTTAAAGCCTTCTGAGGGAGGTAGCGGCGCTATTAGGTCTAGATGAATGACTTGAAAGCGATCTGAATATTCCTGGAGTGAATCTATGAGATTTTTGCCGTGGTGAGAAATTTTACTCTGCTGACACGCCGAGCATGCGCGAGTCGAAGAATTGATGTCTTTGTTGATAGATGACCAGAAATATTTTTCAGTGACAATTTTGTTGGTTGCTCTGATGCTAGGATGGGCTAAATCGTCGATTGAAGTAAAAATTTGTTTCCTAAACTCTTTGGGAATATATGGTTTGGATTTAACACAAATAACTTCACAGAACAGCTCCTTATCTGAACCGAAAATTAGCAGATTAGTGAACTTATACTGAGGATTTTGACGGAGTTGTTGAAATCAGTATCTTCGGGTTACCTTTCTGAGAAGGATTAGAAATTAACAGAACCGATCATATGTATGTCCTCAATTCTGGAAAGGGCATCGGCCACCACGTTATCTTTTCCGGGTACATGTCTGATGTCTGTTTTTAACTAGCTCATATAAACCCCACTATCGTGGGGAAGCTTTTTCGGAATTTTCGCGAAAAGCGTATATTAAAGGTTTACTGTTCACAAAGAAATGGGGCGTCCTTCTAATATATACTGAAAATATTTGTTACCTTTGTAGGCCGAGAGGAGTTCCTTGTCGTAGGTACTATAATTCCGCCGAGCTCTATTTAGTTTGACTGAATAAAAACCCAGCGCCTTCCAGTTGTCGTCCACCTTTCGATGGGCTGCTGCTCCGATGGCGGGATCTGATGCGTCTATCCAAAGGGATAGGTTCGCAGACAGAATTGGAAAAGCCAGGAGAGCGTTTTGTGCCATTTGATTTTTTACTGACGCGAAGGACGTCTTTGCCTCGTCGGACAAATTGACTTGCCTTGCACCATCTTCTTTGGAACCAATAGGTACTGATTAAGCAAACTGTGGCAGCATGTGGCAAAAATCGGCGATAAAAGTTTACCATTCCGAAATACCTTCGCAATTGCTTAACTGTTTCGGGAAGTTTAAATTTCGTGATCACCTCGACTCGTTCGGTAGAGGGCTTGACGCCTTGAGGAGTGATGAGGTGTCCTAAGAATTTTACTTCTTCTTGCATAAATGTACAGTTTTCAATGTTGATTATTAAGCCGAATTCCTGGAGTTTCTTAAGCATGAGCTCTAAATGACTGTAATGTTCAATTTTGAATTGTGAGGCATCCCAAATGTCATCTAGATAAACAAAACAGATTGAAAATCCGTATTAATAAACCTTTGAACGGTTTGCGCTGCGTTGAAAAGTCCAGACGTCATTCGGGTAAACTCAAAGAGATCAAACGGCGTGACAATGGCAGTAATTGGTACATTGTTGGGATCAGTCGGGATTTTGTGATAAGTTTTGGTAAGGTCTAAAGTTGAAAAATAGGTACAATTCTGCAAGTTGGATACGAAGTAATGGATTAGCGGGATAGGGTACTTATAAGGGTCGGTACGAGCATTTAAACGACTGTAGTCACCACATGCTCTACACTCATCATTTTGATTTTTAGCAAAATGTAATGGTGAGGACCAAGCGATATCCGAATGTCCATTTTGCGATAACAAGGAATAAAATTCTTTCCTAGCGTCGACTAGCCTTTCGGGAAAGATGCGTCGAACCTTTGAGGAAATATGAAGACTATTTGTAAGTATCTGGTGAGTTACGGTATGCAACACTGGCTGAATAAAGGCGGTTTCCACAGTAATTAATCGATACTCATACAGTAGTTTTCGAATGTGGAAGTCAATTCCTGAACTGATGAGCATAGAAAGACTTAAATGCTGGCATATGGCATGGTGTTCGGCCGACCTCAATTTGGTAATAAGGTTGATCAGGGAATTCATCTTGATGTCGACTATCAGGCCATAGTAACGAAGACAGTCAGCACCTAAAATGGCTTTTGGAATGGCTGCAAGAACAAACCTACACCTCCGCAATCCCAAATCTAACAATAAAATTTTGCTGCCAAATGTGTTGAATGGTAATGAATTTGCTGCCACCAATTGAAAGCTTGAGTTTGGATAGCAATCTAAAGAAGATTTTGGAAACACTGAAATGTCTGCTACTGTATCATTCAAAAAATGCTTATCTGTGGATTTATCAAGTATGTATAAACGACTGTTTGTTGTGCCACTTCCTTTTGTCGTCATAGAAGGACGGCAGTTTTGTTTGCCAAATTGACACTACTTGAAGACATACTAGTTAGTCTCTTTAAAATTGCAGGGGTACACATTTTTGAGTGTTAGCTCCGAATTTTTTATGATACCAACAGGGTTGAATTTCTACTAGATGACTTTTGCCAGGATTACGAAGGGTTTCTGGAGTATCTCGATGGAATCTACTCCGTGATGCCTCTCTGCGGAAAAACAACGATTTTTCGACCAGTTTGGATATCCCCTTCACTTGAGTCCTTAACTCCTCCAATGCCTGATCCGGAACCTTGGGGGTGGACGTTAGAGTACAGACTTTGTACCTGGGATTGCTAAGGCTTCAAATGAATCCGGGTTGCATGCCAGGATAGCCTGCATGTGCGAAGGTAATCGTTACAACAAGAATGATTATAATACTTCCTCATTGAGTTTATTTCTTTTGAGGGCTCGCATTTTCCTAAGTAATTCGGAAGGTTGCGCTTCACCTAAGGAGAGTTTCGTGAGAAGCTGGTTCATTATCTAGTTTTCGCTACCAGAAAGCCTGGAAATTAATGGTTCTTTAATTCTTAAGTGTATGTCAGAGTGGGGAGGGTTAGAAACAATGTCATTTATTAGAGGAACGACCCTTTCCTCCTGAGCACCAAAAACATGAGAATATTTAGTTCCGTCCTGTGTAATTCCTGCGAGCTTGAATTGAGACTCTAGCTGGACGAACCACAGATCAGGACAACTCCTCAAAAAGGTACCACCTTTACTGACACGGCACTTGAAGCTGGAGTAGAAGTAAACGACGAGGCGGCACTTGAGTTGTGAGGCGCTTCCTCAATTAAAAAATTCTCACTCCTACCAACTGGATTAGGTTAGGTAAGAGGGGTGCCCCAATACAACTAGCCTGCAACACTTAGACCTCTAGCGGATCCTTTGGGATAACATTTTCAAGCCGCCACAGATCAATCCTGCTTCCCTTGGGGAACTCAAGATATCCCCAAAACTGTTTACCTAGATCCATCCTGCTTCTCTCAGAAAACTCAGGACACATCTAAATGCCTTGCTTTGCAGTTCCTCCAGACTTCAAAAGAAGTAGCTACCCAGTAGCCTACTTGTTTTATTTATCAGAGCGGGGCATTCGGAACGCACGTGTTGGACGGATTCGATTTCATCCGAGTCATTACAGCTTCAGCAGAAATCATTCGCCGGCTATCCTCAGTCTTCTAGCATGGTCATCCATGGTGAAGTGACTCGTAAGGACCCCTGCTAGATTCCTGGTGCTTATTCCCTTTATCCTTTTTCTGTCATATGCAAGCCACAGTTGTCCCGCAATATGCCAGGTAGCCCTGTTGATCCACCAGAGGCTTGCCTTTTGATAGGTACCCCTGATGATTTCCTCTTTTATTGCTCCGATTGGGATCCTCACAAAAGCTACCGCTGCGGATCCCTCTAATTCAGAGCCTTTTTTGGCCAACTCTTCAGCCATCTCATTGCCCGAGAACCCAGGAACCCAGCATATGGTCATCTTGTGCCTTGTGGCTAATACCTCAAGGCTAGTCTTGCATAACAGCACCAATTTGGAATTTACCACCATAGCATCCAGCGTCTTTATGGCTGCCTGGCTATCAGTATATATGCATATGTGCGGTGAAGGCGCTATGTACGTAGATACCAATGTTACCGCCTGACAAATCGCTGCGAGTTCTGCCTGAAAAACACTGCATTTGTCCAGTCAGTCTACAAGACTCGTACTAACCTGTGTAATTTAAGATAATACAACGCGATACCTAATCATAATGACAGAATACTAGATTTAATCTGGTCCAATCTGCCCGAAAATGATATTAGAGTATCGTCTTCTCTTGAAGTACTTTTCCGTATCGACCGACATCATCCTCTTCTCGATGTTGATATCTCATTTAAACGATATGACTCATTACCAGTGAGCGGACCAAATAAACTTTTCTTTCATAGGGCCGATTACACAGTTATCAATGAGTATTTGGCTGCATTCTACTTCTCTTCAAGGTTTTCCACTGATGTAAACAATTTATTTATTAATTTATTTTTTATTCTAGACAATTCTATTGCGACCGTCGTCCAATTATTTCAACCTAAAAGCCAAAAATATCCTAATTGGTACAATCGAGAATTAATCCAAGCCTTAAAAGATAAAGAAAAGTATCGTCGAGAATATAACCGCTTAAAACACCCCGAAATTTATGCGAGTCTTTCCATATCGTCGATTGTCCAAAAGATTAATCAAAGAGTGTTAGAGAAATATTTTGAGGAAACCGAGAGAGCTTTAAAAAGCATGCTGGGCATTTACAAAAACGTTGAAATCATCAAACGTATTTCCTAGTGAAATATATTAAGACAGTGCATATTCCAACACACCTCAAGATATTTGTAAAAGTCTTACTCGTTATTTCAAGACAGTATATTCAGCACTACTGATAATGACTTGTCCATATCCACAGATACCTTAGCACCCACCTCTTCTCGTCTTACTCAACCCCTATTTCTGTGCTTCCAATCACTATGCAAGATGTAAAAACAATTCTCCTAGGTTTAGATATAAGTAAGAAAACAGGACCCGACGCTATGCCAAACATCTTATTGAAGAATTGCTCTTTAGTCTTAAGTACCCCAATAAGCGTATTATTCAATTTATGATTACATCACAAAGTTTATCCATTCACTCTAAAGAAATCTTTCATTGCTGCTATCTTTAAATGCGGTGATCTTAAGTCTGTAACAAATTACAGACCTATATCCATTTCCAACAGTCTAGCTTTTGTGTTTGAAAACATAATTTACGACCAACTTTTTCCCAAATCAATCTCTGAGACACATAAGGACTGCATATCAATACAGAGAGATATTCTTGCTTTAGAGAACTGGAGTAAGGACAATTTTTTACCCTTGAATATCTCCAAATGTAAAACCATAACTTTTTCGAGAAAAACTAATACCATATATTACCATTACAAAATTGCTGATATCTGTCTTAACCGGGTTACTGAATTGGAAGACCTGGGTATTATATTTGACCAGAAACTATTATTTCTGTCACATATCAACTGGATTACCTCCAAAGCTTTTAGATCACTGGGGTTCTTATTCTGGGCTTGTAAATCTTTTAAATCTTTATCCTTATTTAATACTCTACACAATTCCTTAATAAGAAGTCATCTCGAGTACGGGTGCACTATCTGGAATCCTTTTTATGGTGTGTATATATAACAGATTCAATCTGTTAAGAGACAATTTACTAGAATTCTTCAATATAAAATGGAGGGATGTTATCTAAACTATTTTTCACGACTTGACAAATTTTGTATTTCTACCCTAAAATAACGGCGCCCTTTCCTTGATGAAATTTTCTTGTTCAAAATAATACATAACCTTATGCGTTGCCCTGAATTATTAAGCAGCATTCATTTTGTTAATCCCACTAGAGTTACCCGTTCACCATTAACTTTCCAGATCCCTACTACTAGAACCAATCTGCGCTATAAATCTCCTTCTTATAGAATTCAGAAATGTCATAATGACCTCCTAGACGATGTTGACAACAAGAATAATTGATATTTCCCCTCTTGTCGATTCATCAAATTTCCTTTAGCTTTCATTAATTTAATTTCAATCTTTTTGCCTTTAATTATTCCCTGTTATTTTGAATTTTATTAAAACCCATATCTGTAGAAGTAACTTTACATAGAATTCTATAGTAGTTCTGTTAGTCTTAAATTTGTTCATTATTTAAAATCTTCTTCTGAACTCTTATGCATATTATGAAGGATAGGGGAAGAAAAGAAATTTTGGTTTTGTTTTTGCTTTGTAATTTCTAGATATTAAATTCGCGGTAGCTTTTAATTGTGACTCTAGTCTGTAAGCTATTGCTACAAAGTTTTGAATAAATAAATAAATAAATAAAAAAAAATGTAATATTGAGCAAATGTATAATGAGAAAAAGGTAAGAGACTAAATCCTTAACTAATAAGTTAATTTTTGAGGAAATGAATATTGTGATAAAATATTGAGAAGAAAAATTCTTAAATAATAAGTTATATGTGCACTTAAACGTCTGACCTTATTGAAACGGTTAAACGGTTAATTTTCTTAAATCTTTGTTATTCTCGAACTTCTGTTGACTAGGGTTCTTGGTATAATTTCATGAAGGACTGTATCTTTAGTTCTTGTTATTATCTCCTGAATCTTGAGCGCCGAAGGCTTCCACTGAATTTGACGTTTTGCACTTAATTCCGTATCTTCTTTCTTGATGAATTGACTGATTAGTAAGGTACCCTACCGCTCGTGGAGGAACCTTACAACCGGTACTGATAGGTGCAGCCACTGTTCCTTCCTGCTTCCGACTGGATTGCTGCCAACTGATTAGTAAGGTACCTTACCATTGAAGAGGGGTACATTATAATCAGCAAATGAATAATGATGGCGGTTCCTACCTGCTGTTTTTGCAGGTAAGTTGATCAGAGGTAGACCTCTTATGTTGAGTTTTGTAATGTTCCAATGTTCTTACTAATGTCGGGGTCACCAATTGTGGACTGTCCCTTAGCAATAGCTCCTATAATCACTGCTGCGTTGTCGCAGGAGTAAGAGTCTGAAATGTTAAGGCTAATTGCAGAAATAAAAGACTGTTGGAATATAAAGGGATTAAAGGTTGAGGCAGGGTTATCTCCTATGATAACGCTATACAATATGAATGTAGCTCTGGTACTTATCCCCTATGTATAGCGCCTACAACTGTTGCTTGATTGATCTGATTTTCTGCAATAAAAAAACGTATCTGGGGCAGGAGATCAAGGACGGTTCTCTTCCACGGTGCTGCAATCGACGTGGACTGGATTCGACCTTCTCTGATAAATTACGCATCTTAGAATAGGAGGCAAGGAAGGTTCTTGGTTGCATCTTTTAGGAAGTTACGCCTCTTGAAGTGGGAAAGTCAAGAACGTTCCTGCACTGGGTCTTTCCGAAGGTTCTGTTACCTAGACGCTAGACCTTATTGGAAGTAAAGATTATCATAACGAACAATTTCATAAAAAATCTTCTTCGGCTTTCGTTATAAACATTATTGAACAGTTTAAGATGATAAAACTTTATAGTATACTTCCTTAGTTGCGCAACCTCTACGGTGAACAATCTTAAAATAATTTTAATATTGACATCATTTAGATTTCTTAAATTTTATGTTTACTGATTAACGCTGCATAAAAATTCGCTCATGCCATACAAAGTAGAGATTTGAAAACTACATAATTTAGGAACGTTCTCAATATTCAGGTCTATACAGCGGTTAAGACAAAATATAGGTTGGGTACAAAAGCAAAAGTGCCTTCACGTTGCTACAAGTTAAGTTTACTAAGAATTAAAAGAGGTGGTTTTATTGTAAAGTAGTAAAAATATACGCGCTAAACATGACATTACTCTTCCTACTCTGGAAGCCGACTGACAAGTCACAGATTGTTTAACTTCTGAAAGAATCAGGCTATCAGACGGATGCTTCAAATGGATATAGCGCCAGAAGTTGCTGCTATAAACATTTATTCGCCGAATTCTTTGATCACACCTCGTATATTACTTGGCTACAGGTTACATGAGCTCATTGTTAGTATTCTTATATCATACATAGAGTGGTGAAATGACTGAGTGAATTTAAAACAATACAAAAGTTTGATATACCTGTACAAAATTTTAAAAAATAATATAATAAAGTATTTAATAAAGCTGCCATAAGTTCTCCTTATGAAAGATTTTCATAGTGTTGGACAAAATTACTTAAAAACTTTAAGATTTTTGTAGGATTTATAACGCATTTTAATAAACGTATTTTAAAAATTTATAAAGCCTTTCGTAAAAAGGAACGTTTACGATTGTCGAAGTTTGCTTCATAGTTGTTACGAAATTTGAATTTCTCTTGAAAATATGAAATGTAAAAATTGCGAATATTTCGTACATATTCTTTAGAGAGAGATTGGGTAATATTGCACTTTCGTAAAATTAATAAAAATACTTGCATACCCGAAAAATGAAGTACCAGCTACTATCTGTATCAATTAGTTTACACTAATTGGGTGCATTTCAAAGTATTGAACTTGATCGACAAAACTTCAATTTGTAATTTCAGAGTAAACTATGAAGTTATTTGTGCAAGGTAAAAGATGAGTGTGGAAAGTGTTCTTTTTAATTTAGGTATAATAAAGGAAGCAGGGGAAGTATAATCAGTGGAAATGGTTACAAACGATTTGTCGACTTAATGGATTTAATTCGATTAATAGAACTTTGAGGAATATTACCAATATTTCAAAGGCATGTAGGTATCTGTAATAAAAAATAACGTGAGTGCATATAAAAGAATTTTTCATAACATATACAATGTAAAATAGACATCGATATTTTAACGCAAATAATTTATATTTGTTATTTTCTGCCATTAAGCAAGTTGGGACTCGTATTATATTCAATCAAAAATTACGGGAATGGCAGTAGGCTAATATAATTGATTACCTCCTCAGCAATTTTTTAAAATTTTGAAATATATTGTGAACATTTTTTTATATTCAGGATAACCTCGCAGAAATTGATAGTTATGCTTGTGCGCATAGTACATTATCAATAACCCGTTGAACAATGGATTAAACATAAAGAATCGAACCCATCTTCGCATTGTTTTGTCTGTTGTATATACTTGTAGTGTTTAAGATGAATATACATACTTCCTTTAAATTTTACTGAAAAGTGAAAGAAAGTGAAGTGAAAGGTGTTTGCTTCGATGTTTTATTATAATGAATGATTTAGTATCAGTTCTTAAAAAGTTATTGATGAAAATTATACTGAATGGCTCACGTAGCTAACATATATTTCTGTGGAATGATTGATGTATCCCTCAAAACCAATACAGAATAACTTCGACAGCTATACAGGGTGTTTCCCACTAGGAGGTCAATAGAGCAGAAGGCGAAGGCACTTACCTAGACGAATCAAAACTTGTAGGGCAGGGGGGGGGAGGGGTCAATATCAACCGTTTAGGAGTTATAGGGTGATTAGGAAGAAAAGGTAGTTCTTTAAAAAACACCCTGTATCTTTAAAAGTACAGGGCGTACGGTCACAGTATGCAGAGCTTCATGGCTTTTCCAACGACTGCTCAATCAGACCCGTACTCCTCTCCCACCAGGAAGTATGGTTGTCTAAACTAAAAATTTCGAATTTTCTTACCTTTTTTTTAATTTAACCTCTATATTTTTTTCAAAAAGGTCATTAACATAGCTTTTTTTTATGAAAACTGTAAACTGTAGACTCTCCTCTTTAAGTTGACCTATTATACCCTATGTTTTAACCGTAGCCGTTAAAAATTTATTAACTCATCGCTCACAATCTCCCAAAATCTACCGGAAATTTCAAAAAACATACCTCTCAAGAATCTGCGTGGGTTAGCTCTCCGAGTAGGTAACTAAAGGGGAGAAGTGTCAACAAAAAATTTCGTGCCAATTCTAAAGTTGTGTAAGTTTATACGCACACTATAAAAAATGCGCGGATGGAAAAACATTTTTGCTGAGGCAAAACCTTCTAAAATTATATCCCAAGCCGTGAAACGGAAGTCTATATGTGTGCGCGCGTTTCCATTCTCTAAAATGTTCCCTATTGATACTTATGGAAAAATGCCAGACATTGACTTTATATATGCAATAAAGCCTACGCTACAGGAAAATAGTCTTCCAGTACTTTTAAGCTTGGCTCGTTATCTTCCCAAGGGCGACCCTTACTATATACCTTAATTAACAAAATAATAAATGAGTAATAGTTGCAATAGTGTATGTGCGGGCTGAATCCGAAGCTGTAGGCAGTTCGATTTCATCGGCTCATTCACATATACAATTATTTTTCAGCTGAGAGTTTTTTGTAAGAACCGTAGTCATTTAGTTAAGATACATTTTTTTACATAATTTTGTTAGGAAAGGTATAACAATTTTATTTCGGTTCGGAAGATAAGAAACAAGCTTAAGATTATCAGTACGGGGGAGCTATTCAAGTCAAACTTTTGTCAGTTTTACATAAAAACACTGTAAATATTTTAGAATATTAGGTCTCAGCTGGGGCTGTCATGTGGTAGTGAGAGAGTCTGTTTCGTGGCTTGGGAAGTATTTCTCGAGAGTTCTGACTGGAGACTTTGGCGCGGTGTTTCAAAGTATAAGACAAAATTATATACCAGTAGCAGCATAGTGGGTGCTGGTAATATCAAACAACCTTTAGAGTTAATATAATTAGGTACGTTACCGGGTATTTTAGCTGCCCGGTTCCCCAGTAGGTATTTTACAACCATTGGTTGCACAATAATGAGCCTTAAAATTTCATTTTTAGTAAACCCATTTCAAGAAAATATATTAAAAATTAAGTACCTACTCTTATCAGAATATCAAACATTTATAAATATTTAATTTTCCAGCTTATTGTTGAACAAGTAAGAAAGCTAGAATTGGTCTAAGTTCAATTCTTATGATACTAACGGTTCGTCAGACAGGAAAAAATGATTATAAGAAGTTTCATTGGCTTTCATATTCTGAAGAATTTTTCACTGCAATAAAACGTCTAGGACTGATAATTTTCACAGTATAGGTAAGAAACCAATATTTAAATATGGCAACACCAACAAGGGTTACCCGATTTAGTGCATTTTTGAAACTTTATTCATTATTGCTATGAGAACATGATGTATTAAATTTCAGCTGTCTACGTCGACGCTTTCTCTCATGCAGTGCCCAAATATATAGTGAAAAAGAAATTTTTATATGGCAATCCTACGAAGTAGTTGCCCGATTCGGCCCATTTTCGAACTTAATTGTTTACGCGTTCTCAAGTTATGGAAAGACTTTTAATTTTACGCATGGGTGTCCAATCCATTTTGCTCTATCATCATTATTTCGAGGTGTTACAAACGGATGACAAAATTATTATACCCTTTAGATTTCATCTAGGGTATAAAACGAAGCAAATACAATATTACTAAATTTCCACATAAAAGAATGTAAATATTTTTTTTAACTCCCTTTCAATTTTAGTTTCACCTACGGCCTTTATGCTAGGGTAGATTTTATTACAGAACACAAACAAAAGTGACACCCAAGATATATGTTAACCGAGATGTAACCATATGTTAGAAATGAGGACAATCATCACGTTCGACACGCAAAAATATATGGCATGTACATATACACGCAATGGCGCCTTTTCTAGTTTTCTGGTAGGGTAAGCTGTTGTTACAAAAAAAAAAACGGCAACACCAAAACTATGGGTGCAGTATTTTGAAATGGAATGCTTTCTTTGCACAACGTTTAAGAATATTGTAACGTTTATCTGGACACATCCGAGCAACATGAGGATACGAGGACTTCACGCGTCACTCGAGATGATCAACACTTTCAAAAAAATACTAAACTGCCTTTCTTAGCATTCGTCCTTCCTGGAAATTGATTTACCTCTTTTCATAAGTACTGGAGTTGTAAGAGATGAAAAGATAAAGTGTCATTTGTCCTGAGAAATATTGAGTGAAAATTTTTACCGCACATGAAAATTACGAGTCCATCAAGTTTAAACGCAAGGGTAAGATCATGCTATTGGCAGCAATCAACAGTAGCATAAAAAACGGTGCAGGAACAATTACCTTCAATCCACTAATGCTGTCCCAGAGAATGTACATCGCGAAGAGATCTGATGACGAAATGAAGGATTACTTTGTATTCGATCGTGCTCCATTCGTTGATCTTTCAGTTATACTGTCAGCATTAAGATTATCCAAAACCAATATCTACCTTCGCAAACTGGGGAGAGGAAAAATTGTTGAAAGATTGTATTCCGCGAGTACTTTGAAAGTGAAAGAAGCAGCTGAAAAAAAAAAATGTTTTTACATGCGGCTAACGGCTGTGACCCGCATAATCGCTCTTCAAATAAGAAAAAACAAGATTTTCTTCACTTGTCGGAAAAACAAAGGGCTCAATTTACTCAATACCGTCAATGGCAGCTTCAAAGATCAGAATTCCAAACGAGAAAACATCGCAAACGCTGGAGTATATTTCTCGTTGCTGTGTATGGTGGCAGCATGGAAGAGGAAATCTTGGAAGAAGCCCTAATTTAAACTAGCTTCATTACCAACAACAAATGATGCTGTACGATACTATGCGTTTAGGGTCTACCACCAAGTCAAAAAGTGCTGTGGAACACAACAAAAAAATCAATCCGGTTGGGACTGGAAACTGGTACCAATGGACTAATTCTAGTACCAATGTCAGAGAAATCTAACCCAGATACCTTATTAAATGTCATTTCATTAAATTGCAAAAAAGGGATCGGTGGATGATGTAGCTGTAGACAAGGTGAGTTGAAGTGCTTTGTTCTACGCGCAAAGGCAAATCATGCGAGAATGCACCAGAAGTCAGTGCGGATAACTTATTGCTTAGAGTATAACACTAATGAAGACAATTATGAAGGCATCAATAACAGCCGAGCCGGACCATCAAAAAGAAAGAATATTCACGTTTTCGCCGCTCTAACTTATTACACATCAGACTTAAAAAAAAGTGTGAATACAAAAAATGTAGGGAATTTAGTCTTTTTCAAATTTGTGTGAGCCGTTTTTATTGTAGAATCCACCATTGGGTAACCAATTTTTTTACCTTTAAACCAAGATGGCGAGCCCCCTCACAAGTCGAAAACTTGGATTTTTCATCGCTGCCAAGTAACATATCATCGCTGTTTTTATGAAACCTCCTATGTGGCAAAAGTGTAATTTTATAGGAGAGACAAAAACTTCATCATCCTTGTCAACTATAAATATTGCAGTAACACATTGGACCTTTCGTTTTCTGCTTTATAAGTATCAACAAAAATATTTTTCCACACAGGAATCTTTTTCCATGGGCAAAGAGCAAAACGGCGGTTGAGTTGATACCATAACCTAGATTAATGTGACACATAGGGGGTTTCAGAAAAACAACAACGCTACTCGTATACCAAAATCATTTCTACCCCACCTTTTGTATGGGAAAAACCCCTATTAACTGGATTAAAATGTCAACATTTCCTTTTTATGAGTTCATTGAAAATTTTTGCGTTGGGTAGAATTATGTATGTCCAAGTGGATAGTTAGTTTGACTTATTTTCAAAGTATCCGAGTTACTCTTAAGGTATTTCGTAGAAACCTATCTTCTCAATTTTGACCAATTGAAGGTCAGTTTAGACCGGAATATTTTTTTTTTTTTTTGTGTACGATTTGGACATCCATCGACCATCTTGGCTTAATGTTAGGACCACGGCCTTATACGAAGAATTGATTTTGTTTTGTCTTTGGTTAGGTTAGATTCCGATTAGATATTATCATAATTATTAATATCTATATCTATTAAGTAAATGTAAATGGGTTTCAGTAAATTTTAAACCATTACCTTTGCTACACACTTTCCTGGTTGCGTCATAGTTCCCTCAACCGATCGCCTAAATGCCCTCAAGCAAGTTGATCTAATTTCTAAGGTGGAATTGGCCTAGGGTTAGGCCTAGAGATTGTTTCTTGGAGTATTTCAGTTAGAGTTCATAAGTAGCAGGATTCGATGGACTAGGCAGCGGATTTCTTTATATGGGAGGTGAGTCAAAAGCATATATTTTTCGAAATAGATAAATACAGCGAGTGAAGTAATAATATATATTTAATAATATATATTTTATCATAAAAACCCAAAATAATTATAATAATATGTTACAAATACATAATAGGTAATAAAAAATTTAATACTTCAGTAGAACTATTAATATTTCCAAGAAACATATAAAAGAGTTATTACTTAATAATTTTTAATTAGTAAATGGACTAATAAATAAAGAATTTGAATGTAAAGTTAAATAAGAAAAGTACTTTTAATTAACAATGTTGTCCCTACTCTTGCCTAATATTTTTAGCCCTAAGTTTCTATGTCATAGCAATTTACCTAGTATCCTAATAAATATTTGTAAATCGAGTCTATTTATTTATATTTTTATAGTAATAATGATAATATACATAGTATTTTTCTTCTTTCGCGGTAGTTTTGTTAAGCCCGTATCTTTATTAAGTCTGTATTTGTCACTACATGCAACGTTTTCCTCGTATGATTAAGTCGAAATGAGCTTACATATTTATTTTTGGCCCCAGCCGTTTCCCTTTGACAACTTTCCGATAGGCAGAAGTGCAAAGTTTATCACATCTGATCCATGGATACGAATCTTGTGGGTTCATGCATGCAGATGTTGTCACGGATATTTGCTAACAATTAATCTAGATATTTCCGTAGCAAACTCTTCAAATTTCAAGGAGTTTATTTCATAACCCTATGAAAGAACTTTTAAAATTATCGCACACCTTTCTTCAGCCTTGTTATTTCCGCTGAAATATCAGAGTTGGCGAAAAATTTCGAGCGGTATTACCGTCGTTAGAAAGGCGCGGATTTTTAATTATGGTGTTTCTTATTTAGTGTCCACTAAACGTAAAGGAACATATGAACTTACAAGCAGACTCGTATCTCCGATTTCCGGATTCCTGAAAGACTGGTTGTACTCACTGTGGCCTGTACTGTCATCAAAACCCCACTTTCTGATTAGGCATAAGTTTTGAAAAGGCTCGCACACATTATCGATCAAATTTTGTTGAGACTGAACAATGCGCGAACCGATATGCTAAAAGACTTTGTAGCGCAATTTTCGTGGAATTTTCTGTTACCGTAATGTTAGCGGAATAACAATTTTGTTTTGTGTGAACAATATGACTATACGGCTGTAGCAATTTTGTATTATTAAATCTTTAACTAACAAATACTGGTGTTTAGTAAATTTTGTTTCGGTGCAAAGGGATAAACTTCTTCGGTATCGATTTTTGTTATGTTGCTATTTGAATGAAACTTCTTTCATTTAATTCTGCTAACCTGCATTGTTTTTTCCTATCACTGCATTCAGAAAATAGTTTTCTAGGTCTCCCGCGCCGACTGCACTCATTTTGAGACACACTACTTTCTAACGTGATATCTGCTACTATTCAATCAGTCGGAGTTTTATGCAAAAATTGAGCCTTGCAACGCGAAGCACTTTAAAAAAAATAAATTCTAGGTGACTGTGCAATTGAAGCACACACCAGTTTGTGCTACAAATGTGCGTTTTGACGGTATATCCATAGCCTTGAACTTGGGGCAGTAGAACATTTGATGTGATTGAGTACACATCGGACATTGTACAGATGTACTGACATGCATGTTGCGGATAATCCTTTGTGCGGGTTTTCGTGTGGGAGCGTCAATTAACTCAAGTGCATAGCAGCGTTTATTTAGAAACTGTAGTAGAGTTTCAAAGGAAGGTAAGTCCACATCAACTGTTTCTTCAGCCAATGACTGACGAGTTTCAAGATCACATTTGCTTAATAAGATATACACAAGCCAAGGATCTCGGTTAGATGCGTCAGTACCTAAGGATTTGATCCCACGAATGAGTTCATCGGACGTGTCGGTAAGCTTGCGTAATGCAGAGGAGGAAGCTTGAGATACACTTGCTTGCTCGATGAACGTTTTAATGTAATATGTTAAGATTTGTTTTTTTTTTTGTCATATCTCGCGATAAGTTTCTCCCAGGCTTCAGTGTAATTACTATCACTGATGGTAATGTGCTTAATAAGGTTTGCCGCTTCACTAGTTAGAGCACTTCTTAGATATTGAAATTTATGTACATTGGGCAGTGAGGCCCTGTTATGAACTGAGGACCCGAAAGGGTCTTTAAATGACGGCCATTCCTTATATTCACCACTAAAGGAAGGGATATTGATTTTGGGAAGTCTGCTGTCAAGTACGTTAGAAGACGAGCTCTGAGTCAAACTATCGAAGACACTCTTTTGTTGTTCGAAGAACTTAATCATCGTGGAATTAAATTGATCATTTGCAGGCGTATTAACAGATCCTTGAGTTCGCGAGAGCCCTTCGTTAACTGCTGTACGTAATTGACCTTTAATACTGAAGTATTTTTCTTCAAACTCATCAAATTCTGAAGGAATTTTCTTCAGAAGCAATTCATCATCGATTTTAGTAAACGCGTACCAAAGCTCATCTAATTTCTCTAAGCGAACTGCAATTTCATCGGTGAGAGTCATAGAATTAATACCCACCAAAAATATTTGTGTTTTTGTCATTGATCCCTTGATACGTCCTCTTTGATTTTTTAACGCAGTAATATCACTCATTTTGCGAACTACAATATGCAATGCAATAAAACAATATGTAACAGGAGTCCCCTACAAGATATCTTTCGATTTTTTTTTAAATTCTTTTAACGCATCTTCGTAAAATGAGGTACAGCGTTATACGAACAGTTAGCAAGATACCGTACTTTATTTCACTGCTGACAAGCGTTTTAAATCACCTCAGTTAATTGCATTAGATCTAGTCTTTAAAGTTTCATTGTCTTATACACATTATAATAATTACTGTAATTATGAGCTCAAATATATATAAAATATGCGTTTATTACTACCAAGAATAGGCCACAATGTCGCTGCAGACCAACCTGCTCAAAGTTCTAAAAATGCACCTTGCTGTACTGCCTGTGATCAGCATATAATCAATTTTTTTGTTTAAATTAGTTTAATCAATTGTACGCTGTTAAATTTCTAATTTTTGAACATTTTAAATAGCAAAAGTGGTAATCCTGTTAAGCGACAATTTTACAGTCCGCAGTGCAATGCGGCTAATTTATTGTAATGAAATTATGAAAGATATTTATACTTAGCTGGATTTTCTGATCTCTATAGCTTAATCCATGTAAAATGAATGCTGCAATGCTTCAAGCTGCTCATCAAGTACGCAGTACAGATTTTCTTTGTTTTATAAAGATAACTTTAGTTTAACCACTGATATTCACGTCCATGAGTTACTTGTCCAAAGTCACTATTTCTCACTTTCAAAGTTCACGATATGAATTCGCGGAATTTCCTGGGTTTCGGCACCAAAAAAAATATTAGAAATGATCTTAGGGAACTTGTTGGAATGTAAAATTAAAACCACTTTGCATTAGGTTCAACTTCAAAGTTTTTATTCACACATTTGCTCACAATGCTCGGTTGAAAAAAAAAAATGAAATCTTGGCTTTACAAGGAGACAAAAAACCCGATGACTCTCTAAATCGAATATCGTTCTGTATTTACACATAGATTTCAAGCAATGATAAGCAAGCAACAACTAGTACAAAAATGATAGCTACGTTTTCAAAGAAGATTTAAAGTGCACAATAATGAGCTTATATTTCAAATATTTTTATTTAGGTTGAATCTCCAACACGTACTCTACACAAGATCTTAGATCATCGAGATCAAAATTTTTCAGATCGTTCTATTCATTTGTTTTCAAAACATCTTCCAAACTTGTCGGAATTTTTCACTAGCTGTACTTCGTTTCAAGTACCATATCTTGTATAGATATTCATCCTTGAAAACTTGCAATGCAAAGAACTACTTTAAATAAATGAAAAAACACACGTTGTACCTACTAAAACATCTCCAATCAAATGCCAAATCGGTAGAAGGCGTGCTACGACGGCGTAAGGCCCTTCTTGTGAAAAACGATACAGTTATTTGCAAAGGTTATTATTTTCTTAATAAAACTTAAGTTTTAAACTACAATTTGACAGCTAAACAAAATCTATAAAGTTCTAAGAACTATTTTAAAAGTCTGTATGAATTTAGGAAAACAGAAAATCTTATTACCTAAAAGTAAAGTTTGTAGAACCCTTGAGAAACACAATTCAAAATTCGTAGGATGATAGCAAAATATAAAAATGCGTAATCTTTACATTTTTTTTGAACCTTTTTATACAATCACAATATCACAGTACAATTTTTGAAATACAATAAAATACAAAAGGGTCTTGGTGATTCATCTGGCTCAGGTAATAAGCGGTTAGTTTATTCACTACAAATAATAAAGATATGCTTGAAACGTAAAAACGTTGGACATAACCAATTCTTTTTTGCTGGCCTGGTGCTTTTATGTGCGTGATACTTTTTGTTGCTTGTAAGTTGAGTGTGACCTTCTGTTGTAGTTCACTCGAATTTAATTTGTCATTTGTTTATGAAGTCATATCGGAAAGCCGATTCCCTTGCATAGGGGAAGCACGGCTCCTTTGCCTGTCCGGTTTTCTACCCACTCCCAGCAGAAGGCGGTACTTCTTAATATTCCAAAATCGGCTCCCTTGTGCTGCAAAGAGTATTATTGATAGTGCTTATCAATAGAGCAGATTCGTAATGGCTTAAATTGCTGTACCTTGTACGAAATGTAAACCTAATACGTAACCGTAGCATTCGTAATATCCGAAAGGCCGGTAGTCTCGCGGAACCTGAAGTACTAAGGCCAACGTCGCAACGGAGGCCCGTTTACCTTCGACATTGTGAACACTAGGGAGCTTACGAGCCTACTCTAGGTGTTTACACTATCGGTCTTTGCACAGTTTTTGTTAATTATATTCAGAATGAAAAATAACATTTCTTTTTGCTTTGTTTCCGTTTGAGATGGATGCAATAAAATGACTGTTTATTAAAACAAAAAGTTTATTTTATTTTATTATGATTTTTGTAAAACAAGGGAAACAAATAATTAAGTTAGTTTTAAATTATGTTAAAATCTTGTTTTATTATACACCTTATTTCTGTAGACAGTGAATCTATCACATAAAAATTTAGTTTCCAGCTATGAAGTGGCGAGTAAATATTCGATATGCGTCAAATCTCACAGCAGAAACTTAAGATTAAAGCATAATAACCAAATAACAATATACACTTTACGATTCTTCACAAGTTATCCTTTCGAGGGGAAGAAAATGTACCAGACGGATATTTCCATTTCATACTTTTTCTTAAACCTTTGTTTTTGTACCCTCAGATCACTCGTTTTATCAAAACTTATAGGGGTGAATTTATAGTGGGCAAAATCTTCTCAGCAGAGAAGATATTTCTTTCATTTAAATTTGTGGGGCTTTAAGTTTTTTTAAATTGAAAATTTGTGGTGCTTTTAATGTTTTGAAATTGAAAAGTTTTATTTTTAATAACCTACTCAAATTTGATGTTATTTGAACAGGAAACGGTTTACAGTAGTTAAGTGTTCTTGGTCCTCTCTGTACTATTTTCTTTTTGTTCTCTTTGTTTTTGCTTTATATGATTTTACATAATCGTAAATTACCCTGGTCTGCTTTTTATTTTCCACTCTAGTCTTATTTTAATTTAATTGCCGTTTTTTGATTTTGGTTCCCTTTTATTTGCTTGGCTTAAATTAACTTTTGTTTCTTTTAATTACATAGTTTATTTTCGGGGGTATTCAATGTGGGAATTGAGAGATAAACTTTAATAAAATACTCTTGTTAACGTTTTTCTTATAAAATCTGTTGTTTATCTTTTTATACCCTAGATGAAATCTATAGGGTATACTAAGTTTGTCATTCCGTTTGTAACACCTCGAAATAATGATGGCAGTGCAAAATGGATTGGACACCCACGAATAATATTAAAAGTTATTTTGATTTTTGCATGTCCGTCCGTCCGTCTGTGGCACGATAACTCGAGAACGCGTACACATAGAGAGCTGAAATTGTGTACACGGACTTAAAAAAAAAGTAAAATTAAGTGCCATACAAAACTTTCGTTTTCCACTATATATTTGGACACTGCCTGAGAACGCATTGATATAGAGAGCTGAAATTGGGTACATGGTGTTTTCATTGTACTAGCAAATAAAATTTCAAAAATGGACTAAATCGGCCAACTCCTTCTTGACGTTGCCATATAAAAATTTAAGTTTTTTTACGTATACTGTGAAAACCATTTTTATTGTACTAAAAACTTCTTCAGAATACGAAATCCTATAAAAGTGGTTATAATCATTTTTTCTGTCTGGCAAACCGTTTTAGAAATACATGCGTAAAAACACTTCAAAAATCAAACTTTCACAGAAGGGTGACAATACGAAATTTCATACGGGCATTCATCTAGGGTATCATAAGAATTGGTCTTAGACCAATTCTAGCTTTTTTACTTGTTGTATTCATTTTTTGTCCAGGTGGACTCAAAGACCACCTGACATCCACAGCTCAATTTTTAATTTAAATATAAATCAACCACTTGTGAGCTTTCTATCTAGTGTTATAGTTGCGTCATACGATGTTATAACAACTTGCAGAAGATAAAATAGTCCACAAGTTATTCATTCATCTGTGAAATATACGAAAATATTTTCAAAAGTCTATTAGCACTATCATGAGGCACTTCATAATACGACCAAAAATATTCCGTGTAATTAAAATAATGGAAAGATAAAGAATTTTGGGATGTTGCTTAAAAAGAAACTAATTAAAACCCGCAAAGTTTTCACCCTTCCGATTTGGCAGTTCGCTCCCTGTGGCAGTTCAGAAATTGTATAAATAAAGCATATCCTATGGGACAAGCATCCCGCATTCGGTCAACTTCTTCAGCAAAATTTGTTCCGCCATTAATGAAATTCATTGGTTTTTCCGCTACTTTTTCTATCGGTAGGCTGAGTTGGAGCATCCGTCTTTTCTCTAATTAAATGGCTTCCAAGATTTTTCGTAATTACTGTACTTCCGAGGGTTCATTTACACCCAGTTGGGTCCATCTCTGCTGAGGGGAGGGTGTGTGCAAATGTGATGGATTAGAATTGATGGCTTAAGCGATAAGGTTTCTACAGAAATTTACTTCTTTTTGTGATAGGTTTGGGATTTTTATGGATACGGAAGCAGATATTTTTCCTTGCCTCTAAAATCAAAAGTAGGTTAATTAGCAAATGGTTTTAAGAGCAAATGTGGGTAACTAATGTGCTGAATTAAGCAAATTTAAGGCAGTGTGAGGTATTAATAAAAGACCGTGAATAATGATATAAATTAATGTTTTCCTTTTCTTTCGGTTTATAAAATCCTATGAAATGCTACCGGCCTTAATTTTTATAGATAAAAGAAACACTTTCACACCTAAATACATTTTCCTACCTTGAGTAATTTTACATGTAATTCTTACTGTAGTGACGCTCTGAAAATTTAGTTATTATAACTTTCCTAAAGTTAATCTGAATGGAATCTCTTTCTTTTAAGGTACTCAATGTAACGGGATAATGCATGATTTTAGGTTCTGAAATTCTATCAACGTTTGTCACAAGCTCAAAGAGGGAAGAAGAATTGCAGGAGAGGATGGTTTGCTTGTGCAGTGACAATCGTTATAGCCACAGCGATTTGAGCACAGGGTCATTTAACTTTCTTTGATTCAATGGCAACATCCCGCACGAAGCAGTTAGGAGGACTGGAGATTACCAAGAGACATATAGGTTAGCAGCTGCCAGATTTTATGCTGCTCGCTACCTGACAGGTAAGATATCAACAACTCCTTGAGAGTTTTGTACTTATTAGCGGACGGAAACCTGAAGAGCACCACACGAACCATATCCGCGTGAAATGCACTAATGGTTGAACTTGGTGTTATCCTGTGTTATAGCTACAAACTCGAAAAGAGCTGCCAGGTGATGAAATCTTAGCTCAGGATGTCGCTTTCAGAATGGATCGTCGGACAACGAATAGTTAGACTCGTTCACTATGCGGACTTAGCACTCTGGAACTGTAACGCGATACTTTGGCAAAGTTCGGAGGCGTTACGTAAACGTGACAATGCCTTACATCACTCAAAATAACTATTCTGTTGCAATTCTTCCCTCTGAAATGCGTGTTTTGCTAATAATGAATCCGACTATCGGAACATGTGTAATCCATTATAACTTGAGATGCTTTGGAGGCGGTATTCGACTTGAAGCAGCTTCTCCTCCGAATGGTTTGTCCAGAGCGTATTACCTGCAATTCGTTAGAAGTACCCCTATAGCTGGCATTGCCCTAATTGTGTTTAATATGATCGATTTAAGGAGGATGGAAGCTATAATTGTGAGATACAAGCGCAACTTAATTAAAATCCACCGTGCAGTATGCTCGCTCAAAAGGGTTACATAGGAGTTATAGAGTATATGAGAGGAGTTCTAGAGTATATAAGAATATATACCTACTAGTTTTTCACAAAACACCCGTAACTTCCTTGTTGTACAACCTATGAAGGCTGTTCTTGCTCTGATGATAGTACCCCGTCTAAATTTTCCAACGAATGTCGAACCCATCACTTCGCTCCTTCGTGTTGCAAGTTATAGGACGTCAAAGTAAAAAAAATCGTATAGTTTTTTTTATTTTAACAACTCTTGCACCAAACCTAAGAATGTTACCTTCCATTATTATTATTATAAGTATATGTGTAGGATATATACTTATATGCCGGTTCCTCACGAACTATTTTTTAATAAACTTTAGCGGCTCTATACTGTCCTTCGGTGGTTGTTCATTTTTGTAATCGTTATATTCTTTGCCTAAATTTATTTTGTCTTCCTTAGTCACATTTTGTTGGTAAAACTTATGAGATGAATTATTTCGCGTTCTTTAATACTGCGTTTTCACTAGGTAGAAATTACGTAATTTTGTTCAAATCATCGAAATCAGCTCAAAATTATGTAATTTCCCATACATTTAAAACAGCTGAATTCAACACAATTTCAACAAAATTACGATTGAAACTATGTACTTTTTGACGAACGCATTCTAAATATCTGAAGAGATGCTAGCTTCACTTCGGAACATTGGTATTTTATTCGTTTTAAAATGGCTGACCGTGGTTAATAGCAGTCATCATACCTGGACTTTTGATACAAGAAAGAAGGAGAACAATGAGAATACCACGTGACAAGCAGTGAACTATCAACGAAATTATCGAAAACATAATGAAAAGAGGCGCTCGTAGTTTTGAAATTTTTTCTCGAGATTACGTAATTCCAGGCCCAGTGAAAAAGTACTATTACTACATTTAAACTAATTTCTAAAGCCATATCACTGATTTCTTCACACACAAGCGGCAGGTACTTCGTTGATCTCCGTTTCATTTTAAATGCATTCTGGTCACACTTAACGCTAGCAGTATTTCAGGCAGTTAACTGTCACCTCTTTTACGATTTTCCTGTGTTTCCTACGAGCTTAAGATGTCGTTATTCTTTCAAAATAAAATTCTACGTTACTATTTCCTAGTCCATTATTTGGATTAGCGACGTAGTGCTTGAGGCCACAAACACATTTGAACCTTAACTGAAAAATCAATTAGATGACTTGGCTCTGTATCTACAATGAGAAAATCTTTAAAAGTGATACTCTCTTTGTCCATACAGGCCTTTTTATTATTTTGCCAGGAAGACAGCTTTTCCAATGCTTCCAGAATAAACTTGTTTTATCCATATTTCACAGTTTTGGGATATAAGGATATAATTTTTGAATAAATGTTGCGACCGTCGAAAAAAAGGAATGTAGAACAAATTTATAAAATTGACATGTCGCAGTGCGACATTTGAGTTTTTTTTGGTATTCGTGTTGTTGGTAAATTTCACGTATCTTTCTCTTAAATCTGACATAACTATGTACAAGCTTCATATGCAACTATACTTATTCTGTAAATATGTAAAAACAAAAGCTCTGCAGACATTACAAAACGCAAAACTCAACTCAACTGTCTTTGTAATGACAACGACAATGTCGCATTCATTCTATTACGCGACAGACAGCTACGCCAATTGGCGTCGACAATTTCATGTCGCATTCATTGTACCTTTACCTTTAATCAATGAGGTTTTAAAGTTCAATGAGAAATGTTTCTGCTGATGTATAATTCCCACTCTCTGATTATCTTATGAGTGCTATTTGTGAAGATTATTTGGTTTCAAGGCCATTCCTACCTTGAATGTTTGAACTTGAGCTTTTGGATTTATGAACGCTTTACCTAATAGGTTCATAATATTGATTTTGAACTGAGTCATATATTTTGCAACAGCAGGAATTTGACTTATAAATAAACCAAATCGTTGTAGGAGCTAGCTCCAGTGCTTTACCAAAGTTATGAGCCCATTAACAAACAGCATTGTCTTCTTAAAACTTCAATTTTCATGGGAAAGTGTCCTCATCCACTTCGTGATTTTATTTATATCGATATCAACTGTTCCATAATTACACAAGTTATTGGAATAGTAAATTGATGTGGGGTTTTTTGTTTTATTCCATTTTTAAATGTTGTATAGTTTTATCGGTACTACACCATGTCTGAGTAGGTTTTTTGTTTGATATACTTTTAAAGGGATGCAAACGCTGCTGTAAATCTCATCTCCTCGATTGTTATCAAATTTTCTGCTTCCTATTTGCTTAATAGAGCAAAACGTTGGAAGAATTTTAAAAGAGCTGATTTGCTCGTTGTGTGATTATGCTTGGCAGGCAAAAATTGTTTCATCAACAGGAAGAACGGAAAAAGCACTGTCGAGCGGATGCAAATACGAGTGGCTCCTCTACTTCTGCAGATATCTTCCTACTATCCTGCCGTTCTTTTAGAAAGTTGACAGTTATGTGTGCAAAGGGAAATGTGAGCTGAATTTTGAGTGAGGACTGTGTGTGCTTTTCACGAATGTGCCCTCAGATGCTAGATCTGAACTGTTCATTTGGTGCAAACGGACATCGAGTGAAATGTGAAAAAAGACTCTGCTTCTTTCTTTGACTTGGACAATCACACCACGTTTCAAGCTCCTATTCGGGATTTTTTCCTTCCAGTTATCCTTTTTGTACATATCCTGCACTACGTCTGACAGTTACTTAATTGAATATGCCTTGATGCTGGTCGACAATATAGCGTATGGAAAAAGGAGCGGAAGTGTGCTTGAATGGAAATGGGCTTCATAAAGGGTGCAATCTTTTCAAATTCTTAAAAGGGTCTGCATTTTATGAAAACTTGTGCTCTTAATTACTGACTAAAGCTATCAGAAAGATTTTTAATTAAAAAAGTTGTTCGGATTAGTCTTAAACATTTCATTTGAAAAAATTAAATTTTTACGAAAATAAAGTCTTTAACTGTATACTGATTATAGTACACTCACGTATTTACGTACATATGTATATAAAGAAATTAACAGAATTGCTTCTCAAAAATAACTCGTGGATCACAAGCAAATTTGTCAGGCCTTGATCGAACGGGATTCTTATCGTAAGGTTGGGGTTAAGTTTAAAAAGCTAAAAAATTATATCTATATTTAAGAAATAAGTATCGAGACGTTAGCTAAAAATCCTAAAAGATTCCCTATAGTAACGATATTTATAAAGTGGAAATAGTAAATTAACGAAACATGATAAACAATTACTCAATTATATTAAAAACGAATAAATACTGAATAATTTAAATACGTGAACTTTACAACAAATTGCTGATCTGCGCGAGGAAACTCAAACAAATAACAAAGCATTTAACTCGATGAAACAAGTTAAACAACCTATGTTAATCATCATTAAGATTATTACTTCAAACCCTACAAATGTGAAACATATAAATGTCCACCAATAAAATAGAGGGAAAAATTTGAGAGGTGAAATGCAATAGAAAATATTAAAAAAAAAATTTTCTGAAAATGACTGCTTCTAAGTACGTACTAAAAAATAGAAAATAGTTTCTCCCTTCACTTAATGAGTACATTACAAAAGTTCTCAGTGTTTCCCTTCATTTTGCGTTTAATTAAATATATAAGAATTTATAAAATAATAATAAAATGTAATGTTTTCAAGGTACACAAAGAAATCAAAGTCTGTGCAGTTAAAATTTCAACACTACAGTGAATAACAATTTCCCAAAATTGAAATCTGGAGCTCCTAATGTTTATCAAATTACTTAATTAAATTATTTTGCTTTTACTTTGCTTTCTTTGTGTACCTTGAAAATTTTAAATTTTAAACTCAATGTAATATAATTTCAATATTTAATTAATTGTAAAATGAACTGAAACTCAAGAGAACTTTTGTGGCATACACAGGTCGATTAAGAGAAGGGAGAAACTTTTTTATATTTTTAAGTGCGGATTTCGAGGTAAAGTTTATTTGAAAAAGTTAATTTTTATATTGAAAGCAGTAATGAATGTTTTATTATTTCGAGATTTTGATGAAATGTATATCTTGGGAAAATCATCATAGCCGGTAATTAATATCATATTCAGGTATATTGCAAATATTTAATTTAAACCACATAGGGTTATATATATATTAACCCTGCGAAATTAACACTACTCGAAACTTTGTCTAAGAAAGTGTTGATTTGAAAAGAAATTATTGGGAAAAAAATTTAAAAACGTTGCCTTTAATTTGCAACAAATTACAGCTCTATCTTCGCTTTAAGTCGTTCTTCATGTTCATGGCCTATATATTCCGGTAGTTACAATTTACCGAGATTTTATTTTTTATGTGGCAACAAATGTTACTATTCTTACGGGTTCAAAAACTTATATTGTATTAATAAAAGAAATCCAGTGATATTTGGATGCTAATGAAATGTTCATGCTGAAGCGGAAAAAGCGAACTATACAGTGCGAGCCATAACTGATGGTTCAAATTTCAGGAGCTGATAGAGTACCTTGAGTTATGAAAGAGCAAAATGCGTCATTTGGGAGGATGATGGCGTTTAAGATTTTAGTATATTTACCCTTAACATCCTGTTACACTCTTACTATACACCCAGGAATGATCCGAAATGATGACAAACTGTTCAAGCTTTCCAAGAAATTCTTCATTTCTTTCATTTTTCCAACTTTACCCCGTTTTCCGCCAAACTTCATTATCCCCAGTATTAAACACAATGCGACGGTCATCAGAGCGCTAACAAATTGTCAAAAACGCTTAGGTGCGTTCATCAGGCGATAAACACAATTGGAGCTTTTCTGCCAGGTTGCACTTTACTCTCATATGAATCACGTACATTGTCAAGAAATTACAGCTTGACTTTTTTGGTCAGCTTTATAGCTAGCTTGAACTCCAGGAAATTTTAAATTTCCAGCTGGTTGCAAGCTAATTAAATAATTTTCTTTTGTTATTAAAACAGAAGTTTCTTCATACGCTTTATAGTGAATATTAACCTTGGACGTCTTACAAAAGCGACCAAATTACTTAGCTTTTCGAAAATCATAAAACTTCATTCAAAGCAAGTTTGTCCCCAATGTCCCAATATAAAATGAATCTTTCCTGCTGCGTGAAGCGTTTTGATTATTACGCCTTCAGATTCAAAAGATTTCATTACTTCTATAAGTATATTGTAACATTTTCGGTAGTCTAATAATTATCCGCTGCTTTAAAAAAAACTTGCAACAAAAATGTTGTTATAATTTACGATAATGCTTGCTGCAGTTATTGGTTCTGCATGAATTCGACGCGAATCGTTTTACTCCAAGCGAGAATATAATCAAGGTCGTTATTGATTGCTCTAATCATGCAATCTCATTTGAAAGATGTGGCATTCCCTCTAGAGTCCACTAGAGTATCAAGGGTACTGTCAATGGCAAAATTTGATATTGTCAAGGATGTTATTCAATGATCTAATTATGTAATCGCGTTTGATAGATGTGGCATTCTCTCTGGAGTCCCCGAGACTGTCAAAGGAGTAAGCGAAATCAAGGCTACCGTCATAGGCACATCGACATTTATAGGGTGAGGTTCTGGTGAAACCCCCTCTAGTATAACCGGTATTATTCGATCAGGTAAAAAACTTTCAATCTATAATAGAAGAGTAGGAGAGAGATCAAGTGCTTTAAGTTTAACTAAAGGGACTGGATGGCAGACTCTATCAAAGACCTTTTAAATATCTAGATCCACGATTTTGTAATTACCAAAATTGTGAAGACTACGGTTCGAATGTTCCGTGAGAAAAGTCAGCAAGTCTCCAGATGAGCGTCCAGTCCGGAAGCTATAATGGCGATCATTGATGAATTTTGTTTGGTTCCTAGCTACTTAAGTTAATAATAGAATCAAAAAACTTTGAAAAAATTGAAGTAATTACAGTTGGTCAATAATTTGAGGCATCGCTACCCTCTTCTTTTTTGGAAATAGGCTTATCGTAAGGTAGTTTCCAACCAGTTGAAAACTTTCCTGTCGAATAAGACAAGTACAATAGTTTGTTCAAAGATTTAGCCAAGAATATATAGAGAATTTGAAGCGAATCTAAAATATTATCTTGATCCAGGGAGTCAAGAACCACTTCACCATTGTTAAGTAGTGAAGGTATAGAGGAACTGCTGAAGTTGTTCTTGATGGTTTTGACCAGGCATCAGAAGCCTCTGCTATTTTTGTGGCTCACCAAGATTCTTTGTCTAACATTCTGATAAAAATGAAAATGGACTTGCAGGTGCTCTGTGCGGTCTTGTAGGCTTATTTCAATTCTGCACATGAATGCAATTAATAGGCGCGAAAGGCAGACTCTTTCGCTTTTATTACTTGGTTGAACTTACCGTTAAACCAAGAGCGATTTTGCTGATGTTGAGACCTTCAGTAAGAACAAGGAATATATTCATGCATGCCAAGACTTAGAATATCACTAAGTTGTAACGTGCATTAATCAACTTCACTCGAAGAATAACCGGCCGATCAATCAATTTCTCTAATATAAAGGGTTTTCCAATAAGAAGTGTTATTTTAATTAGCCCGCTATTTCGGTAGATGTCACTTTTGGACACTTGACAAGTAGAAACTACGCCATTAATAAGAATGGAACAATGCACGATTCAACAACTCATTGAAATTATTAAAATTCACTATAAAAATGGTGAAAATGTGGCAGAGACGGTTCGTAAAACTCGAACATTTCTGGGTCGTCGTGAAGCACTTTGTCGGACCGCAATACAGAAATTGGTAGACAAATTCGAGCTGTGGGGACAAGTTAGTGATGTGAAGAATAAAACCCGTGCACGTCGCTCAAGAACAGCCGAGAATATTGCTGCTGTAGCCGAAAGTGTTGAAGAAAACCCAGGTTTGTCCATTCCTCGTCGTTCTTTGGAATTAGGCATTCCACAAACATCATTACACCGTATTTTGCATAAAGATTTGGGTCTTAAGGTTTATAAAGTTCAGTTAACACAAGAACTCAAGCCGGCCGATCATCAACAACGTCGAGTCTTTGCTGATTGGATCTTTGAAATGCATGAAAATGATCCGGAATTCTATCGAAAACTCATCTTGAGTGATGAGGCCCATTTCCACCTCGATGGCTTCGTCAACAAGCAAAATTGTCGCATCTGGGGCTCGGAAAACCCAAGAGTTATTGTTGAAAAGCGTCTCTATCCTCAACGTGTGACGGTTTGGTGCGGTTTATGGTCCCGCGGGGTCATTGGACCTTACTTTTTCGAAAATGAGGCTGGAGCAACAGTTCCGGTGAATGGATTGCGCTATCGACAGATGATTAATGATTTTTTATGGCCGAAATTGGATGATATTGATCTGGACAACGTTTACTTTCAACAAGACGGCGCTACGTGCCATACAAGCAACGAAACCATTGATCTTTTACGGGAAAAATTTCCGGACCGTGTTATCTGTCGAAGAGGTGATCACAATTGGCCACCGAGATCTTTTGACTTAACACCTTGCGACTTCTTCCTTTGGGGCCACGTGAAAGAGAAGGTCTACGCAAACAGCCCAGCGTCGATTCAAGACCTCAAAGATGGATTTCGTGAGGCTATCGAGGACATAGGGCAGCCACTTTGCGATTTGGTTATGGAAAATTTCATGAAAAGGATATGGTCCTGTAGGCGTGGTCGTGGTAGTCATTTGGCTGATGTTATTTTCCATTATAAACGGCATACCTTCCTCTTTATAATGAAATAAAGATCCGATCATTTATCAAAAAATGTCATTTTTCTTTGAATATCAAAATAACACCTCTTATTGGAAAACCCTGTACTAATTGAGACTTCCCAATCTGCATTTAGATTTTTTTATTTAATATTTTAGCTAAATAGTCTACTATTCAATTTTACGAAATAATAAAACATTTTTTTCCAAAGTAAATGTCTTGTTTTAAATGTAATGTAGCTCAGAAAAACAATATACAATGATGTGGGAGGATGGGGGGGGGGGGGGGGGGGGTTCCCGCGCCATCTAGCTGGTTTCGCCACTAGGCTTATGGGACGATATGATCTGGGCTGGACTTCCGGTTTGCCTCCCCCTTAAGTATATATATATCACCTTTACCTTCCTCCATGCTGTGGGGATATATGCCCATTCCAAACTTGCTCTAAAAGTTTTAATTAGGATCAATAGAAGTTTATCCAATCTTTTTGTAAGTAAGCAGGGAAGATCTCGGCTTCACCCAGCGACTTGTATGGTTTAAATGAGTTTATAGCCCATTAAGGTATTTACCGTGTAAAGATCTTGGCGCCACTCCTCTTTCGTGGGATGATAATCGTCTGCCGGGGAAGAACTTTTGTACATCGCTTCAGCGCCACTAACTACAAATCCTGGAAAATATTTCTGAGAAATGAGCACCAGAGTTTCTGTTCCTGTTCCAGTATAGCTACCATCATCTTTTTCTAATATTCCGAGTATGTTAGGGTATCGTTTTGACAAGACATTGTAGATTCTAGTGCAGAGAGATGCCTTGATTGCCTTTGGATCTCCTGATTTCTCGATTATATTCGGTTAGGGGTTAGAGGTTGTTTGTATTCTTTCCAGTCTAATGTTCTTTTCGCTTTATTGCATAGCGTGCATACCTCTGCCCTGAGCTTAGTGTCTAAAGCTTTACTACTATGTTGCCAGATAGATTGTATTTATACATACTTTAGTAAAACCTTCGACATTGCAGCTTTCGGTGATGTGTATATATACAGACGTTAGTGTCAAAGGCTTTACTTAAGTCTATATGAATACTATCATACAGATTGTATCTGTATAAATACAATCTGTATGGTAGCCTTTTGTAAGCCTGCCAGTGGTATCTGGGCCGAAGTAAACCCATGTTGGTTTGAAGAAAGCAAATTCTTACAGAAAATTGATAGTTGAGAGCAAATGATAGATTCGAATAACTTGCGCATGTAAGATAATTGTGCAATAAGACTATAGTTAGAAATTCTACTTTTATTACGATTTTTGTGGATAGGTATGATAAGAGGATTTTTGCATAGCTGCGGCAGACAACCACTATCAAGCAATTTATAAAACATAATTCTCAGCGGAGCTGCCTGGGAAAGGCAGCCTGACTGACTTAAGAAATGCTGGAGGGATCTCTTCAGGACCCGATGTGAAGTCATTTGGAAGCACATTACTATGATCAAGTGTATCCTCTTGTGCATTTTTAGGGATAGTGAATAAAACTTTATGGGAGTCGTTCATATGAATAAAGGTATTATTTCGAGTTTGGAAATTTGACGAAGCAAATGAAATGTCAAAATATAAATTACAGATATTACAAATTTCAGGCGAGTCATCACTAGCAGAATTTGTGTACCTCATATTATTGGGGTGTTTTCTGTTTTTTTCTTCATATTAGTAAATTTCTACGCGGTCACTAAATAATTTCGTACGCATGCTTTGATTATATTCATCATAAAGTGTGGAGGAAAGTTCTTTGAACTCATAGGATGTGAGGAAATTGTTGTGACATATAAAGTCTTGGTTCCTCATATATAAGTTTTCCACAATTTATTGTTCTTATTCTTAAGATGTTTCAGTTCTTTATTAAACCATGGCGGAGATGTTTTTAGAGAATCGCTGATACTCAGAATTATGTAAAACGTAGAAATGTCTTCATCAGCATAATTGCGACTGTAACAAATGGATTCTCGCACCAACTTTACAAAATTCTCGTACACTAGACTTATCACGAAATTAATGAGAAATGGCGGCTTAATTAAAACTGGGGATTAT